>HG996497.1:10000000-11235511 GCA_905340225.1 Abrostola tripartita
CAGCGCGAGCTCGGGCCCCTTGTATGTATGTACTTATGTGTCAGTTGTTCACCTGTGCGGAGTGCGGCCCGCTGGTGATGGTGCGCGCGCCCCGCAGCGCGAGCTCGGGCCCCTTGTCGGGGAAGGTGGCGGGGAAGAGGTCTCCGGCGCGGATGTCGACGCCGACGCCCATCACGAGCGGCGCGGCCGCCCCGCCGCCCAGCGCCGTGTTCAGCTCGCAGCAGCATGCCAGCGTCAGGTCGATTTCTACTGACAGCCGGTGGAATGATACTGGAATTGGACAGCAAGGAATCAGCAATGATTTTTCCGCCGAGTCAGTATAGTTTTTTTAGTATACTTATGGTATAAGGCTGATATAATAGCACACCTAAGCCGAGCCCTTAAAGAATATAAGCCTGATCAATTAAAAATATTACATTCGACAACGATAAACGACAAATTACATGATACGGCAATGGTTTTCCGTTAAATGCAGTAAATTGGGGTACATAAAGCAACCAATTAATAAAAATATGATTCAGACGTTCCGAGTGAGCAGTGATTGTGTTCAAGTATGAGCTACTCGCCACAACGAGCCGCCCACACCTCCCACTGATATTCGCGCTGGCAACCTGACAAGAGTCCACCGGCCTGACCTCTACGTCAATTCTAATTGTTTATTTCCGAGTCTGAAGAATTGTTGCGAACTGCCGGAATGTTTTCAATGTTTGTGATGAACACAAAGTGAATTCTTGCCAAAAAATATTGATGTCGCTTCTTCTATATGAAAAAAAGTAAAGGTACATTTTTTAGGAAACGCCTAGTGAAATTTTGAAAACGGCCACTCATTTTCGCTGCCGGCGAAAGGCCCTTTGTTCTCACCATGAGAGAGGCCTACGTCCAACAGTGGACTGCAACGGGTTGATGATGATGGTGTATTCAGTAAAGGGTTAAGCATCTACTATCCTTCCTATTCTTAGTTAGCGGCGACTTCTAAACCAAGAGCTTAAAACATAACGTATACATTGTTAATCTCATCCTTTATACATGCCCAAACAATCTAAGCATACCTTCCTCCAGTTTCATCCGAACATTCACATTTTCTACTATATAACTTACACATAATGTTAGCGAACAGCTCATCAGAGTATCGGTGCGGGTCAGTGAAGCCGCCGACCAGTTGCAGCTCCAGCCTACCCTCCGGGTATCCCACAGCCAGTTGCTGTACGCGGGCCACCATCGCCGCCGACGCCTCTGCGGTGCCCGATCCATCTAAATGGGCTAGGGCTACCGCGCCTGAACCTGGAATGGCCAAGAAATAGCTTTGGAATGACGTATCTATTTTTTCTTTTAGTTTTACTTAGTCTGTGGGTTTAGGCGTAATATTTTGACCCGATCGGGGAAGTTCTACAGATACCTATGCCTGATTAGGAGTAGATACTTTTACTAAAAACCGATAAGTAGGTATGAAGAATGTGAAAAGAGTGACCAAGGTCATCAATCAAAGGCATTTGATAGGAAAAAAGTTAAAATGGAGATCCTAAAGCAAATCGATTATGGCTGATATAATAAGATTTTTAGTTTACCTGAATGTCTGACAACGACTATTATACATGATGAGGCATCATCTGATCCAATAATGTTGACGTTTTCTGTAAAAAAAGCAAAAACCTTCAATTAGAATAAGAATGTCATACCCATCGTACTTCTGTATCCAAATTTTGTATTTGATTTTATTTTGACTCCTGTAGAGTAAATTATTAGGAATTATTTGGGCCTTTTTAAGTTCCGTCGTAGTATCTGGGTCAACATCCTTAACTTATACTCGTAGTCATCGAAAGTAAGCCTTTAATTAAGCACGTGCAGTGTAAGAACTGGATGTACGAACCCGAAGACGCAACGTTGGCAGGCCTCCCACCAGGTCAGGACCTCCCACCGATAACGTCAGAGTTGCGGGCAACCGGTGGATGCGGTTGTCGTTCATTGTGGCGTTCTAAGGGGGAGGCCTTTGTTCAAATGGACGTCTTCCGGGTAATAATGATGAGCGTATACTTACTGTCATGCGGCACGACAGCTGCCAGCTCCCTCTGGCCTACGTACAGCAGGCCGGGAGGCGGCACGACCCTCGCGGCCGCGGCCAGCAGCTGCGCCGCCGCATCTCTGTAGCCGGGGTGCGCCGCCAGCAGCGCCCGCACCGACGTCGGACACTCGTCCGCGAGCACGCCATTCAGCACCACCACCATGCTAACACTGTAGACAAACAATTTATTTATTAGATTTAGCCAAACACCAGCGCTAACCAGCTTTCGCCGAAAACCAGCGCTTTGTTTATGCTCCTTCATGCACGTGCACAGCATTATGCTGAGCGACAGTCGTTTTGCGCGGAAGTGACGCATATTGTCCCTTCATAAATGTCTTTTTGCGTTTTGTAATCTTTTTGTGTAATTTTTACCTCCGCACAAATAAATACGTATTCTTTTTTCTTCTTTTCCTTCTAACTGAACTTAGCCCGTAAGTTTGTATGGGTGGATAATGTTTTCTTGTCTTTTTCGGGATTAATGTAGCCTATGTCCACCCTGATAGCCTAAGGAGAGTACCTACAGTTTAGTTCAGAAGTAGTCAAGAATTCTCTACTCAACACCTGTATTCATAGTGAACGGAACACTTTTAAAAAAGTCCGTTTACATTACCTAATCGCAATTTCTGCAATGTATTAATAAATCAGCATGTTGCCCATATTATTAGTATTGCCTATTGACACCAAAACAGTATATTAAACTTATGTTCTCCAACTCCTACTTTATGGCCAAATAGTTGGTTTGATGTCCGAGAATTCGTTGACGACAAGACATGCTGACATATTTGATACGACTAATTCTAATCTGATCTTCAGATTGATCAACATCAGTATAATTTTACCTTAAACTGGACAAAGGATAACGCAGATTCACATCGTCAGTATTGACTATTCACCTACTTATTGTAGAACAAACGTTCCTAAATAACACGAATGTGTTACACGAGAAATGTTTAAACGCAGGTTATTCAACCTACAAACAGTGGTTGAGCTCAGATAGATAAAATATTGGAAATACATACTAACAATATGTCCATACAAGAGTTCATTGAACAAAAGTATACCTATCTGTTACGATTAATATCTTGTCTGTCTAAGCCGGATACAGGCAATGAAGTGTGTTATGTTACTAATAGATGAGTATGTATAGTTCTACATAAAATAGTACTAGAATGCAAAGCGTTAATACGAGTCCTTGTTAAATGTACCCAGTATATCGTAATGTATGATTAATTAGAATAATTATTTCAACATAATTAGATTAAGTTACGATTTTCAAAGAGACCTGTTGCACTTAGTTACCTACGTAATATGCATATTGTTTATAGCATTATTTCGTCTTATACAAGTAACATAAAAAGTGGTAAACACGCTGTTGGTATTGTCCGATTTTATTTATTAGTTCACCATTTAGTTGTTCTTAGAATCGCGGGTTCATTAACCAATAACTAAGTTAGAGCGTTTGTTCTGTATTCTGAGGTTAGAGCATACACGCGCATAAAACACATACGACTACAGAAGTGTTGTCGATCATCGACGCCACACTTACTCGATTGTCTTCTGAGTCGGTAATGTATTCCGAATGCCACCGGGTCATACGAGTGACACAGGCACACAGCGCAGTTCCACGCACCGCGAGTCATTTACATTGCGCCGGCGCCGATGTAAATCCCCAGTTACGGCGACCTCAGCTAGAAAATAACTTTCCAACGGACAAGGAAAAACCAGACTTGTAGAGAATCTAAATAATTTTAAATCCATTCCAAAAAAATACTCTCTCATTTTCTGAGAAAGTAAATTCTTAGTAGGCAGGTATTTATTTCTGTAATTATCCACGGAGTTGATTGGAGTTTCATTTTGTTTGAGATTGAGTTATCGACGGTCAAAGTAATGTTGTGAAAATAAAGCAAATGGAGCGTAACTAAAATAGGGCGAAACGATAATTCAAGAACAACTGTTAAGTGAGATAAGAGGAAATTTGTAATGGTCTAAAGATAAGAGAGTGTTGGGCGGGTGCCTACAGCTACTTATAGTTAATGTCTGATAAAATATAATGTTGCTGCACGTCAATGCTCATCAATAAAACTGACGAGTAAATATGCAATTAAAGCGCTAACGAGGAAACACACGTATATGCAGCATAATTAAAATTACAGTGTTTAACATTGTAAAACCCCCAGCTCAAATCACACATTCAAGGTTGTCGCAAAATTAAAATTGCTAATACTCTTAAAGTAATTACCTAAACACAATTTTGCAGAACTTCAGTGTAGTATATTATTAAATACTGCATAATATTAATATGTGAATATTTTAATTAAATTTACAACAATAGTATTGTATCTAATTATTGTTTTAGGAATACGTCATGAGATGGGTACCTACGTAATACAACTACGCTATAGCTACGTCAAAACTATTTGTGCTACGGAGAGGATACAGAGCCCTAGTATAAGTTAGATGCGTAGCTAACTTAACTACCGCGTTTAAGTTATTTTTGTTCATCTTATTTAACAAAATGAAAACGTGAGCGTAGTAGTTAAGTTAGCTATACATAATCACATACTTTAACCTAACCTAACTTACACTCTGTATCTTCTCCACCTTGCAATAAGCCGTCGAGTGTGTAACAAATAAAAATATATAAACCATATACCTCTACTAACGCTGAGCAATAGATAGTATATATTTTATATAATATCTAATATATAGGTAGGTAGAACAATTTTCAGAACATTACGACAGAAAATTATCTTGAGAGAGCAAAACTTGTCAGAAAATATGTAGTTCGAAGGGAAATCATTGGAAAATACCGCTGGTTACTACGTTTATAATAGGTGTCAAAGATACCGGACAGTCGTGTGCGCACTTCGTTTTCTCGAAAAGATAATCTTTAAACCTGTAGCGAGTTAGTTCAGGACTGACGAAGAATTTGTTTAGGTGTGTTTTTAGAGTGTATGACATCAAGATCCAAGCGACACTTATGTGAAAATATGTAAATAATATGGTACCTATAGGTACCGTAAAAGAATTATACATACATACCTACCCGCTATAAAAGACAGGTACAGTCAGCAACATAAGTAGCTGGACATTAAAAATTTTAAACATACCAACTTCTTACTACGTAGTTAAATGTCCCCAATATTCTCAGATCATTATTTGAACGCTCCTACGAAACAATAACTTGAATTGATGTTTCTTTCAATTATTTTATTTGACATAAGTTTTCTTATCATGTTAAGCTACTTATGCTGCTGAATGTACCAGTAAGGGGAACGCTATGACTTCTAAACAAACGTGCTTCAAAACCCTATAACGATTTCCATAGGCAGTCAGTCGATCTTATCAGAACGTCGAATCATCTGTTTGGTCTACCAGTCTACCTACAGTTTTCTGCTAGGAAAATGTCCATAGGTTAAATTAATTTAGTGTCGCATCGAGTATCGTAGCAGCAGCCATCATTGCATATTTTGAGGAATGTGATGCAAATCAATTAAGTGAAAGAGGAATGCCATGAGCGTAGTATATGAAGAGCCATGGAGTCTATTATGTAAATAATGTAATTGGTTTATTACAACCAGGGACCGGCCGGATACTCATTGAAAGGGTTTTTGAACGGGTTTTTTTAAGCGCTTCAAGAAAAAACCCTATGACATATGTTACACCTTCGAACGGATTACTGCAACCCGTTCCGAACAGGTTACCCTTTCAACACCCTGTAACACTGTAACAGGGTAAGCCATTCCAACCCAAGACAATGTAATATGCACTCTTTGTAATAGACATTAGTTTGAAAATAGTATAACCACGAACGCACGTGACATCTTACCGCCCGGCGGCGCCATTGTTGCATTTACCGTGCGAATTGTAAACATGGAATAATAATCATTGTGGTTATGATCTTACAGTTTAATTTTGCTTGTCGCATTTCAAACATTGTGATATTTATTTTTTCGTGTCTATACTTGTTTATTCTCATCATTCGTTATTTAATTTGGAACTCTGACTGAACTACTAAACGGAAGTAATAAAAATCACAATTTAGCAGTGTTTTTGTCTAAGTGTGTACTTAATTTAGTTCATCGCTATTATAAATTAATGTAATATTATTATTATTTTCGTGAAAATGCCACAACCGAGGCGAGATGCTGTACATCGCTATTATGTATACGATGCATCAAATAATACCAGCAAATGTAAATGAATATTAAAGTTATGAATGTTCGGTCATAAGCCTATTAATACTTATTGGTTGTTTAACCCCCGGTTTCTGGAAGGCTAATCAACTTAATCTTCTGTCAAATGAACTGATCACGACTGTGATTCGTTGACTAAAAGATTAACAACCAATCACAGCGCTTGACATGAGATTTGACAGTTGATTAACCAATTTTTGTGTTGATCAGCCTTTCAGAAACCAAGGGTTAGTGTCTCTTATATAAAAGTAGATATTAGTGTCGACCTAGTGAGAGGACTAAACAAATGGAACTACCTACTTTGTTTTTTTAAACGCTTATAATAAACTAATAACACATTTAAAATGGGATGTAGCCAAAACTCACGACAAAAAATGGCTAATATACCTAATTAAAGGTTTACCGTTTATCTACAGTAGGTACAACTACTTACAAACTGTGAAGTCCGCTGCGAGTGCGGTAAGTATTGGGAAGGCGGAAGGAATGTATGAGGAGATCTCTGAAGCCATGCATACCTCCAAAACATACTTCACCGTTGTTATGGGGGACTTCAACGCTAAGGTGGGCACTCAGAATGGCGATGAGTTGAGAGTAGGGTCGTTTGGTCGACTTCATGGAGACGGAAGAACTTTATTTGATGAACTCCTTCTTCCAGAAGCGACCATCCAGGGAGTGGACGTGGATTAGCCCCGATGGTTCAACCAAAAATGAGATCGACTTCATCATGACGACCAAGAAGCGTATATTCAGTGATGTCTCTGTGATCGGGAAGGTGAAAACCGGTAGCGATCATCGTATTGTCAGAGGCACACTGAATATTCAAGTTAAGCTTGAACGGTCTCGTCTGATGAAGTCCACGCTCCGTCCTGGTCCTGCCCAGATCCAGAACCCCGAAAGCTTTCAACTCGAGCTGCGTAATCGTTTCCAGTGCCTAGCCGAATGCGAAACAGCGGACGAGATAAATAACGGGTTGGTGGAAGCTGTCCAAGCAGTGGGGTCCCAGTTCTTTAGAAAAGCCTCAGAAGCTCTCCAATAAAACCATTAAGTTAATGGAAGCCCGGAATGCGATGAGACTGCAATCTTCAGCTGACATGTCGGAATACGGTCAACTTAATAGGCGAATTTCTATCTCCACGCGTCACGATTTGCGCTTCTTTATACTGCCCGTATTAAGGACGCAATTGAGCGGAACCAGGGCTCCAAAGTGTTCGCGAGGAATTCGTCTGTTAGGAAAAGCCAAATGACGAAGCTGAAGATCGACGATGGCAGTATCATCTCATCGAAACCGGTAATATTGAGAGAGCTCAAGAGGTTTTACGGACAGCTGTACACCTCGAAACGGGAACCCGTTGTCAGCGTAGCTCAGGACTCTAGATTAGAGTGGCTCTGAAACAGCTTAAGAACAACAAGGCGCCGGGTGATGACGAAATTACAACGGAGCTTCTGAGAGCGGGTGGAAAACCGGTACTTTTAGTCCTCCAGAAGCTATTCGATTCCGTCATACTCGAGGGTACTACGCCAGAAGCATGGCACAGGAGTGTGGTGGTGCTCTTCTTCAAAAAAGGTGACAACACCTTGTTGAAGAATTATAGACCCATCTCGCTTCTGAGCCATGTGTATAAGCTGTTTTCGAGAGTCATTACGAACCGTCTCGAACGCAGGCTTGATGACTTCCAGCCTCCCGAACAAGCCGGCTTCCGAAAAGGCTTTAGCACCATAGACCACATCCACACGCTCCGCCAGATTATACAGAAGACCGAGGAGTATAATCGGCCACTGTGTGTTCAATGAAAAAGCCTTCGATTTAACTGAAACCTGGGCTGTGTTGCAGTCCCTTCAGCAATGTCATATTGACTATAGGTATATCAAGGTGTTGAAGTGTTTGTATAGTAACGCCACCATGTCGATCCGGTTACAGGACGAGAGCACGAAACCAATCCAACTGCAGCGTGGTGTGAGACAGGGAGACGTGATTTCTCCGAAACTGTTCACAAATACGTTGGAGGACGTTTTCAAGCTCTTGGACTGGAACGGGTCCGGCATCAACATCAATGGCGAATACATCACTCACCTTCGTTTTGCCGATGATATAGTTATCATGGCGGAGTCGCTGGAGGAGCTTAATACTATGCTCAGCGACCTCAGTCTCGTTTCCCAACAGGTGGGTCTTAAAATGAACATGGACAAGACGAAGATCATGTCAAATGTCCATGTCGCACCCGTACCGGTTATCGTTGGGAACGATACTCACGAGGTTGTTGAACACTATGTCTACCTTGGACAAACTGTTCAGTTAGGCAGGTCCAACTTCGACAAAGAGGTCGCCCGAAGAATCCAACTCGGATGGGCAGCGTTCGGGAAACTACGCGACATCTTCTCGTCCAAAATTCCGCAGTGTCTGACGACGAAGGTTTTTAACCAGTGTGTGTTGCCAGTGATGACGTATGGCTCTGAAACGTGGTCGCTAACGGTTGGCCTTTTAGAGAGGCATATTATTTACTATATATCCCGGTTATACTCACGTGTGTATTCGGGAATGCCCGACTAGTTTCGAACTCGAACGGAGCCCTTATTCATGAGCTGGTTACGCAGCGGAGTCGCGAGCCGAACGAGTCACTCAACGAGCTATGGAGAGAGCTATGCTCGGAGTTTCTTTGCGCGACAGGATCCGGAATACGGAAATTCGCCAAAGAACTAGGGTCACCGACATAGCTCAAAGCATATGCAAGTTGAAGTGGCAATGGGCAGGCCATATCGCTCGAAGAACTGACAACCGCTGGGGAAGAAAGGTTCTCGAGTGGCGACCACGAACCGGAAGACGCAGCGTTGGCAGGCCTCCCACCAGGTGGACCGACGATATCGTCAGAGTTGCGGGCAACTGGTGGATGCAAACGGCAAGTTGTCGTTCATTATGGCGTTCTAAGGGGGAGGCCTTTGTCCAGCAGTGGACGTCTTCCGGCTGATGATGATTGTACTAAATAAATACAAGACTATGTAATTCAGTTGTGACTTAACATAATAAAAATATCAATTTAGATTCAAGCTTAGCATGGGCAACATGCGAAAATGGCACCAAAAGTCATATAAATTTGGGTTGGTATTATCGTTTCAGTGATTTATAGCTGTAAAGGTATAACACTGAGTTGGTAATCATAGATTCCAACAGATAATACCTGACGTCACCCTTAAGACGTAAATACTAAAAGGGAACTTGAAATTCGATGGATGCGAGCAGCGACACGGTGGCTCAGTTGGTTAGAGCAGCGCCACGGATCGGCGAAGGTCGCGGGTTCGAATCCCGCTCGTGTCCATCATTTTTCAAATTTCCTTTATCAATTTAGATTCAAGCTTAGCATGGGCAACATGAGAAAATGGCACCAAAAGTCATATAATAAAAATAATTATTTATTAAATACAATTACATTTAACAATATTAACATGAAGGTAACTCAGTACTTTATGTAATAATCACTTACCTGTGTTACTCATCGTAATTATTAGCTCGTTACGTGTGGTCAAATTCGCAATAACTAAAAAAAAATTGTAAAGCAATGAGGCGCCGCTCGGGTGCAAGTATCCCCACCTTCATGCAGCTCAAGTTTATTGGGTAATTCAGGGTAACACGAATAAAAGCCTTTCGTGAAGGTAACCTCTTCAAAGGCTTAAGTTGTTGAAGGGGTTAACCCCTTCACGTGGTTACCATAATGAAGGTGTTAACCATTTCGCTGGGTTTCGAGGATGTAACTCGAACAAAAGGTAACACTGCGATATGAGTTACCCCATGTACGGGTTACTCTATCAAAAGGCTTAACTCTAAAGCGGGGTTGTCCGGTCCCTGATTACAACACCACAATGAACAGCAACTTGCCATTCACATATATAAATAAATAAAATGTCAAACAATTAGCTTAACTTGCTTATTGACTGATTCGAGCTACACCACGCCTTTCATTTTGCAGCTAGACATTTGACATTTTGTAAGTATTAACTCTTTGCAGCTTATCTATATATTAACAATTAAAGGGAAAACTTTGGATCCCTTTATATGAAAATTACGCGGAAGGATAATGAAATTTGGCACGGTTAAAGTCTATATGGAGGCGGTCTGATTATTATGACAGACAGCAAATGTAAATGTCCACCTTGTGCACAACTGTACGGAAGTATTAAATGAATAAATAAAATGCTTTTTCAGTAAAATGGGATCTTCAGTACTCCCAATATGATTTTATGGCTTGTTAAGTCAGCCGTGCTAACCAGAATACTTTTGTAACCAATATATCACATGTACTTGCTTGACAGAATCGTTAAAAGAGGTTTTTATCTCAGTAAGCCAGCAAGTGAAAACTTGTAGACAAGTAAAAAGTGATGAATAAATATTTGATTAGGTAAGTATTTCTGTTTCTAACACGATAAGATGCTATAAAATACGATAAGAAAATTTTAAAGACCGTCACATCTGCAAAACTATTAACGGTAATTTAAGAGATTAAACTAAGTATCTGCAGTAAACTTATCCTTTAACATACCGTAGGTAATGGGGAGAGAAAGTTGGATTTTAAAAGCTTCGATTCACTGACTAATGTAAAAGGGTGTAGAAAATGAATCATTACAAGATTGCCTATTGCGATATTTTAGTTATTTTTTTGACATGGCAGTTGTTTTTTTATAATTACTCGTTTGAATTTTTAGCAGATTATGAGAATTACTTAAAGTATTATTTAATAACTTATGACAAATCTTAAAACATGGAACACAAATTGTTACATATTATAGTAGACCCATATTTCACCAGTAATAAAGCAAAAAATAGATTTATTTGCCGTTTACTCTAGGAAAGTTATAAATATGACTAAAACAGAAGTTTCCCAATCCAGCTGGATATCTATTGATATTTTTGTAATGTTGGTAATTATGGCGATATTACTTACTTAGATTACATCTAGGAAAAGATTTGTATTATAATATATACTCACCATTAGCCATGATTTGAAATTAAAATGATAATGAATAGATACAACCTTACCTGTGGATTCCACAAATTAATAATAATGTAAGTGCAGTATACATCTTATTTAATATATGTAAAATTCAATTCAGTTTCACTATTGCTTATACCAACCAAAAGTCTTACAAGTTATATTAATTTTGCTATCAAACATCAAAACAATTTTTGTATGCCACACTATACACAAACGACACGCGAGAACAATAGATTGCTCTAAAATATTAGTTTTTAATATCCAAACTGATGAACTGAACAGGCACTGCCATGAATGAGTAGAAGATCAATTAAACTCATCCATTTATATGAACATCAGTAGTCAACTTCATTCTTAAGATTCCAACAACGATAGACAATAGCTTCACGTTTATGATTTTACAATCTAACCAACACTAATTTCCAATTATTCTTAGACAATAAAATTCTGAACAAAACACACGAACACAATGTAGTTTTACGGTGCATTGCAGTCTAACCATGTACCTATATCAGTTTCAATTTAATGCCAACATTAGTCAAATTGATGTCTATTGAAATATACTTATATACACTGATGATAGTGTCAAGTACCTACGATGTATTTCTCAGAATTTATGATTAAGACAAGTGACAGACAACTATATAGTTAGTATGTACACAACAAGTATATGGATAATTATTAAGCATTAAAGGACTCATTTCATGAAAAATTATTGCTTTTAATTAATATTTTATGGGTAGCTAAAGTTATTTTTAAAATCCTTCTGTAAGTAAACAATTACTCATTCTTACTAGGTGCTTCGTTCTTGTATGACACATTGCTGTTAAAAGCTTAGTTGGAAGGGTTTAAAGGACACGAAAATAAAATTAAGATAGGAATAAAGGTGACTCCTTTGATAAATCTTTGGTATTCGATACCTTGTACAAGTTGTAGGTACTCATATGAGTCAACAATAGGTACCTACCTATAAACTTCTGGTTATCATGATAATGCTTCGAAAAAAGGATGGTACGGCCGTGCCGCTTTTTTGCTCGACTTGGCTGGGGCACTGCTGTGCCCCCAGATATCAAGCATATAGGTGTTTGATGTTTAACCGACTTAAAAAAAGGAGCAGGTAGGAGGGCAGGATTCGACTGTATGTTTTCCACACTAACTTTGACATTGACATAGATGCTTTTAATAAAAGTCCATTTCATAGCGTGCAAACATTTTGTGAAACATAACCATTTAATAATAAACTAGCTAGCTAAACGTAGACACAGACGGACAACTCTATTATGACGGATATACAATTTTTTGTTAATATCATAATTAACCTTAGAGAAAACCGGGAAAAAATAGGCTTCGAAAGCACGCAATACGAGACTGCCAGAAAACTAATTGTTACGAATAATTTTGTTTTAGGTACCTACTTGTACAAGAAACCATTAAACAAATAAAAGAAAAACTCACACAAACATTACACTCGAGCCTCACAAGCCAAACCTTTTAAAAGTTACATAAACGCCATATCTTTGTCCTTGGACAAACGAGAGGGTGATTAATGATCATGACGCCTGCTGAGAAATTGAGACCGTACCACGAACGATCCATTCACTCGGGCGTAAAAAACCTTATTCAACCAAAGCATTCCATATCTTATAATTTAACTTCAGCAAACTAACAATTGAACGGCCAATGGTAACAATAGCATAATTATAAATTAAAAAATAAATTACTTGCGCCATCAATAACAGAGATTTCGAAATATCTATTCATCTAACACTTGTGAGATGCTGCATCGTTATTGACTTATCTTATCGATAATAGCTTAATTGAATGTAAGAAAAACCAACTTACATTGTTCCCGCGGACTAAATCGATCTCCCGAGCACGTTCAGAGTTGAACCATTCACAGACACTAACACATTGCAAACCCCGAACTGTGAGCCACTAGAATTGTATACAAATGTGTAAATTGAATTTATTTATTTAATTTAATATAACAATGCAAGTAATGGGCGGCGCACAAGGGTTGTGTATTGCTTCTTGCATACGAAATCCGACTGAGACGGTTTGTCGGGTTATCGTAGTCCCGTCATGAACACATCGAATGCCGCGAGTTACTAGCTTGTTATTGTTATGATAATGCTTATTATGTTGGAAATAGTGCTCCGATAGTGTCCGTATCATGCAACGGGTAATTAAGAAATATACCATTGGCGTTTATCACAACGCGTAATAACAACAAGCGCGAGAACTCGCCAATGCTGCTTACAATGATAATTAATTGTTAATAATCGTCGCTTCCTGGAAAGTGGCGGCTTATCTACTAACTATAAATAAACAAGACTTGATTTGTTAATAGAATCGAGTGGATGTTATCGACAAATCGGAGCAATTCAGAAGTCGGCAGTTAATACATCGTCGGCGTATCAAAGAGGTAGTGGCGAGACGTTGGGCTAATTGGGCTTAATTGATGAACGGACGCGTGCAGCGCTTCACAGCAGTTAAATGGATTTACAGCTGTCCGATGAAATTGAAGCAGCGATTTAGGTAGCAATTGTCGGAGATAACGATAAAACGATCTATTAGTTATAAGGTTAACTGAAGTACAAAATTAAACAATAGCCTAAAGTCCACTTAACTGTCTAAAAAATATGCTGAAAACACTTGCACTTCTTAATAAAGAAAACATAACACATAAGAAAAAACATGTGTAGGTTGGTACGCAACGCAGCGCCGCAAAAAGAAATAATTGATCAAACCTTTACGACTTCATCAACGTAGTTCACACTTCCGTAGAAATATTTCGATTAAAAAGAACAAGAAATTAAATTTCCGATCGCCAATAAAACGCAGACTGAAACCATACACCATTGTCCGTAGGTGGTTTGAGGCGCGTAGCTATCCCGGTATCCGGGACATTGGAGTCCGCGATCGTAACTCCCCTAAGGCCATTAGGATACAAATTCGTGACACGAGGCCAGTACACGGTAAAGCCCGTTATGGCGCGCCGGCCAATAGAACTGTCCGGCTTCTTATTAATGACCGCGAGACAATGACACTAATGTTATTAAGTGGTCGCGGTCGCGAACGGGAGCACTGCGCTTAAACGCATGCACCTTGTCCGCTGTCAACTGCGCATGAGTCGGTCAATTTAATGCCGACAGAACCACTGTTCCGGATATGAAATATTGCATTTAGGGCAATTAAGCGCACATTTCGTGGCAAGAAGAAGTTCAAAGTTCAGCTACGCTATGAAATTTAATTGATATATAAATTAGTATTAACGATATTACAACGTATTGGATTTGTGCTCAAGATTACCTAGCATAGGATATGCTTAACAGTACACACAGATAAAGCACTTTGTTGGCTCTCTTATCCCATCTCATGATCATATACAATACACCTTTTATTGAGTAACGAAAATTGGATGTCTTGTGCTGTATAATATCCGTTCCCACGGCATATTAATGACTAAGCAAAAGTTTAGCAGAACCGCGCACCTTTTATGCTCCGTCCTCCATTATCCGGCTCATTTGCGGCAAAAGACAAACGGTCGATTGGAGGCGAGCACAAATTTCGCCGATATAATCGTCCGGTAAGACAATGGTTATCGTTGGCGCGCGATACCGGCACAGATAGGGCACATCGAGAGCTGATGGATGCTGCACGCTCGACAGATAGCATCTCCATCGTGACGCCCGCCCTGCTCGCCTCGTGTGCACCAATTATTATTCAATATCTCCAATATTGGTCCAAACCTCAGCCGATAGATCACCGATACCATTATTGAGGTTAACGTTTGATTTGATTCCCCGGGTCCGCTCCGGTCAAGTGACAATCGTATCAGGCGTGCGACGTGATCGTAATTGAATAATGGTTTTATTTGTCAGAAGCATCGATGGATTTATCATTCAATCAATAATCATTCAGTCGAAGGGAAAATGATCAGACTCAAAAATGAATTCATATTATCATTTATCAGTAATATTCGTGATATTATCTACCCAGTTAAATATGAGCAAATTAACTTACTGTTTACCGAACTACCTACTTATAATTCAGGCCAATGTTTGATTAATTTCGGATGCGAGATACGTTATCAACAATTGAAGTATATTTAGTTAATTAAACTTTAAGATAAAATTTATAGGTTCCAGAGAATGTCATAAAATAAGAACTCATAAAGCGTTGTGCGAAGAAATCAATGACCTCACAAGGAAACAAACAATAGTCGACAGTGGAATATTTCTCGCAAAAAAATAATTATATTGTTGACTTACGTTTAATAGGTGGAGCTGTCGATGTCAAGATCATTCAGGTTGCTGAGCCACCTGTAACAAAAACATTGACATTTATTGATGCGATTATAATGAAGACGCATACCGATAAGCTCTTATGGACGTGTCCTTATACGTGCGGCGTACAAACACGTCTGGGGATGGGGAAATGCCGTCCACACGTGCCACAGGTGCCACACGGTCCCGCAGCGGACAGAGATGTAAGGATTATGCGTCTAATACTATCGGGAAGGGAGATCTCGCACGATTCCGCAAGCCGTCCACGAGGAGCGCGACGCACGACGAAAATTAAAATAATGCGACACTGAATTATGAGGCATGCCTCTGCCTGCGGACAACAATATCGAGAACAGCGGTAATGCTAATTCAATAGCGTAATATCTCCGTATCTCGATGTAGTCCCCCGCGGTCGATCCGGCCGAGATAGTCTACGATCGCGCCGATATGGTTTTGTTCGTGATTTATTTTGGTCGCTTCCATATAAGTACTGTGTACGGCAACAATGGGCCGAGACTTGGGATTTACGACAGACGATTTGGTAGCGATAAAGATTTAGCTGCGTTCAAGGAAGGGTTGGAAAGTACCTATGCATTAACACGAGTCCGGTTCTAGTGTGCCAGTAGTATGCAATAAATGAAACTAACATTAGTGCTCATGTCAATGTGGCTGGGTTCTAAAATACCTATAGTGGCAGCATAAACAAGAAGCGGGGACTGTAGATAAGTGAAGAACTTAATGTACGCGCATAAATTTTAATTAGATACGTACCTCGAAGCATTCATAATGTGGATGCGTAAATAAATTGGTGTTTCATCGTCGTTTGCAATTCCAATGGACTCAAAGTAATCAATGATTGGGTTGTTTATTAAAAATATGTTAAACATTACATAAGTCTTTAACATTTGATTTAATGATTAGCTATACATGTCAGATAAAATTGAAGTAGTTAATTTCAGCAGGAGGTTTGTTAAATGTTACACGAATCATAAACGAAATAATGGTCACATTTGGTAAACAACTAACGGTTAGCTTGAAACATAGATGTTGATAAAAGGGTATTGAAGTATATATTACATCAAACGGTGACGGTGATAGATAGTGACACGGCCGTAACTACCAGTGCTAAGTGAATATCTAGTGCCAAACATTTATCACTGCGCATGACGTCAACGTGTTAGTGTGAAGATTCATGGCCTTATAATGCTTTATCAAAAATTAAATCAGGAGAACGGAAATTAGTTAATTTATGTATTATATTATGTAACTTTTTATCAATATTTTTAGTTTTAATATTTACAAAAAACGCGCAGAAACTTGAATGAAACTATTTTATTATGAAATACTTTTAGATTTACATAGGAACATATTTTAAACGTGTTAACGTAGGAGTATTGTAATATTATTAAATAAACTAAAGAAAGTGCTAAAACGGTTGATAACACCATCACACTAATATTATAAAGGCGAAAAATTGTGAGTGTTTGTTACCTCTTCACGCTCATACGGCGGGACCAATTTTGCTAAAATTTGGTATGGCGGTAGTTGACACCCTGGATTAACACATAGGCTACCCTAAAAAATGTAGCGGGTAACACCACGGGACGGAGCTAATATCTTATAACAATCGGCAATAACACCACTGCAATAAAGAGTCTCTATCTATTTAACACCATACAAATACAATTCATTCGTTTCTCACAACTTGGTACCACGATGACAGATAAAAATGGTCATAATGTTACCTTTGTAGCAGTCATAGACAGAATTAAAAAAAATACATGGAATTAAAGATACGGAATAACAATAAAATACAAAAAAATGGGTCTCTACTTATATCTGTAATGTACATATCTGAAATGGTTGTCTGGAAGAAATAATGGTTGTCTGTAAGAGATTGCTTTAAGCAATAAGACCGCCAGTTGCACTGTTTTTAGTTTTTTTCTCTGTATTCTGCAATTCCTGGTGTGCAAATAAGCATATTGTATATCTATCTATATCATGAATTAGTTCCCAATAAGCTAATACAATGATCATACTTTATAATGATAGTGTTATAGCGTGATAATAACAATCGCTTAAAATAAAACAATTTCTTATCGATACAATCATTGAACAGGATATTCAATTTCATTTCGATTCTCGATAGTCTTTACAACAGAAATCGACTATGTAATGAGTGTTACTTTCCGTATTGCAACGCGTAACTATAAAAGTTATAATTAGAATAATATTGTGCTGGAATTAGATTTTAGTTTCGAATGTAAACCGGTCTTGGACCGCCATGGGCGCCGTGTATTATGTATAGGGCGATGTTTTATTAAAAAGAAAATAAAAACACAAGTACTTGACAGTAGGTAAGTAGGTTCGCCCCCTGTTACATTAGGACCTATAACATAACTGGCGAAATTTGGGTGTACAAGTACACCTCTGCCTACCTCTTCGGGGAGTACAGGCGTGATGTTATGTTTGAGTATTGTTGTAATGAAAACCTTTCAAAAGAAATATCAGAATGCAAACCGACATATATTTTATTGTTCAAGTCAAACCTGAAAACAATCATAATTATAATAATTAAGCTGATATAACAAAACATTATTATACTATTAAAAACATGGGATTTATAACAGTGTATTTTTCAACCGACTATCGTCAATGATTTTGGCATATCTCTATTTCCTAATGTAGTTAAAAGTAATCATTACAACGTCACAGATTCATAGTTCTGAAAATTTTGACATGCAAAGTACTTACCTATAATTGATTCGTATATATATATAGGTGCATATCATTACGATGACCACAGCGAATGACCGTAGGTGAGTAATGCATTAACAATGTTACATCATCTGTCCAAAACATGCTATCTCTACATTTGTTATTAATAGTTACATAAAAATGAACACTTGATTTGCAGGTGTAATCAATTTGATTTCGTAAATATATTGTTTACAATATTTAAAGAAAATAACACAAAAAATATTTCTCAGTAATATAGACATGAAATACCAATTAGTTTAAAATACTAGCAAGTCAACTACTAATTAATTCTACGCAAAACGATACTTTTTTCATTAGACCGGTAAATCCTCTAATATCGCCAGTCTAAAAACAGTTTAAAATTGTTAATGACTTGAATTAGACTAATAAATGTCTTCGTTATCATTTAGTTTTATCTTAATTTCATCCCACTTATAGCGGTCGCACGCTGTATAGTTCTGATCGGATCTGCGCAAGAGTTTATCTAACGTCGCCGGCGCGGGCGCATTAACGCAAATTGCGCTAATTGTGGAAACTCTAGGAAAGTTAACTGCGTCTGATGAGTGTCGTCGCGTTGTTTACTAGTTTGTAGATATGTGTGTTGAAATCTGGTTTGCTACATCGGGCTTTTAAAGCGCCCATCAAGCCAGTTTTATGGCTTGTCGATAACAATTAAAATGACAATAGTGACCGCCGTGTCGATTTTGACACTAATATTGTCATATAACTAAAATAAGAATGAGTCTCAGTAAAACTTGACATGTCCATAGTAGCCATATCTCTTTAACTAAAGACACGATTGTATTGTGCCAAAAAATAAATAACTGTTTCCTCGTCCAACATTGACACAGACTGACTTGCGTAACTGATTGGATAGACAATACTAATGATGATGAATCACTTTTAGATGCAGTTATATTCTAATAACAAATGAGCTAAAAATCTCTACGAGATAAATACATAGTAAATTAGTAAAGCATCCTTGATTTAAATTATCTACTCGAAAGAGGAAATACACGTTTAATTAATTAGAATCTACGTCAAATACTCAAAGTAGAGATTAGTATCAGTTCTTAAACGCTATGTATAATATACATATTGGCAAAGTCGATGATTACGAAACGCACAATGCAAGCACGGGACGTATTGTGAAATCGCAGTTTCAGTTGATCATAATCTCAAAGACATTCTATTTTATTATTACTGGTCACAGATGCGTATTGGCGACATCGATTCGCGTCTTTCTCAATACCATGTTGAATAACTTTTCTTGCAATTGTTATAACGAGAGACTAATTTCTACATCGCTATAAGTATCTAATCAATTGGTGGCAATCAAAATATGCCATTTAATGTAATTATCATTTATTTCAATAAAATGTAGGACGCTTTCTTTGCGTCACTACTCCCTACTGCCTAAATGTTTGTACGAAACTACGCTCGCTTCAGCGAGCAACAATACCCATAATCTCCGTCCAGTTTCAGCGCAACCTTGGCAGTCAGCTCTGCTACAATCTTGTTAACTAATCCCTACACTACGGCATGAGTTATTCCTATATATTGGATATGGATACAATTATATCTTGAGTGCCCAAATGATATTATGGGATCAACGGAAAATATTTTTGGATACGATAACAACATGAATACTACCCGGTAAGTCGATTACAATCTATTGTTGCAATTGTAACATATAGAAACCGAATACATAACCTGTAATAATAATCAAGCATATTTTATTATCTTAATCAGCATGTAACTTCGGTTGTCTTATTACGTAAAGGCTCACAAGTCCCTTTTGCGACACAGGACTGCTGCGGTTTCTCCTATCTTAATTTTACGTAATAACACTGTGTTAGAAATCAAACAATCTCCAAGTGGCCACACCATATCCGCAATCCCGTTATCACCGGTCTGCCATCGTATCTGCAGATTCGCGTGATTCCTACCAATGACTCACAACAGTCACAGTACAGGAAGTCTCAGCTATCGGTTGACATCGGCACACGCGATTGCTACCTACCCATAATTAATATTTTTCACCGCAAGCCTGACGTCACAAGTCCTTAACACACTCACTTTAAGACCGACTTTCGTTTGAAGTGAAATATTAACAGTGAAAGGATCAGATCTAAGTTACGATGTGGTGGTATGATGCAAATTAGTTTAGAAAATTGTTTAATACGTATACATTAAACATAGATGTGATCAATATTTATTGGTGAGTACTTTCAACAGCGGTAAAGGACGATAAATCTCTTTGATTGCATTTGTGCATACTTTAAACTGTGATTGAACATGTAAGTCATGTAACACATTCTCGGTACCTAGCAATCGCTATAGGTTCCGTTTTGCATAGCAACGATATTATAAGAGATTCATTGAGTGAGATAGTACTGCAATAAATATGGCAGCCAATAATGGTGGCAATCGAGTGTAAAATTGGCGTAAATCGGCGAGCTAACGAGTGAGCATGCGCGGGCGGACAGGGCGCGAGCGCCGCACCGACGCGCAACGTAACGCCAACTATGCGCCGGCAGCCGTGCCAAATCCCAAACAATCTGGTATTAGTCACCAACTATTGGGTTTAGTAGACTTAGTAGTTTACATGTGTAGATGGTACCTCCCTTGCTAAAGTAGGTCACTTGGTTAAGAGTAGAGTTTTTAACACGTCTTTTGAGAACTTCCGTAAATTCACACTTAAATTATTATTGATCTCAGATTTACAAGGGTTCAGGTTGAAGAATTTGTCTTCAGGGAAGTGAAATTGAATATATTTTTTAAATTTAACATTAAAGTAAGGTTATTTATATTATATCACGATTCCACTATATATGGTACTTCTAAATATTTTCACTGATGACTAACTATATCTTATCAATGCACAACACGTGATCCTACTCTATCAACTGCCAGGTGCACATGCGCAAAATAATCTTATATAATATAATGCAATAACTTTTTTTTTTTAAAGGTATTACGCACAAGAAATATTTATAATTCAACGTTATGTAAAAAATACTTGTATACATTCTCCTCTCTATCGTTACTGCAATAAACATTTATTGATTCAAAAATATACTACGTAGAACAGGTTTTGTTTTATCGATAGATTTAAGTAGAGATACCGCTATTTGCCGAAAGCACCCTGTAGAGTCGCTCTCGGCACTTTCAATCAGTTCCTCAGTGTCGCAACTCAATAATACATTTTATAGACCATCAAACGACAACAATTCTCAATATCTCGACAACAATTTCTAGAGATCTTCATTAACTATCAAATTGAATTATCATCTATGGTTATCTAATATACAAACTGAACATTACAATCGGATGATTGATCATTTACATAAATTCTTTCACGCCTATGCGCAAGAGCATCGAATAAAAACTAATATCTAAGTCCGATTGGTGCCAGCTTCCGAAATTCCATTGATTATCTCGTTTTGCTACGGAATGGTGATCGAGTTCTGAGAATCCGTTAAATGCTTTTTTTATGCGTCTTAAAGTTGCGGGAAAAGATATTATAATTTTATTACATAAATGACAGATATCTACAAAATGTTGCCATCGTAAACGATTATTATAGGCAATTTGTTTGGATTTTAAGTTCAAGTAGTCAGTTGAGCATGATCGATCGTGTATCTAATAGATATTTGTACTGCATGTGATGTGAACACAAAAGGGCAGTCCGCGAGCAGATTAATATCCTTTACAACGTATAAATGTCAGGAACCTGGTATAATGTCATGCTGCAGACACGACACGTCGAGTTTACAACAAAGTAACTATAACCTCTCAATCAACCGACGACTGTAAAGTTGTGGACAATGGACAACAAACGAACACACAAATATCGATACACTGCTGTTGTACATTTTTCTTATGGAGTGATAAGCGTCTTAAGAGATAGATGACGACAGATAGAACAGCTCCTTGGGCCTAATTAAGTAGAACAATAACATACTTAACGCTTGTTTACAGTTAATAAGTAGGATAATATATCTGTAAATAGTTGTACTACAAGTAGGTATGTGTACAACAAGTTGTTATTCAATTATTTCTACATGTTTATTAATATATTGATGGCACTTTATTATAACTACTAGATGTGCCCGCGACTCCGTCCGCGTGGAAATTCGGAAACAGCAAAAGTATTTTTAAATTGTTTTCAATATATTAGCTAAGTTTGAGCGAATTCGATTTAGTAGTTTTTACGCCATGCCGTAATATTTTATTACATGTATAGCTGTTGCCCGCGACTTCGTCCGCGTGTATTTCGGATAAAAGACCAGTAGTAAATTGAACTTTTAACAGAAAAAAATACCTACCAGGCAGGCTTTTTTAAGTAGGTTAAAAATCTTTAAACCACTTATTTAACTAAGAATACTTTCCGGTATTTAAAAAAAACCGCAAAAATTGAACGGTAATTACGGAAGTTACAGAAAGTCTATTGAAAATAATATATAACTGAAGAAGAGAACATAAATAAATCCGTTTTGTGCGTTTCTGAGTTCCTGTACATTGAAACTACTGTAGAAAAAAAAATGCCAAGGATAAAAGACAACCGTGACGACCTGATTGGCGCAGTGTAGCCACTGCGCCAATCAGGTCGTCACGGTTGTCTTTTATCCTTGGCATTTTTTTTGAGCGCGAGCGATTGGTTTTGGGTTCGATTCCCGCAAAAAAAGTGTGATCCGTAAATGTTTGTCCAAAAAAAACTAAACAAACTAATTATTATTATTATTTAATAATACCTACTTTAAACTTATATCTAAAAACTACGTATCTGTATTTTTAAAATCTAACGTGCGCTTATTCCAAGGAACTTAATGCACTGATAGCCGAGTGGTATGACCGTTAGACTGTTAAGTCAGATGTCGCAAGTTCAAATCCCGGCACACACTAATGTCTTTTCGAAGTCATGTGCTTACTATAATATTACATATAGCGGGTGCAACCAATGCTGCTTATAGAAATCTTGTCAAACTACCCTCCATGCACGCTCCGGGTTGTCGTGTGTTGAGACACTTTGAAGAAATGCCTAACGATCAAACACGTTATTGTGGCTAATTTATAAAAGATAGATATATACTATTGAAGACTTTTTTGTAGATCTTTTGGAGATTATCATCTTTGTAATACATACTTTTGGTGTATGATCAACGAATGCGAGGATAAGAGCTCGAAAGCGCATTTTCATCCGACTTGCTTCAAATTTATCATTACTGCTCAGCTCCTATGTGTTTTAGCGTTATGTTATATAGCCTATAACCTGCCCAGGAGTATGGACTACAATCGTACCAAGTTTGGTTAAAATCCCTTCAGTAGTTTTTGACCCATGCGTGCACATACAGACAGACAGACAGACGGACAGACAGACAGACAGACAAAAAATTTACTGATTGCATTTTTGGCATCAGTATCGATCACCAGTCATCCTCCAATAATAATTTTGAATATATATTCAATGTACAGAATTGACCTCTCTACAGTTTTATTATAAGTATAGATTTATTTACAAATGTTTATGAATATCACATAGTGTAGTTAATTGTAGCACTATCATAGAGAAAAGTATGGTCAACTTGTGTATCTGTATTAATGGTATATTTTTAAAGATTTTTATGGAAATAAGAGATTTTAACTGCTCTAAAAGTATTGAAAACTATTGTATATCAATTAAAAAACTAAAACTCTTAAGTTTCGTAACTTAAGTTTTAGTATCTCAAATTCAGAAACAGAAGAGAATTCTTCAATTCGTTATTATATTATAAATAAATAAACATATCTCTATATTATAAAATATATTACCTATAGGTACGTGCAAGTTTAAAACAATGTAAACCTATCATATTTCACATTACAAAATCTTAGCAGCGTTTACTGGTCACGAACGGTTAACCTAATATTAATATGTACAATATATAACCTGAAATATTCGTTAGTTAATTGCGAGTTGAAACGTAATTATGTAGAGTAGATAGTAGAGTTAATTAATAAGCCAATAAATCGCAAAGAAGGAACAATTATACCAGAAATTAACGAGTAGCTTTGCCAATCAATTGAAATAATTAATGGTAAATAGTTACATACATAAAAGGTAAATACTCCACTACATTTAGCATAGGTAGGTATACAAAACATGTTCACAGTTCGTAGAACGAATTATAAACGCAATAAACGTCTAACACTATACAAACTGTTTTCTATTATGTATTAAAATCTATTTATATTCCTTCTAGACTTTATTATAATTTACGATATCAAGCTAAGTTTTATTTGATCATACGCTTAACCTTCTTACCATGCCAATAACAATCCATCACACAAAACTAAAATTTATAGAATCGATATCTTGCATTATCAGGCAAACATCTACAAAAAATACATTTTCATAAGTAGTTAGACACAAGTCAAAATCAACCCTACTCACGGCGGATGTGTTCAGAAATCGATATAACATAACACAAGCTAACAATTGTAAAGCTACCCAACAAATGTATTGGCTAAAACAAAAGAAAGAGACTGCAAGACAGAAACTGACATGCCCGTAGAGGCGAGGGGTTAACAGTCAACGTTGGTAACAAAGTGTATTTAAATTCAATTTTCATTCAATCTGCAATAGAGAACACGGAACATGTTAGAAACGGTGAAAGCTTAATGTGATTCGCATAAATAGAATTTCATGTTGGACATGTATATATCTGTCTAGACGGTGGAATCACAAATAGATTCACATAAACTCGTTATTTATGAAGATTGCAACACGCAGGATCGTGATGACGAGGGCCTCATGAGGAAATGTGTCCCCAGAGAAAATAATAATGAAGATATCAATTCAAGTGAGTACTGTTAGCAATTATTCTTATTTTAGTAGTAATGAATTTGCTTAAAAGCGAATTAGTTGAATGTTATTACAAAGCACCGGCGCGCGGCGCTGATTTGTTGTAGTGTGGAGTTTATTTAAAACTAGATGTGCCCGCGACTCCGTCCGCGTGGAAATTCGGAAACAGCAAAAGTATTTTTAAATTGCTTTCAATATATTAGCTAGTTTTGAGCGAATTCGATTTAGTAGTTTTTACGCCATGCCGTAATATTTTATTACATATATAGCTGTTGCCCGCGACTTCGTCCGCGTGTATTTCGGATAAAAGACCAGTAGTAAATTGAACTTTTAACAGAAAAAAATACCTACCAGGCAGGCTGTTTTAAGTAGGTTAAAAATCTTTAAACCACTTATTTAACTTAGAATACTTTCCGGTATTTAAAAAAAACCGCAAAAATTGAACGGTAATTACGGAAGTTACAGAAAGTCTATTGAAAATAATATATAACTGAAGAAGAGAACATAAATAAATCCGTTTTGTGCGTTTCTGAGTTCCTGTACATTGAAACTACTGTAGAAAAAAAAATGCCAAGGATAAAAGACAACCGTGACGACCTGATTGGCGCAGTGTAGCCACTGCGCCAATCAGGTCGTCACGGTTGTCTTTTATCCTTGGCATTTTTTTTGAGCGCGAGCGATTGGTTGTGGGTTCGATTCCCGCAAAAAAAGTGTGATCCGTAGATGTTTGTCCAAAAAACACTAAACAAACTAATTATTATTATTATTTAATAATACCTACTTTAAACTTATATCTAAAAACTACGTATCTGTATTTTTAAAATCTAAAGTGCGCTTATTCCAAGGAACTTAATGCCCTGATAGCCGAGTGGTATGACCGTTAGACTGTTAAGTCAGATGTCGCAAGTTCAAATCCCGGCACACACTAATGTCTTTTCGAAGTCATGTGCTTACTATAATATTACATATAGCGGGTGCAACCAATGCTGCTTATAGAAATCTTGTCAAACTACGTGTGTTGAGACACTTTGAAGAAATGCCTAACGATCAAACACGTTATTGTGGCTAATTTATAAAAGATAGATATATACTATTGAAGGCTTTTTTGTAGATCTTTTGGAGACCATCATCTTTGTAATACATACTTTTGGTGTATGATCAACGAATGCGAGGATAAGAGCTCGAAAGCGCATTTTCATCCGACTTGCTTCAAATTTATCATTACTGCTCAGCTCCCATGTGTTTTAGCGTTATGTTATATAGCCTATAACCTACCCAGAAGTATGGACTACAATCGTACCAAGTTTGGTTAAAATCCCTTCAGTAGTTTTTGACCCATGCGTGCACATACAGACAGACAGACAGACAGACAGACAGACAGACAGACAGACCGACAAAAATTTTACTAATTGCATTTTTGGCATCAGTATCGATCACCAGTTATCCTCCAATGATAATTTTGAAAATATATTCAATGTACAGAATTGACCTCTCTACAGTTTTATTATAAGTATAGAAGATATAGATGTATGTCGATATTATTACTACTACGTTTAGTGTTATTAAAAATGTGACCAATGAATTCAGTTCCGTACCACATAAATGTTAACTATTTATATTCAGTATTTATAATAATTTTAAGTTATTTTCATAACCTATTACTAATTATACCTTCTTCAAATAAATAAGTCGGCTATATAAGTGTGATTTATTTATATTATAAAAATATAAAGTTTTAAAACTCAATATTTTTAATACTCAAACAACAAAAACAAACAAATGAATGTTTACATAGTAGCTAAAACAAAATCGCGTAAGATAAATCCGCAGGTTGTACTGTGTTCATCGTCGCCGGACGATCTACATGTCCTGCGCACGCGCGTGGGAAACCGCCCGTTACTCACTAGCTACCCAGTAGATACTGTGTCGTGATACAAAGGTTAGCTAACACAGTGTAAACAAATCCTTAACAACCGTAGCTTGAAAAAATTGTAATGTTAAAGACATGACTAAATTAAAATAGATTTTAGATGAAATCATTAGCTAGAAAAAAATTAGGTAGCACTTATTGATTTACATGCAATTTTTTTTAATCTTTACTGGCGAATAGTATTTTATTTTGGGTTTCGTTCGTCGTGTCGTGGGAACTAAATTCTAACTTCGCGGTTGCTGCACGTATAATAAAGAACCTAAAATATAAAAAACTATATAAACAGTGATATTTATTAACAATCATTAGAATGTTTATCTCTAAACTGACTAAACGATCAAGTCGTATAATAAAATATAAAGATACAATCTTACAGAAAAACCAATTCTATTTGTACAACCGTAAATCATACTGTATTAAATAAAGATTATAGTTAATTTTGACTTTTAATGCGCTACCATTTTCATAATTCATAATCACATAATAAAAAATATATTCAAACGATCTTTATTTACATTCATAAAATACTATTTTAACACTGGTGTAGCTGTAAATTTTGGAAATGGGTGAAGATTTGTAGTACTAGAATCTATTACGAATGTTAAATCTTTATAGGTTCTAAAGACTCTTCATAAGGATATACGAATAGGTATAAAAGTTCTGATAGTATTTTATTAGTATTATATTGGGACCAAAAACTATGTTGTATGTGTATTTTTGATCTATGCTGTCTGTCATACTTATATCTACTACTTTATGCATTATATTATACCTACATGACAGTAAGATTGCAGTTCAATAACTTCTTGTTAAGCTATTCTGTAAACCTCTATATAATAGGAGTTTTGACGCCAATCACAGGTAAGCTCGCTTTTTGATAAAGGCTATTTGATTGTGTCCTTTAACAGCATGTATTTATGTAACGTTAGTATAACAACAGCATAAAAAAGCAATAATTAAAACGTAGATTGAATAAATAAAAAAGTTGTTTAATACACGGTGCACGCATGTAGTGCGATGAATCTAAACGCGTAGATAATTGCGCACACGTCGGGCACCGCAGCGAACCAGACGAAGGCGTTACCGCGCCCGTAGAGAATCAGCGTTGAAACACTGCATCAACTCTAGATGCTAATGATAAAACGCGTTGTTAAAGAGAAAGGACCGAACACGAAACATGCTGAATACATATCTCCAATGTTTTTTAAAGGTTCTACCTCCGCACTATAATTGTAATACATAAAAACATACGAGGTCTGTGAAAACCCAAAGTGATACACTTACAAGCAAAACGAGATGAGAAACAAACAATTTAAATAGTCATAACCACGCAAACAACTCGTAAAAAACGTAACTGTTGTATCCATAAAGAACAATAGCAAAAAAGTTAAGAAAAAAGTTGAAACGCGCGTTGACCGTCATGAGTTTAAGAGACACTTTAACAAAACTCATTTCACAACCTGCTTTAATCCTTAGCAAATTGCTCTTCCAACAAGTCTAGTCGCTCATTAGCCCGCAATAATTACAAGTTAAAATGAACCAGGAAAATAAACATCTGTCTCTGTCTAACACAGCGGTGGTACCTTATAAGGAGAACGTGACAAACCGATCTAGATAAACGTATCAGATGAGATCGAGATCAGAATGCAGTTTAGATATTACTATTACAAACGTCTCATTATTTATTGCGATATTTTCTGTTGTAAGTAACAACTAGTGTTTATTAGCTCCATAATGAGCCTGAATTACGTAACTTTAGCCATGGTATGTAGCTTTTAGTCGTTAAATTGCGACAGTGTTGATATCATCTGTGGTTGAGATGCTAGATGCAACTCATCTACCCTATTAACAAATAACGTACTTCACATATTTTGTTATCATAACTTTTGTAAACAAAAAACATGGACCGATAACGTCCCCCTTAGGAACACGTTTAAGTTTATAGTAGATAACAGCATTCAGAATCTTTTCTGAAGCAATTATTATAAAATACTTTAGATAATATTGTTATGGAAATATTAAAGTAGTCTCAGAAACAATCGTAAACAGACCAATAAATGTTAGACATTGGCGATATTTACAGCCTATAAACTAAAGTATTTATTAAGGGAATGTCGTTATCATTAAGTTTTACTCGATTACGGGGACACAACATTCACCAAATAAGTACAATCATAAAATCCTAACCTATTTCGTAGGATAACCAGTCCGGAATATGGCTTTAAACAAATTTTAAATTACCTGTTTAGGACGTAGTTTATTATAAATTTTACAGCAGACATGCGATACACGTTGAGTAATATTAAATTTAATTGCAGACATAATAATTAAAGTGCTCACATTTATATCGCGCTTGACTCGTTGACGCTCATGCACGTCGAGGATACAGTTTCTGAAACAAGAATACATAGGTTAGGTATACTGAATATATGCCGTTTTTGGATGAATGACATACAAAATGAGAGGCAAGACTATAATTTAGTAAGACAGGATAGTAATTTCGACCAGCATTTAAATATTGTTTATAACAAAAAGCATATACCACAGCTTAAATCAGATTACCAAGGCCAAATACCTTATTGGCATGTCGTGCGACTAATAAAAGAGCTGCATTTTAGTACAAAATAAAAATGCAAGTGAAATAAATAAATACTAAAGTGCAGAATTATATCTCATAGCGGTTTTGCTCGATGTGGAGTCGAGATCAACAAACGCTTAAATAGTGTGTCGTTCTGATAAAAAGTGATTACGCTCGATTATTTATGCACGTCCCGCGTCTTACTGGTGAATGGCCTACTGCTGAGCCTATGCAGAGCGCGTAGACTCGTGAAAATCATACAATTATACTTATCATACAATTTATAGTTCATACACAAGACTTTGTGTAGTTAAATGACGAGAGCTTATACAAAATTGTTAAAATAGCTGTTAAACGTAGATGGTAGTAGGTATATATTGTGAGGTCATTGATCATGTTTGACCAAACAAACCCTCTAATAATAATAAAATACCTATAGATGATAAAAATAATTGTTAATTGTAAGATACAAACTAAGTTCCTTCAGTAATCTTTTAGTATAAATCTATGCTTAACTACTAACCTCCAACAAATTGTATATTTCTTAATTGCTATCGAGAAGATGGGGGCGATATCTTCATTACGGGCGCACAGAATCGATGCAACGATAATTACTGAGCTAGCAACCACCGAGACTAACATGAAATTAATTCCTGGCCAAGGTTAGAGAAATAGTGCATCGCTTTTGTAGACAATGTTATTGATGATGCTAATGATGAAACCGGTGCAACGTTCACTACACAAACACACATAACACTAACAACAGACGATGATAAAGAACTTGAGAATAAAGATGTTTTATCGTTGGAAAAGATAAAAACCAATGTAAAAACGTACTCGTTTAACAACATCGTTAATCACCGAACGTAGCGCCACACAAAACCAGAGCTTATCAACTTTCTGTTACACATAAATTATTTGAGAAATCTTTACAATTTGGGTGACTATGGGATTATTACAAAAACACGTCACAGTCAGAACGGTTCAAACGCGTTATCTTAGTTCCGAGAAGCGAGATAAAAAACTCGGTGACTAAATACCGCGACGAAGCTCAACTCATTTTTTAATAAGGCTTAGTTTGTGATGTTTCTATGTAAAGTTATGCATTAAGTCTTTGCATATATTACTCAATTACAATAAATTGTAAATGTTATAATCATCGTGTAATTTTGATCAGGTCTCTTAATTCCCTTATGTTGGTTAAGCTAAGCGATGTGTCATAAGAACGAGTGCTGTCAATTAGGACTGGTGCTGCTTTAAAAAAATGTTTTATATTCTTAGCACCTCCCAAACCTTGGGGTGTATTACTAAATTATTTTGCATTTTTTTGCAACTGTGATGTATTTAGAGGAAGTCGTGATATAAGTATGCACGATCTTCAGCATAGTAAGAACAATGATATTTTGTAGAATCAACACGGATTATTGTGTAATTGCGAGCAATCGTGGCCCGATATGGTATCGATGGTTCAGAAAGTTCAGAAACAAATCACAGCAATTTCGTGGGGCATTATAACAAACGTTTTTGTAAAATTACACGTTGCGATGGATACGCAACGTGTGTTTATGGAAAGTATGAGGCCATCTATATAATGTGCTGTGTTTAAGAAGAAATGTGCAAGTGCTTACATAAAAAAAAAATTTTTTTGCTCCTTAAAATTCAAGCAAATCAACGTAACACTACGTAACACGGCGTTGTGTTGTCCGATTAGTTTTATGTTGATTAAAAATGTTTAGTTAGTTTACATTAGAAAGTAAAATTATGTAAGTGCATAGTGAAAAATTAATGCTGGACAGTGTACAGATATTCAATAGATCATTAGCAATAAATGAGACAATATTGTCAGTGGGCGCGTCGGCCGGAGCGCTCGTCTCACTATCGCCTTTGCCCATGTCATTAATCATTCGTCAGTGGCGTCCGTACGGACATAAAACACTGAGATTACACTGGCCATAAACGTTACATCACACTGTTACATACGCAGATAAGTTGGATTTAAAGCCATCAGTGCTTAAACGCCCGCACAAAACACCGTATAACATACCTGCCAAAACGACTAGGTGTATGGAGAATGGATAGCTATAGATTTTCACTTTTGCAATGTGCGACTAGACAGGAGAATACTAACTATGATAAGTATAAAACAATTGGAATAAAACAAACAGTTATTACAGAAACACAGGCCGGTAAACAATTTCACCAAGTATTATATCATCTCGACACGCGACGATGATAAACTAAAATCGGAAACAACGGACAATGGGGCACTTTCGTATCTCATGAGACGGCCGGCTCTTAAAACATTCCTCAGCATGACAACGCTGCAACATTCAAATATAAATAAAAAAAAGTTTTATTAACGAACTCATTCAATTGTAAATTCATAGCAGGCACTCGTGATGTCATTTAACGCTTAATTTGATAGCGTATCATGAACGAGACAAGGAGAATGATGAGTTTTCGATGGAGCCGTTGACGAAGCACTTAATTATTCAGACCTAACATTATTAATATAATGTTTATAATGTTTCTGTTTTATTACCACGCAATTACACAAAATTTTCAATTTTATAAGAAAATTGAATTGTGGAAGTACTGCTTATTTATTTGCTGGAATGTTAGTGAAGGTGGGTGAACCTGTGAACCTCACGAAGTTTAGGTGGACGTCACATTTTGCGAAATTTATACTTGTGAACTATAATAGCAAGATCCACAAGATGCGAATACTAAAGGAGATGGCTTTCATAACTGGTAGTAAGTCGTAAGTACTAGTATTATAGTTTTCTGAAATACGATGTTTTAAATGGACTTTACGGAGCATGGCATCAAGAATAAGTATTGAGAAATCTGAAACTCAGCGATGTTTTAACGACAATCAATGCATTTAAGAGTTAACAAGTGACGTCGCACGTGCCCAACTAAGAACCTGAGTGGGTGGCACGATTCTCCGATAACGCATTCACGGAGAGGACCGATTGATCGGCCGATAGTTTCGTACGCCGATTGATCCATGTTGTATTGAAACGTCACTGCTCTGATACCATCTTACCATCGTTAGGGTACCCTCACAGCCTTTTACTAACATCACTTCTGTACGTGGGGAGCCAACCACATTAGTTATTCAAATATGCGAACTCCGACTATCTGATAGTCGTTTCAACGGGGCTTTCAAGGTATTTTCTTCAATGATACTCGTGAAAAGAGGAATAACAATGCAACGACAATAACTCAAACATGAATAGATGGTATCCGTCAGGAGAAATATGAATATGAAAGAACAACGTGAATATACTTAAGGTCAAATACATTCAACGAACACATAGATCATATTGTACATATAAAAACGATGTACATACTCGTGATACATGAATAAAAATACGTGAAAGTCCGTGTGTCGTGGCAGGAGGGTGTAAAACCGTCGCAGGCGCATCCACGGTGAACTCGAATAAAGGCTCGTTACGCGCTCGCGCTCATGAATGATGGATGGCCGTGGCCGATCGGCCAACACGCGGCGCACAGGCCGTTCTGAACGTTTTACACCCATCACTGTTCTTATTTCTTATTCCAATACTGTTAAGTTTCAAAATTGCACGCACGACTAAGTGGTCAAGTGTAATTTTGATGTCTGGTACGTATCCAGGTGATTGACAAGTCCGTGCCGATGGTATCGGTCGTCATAAATAACACCGCCACTGCTAGTTAGTGCACATTCATTGCTTTATCGCCTTCGTGAGACGAAGGATACAATATACCTACTAGGTCTGCTTCAAGTGGTTACGCTCACAATGCCATAGTATATTAAAACACGACTCTAACAATTCCGAGAGAACCTCGGTATGGGACTTTATTTTTTGCATTAATTATGTTAAGGTACGAGCTTTACAGAACATGAGAACTCACGAAAAAGAAACAAATTTTATTATCTCGTCGAGATACCGACGCTATAAAAGTTGTAAGTAACACGACAACCGGCATTGATGTATTCCGCGAATAAACGTTGCCAGATTATTTGTCCTCTAATTGATATACCTACATGCTTTTTGGCAACAGAAATACTATATTTTAGAAAACATCCTACATAATGGTGATAAATAATTTTGAATATCATGACGAACGACGCTGTAGTATGTATTTCTCCGCGAATAAGTTACATGAGACCACGACGGCATAAATATTGCGATGACAGTGAAAGTAACCAATAAATAGCTCACCGGTCCGCGTAACCTACGGTGATATAAATTCAATTACGACACTAATAAATATCATAATGCATTTCAAATATAAATTATGATATTAAAGAGAGTCAACAGGTTTACACGGATGGCATTTCCCCGTACAATATATTACGCGGGCACGTCGGACGGCGACCACCGTAGGGCCGGCGCAGATGCAACCGTTACTTCGTGTCCAATAAATTCAAGAACAAACGACAGCAATAAGGAACAGACCGTGTCCAGACATCCATCTCCTGTCAGCCGGTGCACACTTATAAAGAGCCGCCTCGATACGTCATACGTAAACAGCTAGGTGATAAATCAAATTCGGTAACATACAGCATAGATCGAACAAATAAAATTAAAGTGACCACATTGTAAATACCATTTACATAATTCAAAACGAACTCTAGATAGATGGTGGAGCAGCGGAGACGAATGAATGACGCTATTGATATAAATCTTATTGAAGATTCAGGCTTGAAATCAATGTGTAGGCAATAAACATGAATAAAGAACTATAAACTTGGACCTATCGTTCATGCTATTGAATAATTGGATTTCAAAATATAGGATATTAAATGCAGTGGGAACCTTTTGCAACTAGCACGTGGTGTAATTTTATGATAACGTTGTAGAAACAACTTTTACATCTATTTATATAATAATTTTATTACACTTTTCCTTATAAAGTTTCCATAATATTTCTAGTAGTGAGAACAATGTATCCTCATTCACCCTTTTATGAATAGCACAAAGTTAAATAATAAGAAAAAATAAAATAAAATTACCCTAAGGTTTTAAATCCAGCAATATTTTTTGACTATGATAATATTATAATTATGAAACAAAACAAAAAGCTTTTCTTTCTGGAGGAAGCTTACTGAACTCTGTTATTATCTATATACAGATTAAAATGTTAGGTTCCATTAATCTTTGATTTCACAACGGTTCCGGAACCAGTGTTTAATATAGCAAGACTATAAATGTACACATTTGACCAGATGAATATTAAGCACTGCGCATGTGAAATGTGGTCAGCTCGTCAACGCACAATTCTCAAGGTGTCATTAAGATAATGATATATTCCATTAGAAGACTTCTACAAATGGATTGGTGATCTTTTTGTTTCGACACAAAAAGGAAAAGTTGTTAGAGCTGATGACAAAACTAAACTAAACTGCAAAATGAATAACAAAACATTAAAGCAATACATCAAGTCATATGATCAGATAATGACATCAAATGGATGATAACTAAAAGCGAGCAGATGTCCCGGTCCGGATGTTAGTCATAAGCACGTTCAAAACTGCGCATTGATAGGAGTGCGAATGGAGCTCTCAATAATTACAATTGAAGACTTCCCGTCGCCGGTGCTACGACCCGACACATAAATTGATTCAATCAAATACTATATTAGATATAAATGGAATCATTAAAGTGATTTAATGCGTGCCAATAATTAAAAAGGTAAATAGATATCACATTAGAAAGGATATTTTTGTGGTTTAGAGAACAGTGTTTATGTCAGCAATATACCAGACTATACCTGTGTTAGTTTTCCACATTATTTTCTGTATTCACGTGGTTTTTGGAGAATTTCCTGCTAGTTTCGGACTCAAATAGAGCTTTATGATCAGATGAAACTGAAACCGGGAAGCAGGATCGCAGCCGCAAAAAGGCTTTACCAGATTGCTTGCAACAAACAACATGATTACCTGATTGTAAATAGACAATATTAATAGGCTCAACGAAACCTTTAGAAAGTATTTAAAAAGAAAGTAAATGCTAATAGAAATAAGTTTTACTATACGATCATAAATAATTTTACTGTTTATAGTTATAACGATAACGATTAGCAAAGGAATCGACTTTTGCTGTTTCTCGTTAAGAGAAGGTACCGGGCTGATGATTATGATAATGAAAGGATCTTTAAAGTCGACTTACTTACACCCCTTAAAATTCAACTTACAACTTGCAAAGCGTGCCAAATCCAGTTTACTATGCAAAATGGTAAAACCTTTACAACCTCAGGGCATACTAGTATCTACAATGACTGACTTGGTTGAAGCTGATTTTGATGCAAATATATCCACTCTATGTGTAATTCTCCAAAGACCATGAATACCAGAAATGTAGCAATTGACTGCATCATATCTCACATTACGTTAAAGCCTGAGGCGAAACCAAAGCCATTAGAGCAAGAAATAGTATAAAATCAGCAACACATTAGGACGGCTGGGCTGAGGGAATCTGAGATCGACGCCTGAGATCCAAACGTATAAAGTCACGTCAGGGCTATTAGTAAAACGGCTAAGGACTCGAAGACATGCAAACCACACGCGAGACACTTGAAACTAAGATTTCATTAGAAATGTATTTGTCAGTTCGTAATTATCAATCGCGTCTAAAGTTTGCTGGTCTGTATTTTTATCGGTACCTACTTATTCAACTAAAAACTGATACAAAAATAATAAGTATAGAACATTTTATAATGACTGACAGGTGCAACGTTTTGGCAATACCCAAAAAATCTGGCATTCGAAATTCGCCTAATTTGGTAACCAAAAATCGTAACTCCATACTATATTTATACAGAGAAGTCTAATGTTATGCACCTAAAATATTTCAATAGATATTACAAGAAAGAGGTAGAATATTTTAAAGCATGTATTATTTCAAATCTAAGCAAAACCATTATTTCTACACTTTGTCCTAGACTAACAGCCCACTAAGTTCAAGTTTTTTCTTGAAATCTTTACTTGTTAGTTTACGTAAGTAAGTTACGTGTTACTTTAAGTAACCATTAACGTCTTTGATGGCGGCGGTGAGTAATTTAATAAAAAGAACCACACTACTATTGCAGTCGCTACTACTGAACACAGAATTTTGTGTGAGTTTTTTACAAACGATAACTAACAAGACATTTGTCCATCTCAATCTCAACCTCAAGCCTCAACATACAGCAACAATAAGCTCCTATCGTGTCACTGAAACCATAAACATTTGAATAATCATGACATATACGTACAAAGCAGATACAATCAAAATCTAGAAGGTCGTAGTTGAGAACATCGCACCAATAACTTAACCCGCGTTCCGAGTCAAGAGGTGCACATTATTGCCTATTAGCGGTCATAAAACTCATAGAGTGCACGCGCGTGAGACGATACTCCTACGCATCGCACACGACAAAACGCCACTGGTGTAGTTTAGTTCGTGTTTACATAATTTGATACTGTCATTTTTTGGAATAGCATTATTGCTCGTTCCTTCTGTTGCTACTGCTACGAGACCCTTAACCCTGCAGCGGGACAGTTATAGATTTTATTATTTTGTTGCTAGTGTCAAAACTTAGACATTATTTTCTCATAATTTATGTCTTTCAGCCAAATTGTTCTTTATTTTTACAGTAATGACGTGCGTCAACAAGCTTCCTCATTACTGAAAATGATGTCAATGATGTAGCGAAAATTCAAAAAAGATTTTCTTTGATGTTTTTATTAAAATTATACGCTGAAAATTTCGCATTACAGTCTTTTGGAAATGTTGAATGTGCACATCTATTTACACGTGTCTGTAGTGTCTACAATGAAAGATGGGTGGCAAAAGGTGCGATTCTGTTTGCCTTATAGGATCACACTCACCTGAATGTAGACTCGGTACATTATACCACACGCATAAGGAAACTAATACATTTCAGTGCGAGAAGTGTCAGTGTATCCCTTGTAGGAGAGCTCCTAGTCAATTTATCACTGTTTACATGTACTAAGATGTTAATTTCAAACTTTTATAACCATATGTGGCTAAGTTTTACTATACTCGTAACACGCTAAGGCAAGAAGGGAAAGCCCACGGCCTGTTAGTTAAATAAATAGATAGGATGTTTTGCTGTCGTCTCAGTTTTCGATTGGCTATTACTGGTCATAAAACGTAATATTAGCTACCACGAGTTTTACGATGGGTAATACTATACGTGATTTACAAATATTGATTGTTTGATGACACGCGGCAACTGTACGTAGAACAACTCTTTACTTTACGAGTTGCAGCTGGCAGTGGAAATATATTTATTTTTCTTGTATGTTATACGGTTCAATTTAAACCTAATAAAGGTTGCTATTCTAAATTGCATTTTAAACACCGAATGAGGCGTTATTTTAATCAAAGTAATTAGGACCATTTTCAAGTTCATAAAGATATGAGCTAGATAAACTAAAGATTTGCGGAATTTAACTTGTTATAAAGAACCAAATGAATATAAGGAACAAAAATCATATTATTTTAAATGAGGTTTTTTTGCACTCTTACTCTTATTTAAACGAAGGTAGCTAGAGCATTATCACATAATTTACTTTTACAATAATATAAATGTTAATGTGTTTAAAATATGTAAACATGTCGTAAAACCTGGACTTTAACAATAATATAATAATAATAAACAAACGTACATTTGCAATCAAATTCCAATTTATTTGTGATTCTAAAATAGATTTAGCGAAATTTAAAACACTGTCCATGAATATTATTATCGTTATATTCAGCTTCCGAATTGTATATGGAAGCATTAGCATGTTTTCTAGTGGTTCTAGAATTCTAACATACAAATTGTTTCGGCTTGTTATTGTATAATAAACAATGATGTATTCTGGCGCCGTAGAGCGGTGTCATAGTTTCCACAGATATCATTTGGGACATCGTAAAATATTACACAAGTAATGATTACCTTCAGAACGAACATGCTAAAGACGTACGTATGATACTTTAATCACTTTGTTCTATTTTATTGGTGTGTTGCAACTTGCAAGCAATGTCATAATGACTTGCAGATGCAGCTTATTTAGTTGTTTTGATGCTATTTCAAACCTTTAAAATATGATATCTTATAACACTGATGATGCTGCGAACTACGCGGTTGCTTGTAAGCAGTGCAGTAACAGCTTTGGTAAGTTGAAGGCGATACGGAAAAAGGCGTCAGTCTTATCAAAAAATTAGAAAAGGCGGCATTTGACGCGTGCGTTAGTGATGCTCCGCCCACACCGAAGCAACAAGTTAAAAAGTTTAGAACTTCCATAAGTTTGATCATAAACTTTCAACATAAGACGTTATCAGTAATAAGTTAATGACACTCATCGCTTCACAACCATCGTTATCGGCGTCTTTAAAAAGTCTAAACAATTTGTTTCTGTTATCATATCACAAGTTTTATGAACACACACCCATTATCTGCCTGCCTTGACAGATAAGTTACACGTTCTTTTGTAAAATTGCGTTGGTGAAACAAAAAATAAAGTAACCAAAAAACACAATCACTACGATAAAAAATAAAGTCTAGAGGTGTTTAATAAAAACTTACAAATTGCTCTGGAAAAAAGGTCTTCAACACCAACAGGCAGGACAAAACGAAAACACCCAAAAGTTATTCACACAGCACTCAGTTTATAAACACCGTACGTAAAAACATGAGACATGCGATAAATGAGTCAACGTGCGCACTCGATGACGTCTCAACGTGGAATGGTATCTTGATGATGGTGAAGCGAAAGACCGGGGGGCGGCGAGGAGTGCGGGACCCGAGGCGGGGTGGGCGTGGCTTCGCAGGTGTATCAAGTCGAACCATGATATATGCGCATGTTAACACTTGGATACGAACACGCCTCATTGTCACGTATGGAGCCGAATTGTCGGAGCACTGTGTAATTGTTTATTCGAAGGCGAAAGTGTAATACACTTGAGGATCCATTAACTATAACCGTCTTGACAGTTTCGTTTTCAAGTGCTCGGTGTCAAGCGCCGCTGACACTTTGATGGCAGCTAAGATAAAGTTTTAAAGATAAACCAATAGTGATTACATTATTTCATCTCAGTTTTAACGGCTGTAATTATATGTACCATTATTGCCATTACTTAAGATACAATGATGTTCCTATTTGTGTACAATCATACCTTTATAGAGCCAGAAATTTGACTGGCCACATTTATCAATTTTTTACAGCTTTAAAAACAAATACTTAATCTAAATTAAGAATGTGGATCTCAACTAAAGCCGGGTTAAAGCAAAAAAAGGAAGAACGTTTTAATCTGCTAGTTGGTAATAACATAACCAGCCACTTTACCTATAAGCTACAACCTATTTGTAATTACAGTAACCTTCAAGTGCGTTTCTTTTAGTCATAGGATCGCTCGTGTAAACAACGAGTTGGCATTAGCGGCTTGCAATTGCAAACCAGTGGTGAACTATAACTCTTGTTGACGTCTTAATAACAAGCATCCCTTCCGTCAGTGCGAGCCGAGATTTATCGCCACCGCGATTGGCCGACCGCGTTTACAGGTTAACTGTCAAATGTCTTATTATTTAAACAGTAGAGTTCAAAATGCTATGCACCGATTCCCGAAATAATTATGAATCAGAATTAACATCAGTAATACAATCATTTTAGAAATTAGCACTCGAAACATATATTATTGAAGAAGCTATAACTTGTAATTACCATATTTTGAATTATTTTAATTAGTTTCCTTTAACAGATGGCCTTTCATACTAACATTACGCTTAACATCTCACTGCTATTTAATAGAACTGGAAACCATAAGTTCGACTAGTTCTACAGTTCTTACCGAGTCGGAAAATAGCAATTATCTTATTAGAAAAATAACAGCAGAAATGAGTGGCGGTGAACTTCAAAATTGGCTTTGCCTGGAATAAATAAATTAAATATGAGGACAGCTTACATTAATCTTTGATTTGTTTTAACGAATATCATGTCATGAGTTTTTTCTTCTCCTCCTGAAATCAATAAAACTATGTAAAGTCAAATCTATCTATCGGTTATTAAACATTTGAGAAATAAAGTTTTTTTTAAATAAAATTGCAAAATTAAACATTGCACTGTAAAAATAACTACTAAAATATAGCTTCCAAAAACCTACCCTGACCTCTCATATCTCTATCTAAACTTTCAATTTGATAGAATAATCTCTCCATAACATAACAATTGGTGTAGGTTATATAGCTCATTATTTCCATCAAAATAATTAGTATGCCTCTAACCATCAACGAGAGCGATATATAATTTCGAACTCGTTCGAACCTGGCTTAATTAACCCATAACTCAAACTCGCACGTATCGCGAGCTATATCGAGCAATCGTCTACAGACGTAGAGACGTAGCATCCGAGCGAAAAATCTATAAATAAAAACACATAATCGATATGCCACGTTAATGTTTTAATTATTTAATTTTAGAAACAATGATGTTTCAATCATTGCAATTTTTTTTGTGTAAATCTGTCTTTTTGAACTGAAATCCAATTTTTGTCTCTTCTTTATTTACGAAAGATAAGTAGTATGATATTCCTAACATTCCTAATATTAGATGATGCTATTGAAGATTTGAGATTCTTGTGACATTTAAAATGTATCCAGCGCACGCTGAGTATAAATGAATAAGTAGTCAATTTATTAAGAAGACATACAAACAAGCTACCGCTGTTAATATATAAATAAATCTAGTCAATTAAATAATTATATAAAACCAAGGAGAATACAGCACTAAAATATAAATCTGCAATAAATATAAATTTTAAAACTGCCTCCAAAACATAATACTCCTATCCGTTGGTCTTGACTTATTCCTGTGATAACAATTAAAATAGAGTATTTATCAAATAACGACTTTACTGAAACACCTAATTAAGTACTTTATTTGAAACACAAACGACAACTATTAACATTCTAAGCACACATTATAATCACATAGGCAATCGTGAAAGGTTGAACGTAAATAATCAGCTGATCCGATGATTTAAATACCAAACAATTGTACAGAACAGACATTATATCTTATTGTTTCGCAATAACGCGAGAGAAGCCTGAGACAATAACGGCCTAAACAATGTAAACTATATTGACATTTGCTACGAAATAATATTTATTTAAGAACAGACTAACGAGTAGGTACAACTAGTACAGTATTACTAGTGTAATTCTAACAATTTTGTAAATTACAAATGATGAGAACATGGATTTTCGTAATACTTATCTACTCCTTTGTGCACAAGAAACTGCTTACACGAGATTACTTGAAACAAGAATTCATCCAATAGATGCAGACATTCAGCCAAACAAACACTGCACCGTGCCATTTGAGAATGCCAATAAAAATAATTTACGATCGACAGACTACCAAACCCGCAAATTATGCGTGCGGTGCCTAGGCGTGGCGAGGCGGCATTGATTGATAACAGCGAAACGTTATTGTATGTTAAACGTCAAAACAAAAATATTGAGACTGCCCTACATGCAAGTTTACTTTTAAATTAAATGTCATGAAATATCTATTTCGATTATTGAATAAAGCTCTCCAGCAACTAATAGATGTTTGAAAAATCTATATCTACATTCGGTGTCGTGTACAAATTATTTTAAAATATCATGACATAAATCAACTTGAATAACTTTATTATTAAGGTAATCAGCTTACGCGCATTCCTCTTCCCATATTTCTAACTTCCAATACAATAAGAAAACAATTTTATTAGATAGTGGCTTGACACGTAGACGGCTTTCAAGAAGATATAAAGATAACTATCGCATAAGTATTATGGATTTCTTAACTTTCCAGCTTCATCCGCGTCTATATGGTGCACAATTACATCGGTATAATATATTGAAATGAAAGCGCGTGTGCGCCCATTCGCAGTGAGAGACTGGCCGTACCCAGAAGTAGTATCACGCAACGCCGTTTATAATTCAACAACAATAAACAGATAGTTAATTGCGATGCTGTCACGGGCGCAGTATATGGTAATGAGGCGTAGGGATCGCGGCTGCATGGACAATATCTCTCGACGGTGAAAGGTAAGACGGCGACGGCGCAAATGTGAACAGTAGGCGAAGAGAAGTAAGGGATTGTACATCACCATCATACAGCCACATACATACATACAAGCGATTATTTAAATGACATACGAAACATATTTGTCATTCGTGCTAATAACATACTTTTTCTTAATCCGGATACGATTACGAAAACAGTAGATGGATATTTAATTAAACGTGTACATAGATCACTGTCTTGATGCCGAAATATCAGTTTGTCTCACTGCACTCTGCGATGGCATTCACTGCAGAACATTTAAGTATTTGCATATATTATTTGATATTTACATAATTAGAAGAATTATATTTTGTAGTCCGTCGAATAAAATGAAGATCACTATACAAACAGAGCACCCGACTGCCGCAGACCCCAAGTCCCTGATGACTTGATGTTTGGAGTCCCAAATCAAATACCGGTAGAGTCAAACGTTGACGAATAAGCTTAGCAGATATCCTTAAACTTGCACCATACGAGCATAGTGTTTGCTTAGCCCATGGTCCGTGTCGGTGAGATAGGTGGTGTACATGCGCTTTCAGGTACGCCCGCCACAATCTGAGTAGCTGACACCAATAGGTTTTTATCAGCACCCATCGGGGTTATGAGAAAGTTATCGAGCGAAGCTGCAGTAAGGTTTTAGGGCTAGAAAATCCTACTTGGTGCACTCGGACGCTGTTACTATGCAAATAAAAGTGGACATGATTTTTGTATGCATGCTTGAGGTGTCAGATAAGATACGGAATTATAAAATGTTGTGGGTGAAACGAATGTTCTACAATCTACAATATATCGTTCTTAAACTGCTATGGGGATTTTAAAAAATCCAAGAGACAACGAACGAAAATTACAACCCCAATTAAAATTTGTATAGTCGCTACACGACGAGCACTGAAATAACTGAAAGCGAAAGGCTATATTTTATAATTGGACGGCAACATACTCACTTGAGGTATAATTAATGAGAATATAAATTACTCCTAATGGCTAAAAACAATATATTGACAATAATAAATTTAAACAATGTATTAAAACTGATATATTGGATAAAACTATGAGGAAGAAGTAAATCTAACTTGAGTACACCATAAAATCACTAATAACGCTCTATCTAGCCATCTTGGTAAGTGGGTTCAATGTAGACAATTACTAGTTGCATGATTAATTATTTCCTTATTTACTTTGAAAACAAAAACATGCTCAAACGCAAATTAGATGAGTTTATCCGACCTTGGACCACTAATAACTGGTTGAAGACAAATTAAATGTCAACGTAATTGACGCTGGCAAGTTTATCAGAGACTTGTCAACCGAAATGGTAAATGTGTGCTAGTTTTTCAAAGGTTAGGTGATATTATTCGTAGACTTAAGTTACAATATTATGTCTAGTAGACTAGCAGGGATTGATAAATCAGAGATAATCTCCGTACCTTTTCTTAATATTTGTGATTCTATATGAACCAGATTTATTAATAGTAATATATGAGCAGATATACTATATTTAACTTAAAGATGATACCTATTGTCAATCAAATTAAATAATTTGCAGTAAGGATCGAGGTTCTTAAACTAGACTTGATCAGAACTAGGGATTTTTCATTAGATAACCTCCTCAGAAACCTATGTATATAAAAAAAACTTAAGCAACATATACCTACTATATAACTATATGTTGACAATGGACATGAAGATTTTAATCCATGCAAAATCACTACATAGTATAAAACAAAGTCGCTTTCTCTGTCCTTATATCCCTATGTATGCTTAAATCTTTAAAACTACGCAACGGAGGTTGATGCGGTTTTTTTTAATAGATAGAGTGATTGAAGAGGAAGGTTTATATGTATATAACATCCATTAAATAGTGGAGAAATACTTATAATATATATTTTATACCCGTGCGAAGCCGGAGCGGGCCGCTAGTATAATATATAACCTACCTAACGCTACAATTTTGGCAAGTGCATGTTAATTGATCAACATGCTGTAATTCATGCCATACCGTAAATAAACTATTCCTAAATTAATCTTATTTCTTTTCTTATTATAAATCTTATGCTTTTTAATTTTAATTTTATATTTAAGTTGTAAATAGTTTTTAAAGGAGGTATAATTTAAATGTGTATATGTATATAATTATTTCTCTTAAAATAAATCTTATAACCATAATGTTCAAGTACACTAGACTAGTTTTATAAAGGACTAGTGAAACAGCATTACAACTCTTAATTAACAAATTGGTAGAAACAACAAACGCCAATGTTTCTAAACCAATTCCAACTATAAGCTTTTAGAATTTCCAATAGTTACACAATACTACAAGTTGAAGAAATTTCGCTCAGTGAAATATCGTAACTGCCACATGTTTTAATTTTCCAAAATTATACCTGAATAAATGTCCAATCTAAATCAGTCTAGTGAAACGCAGACGCAGCCCTAACGATCTAAAATCAATGTTAAGCTTCAGCGACATTTACAGAACATTATGTAGGTAACACTAACACATAGTGTTGTGCACGGAATCTGGTAACGAGTAAAGGAATAGAATTACGATCTAATTATACAAATGCCGGTTGAGATCGCGTTGTAAATGTCATTTCACACTGCAGGCTTGGGCGGTTTGGTTCTCACGATATCGTTGGTTTAGTGAGTTTCCGCGATTAGTCAAGTTACCATCGACAACGATATAGGGCTAATTTTACGAGTACTGCTCGTGTAAGCCAGCTCTAATGAGCAGACATTGTGGTAAGTGCATCCCGTGTAGACTGTAGACCCGACCACTTGAGTCTTAATGTATTGAATTTTGTTTACATTCGCTTGAAGGAGTTTTCTTGAGTTTTACTGATACTGTCTAACTTATATAGTATAGTTTAAAATACTTTGAAGTCACGATTTTAATATTAAATCATATATTCGTACGAAGGTATAAATAGTAACCGTTACGAAAAAATTAAAATTATATCACAGGCTGTCCTATTATAATTAGGTTTGGGATCATACTACCTCGTTGGTCTAGTGGTCGCTAAACGCGACTGCTGAGCAAGAGGTCCAGGGTTCAAATCCCGGGTCGGGCAAAGTGTTACTGAGTTTTCCATTAGCAGCATTCTCAGTAGCAGCATGGAGTCTGGATTTGTGCCCGGTTCATGGCAATAGGCTCGCCCCCTATTACATTGGGACTTACAACATAACTAGCAAAATGTGGGTGTACTATATGTTCACCTCTGCCTACCCCTTCGGGGAATACAGGCGTGATATTATGTTATGTTATGGGATCATACTCGCATATAGAAGATGAACAAAGAAAATCTACTATACAGTTCTTAAATGCATTGGTTGAAAAAGAAAGATGCACCCATAATGAATTAGTATGAACACAACTTTTCCCACGGGGTAAAAGAAAAACTAATGTAACATAGTTTAATTTGCTGCCATACTTGTTGCTTTCGTAGAAACTGTAGAAACGCTCCAAGCAATTCTTATTGCTACCATTTACGAGTTCTACTTACACCCTTGGGCAGAGGCAAAACCCGCTAGTTATAAACACGCACGCTAGAAATAGGAACATATCAACAAGATACAATTTAGTTGCGATCGATAACAAAAGTCTCAGTTACCGGGAGGCGTGTAAAGGTCAACGCATACACGACTGCCGTGTGTAAAATAATTCGTAGTCGAAATCGGAGTGCGGTGTAACAAGAATCGCAGCGAAGACCGCGAACAACTGGATTCCGGTGCTTCTGATAAGTGCGATTTATGTTAGAATAGCGTTGTATTGGTCGTGTTGTGTTATCAATAACGTAAAGTAGAATAAGCTGATTGGCCTCTACCACTAATATGGTTGAGGATATCGTCTTTAAATGTCGCGAATGTTGGAATAATATAAAACCGTGGGAAAATGGAAGGTTGGCAATAATTTTTATAGGAAATAGCTAAGGTGTTATTAATTATAGAATTGTTCGGTTATTTATGTTCCTACGTAAGGAACCATTAGGCTGTGATTAATTAACCAACATCCTAATAACAATAACAAATTAGGTTTTATCTAATATTACTCAGATATTTAAAATGTCAGTAATGTACGTATATAATTTTTTTTTTTGGTACAGTTACATTTGTCACATAATATTGTCGAAAGGCGCGATATTAGGGCCAACTTTAAAACCAAGGAATCAGTAAGCCACTGGTATTTGCGACGCGGCAAAAAAGAGCTAGTTAACTACAAAAAGAGTATACCTCAGATAGTTTATTGTGAATCGCAAACGACACCCGAGCAGACATTCACACATATTTACTAGTTACAAGCGTTTATCTGACGATGTCGCAAGCGAAAGCCGCTAGCATGCCCTTAAACGTTTTGTTAAGAGTTATTAATATGGTCGCCTAGGTGTGGCGTTAGGCACTGAATGTGAAACTTGAAAGATTTAATACCGAGTTTGACTTCAGTAAGCCTGATTGGTTATTGCATATGTTCATACTGTGCCTTTTAATAGAAAACAATTTAGTTTGTTTAAAGAAAATAAAACATGCGTTAGTGAATTTACAGAAAGTAATCGATAAAAGCGTTGTCGCATAACATTTCTATAATACACGGTATATTTCTGTACTGAAAACTATAAGATAAGGATAAAAGCAAACCGTCGTTACAGAACTGAATAGACTCTTCTACTATTTTATTGCATCGATACTCCAATGATGACTATTTGCGTATATCGTAGACGCAAACGATAATAGGTACACGCTTCAAAACTAATGTTATTATGCATTGAACATTTCAATACAAATTATGATTGAAAACGCAGCGAACAAAAAGCGTGAGCCATGCAATTTCACGGGCACTAAATAAAATTAGCATCAACTTGACAGAATAACAAAGCGGTCTCAATAATTCGCACAGAACGAGCAAAGCGAAGGTACAGACACACCCCATTAATCACAACACACCCAATACTCTTATGCTCAATAATTTAATGAAAGTATAAATTACAAAAGCACAGAATTCCATTCGGCTAATTTGCAATAATTGCCATAACCATCGGCGTTAGACAGTGTCCGCGGGCGCTACGTGCAATCAAGAAAGAATGGCGCCGTTAACATTTCTCTTAGAACGCAATTACAATTCAATTTTCTGTGAAGTACTAAACCGGGTAATAAGAAGGCTATCGGTGTAGTTAAGAAGAATAATGGTTGGCTCAGAAAGGTGCGCGATTAAATCAGAGACGATTGTTGTCGCGTCGACAGGCTTCCTGCAGTGTTAAGATCAATTACGAATGTCATTTCAGTCTCCAACTATATGAATTGCCTTCAACAAAGCCGAATTTGATTAAGGATAATCAAATTCGTCCATCGCAGCAGCAAAGTAAACAAGCTTGAAATTGCAAGATGAACGTAACGGGACGTGGTCGTTCTGTTCGCGTCGCGTTCGCTTGCGTCTCAGATAAGATTCGCGTAGTCCGACTCGCGCCTATTGAGGGTCGTTACGAGACGCTGGCGCGAGATGATCGATAATAATGGTAATTTCGCCTAGAACACGTGTAGCATCGCTCGGCGGCGCGATCGCGATCGCTGCATACCTACCCTATTAGGACGTGTTAAAGCCAGGTAAAATGACAGAATTGGCCTGCTAGCGTTTCTATCTTTTGGAATTTCCAATTTCAAGTTTACACAAAAAGGCAGTCAATACGGAAACAGTACCCAATGTTTAAAAACTGCTAAAAAAATAAGAAAAAACATGTAAAAGTATGTTTTAATTAAGAATGAAAATATGTTTCTTGTAGACGGTTACCAGCATATTAATTACAATAAACAAACAGAGAACTAAACTAACAGAGACGCAAGCCACCCGGCGTCTCGTGTTAGGCATTGAGATATGGAAACGGCTCGCGTCACAGATACCCATTGAGAAGACGACACAAGAGGCTTTGCCGAGCAAACTGTGTGTATTTATGGGACGTCCAGCCTGCCCGGAGACCCATAATGGCAACACAATATCACAATACGGGCATAGATTTATGCTCGGGCGCATCGCGTTCTCGCACGCGGAAATCCCATAGTTATTTACCGGTTGCGAGTTAAGTGCGGCAGATTTATCGGTGGTGCGCCCGCGCCGCGCCGGCCGACGATCTCGTTTCCGTGCGTCCCGTCCGCGTCCGCGCAAGTGCACTATGATAAATACCGCCCTGCTCTATGATACCACTATATCACGGCTTAAGGGAAATTTAAGCGCACTAAGCATAATTGCAGCTGAGGAATTGAGTGTAATTGTGGTGCACCAAGGTTACTGTGTCTCCCTTTGTTGTGCATCTGCGAGGCGTCCTTGATGAGAGATCGTGACCGTCTTGTTATAACATCATGCTGTTACCATTCATGAACTTTTAACTATATCCTGCATCTAATTTACTACATTAAGATATTTATGGGTTAACGGTCCATTACAATTTATTAGCCACAGTAAATCTGGTGCCAAGATCGATCGTTTTGATTACTACAATTTCCTAGAAGTATTATACTACGTGTTTATTGCAAGAAAACAAGCAATTTATATCAATGGTTGAACAAACTTCGATTTGGTGTGTAAATGAATATTTAAATAATTTGATGACACCATTTGTAACTTTTACGATATTTTTGGCCCGGAAATAGGAGAGTTAAAGTTTCAATTAAATACATTGATGTCAGCCCACAAAGGGTACACGTAGAACCAGCTTCGACGTTGTATTATTACGGTCCCGTGTGAAATTACACTCGGTCATTTGTCAAGAGCGAAGGAGGCGCTAGCTAGACTTGGTGTTCCACGGTTATTAATTTCATTAGCCCGCTCTTAATCAAACGCAGACGCGGCGGTGGGTGTGAACGGCACGACGCCTGTCCACTATTACTAATAATATTTACAAGTATCAATGAACACGATGATTTGTTCACGTGATAGCTCATTTATTACGTGTCAATGCCCTTACCTTATGGTGTATTTATAGCACCAATTTCGGGGTTTCCTAAAAAGACCGTACGCTATGGGCACGCAACTCATAAGATTAATACACAGAAAAAGTGGTTCATAATTGCAGCATAGGTATATTCTTAGAGAGCCGGAAGGTTAATTCGAGTAGGAGCCAATCCACAAGCTTATAATATCACCTCATAGATCATCTCGACGCTATGCCGGGACAAGCGGTGAGGCTCAATTGTCGAGATTGGCATAATGACACGCGCCCGGGGCCACCGGCTAACTTATGACCACATTACCGTGACACGCTTGACGCATGTCCAATTATTACACACAATCTGTTTGCTCGTGTAAAATATGAATAAGGCGCCAAGCGACCATTAATAAGAACATATCGTGTGTAGGATGTTAGTCACTTTGAAGGGACGAGATAATGTTGCTTGTAAAATAAATCCTAGACGCGCCACTCTGGGAAACAAATGAACCGACTAAGGGAAAAATATTGCAAAAACTGTTTAAAATATTGCCCACATTGTTACTCGTAACATGAGATATTAAACCGTAGCTTGTGCGGTACCAAATATTTTATAATTAGTTATAGGATATAGGCATTTTACCGCTAGAATACTTTCTTTAAATATATGAGCATTTCGTAAGAAGCTATAAAATATTGAAAAGATCTATCAGACGTTTGATTGGCTATCTGCAAAGTCGTTTGGCAGTTTTCATTTATTCTTGGAAGGGTTCGCGGAAAACAATCATGGAAGATACATCCCTTGAGCGGCCCAATCAGCTGAAACAAATAGGGGCCATCTATCTAAACGCACTGCGGCTGGAACCTTAGCTTCTGTGATGTAAAGACGTTAGACTTCATTTGTATATTCATAATTTTGAAAATAGAAATGGCTCCTGTTAATCATAATAACGAACGGTCCAATAATATAATCCGTTTTATAATAATTACGATTAATATCCAAGTGTTGTTCAATAACGAGACAAGACAGTCAGATAACTGATGCGGGCGGTTGACAAAATATTGTTGTTTGCAAGTGGACAGTGCCGGTAATCCGACGGGCGGGGACCTTAATTAATGAACATTACTTAAACCGATTAGCTGTTGTAGACCGCCCGGACAGTGGTCACGGTCTAAGTTTTAGGAGAAACACTCTCGATTAGCGTAGCGAACACATTTACAACGAATTGAATAAGTACGGCGCAGTTGATAAGCAAACCACGATTCGATGTATTGAGCTTGATCAGTGAGGTAATGATTGAATCTTTTTTTTTAGCTGAACGATGGATGATGGTTTAATCAAAACTCTTTTGTATTTTAGGAATATTTGTGCAAGACTGACCGCCATCTCTTGCAGTTTGCGCAGACACCTTTTTATCTAATAATACGAAGCACTAAACGGCGCAATATATGGGTATGTCACGATTTATCTATTCACCTATTGAGAATTTATACTTTAGGGCTCCAATTAGGTAGAAGAGAAAATATATTACCCGTGTTATGGTATTTGTTATTAAAACGTGTTGTATCAAGCTTTTCTATCAAGGTTAACATAAATGTTTCTGCAGGAGAACTTTCAGGGAATATCGCATTTGTTAGGTTACAAGATGACTATGTGGCATTGATAACTTTGTAACAACCATTTTGTACGACCATTTAAGAAGTTATATTATTTGTCGTCTGCCCCCTTAATATGAACTCTTAAAGCAGGACAGTTTACCATGTGGAAGCGACACGCCGCTACGTGCTGTGTAATGCAGCGTCCCGCTTCCACATGGTAAACTGTCCTGCTTTAAGAGTTCATGGTAAGGGGACTGTTCTATTTATTGACCCACCTGTCCCTTCACAGCCATCTTAGTCGATCCCTTAAGACCGCGGGTCGTGTCCACTTTCTAAGCAGATTAACTGGAGTAATCAGTGAACCCATTAATAACTATTACAACTCGGTATAAAGCCAAGTTTCCGAAGGCCTCATAATTATTTATAAGGTGTTAACAGTTAATTCTTTAAGTCTATCCATTAAGAATTCTTAATGAGTTGATTAACGTTTCCTACGAACAAACTTAGTTATTAATCGGCTTTCAAATCTCGTTACATTTGGTATTGGTTGTAATCTTTGATTAGCTAACGAGCTTTTGAGAGAATTAAGTTGTTTAAATCTTGTTAAAGGGGTTATGTTAATATTTGTTGTGTGGTAAGAGGATAGACAGCATCTTACTTGTTAGCAATGCGTAGAAAAAGAGGCAATTATCCTATTAATTCTAGTTATGATAGAATACCATTTACGGGTTTATATGAAGTAGAATGTCCTGCGCACCTTATGGGATAAATTCCTGTTGATCGTATCAACTAAGTTCAGTACTTGGGTATCTATTGTTAAATGCATAAAGGGGAAGGCTGTGCCGTACGATAGATCGATTGCACTTTTAGAGACCGATATTTATGGTATAGGTTTATTTATATTCCAACAACTGCTATTCAGGAATGACGCGTAAAGAAAAAAGTTTGATTTTCAATCAAGGTAAATATTTTCAAATAAACAGATATTAGGTATAGTTCTGATTCTAGACGTTGATAAAAGAAAAACTATCCATGAGATGGAAGTGTTTATTGTATTTTGTTTAACGTAATCGACCCCCTGCAAGGGCTTTCATTTCGTAACCGATGCTCCATTTGAATCGCATATATTACTGCCCACTCTCAATTTAAAACCACATTTTGGAATTATATCGTTGTGTATATGGCTTAATTTAGTTAAGTGATAAGCTAATCGCGTTTTTATCAAAGAAAACTTTCTTATAATGCGTCTTAACTGAATGTATGCAGTTAAGATAGTATTATTATTAGAGGCTGTTGAGATGACCCGATTGGCGCAGCTTAGTTATTGAATTGATGAGTTAAAGGTTGCAGGTTCAATCCACATGAAACAAATATTTGTCTCTTTACCCACGATATGAGTAAAAAAACTGATATCTATAAGAAAAACCTTGTCCTGTAAAAACAAAATAAAAGCCCGATAAAAATGTTAATACGATTTTAATCTGAAAAAAACCTTATCGTTTTAACAATGTAACTAAAGGAAATTAAACTACAGTTTGCATTATTTACTCTAATTAGCATATACTACCTTTCAGTATATTATGGTAATATAATATTCCCAATGTAGAATAGCTACTCTACTGGAATGGTGACTTGAAAGATATTATGACAGTGCATAGTAAACAGAGCATAGTACAGCAACTGCGAGGGACCGACTGACCGGTACAAATGGCCGACATTCGTCTTTGAATCCTCTCCTATTTCAATATGGCGACAAACTAGCGTATATTATGATACACTCGTATATATTTTCTTATTTTGTTTATATTTAAGGCTTTTTACTATAAAAAAATATTATTTTATTTATATTTTTTATGCACCTCTTTACATTTTCATAAAAAGTTTACACAATTTACTACATAAACAAAACGAATCTTTCAGACAATATTGTCGTTCTTTTATTAAGTAGATATATATATGTAGTAAGATACAAATGCGAGACATGCGCTCACCGAAATAATTTTGTTTCAAGATGAGTTTTTTTCAAAACATGAGAGCACGGTGGAGACACAGATATGAGTGGGAAAACCAGACTCAACTATGCACCTATTAGGCCACTTAAATTAACAACACCAGAGCAATAAATACACTCTATCTCAAAAATAATACCTCATTCGTAATCTTAATAACAAATCTACAGTACACATTTTCCCACTGGCCCATTACAAATAATATTGAGATTCAATTAGAACCTATTTCTCTAGTATTAATTGGAGTCGTCTGGTAACAAAGAGTAGAAGAACTTTCTACTAGAAACGACATTATCAGACTTTATCACCAAAACATTAAGTACGATTTCCGTACTGTTTCCAGACGAAAAAACTGATGTAAAGCAAATTAAGTTTTAGTTTTACAAGTATTGTTAAAAGCCTCATCCAGTGTTGAAGGTTCTTTGTAAAAAGATTAATTCCGTTCATAATATCGCACGGGTAGATAACCGACTAGATACCTCAGGGGTGTGTCCGGCGGGCGGAGCCGGGGCTAACGCAGAACCAAAGACAAGAAATAAACAATATTCATTTGTGTTTATGATATTGAAAACGGGAATAAATTTCACGTTTAACACTACCTTTTGTGGAGCTGAAGTTTTATCTTTATAATTTTAAACGTATGTTACTCACAGATACCGCATAGAGGGTTTTATTTAAAATTTACTGCTTCGTGACTTACACAAAAGTGTTAATCGAGACAATTTAACTGAGGTGTCAAATGTAATATTTATTGAGCTTAGGAAAAACTTATTCGTATGTAGAAATGTACATGGATAGATTTAATAAAAGACATAATATAGATAGAATTATAGATAGTTATTTTTTGTTACAAACGGGGTCTATTGCTCAATGTCGGACAAAGAGGTGTGCATCTATCGTACGTGAAACCGCAAGACCAAACATAATTCACCTCTGCAATACGCAAAGGTCCCGTGAGGCATACCTAAGCAGAGATGGAAAGAAGCGCAGCGTCGTCACGATCCTACAACCACTCAATTTCTAAAACAAAGCCGCGTCTATACATTATTGTATTAGCCGCTACCGTTACATGCTACGGGAGATCCTGCCCTTACTATCGCTCGCCGTTGTTTGTTGTGTTAAACATTAGTAGCGGCTTAGTACACGCAGTAAGCGTCCTTCTTCTAAACAAATACTAAATACACCAGAATTATAATCAGTATAGTAAGATACACCATCACGCTTTAAGTAAATAAATCTGGCACCTAGTTATGTTTTGTAAGACTGCTGGACTTATACAAAAACCTTTTATCTTGATAAGCGTAAAATTAATAAGAAAAAAGGAGCTTTCAAAGGGATACATAAAAACAATTAGAAAATGTGTAACGATGAAGACATCTTAATAGCAGTGGTATAGGTATATAAAATACCTCATTTGACCTCAACAGTCCTACTAATACATCAAAACGCCAAAAAAATTCAAGCAGTGTTATGATTGATTAACTTTTACTGCCACTCCGCGGCTAAATTTCACGTAACAGACAAGCATAAAATCGAACCCTACTTCCTTCACTCAAAGCAAAGCATTTACTTCAATCACGATGACATCATAATCACTCATAGTAGGGGCCTCTCAACCTCGAGTGCAAGAAATGAAACCCGGCTCTTATAAAGACATGTTCGATTTAAAATTCACTCCCGGTACAGCAAAAAATAGGTCTTGGATGCGCGAGCGCACATTATGCAGGCGTGCCGCACGATCCGTGCAACTGAATGTTGCACGGGGAATGTTAGACTCGGAGACAACGATGCTACATGGCTCCGATATACCACGTCGCTATCAAGTGTCTTGAAGAATGGAATCAGATCCAAAACAAGGATGTTGTCTATTTTACACACTATTTTTTTTTTGGAATTATCATCATTCTTCATCAGCCGATAGATTCACAAGACAGTCCACTGTTTAACAAGTGCCTACCACTTTTAGAAGGGGGGGGGATTGCCATAATCCCCACGCTTGGCAAGCGGCTTGGGGATCGCAGTGTTGGTGGTCAAGTTACAGAAGACGCTGCTGCCCATCTTCTAGATGTTTCCTTAGTCGCCTCTTACGACACCCACGGGAAGAAAGGGGGTGGTCACATCTAGGCCGGATACCACACGGCAAAGGTAAGTATGTGGAAGATCGCGAAAGAATAATACTTAATGTGATACTAGAAAAAGTTTTAATTGGAAGCCACAAAAAGGTTTCATAAAAAAAAAAAAGTTCCAAGAAGATATGTCTAAACTATTGTTTACAAACGAAGGTTCGATCGTGACAATGAAATGGGACAACTGTTGAATGTAACTTATAAAACGCCCGTCCAAAGTCAAGCAGTCTTATTTCTGTAACCATTCCAAGGCGTTACAGAATGGAGGACATACAACATATACATACCATTAGTTAGTTGCCCTATTCATATTTGGGTAAATGATCGCCTCTACAAAATATCACCTTAACTCCAAAATCTGGGATTTTGGGATCTGCGCCTTTTTATCATCGTCCTCAAATCATCAATCAGTTTAGAGTACGTGAAAATATTTGCCATGCAAAAAATATGAAAAGAAAGCTAGTACGTATAAAAGTTATTCTAGGCACGACAGTAAAAAACGTTATAAAACAAAACACAAACGTTAGAAAATTACCAGTACCTGACTTGAATAAAAATTATTACTAAAGTTGATGCTTGATGTATTTAAACTTACCGATCAAACATTACGCAGCTAACTAACTCAATCTGAAACAAAGGAAGGGTTTTGTTTAATAAAGTAAATCCATAACATCCAACACAACAACTCCTACGTGAGGATCGATATAAAATGTTAATAACAGTTACCCTAACATGATTCAGGAAGCAATCTCCAAACTAATTTCTATGCAAATACCTTACAACAATAACACGTCTACATTAAAATTTGATCGGGGAAGACGTTCTATACGAGATTGGAAACGCAGCTCGAGAATGTACTTCAATAAATTTATAAAGGCTCCAATAAATTGTGATGACAAATTATAAAGCCAATTTACATGGATTTTAGATTAAACAGACCTAAATTACCATCGTAAAGTTCGCTGAGACTAAAGAAACAGAGAGGCACCACGGCACATCCCTGACATAAAACTGGCAATATTTGTTACCATCATAAAGTATTTTATAAGTCAACAGCGTTCAAGAAACTAGGCAACACTTAAGAGGAAGCATTTCATGAGATCATCTTCTTATTTACGTGTTTGTTGAGACTTCAATTTATAGCCATCGTAAAAAAAGTTAATGTTATTAGGCAGTATATTACATTCAAGTAAGCCAAATGGAAAATCAATTTCACCAAACACGCGCACATTTTTAAATTTAATCTCATATCGTAATCTGCCTTAAAGCAAATTAGATGACAATATTTTACTTGTCACGTAACGAACTCCAGCAACCTGAATAGAGGTATGTCATTTTAGCGGTTTAATTGCATGGAAAAAACGACATTCCAATAGCTTATGGCAAAGCAATCGAGCCATAAATAATGGTTGTGTAATAGAGCAATAAACTATGAGTATTATGCATGATAGTATATGCGCGCGCGCAGGTTGCGGATGCAATTTAATCAATCGTTAGCAATGCCCTGCAAATAAACAAGAATATTATTGATGATGGATATAAATATGTATGTCAGGCATATTGTAACTTAAGACCTAATTTGTTCAATAATGGATGGAGGTAACTGATTCACTTGACGTGATATCATAAATACTTTTACTATGAACTACTTGGTGTTGTCGTGAAATTCTAATATACATACATACATGTATAGATAAATAAATCATATTCTGACGTGATATACGACGAAATTGAAGCCGGTAGCCAACCAAATACACCGTTACCTTGCTGAAGTGCCTGAGGGCTGGGATAATATTCATTTTCTATTTATTTATTTTATTCAACCGCTTTGCTACCGCGCGCCACGGTCTCACGACTCAATCTAATAAATAGTACTGGTATTACTGGAAAAGATATTCAGTAATAAGATATCCAGTAGCGCAATATACGCCTATGGTGCTGGTGAACGATAATAGAAAATTATTGATCTCGCAATGCGTATAAGATGGCAAAATGAGAACTTCAACGGAATATGGCGAAGTTAAAAAAGTGGACACACTAAATAGGAATTACAACGCCGAAGGCTTAATTTAAAAGCTTAAGGCTGACTTAGTGGGGGAGTCAACGCGGAGGATCTATTTGTGTAACAAATTCCACTTAAATCAGTGTACAACACGACTAGAAAGTGTTCCAATGTAACGACAGGCTGTCACGCCACCTCAGCGAGACAATGTGGCCAGTGCAACACAATCGAGTATTAATTTAGGAGAAGCCAGCGGCACGGTCACGCAGCGGAGTACCGTTCATACCCGCGGCTATACTCCGAACAATTTCAGAAACGACTGAATTATGCCTCTTATTTGGAACAGTAGTAATGTCTGTCAGTGGGACATGAAGATTTAAGAAAGCAGATATCAATTTTAAAATTGTACTAATTACAGTTATTACATACAATCTAATCTAATAGTAGTCTTAACTGTAATTATATCCAAATTATAAACAGCTACATCTTGTATGTTACGTCTAATAAAATTTTCTTAGTGGCACGAAAAGCTCAGCACGAACTCGAAGTATCACTTTTGCGCAAAATTTAAATTGCCGTCTACAAATTTGCATCTGCTTCTAACGACATACATCGACGCCTCTCACGTAGCCTCAGGCTTATAAACCAAATTAACGTCTACCTTGAGCACCTTTCGAAATGGTAGACTGACAACGGTAGAGTCAAATTTTATTTAATAAATGTGTGGAGACGAATCGCATAATGTGAACACACGAAGCATTGTCTTGGCACATTATTACTGGATCATAAACGCGTCGCGTTCCCGCCTGCTTTATGGTCAGAGCGGGACTCACGATGGCAATTTCATAGGACATTTACCGGTGAAAGCCCGGGACGATTTGTAGAGCTCATGGCGATAACTAAGTGCCCCGCTGCCAGTAAAAACGTTGATGTGTCGCTAAAACAATTTGCTGTAACGCGAACTTTGAACGTACTAAACAATAAGGCACGGAGGCAAAATGCAGAGAGCACTGCAATAAAGTATGCGTTCTTCTTTTGCAAGACTGTTGTTCAACACTACACTTACTCAAAGCAATAGATTAATAATTCGTAGAACACAAAGTGTAAATAAAATAATGATAATTCAAAAACACACAACCATTTATCTTAACCCAATTAGAAATACAACATTTATCAAATGGGCATCCATGTTTTAATAATCAGATGAAGCTTGCCGCAATTCGTACCTATTATTTGTAATCCCTACAATTATTTTGTGCTTAGCGCTGACTGTAATCAATCAAGTTTGTACATTAATATACTCATTGGATTATGATTAGAAATCAAAATGGCTGCGGCTACCAATTTCGGAGGTCGACTTACCGACTTATTTATATTTCCTTTCTAGGCAACACATTTTAAAGTTAAAAGGAAGGATATCGAATCGATTTACATAATTAACATTTACATTAGAATTCTTAAAAACGAACTTTGTATGTAAATGAGTATGTCATTGATATGCAGCTGCGTTTGTGTTTTTGTTGATTTCTGTCACAATACCTCTGTTAACTTGTTTTTAAATCTGTGTATTTAAAACAAAGTTATAGTTAATGCTAAACGCTGACATAAATACGTACATAAAATATCCTTAGGGCTGTAAGGAACACCGTGCATTAATAAAAACAAACATGCATTGTATCGGGAGGATCTAAACAATCCCACAATACAAACTGAGGAGGCCGAATTACAGCACAAATTCGCTGCAAGCAAGTTTATGTGAGCGCATCCAGCGTACTATAATTACGGCCTATCAATGCGGTACTGGTTTATTGAAAGCCTGGTTGAGGGGCGGGGGATATTAAGATGATGGCCGGCTTGTAATTTGATGGATTAAGGAACACACCCGCGGGCCTAACAACGTGTAATGACGGTCGCCTAAAAACGTCTTGATCGTACGTGAAGGTTTGTGTACAGTATCGGCACCGGGGAATGCGGAATGCGGGAATTTATGTGCATGATTCATGTGACGCAAAGGCACCTGCAGTTCTATTTAGTGCCGGATTTCAAATATATGCGATAATAAATTGTTTTGGTCACCTCATATGATCTTTTTATTGAAAACTTTAATTGATGTTGTAAATAAAAGTATGTGAAGCAGAGAAGACTGCCTACCAACAAGATCAAGAGTATTAATTGGAAAAAGAAGCTGTGAACATGTAGTAGCTTGGTGCCTTTCACATAAAATACAGCTGTTTTTAAACCTGGCAAATAGCCGTGTCACTGTCCAGCATTGCACTGTAATTATAAATTTTATAATTATATGAAGTTAACCAAAAATACTTTCAAATTATCGGCATTTCAGTTTAAATAGATCAGTATAAAGTGCGATTTAAATCTAGACTAACAACAACCTCGAGCCATTTCATACACAGGCATAAATTCTACAATAACAGTAAAACTAAGGGTGTGCATATAAATGTTCGAGTTTTATTATTATTCAAATGTGAATGCATTGGCGATGTTAATTAAATTAAGTAATAAACATCTAAATTGATAAAGGAAATTTGAAAAATGATGGACACGAGCGGGATTCGAACCCGCGACCTTCGCCGATCCGTGGCGCTGCTCTAACCAACTGAGCCACCGTGTCGCTGCTCGCATCCATCAAATTTCAAGTTCCCTTTTAGTATTTACGTCTTAAGGGTGACGTCAGGTATTATCTGTTGGAATCTATGATTACCAACTCAGTGTTATACCTTTACAGCTATAAATCACTGAAACGATAATACCAACCCAAATTTATATGACTTTCGCTGCTCTAACCAACTGAGCCACCGCAGCGACACGGTGGCTCAGTTGGTTAGAGCAGCGCCACGGATCGGCGAAGGTCGCGGGTTCGAATCCCGCTCGTGTCCATCATTTTTCAAATTTCCTTTATCAATTTAGATTCAAGCTTAGCATGGGCAACATGCTAAAATGGCACCAAAAGTCATATAAGTAATCAACATTTTATTGCTACAATCTGTGGCATTTGTGGGCAATCATCAAATTATTTATCTTATGTTAATGTTTTTATAACTATTGTTATCAGCTGTTGGTTCTCCATAAGAATAAATAAATAAATAAATAAATAAATAAATATTTATTTATTTATAAAACGTCGCCCCACACTAGGAATTTCTCCTGTATCGTGGGTGCGTTTCACAAACATGAAATATCACATACACAAATACCCAGACTCGGGACAATCAAATGTGGATCTCACAAATTTTTGCTCCGCGCGGGAATCGAACCCGCAACCCTTAGCGCAGCAGTCTAATCGCTTAGCCACTGCGCCAATCAGGTCGTCAAAGTTATAGTCGTTATAGTTTGATATTAAAAGTAAAGCTTCTTGTAGTCCTCATCATCATCAGCCGGAAGACGTCCACTGTGGAACAAAGGCCTCCCCCTAAACCCTTTCACTGTCCAGTGTACAACACATTGTACACAGCGATTTTTTAACTTTTGTGTCTACTTAGCGGAAAGTCAAAGTGTGCGGGAGGGTATTGCCATAATCCCCACGCTTTACAAGCGACTAGGGGATCGCAGTATTGGTGGTATGGTTTCAGAAATCGCTGCTGCTCATCTTCTAGATTTTTCGTCGCCTCCTACGAAACCCACGCGACGAAGTGCTATTCTAGCCCGGCGCTCCAAGGGACTTGAGGACTTGTAGTCATACGAATAAGCAAATTGTAGTAAACCCCAAGAAACTAAAACAGCCTACAACTGACCCACTGCAAGGCCACTTCTTATACAGAGTGGGTACGAATTAATCAAGATAAACGAGATAAACAAATCTGTGAAATTAGTATCTACTTAAATATGTACCCATATTATAGTCAAGAACGCGACTAGCCAAATTTAGTGATTGCCAATGCTGTTGTAAACGAAACATGAAGTGTTAATTAACATACACATAATAGTTTGTTAACAGATTTTATAATAACGGCCCTTGAATGTCCACTAATGAACAGCCATAACATTATCATAGATATCGCAACAATGGACACTCTCGATGCGTTGATGCTTGATGAACGCTTTTTTGTTGCCCTAGAACCAAAACGTAGTAACTGAACAAGTGTACGATTGAGATGCTTAAAATAAAAATGATATTTTGTATATGTACAATCTATACATATAATAATTGTACATATAATCGTAGTATCAGCTATTTCTACACCACTAATATTGTTAATAGCAGATGTTATTTCTTCTACTACTGAAAATTTGGTAGGTACCATTCATCACAGAGACTCAATGCTGCCATCAATGAACTGTGGACAGATATAGTATTGCCGGATGGCAAACTGTCAACAATAGAGTACAGACGTGAGCAGAAAGATTAATGCTTTGGTTTTTTTTCAAGCTCTGTTGCCAATGACAAAAATCTTATAAAAGGTGTTTGAATATACTAGGTATATCCCAATACATTGCAAATAGGTAAGGTCCAATTATTGCATGTTCACATTATAAATAATAATACGTTAAGAGCTGGAAGAGTTGGTCTACTAGTGCTAAAGTCATATAGAATTTTCAAATGTTCATGCATGAAATTTTTGTCTATATTCATCTATACTTATCCAGGAACACTTTTCTATACGTAACCAAGCTAAGATAAGTTTATTAGCAAGCATATAGGACTAATTGAAAAACAACAAAAGTACCCAGCAATGTACTGCAATAGGTTTAGTATGAGGTTTAGTTCAGTTGACAGTCGGACATGATACGACTTGCGGAGGCGTGTCGACCCATCCCACGTCCATCGGAGACAAGTGGAGGAGTCCGTGAGAAATGTAAGGATAATTGTCTAGTATTATATACTATCAAATTGTGTTAAACTGAGGCTATTGTTCTGAAGTTTGAGACTTCTGAGATTGACATCTCCAGCAAGAATGGAAAAGATTTGTGAGGTAAACAGTGTTTTCATTACATATCTTTTGAATATGGAAGTTATTTTGAAAACAGAACACTTGTATATCACAATACACATATATTTATTTATTATAGCTGACCCGGCAAAAATCGTGCCGCCTTCACAATATTTAAACCTTCTTGGGCTTCTGCAAATATTTAAAACCAAAATTTGCTAAATCGATCCAGCCGTTCTTAAGTTATGGCGTGACCATATAATTATATAGATCGACAGATAATCAAATCGCTACGTGCTGTACTAAAAAAAAATTGACATGGTAAACTGATTAGAATTAATTAGTGCTTCAACGCAGAAACTCAGGTGAATATTTAACTCATTGAATAGGAACATCGAAATTACTTTGGATACAATGTGGTTTAGAGCTCAGAAGTTAAAAACCAACAACAACAAAATACACGTGTCTAATCACTTCAAAGTTAACAATCAATTGTATCTAATTCGTGCAAAAATACATTTGTAAATCTAAATTTCCAAAGCGATCGGAGTCACTAGTATCCGCCGTGTCCTCGCAGTACAACATTAAAATCCAAGCCTCTAGCCAACATCGGTCGATAAATCACCAATGACGTTGTGTAGCGATTAAAATCCGTGTCGTCTGCGCAGAACGTTTAAACAGGCGCGCCACTCGTGAGAACACGCCGTATAAAACGGTAAGCAAACATTCCGCGGACACTATGAAAATTTCAATGGTTTTAATCGCAGCGAAATTGAAGCTTTCGAGATTTATATGACATAATTTATAGACGTATTGCTAATAAACTGTTATATCAGCGTCTATTGTTGCTGCTGAAAACTAAAAAGTTCTAAAACACTTAAAAAAGCTTTTATCTTTGCATTCATTACTTCAGGTATCTCGATATTTTATGAATATTTGATACCCTTTCCGCGAACATTCGTGAGTATCGGTAATAGAATCTAATCTTGGTTCGGAATCATCTCAGCCCAGTTCACTTTCCCCCGTGCATACCGACGCGAGCCTCAATTGATTTTCCACCGGTAATGCTTTGCTTATAAACCGCACTGTAGACGTTGGGACATGGCTGTCGACATCCGTTTGAGATCTTAATGGAGAGAGTCCCGTGGAGCTACTGCTCACGACTATCTTTGAATTCAATTCTAATGTCAACACACTCTATGTTTGTAAGAAAAGTTAAAAGTTCAACCACTATCAGGTACGCGATGACTTAAATTTATACACGAACACTAACGATAAACTTTTATAAATTAAAGTCATTTCGTTATTTTATGATACTTTGTCAAACAACAACAAGGGACAAGGGTAAAATACCTATGTAGGTGTATGTGACAAAAGGTATACATACCCACACATACATATATACACATAATAAATAAAAACACTGTAAAGTTTACTAATTACTATCTAAAACTTAAAAATGGTTCACGCAAGCCATCTGCAATTAATTTAAGCGGGACTAGACATCAATAAAACACTCATCATAAAACAACTGAGACACGGAAAATGAGTTACGTCTAACCTCCTTTCAGAATACCTATACCAAGGTTTCTCTTCGTTATTAAGCATATATCAGTAGGGAACCAATGGGGCTGGACATAAATGTCAACCGAGAGAAAACGGCTATCGATAAACTAATTGTAAGTACGATGGCACGGTATCCTATCATTGGACTAAGACTTCCACTATTGAGGTCGTAAATAGCAAATGTATCGATTTTCCGGAATACCGAGCAATTTAATACTATCATCACAGGAATACAAGTTGGTCATAGTTAGTTTTCTCGGGAATTTTCCGCACTTAGCCTCTTGATTGGGCGTTTTGCTTTCTTCTTTTACTCAAGCCATGGCAGCCCATCTCAAAAAGCGAGCAGCCTTTTCAGGTTGCTGCAGTTTGGCTGCTGTAAAAGTTGCTCATATTGGACATAGCGACAGAGGACAAAAATTTTAGAGTAATTAAAATTTTGCATTTTTTTACTGTTTAAAAACTGAACATAATTAAAATTTGTTTTAATAACACATATACATATGTACCTACTTCTAAAATTATCGTTCTCTGACTATACATATGTGTAGGTAGGTTTTAAGCTCGCTGGGACAAAACAATTGAAAACTGCCATTACGTTCTCATATTCGTATTCTACAAGCTCCCTAAGCCCATAAAAGATAGGTTAGACATAACAAATGTCTACATCTAACCCAATTCAACGAGTATGGCCACAATTCAACTTGCCTCTATTAAGAACCATAAGTTATGTAAAGCTTTTCATCTACCGAAAACCATTTAAGTAACGTTTACTGCTTGTCTCATTATTCGATTCGCAGCCATTGTGCTTTCTAGGTTTAGACCAAGTCTCGGCTGGCCTCTATGGATAGAAGATGGGCCGTACCGATACCTTAATTGACGAGAACTTGAGTTCCCGAAACCTTAGAGCTCTGCATAATAATGGTGCATAATCCCTTATCGAGGGCCCGCTGTTAAGGGCAGGTTATTCGTGAAAGTATTGTTTTATTATTCCAGAAGCTTTGTGTTAAATGGTATCTTATATAAACTTATATGTAATCTTCTTTGGGTTATTTAATAAAATCAATTTAATATTGGACGCGTAATCATGAAGTGCTTAGTCGGTCTCCCTAATTAGAACGATATTTTGCAATATAGAGGCCATCTAGACGTATTTTTTTTTGTAATTGTTTACCTACCTGTGTAAAGTAAAAAGTTTAAACCAATAAATATTGATAATAATATAGAAACTACTCTCTATACATTTTACGCAATCAATAACTATGTAATATAATATAATAAATCAGCAATAAAGAATACTCTGCTCTTAGAATAAATTTTTCTTATTCCCATACAATGGTTAACAATGCTTCCGCCAGCAAACAAGCTGTGCCTTAACCCTCTAAGAACCGCAGTTAATAGCGGCGGGCACACAATACGTTAATTAAATCGTCGTCTAGTGAGGCAAGTCGCGGGCGTGCATCTAGCTAACGGGCACACACGACTGAAGGGTGCACGTACGTTCATAACGTGGACTTTGGCTTTTTCTAAACTGTTCGCTTTTCTCACGGAGATTTTTTGTTATGAAGTTTCGCAGAAAGTTTTCTTGTTTCAGCATTTGGTAAGATGATTGTACGTAATCTCATCAAATAATCAGCAATGTCCACATGAAAGAAAATAAAATTGAAGATAATATTTGATTTGTAGGTCAATTGAAGGACAGTTATTATCACAGCAGCATCCTACTTGGAAAATGAATTGGTATTATTAAGTTACACAAGGACAGGTTTTGTGAAGATGGGGCCTGTTTTACGGCAGGATTGGATAGGATATAATACGTACACCAATATAAAACCTAAAAATATTTATATACTTAGAAATGCTTGTCTAAAAATTTCTCATTCCCAATTTATTTACGAAGAAGTTTCGAGTGAAAATGCCGTCATTCACAGATTTTCTGAGTAGTGTGAAATCAACCGGAAGACTTCAGAAAATATTACGCATGTTACAGACTTTGATGCATTAGAATATTTTCTACAAAATACTTAGATCTCTAGTTTTCAGAAGCCATCGCCAGCGTTCCAAAATGAGATCATGAAGAGGGAAGGAGCAGAATAAAAGGCTTAATAAACACCTAAGCATACCAAAAACGGAAGACCATCACACCTAAACCAAACAATCCTTAATTAACATTAGTCTAGCACCGTTAACAGCTCACTACCTAATTAGCTGTGTCCGTATTATCTATCAATCAAGTCCAAAGGTAAACAAAGTCCTAGCGCCGCATCCCAATAGGGCACGAGAACGGCTACTGGGCCCAGATTACCCGCCTTTATCTAGTGGCCCTTAATTGGAAACTTTTAATGTCACTGTTGCCCCGCCGTGTACGTATAACGGTGCTTACAGACATCGTATAAGGAGTCACTTAGAAATTGAACATGAAATCATTACACTCGGTAGGATGCGTAAATGGAGATATTTGGTCAAATGTCAGGCGGCTTGAGCGCTTCGTTAGGGCAGTACGGATATAATTTATGCAAGACTTTGTTCTGTTAATAAAATTACTTTTTTTTTCTTTTTGATGAGGTGATAAAGAATGCGAAAGTGCTTGTCGATTACATCCGGCAAAGGAACAACAGGTAGACTTTTTTTCTTCGATAGAAATTGTTTTTATGGCAAAGAGTGACATTAGCTTAAAACTTTTTCCAAAAATTATCAATGAGGAATACAACTAGAGCGAGGTCAAAAAAGCTTATAGGTAACTTATATTTCTAATGATATAAGGAAATATCATTGGATGCTCATCATAATTATGATATAAATACCCGTAGTTTCAGCTCTCTATAATTTTATGCACCTTCCCGTAATTGCATCGTGCTGTGAGACAATGAGCGATCTCCATTGCCTTCTAATCTTTGACAGTTCAAGACGATTGTTCTTTATAATTACATACTTTATTACTCCAAACAGCAATTGCATCCTAATGTACACTCGGAATCAGAATAAGTCCTCATTCAATCCTGTTTATAGTTATAATTGTGGAAGCCCTTGAAGCTTCTAAAGAAAAAAGGTTTTGGAACTGCATGCATTCGGTAGGTCGACCGATAAAAGAGATCGTTTAATAATATTTGCAACTATAATAAAAATGCATGTTTACGTAATGTAGGTAATATGTAGATCTATGATTAAGATAGATATTGAAAGATCACGGTCAATGGTCAATAGAAGAAGAAACCTGTGTAAATTAACATCGATCTGTTAAGCAATGTTGGACACCGCGAAGGATAAAGAGGTTTGGAAGACGCAACGGGAGGCCTTTTGATTTTTGTGGCAATCACTAAAGGCTAACAAAAAAAAATTGTAGGTACGTTTTGTAAAATAAAATGAGCACAATAAACAATGATATAAACCTCAATTTTGTAATCGAAAGTGTATCAGAATTTTCTACTGATGACATTTATTTTAGTCCCAACCGTACTAAATATATAATCAGTGCAGTAAACCCTTCCTTAGCAATGCAAATACGACACAATTGAAGTTTGCACCGATCATTACTGACTAACATTCAAGATAATTCTCAGCTATTAGCGAACTATTAAGTGATTTGTGGTCGCTAAAGTTTAACTCGCGATACGTGCTGTAATTAGAACTCGTCTGATTCGTAGAAATAAGTGACACATTAAAAATAAATACTATTTGTTTTATAATAACTAGGGTAATATTCTTGCTCTAGGATATGTTTATTTGTTAATAGGTTTTTTTATGGACCAGGGGATATACTGAGTTGAACTCGCTTACGTGCCAAAATTATAGTTGTCATTCGACCTTATAAGGTATACTATACACTAGCTCTTATCCGCGGTTTTACTCATATCTATATGTATTTCATATCTAGCTATAAGTATGTATTTCCAGTTCAGTTTAGAGTGATGAATACAAAATAAAAACATTATTTAGCGAAAAAGATTATTTTGTATTTCTACCCTACCGTCAGGAAGAATCATCCACGTTCGATCTCAAAAGAATTTCAACAATGACCGTCAATCTTCACAGCTGAATGTCGCCACCATAAAAATGACATGCAATTTCAATTCGCGCGGCCCCCGACAAGCTTTTACATCCCATCTAAACACAAGGTCTAAACAAGCGATAAACGCGAAGCAATCGCATCCGTTTTTATAGCCCTTTAAAGTTTAGTTTTTAGTGTTCATAGCAAATTGGTTGCAGTGCACTGTTAACGAACTACTATCGGGACAGTAATACAAAGTAGGTACCTACGAATCGTAACAGACAGACTTTATGAACTAGGGATGTTGCGGGAGTGGTTTTATCGGAACTTATTTTGTCGGAATCGGAACCAAAACCGGAATCGAAATTGGATTGTTAAAGGCCTTCGTGCCCTTCGTCATAAAAAAAATTAGAATTGGACACTACAAATAACATTATTTAGTAAAAATGTGATGAAACATGTTCCTCGCAACTGTTTCTATTCGCTCGACGTTCGTAGTTACTGCGTATTGCTTTCAACCTCCGATAGAATATCCGATTGAATATTTTCGGAACCGAAAGTGTAAAATCAATTGGAAGTTACGACCTTTCGGAATCGAAACCGAAGCTCCGTAACATCCCTATTATGAACTTAGCTCTGAATCTGTAACAAGATTCTTTGAGAAGTTGGCAATTATTTGAATTTTGTACTGCGCTGATATAGCAACGATTTGATCACCCTCTGACAGTTAGAAGAGAAACAGAGAATGATATTATTGATCTTAGTATTGATCACACGAATAACCCACTAACAGTTTATAGAAGCAACTTATGAGCTTTAAACCCTGGTACACAGGTAGGTTAATTGGTACCTGACGTGTCACATTCATCGACCGAAGATTTATTGATACTAAACGTACTGGCAGGATTCATGGAGTAGTTTGTGAGATTTAAAACATAACAATTATATGGGACGGTGCACGGGCAGTGCACCGTCCCTTACGATGAACTCTTAAAGCAGAACATTTTCCGATGTAGAAGCGAGACGCCGTTACGTGCAGACGTCTCGCTTCCACAACGTAAACTGTCCTGTTTTAAGTTTATGGTAAGGCGGCTAATCAGACTGGTGGACTGAAAACGTTTATCAACTCTTCAATTAAATACAGTATAACAGATGACTTGACACCTTTTGGCATAAGTAGATTTAGTCTAAACTACAGTCGGATTAGGGTAGTTACACAGAATACCATCAAGTGTCTGTTTGCCGGATCACTCAGCGAACTTTTTACGGCTTTAAGCGCTCTACAGCGGAGCACCTCCGAATTGCGGCAACAGGCAACAAGTTGTTTATTTACGTATCATCACACTTATGTTATAAAGGCTAAAGTTTGTGTGTTTGTATGTTTGTTACTTCTTCACGCTCGAACAGCTAAACCAATTTTGGTAGAATTTGGTATGGAGGTAGCTGGCATCCTGGATTAAAAATGGGCTACGTTTATCCCGAAAAAATTTAAGGGGTAACACCGCGGAGCGCGGCTAGTTTTATATCATTAAAGAACTCTAGAAGCGAGTTACATTACTATTCGAGTTGACCACCTAGGAAGCGCCGAGCGTACCTACCTACTTAGGAGACACTATTACTGCTGCTACTTATACATTGAAACACACTTTTAAATTTAAGAAATTGTAGTACTTATATTATGTCAAATTAGATTGTAACAATGATATTTCTAATTTTAATTTTTCTATTCGAAGCAGAGTTTCTTCTTTCTGTAAAAACATTTGTTGCATTTTCAAATTGTGTTCTTCTTCAAGGAATGTTTGAGCTTCCGACATGTGTTTCATTTTTAATGTATGTTCTTCTTTCATGCATGTGACGAGTACATCATTGTGATTTACGTTCAATTGTTTTGCCTGAAAAAAAACTTTATTAGGGTGGTACTTCTTAATCACATATCAATATTCAATGTCATATCAATATTTGCCTAAATTAAAACTTAATTTATTTTCTTATTTGAGTTTACCTCAAGATTTTTGTGTTCATTTTTTATTACGTCATCATCAGGTAGATTCCGTTTCGTTCCACGAGGTTCGAAGACATCTTGTATTATCAATTTCTTAAGAGGCGGCGGCGTAATATACTATAATAAAATAAAAAAATATTAACTAACTGTAGTTATTATTATGTTTACTTAGACATATACTATGTGGAATAGAAATCACTCAAAAGACAACAAGCGAACATTGAAATCATCATTATGAACAACATATTACGTCTAATATGGGGTACCACTGAGATAGCGAAATAAATAAGCTGATACAAATATGGTTCAGCAGATTTTTGGCCTTTGTGGATTTTCATCCTGTACAGGTGGCCTACTCTGCAATTTAATTTCAATTCTAATACAAAGCCAATGCAAAATTAATATTAATTAAAAAGAAACATGATGAAGTTTCATTAAAAAAAAAAGCTGTCAATCTTTTAATCTCAGTTAGTTCCTCCCAATGAACAGTTAATATTGAAATAATTTTGCGCCAGTGTTAAGTTTAAGAGTTTGGAAATTTACAATTCCAATCCAATTTGGTTGGAATTAAATTGGAGAGTAAGCCCACAGATAGCAGGCCATTACAAAATAACAAACCTCTTGTTTAACTACTGGAGTAAGGACATTGTTGTGTGAAGACACACTCACAAGGGAATCCTCTTGATGCTGAAATAAAATAGAACCCATTAGTGTCATAATTATGATATACAGGGTGTAAGTATTGTATATAAAAATGGTGAACCTATCCAAATGGATGCAAGATTAAAATAACAGAATGCAAAATAAGTGCTTTACAGAGCTTCATTTTTTTAAAACTTTTCTTAAAGTTTAGTATTAACTATGAGTATTCAAAAAAAAATTACTTGCAGGCCCACTTGTCATATACATAACTGAAATATTTATGAACATTCATGATTATTCTATAAATACACAAAGCTACTTACTGCTATACTGTCACTATCAATCACACTGGAGTCCGATTCTATCTCCTGTGGAGTGATGCTGCAAATTTCTAAGGTTCCTGGGTCTGAGCTAGAACGTTCAGATCCTCCAATACACTTTAGTGTTAGCCTTGACTTGGATAAGGTCTTCTTTGCACCATACTTCATATTTCGCCATTGCTGCTTCACATCAGCTAGTTCTCTCTCCCTAATATTTGATGCATTGAACCTGAAAACAGTCAAGACATTCAGCATTCCATTGGACTAACTTTGTAAAAGGTAGCTTTATGCATTTTCGCACACATCGTATTTTCGCAAACTTCGCTTTTTCGCATGAATCTTTCAAAAATCCAAACACCTTCCGACCAAAAAGTCGCCACCTGGATATCCTGGTTTTGGCCTCCACCACATCCTGGGGGGTGCAGGCCGTAGTGCAGGATTTATTTTTATTGATGATCATATTATATAACTAGCTGCATTTTTTCAGGATAAAATATAAAGTCAACAAGGCTAACTTGGGTCAGTGGATCATCTTAGGGGCGGAGTAAAATAATAGTAAAATAAGTATTTATACTAACCTTCGTGTCACTGTTTGCCAAGCACTAACCTTACTTTTATTAGTGTTCGTATCAGTATTTTTGTTTTCAATTATTGGGATCAACCCCTTCATGCATTTTCTTAATAATATCTGAAATTAAATTCATTTTTAATTTATTATTGAGTATATCAAACAGAAATAGTATGCTTTGATAGTAAAGATATTTCTTACCCTTTCTGAGGTATCCCAATTTGCTGATCTCTTTCTTTTTGGTTTAAGCTTGTCAATGTTTAGATAAATATTTGCCATTTTATCACACTTAAATATTAACACTTAATCAGTAGTGAGGTATTTAATTTTAAGTCAAGTGTACACACACATTTACTAGTATACTTTATTCCTAGTATCAGCTGTAAATAAACAATATTAACGGCCAGTAACCAATAGGAATGATCATAATATCCAACCTATATTTTTTATATCTAGCCTAGAGACACAGGTGTAGTTGTATCCCCTAGTAGATTTTAGTAACGGCGAATGGTGAGAATATGTAGTATTCAGCACTAAGGAGAACAGAAAACAATTACACTTAATAATTATAAACCTCAATAGCCTAGGACCATAGGAAGCGACTTAATCCGAGTGCAAACACAGACGCTGACAGTCGCTCAGCGTTAGTTTTACGTGACGGAAACTTATACCTAACAGCAAGTAGATAATCAGCTAACTAGCTTCAGATATCTCAAATATTATAAGTTTTGGCGACTTGGTCGGGGAAATACGCACAATAACATAAGACAATTTGTGATTATAAACAACAATATCACTATAATTTAACCGTGTGGATAGCCGGTGTTAACAGGATAAGGTCTAACGTTAGTAACACAATTTGAATAGGTAGGTAACAATACATATTTAACAATCTCCTTACTTTAACTGAGCAAGTTTAGTGATAAAAAAATAATTGTTAGGAGTGGTGACAGATGCATTATGGAACAATAACAAAACACTAACATAACCTTAAACATAAAATACAAAGCTTTAATAAAACTCACCAAACATGTTGTTGCTACTCCAAAAACACTAAAACTTTTTGTATCACCGCCACTAAATTACTTTAATTAATAATAGAAAAAGCGGAAAAAGATAAAAAATTAAAAAAAATATTGACACATCACAACAAACAGACAGTTCACATCCAATGTTGAATTTCCTTTCTTTTGTCTATAACTTTGGTGTTTTTGTTGTCTCACTTAAACTTATTCGTTTAGTTGAAGTGTGAAAGAGACCTTAAACGGTAAAACCTTACTTTTTCATAGACATTGAGTTTTGTTTTTTCAATTAGTGTTGTAGCATAACTAGCTAATATTATTATAACTGTTATGACTGTTATGTTCATAGGTATCAGTTTCCATTTAAAATAACAGTTCTCAGAAGAACGAAAACAATAATGATCTAACGAATAAAAACATTTTGTATTATATTCATTGCTTTTTAGAAAGTTAAGTCTAAACAATGTGTAATGGTATATGCTGCAGTCTTAGACTAATAAATAATAAAAGTCTAAGGCTGCAGTAGCGATATTTATTAAATAAGGCAAGAGAACGATGGGTCCCGAATTATTTTTATGTTAATGTGCAACTTAGTATGGGAACCACCGTACTAGAAACTTTTAGCCAAGCTTTTGTCAAACAATGTTGTGTTAGCACTCACCACTCATTCTGCGAACTCAGCTATGTATAGTAGTGGAGCCAATTAGTGCGAACCTAAGCGATGACTTTTTCTTTTAGGAGTCGCAATTAATTCCTAGATACTTTATGCCGTACTTATTAAACGAAACCTACAGCAAACCTCGAAGATACAGATGTAAAATTAACACTGACTGTCTGAGTAGCAGACATAATAGTTAAACAATCGACATGTACCATATATGGCTCATCGGACTGGGAAAGGGTTAAGAGGACAAAAATCTAACAATAATAATTAACAAAAAAAAATCTAAAAAAAAAAAGTATTTAATTAACAGACATCTACTCGAGAGTAATTTGATAAACGTGCGTAAGAAGTAATGTCATCATATTTTGTACGACTGGTACAACTTTACACGTCTCGACATAGAAGTATTAGAACCCGTTTAAAATTAACAATATCATTTTTAGGGCACACGTAGATACGTATTACTATACCTATACCTTAAAGTTATGATCGACTGTAAGCACAAAAAGTTTTAAAACTTAATCTATATAAATTGACTGCCGATGTACTCTAATATCATAAAAATAATAACAGCCTATAACTGTCCCACTGCAGGGCAAAGGCCTCTTCTCGTATATAGAAGGATTGAGCATTGACCACCTATACTGTTCTCACATAAATTATTTTTACTTGTCTGGACTCTAAAAGAGACTTTGACCCCTGAGTTTGTTTCGGTGTTTCTTCTCAGAGGTAGTCAGTTAGGAAATGCCGACGCCATCTATCTAGTTTAAAAAAAATGACGTGTAAAAGTGTTTTTAAGACCTATTTGCAGAAATAAAATCATTTATCATTTACGCTAGCTTACTGCGGGTTGGCGATTTCAGATAATTAAATCCAGGTTTCCTTACGATGTTTTCCGTCACCGTTAGTCAGTGGTGTCTTAGAATATCTAAGAAAGTATTTATGAAATTGAAAAAGTCACATTGGTACTTGCCTGGGTTTGAACCTGCAACCTCGTGCATAGAAATCCGGTATGTCAACCACTAGGCCACCACGACTTTTTACTCTAATATCATAACTTAATTAATTACTAATATGGTTATTACTTATTACAATATAATATTATCGAAATTCTCTTTAAGGTAACATAAAGCATCACTCACAAAACCACTAACATAAACAGTTAACTCTACCTACTTCCGTTTGTGTTGCCGTAATTAAATTGTAGGTTAATAGCTCACATAATGTAGGATAGAGACAGCTATTAAAAACTACCGCCATGCCATTACCTGTGTGTAATCCCCGGCTGAACAAGCCAGACCTGATTATAAACTGAAAGACGATACCCAACAACTAAGTGCAATTCATAAATAATCAAATAAAGTTCATCTAAAATCTCGCTAAGAAAATGCAGTTCTAGTTTTCACTTACCAGGTCGTTGATCGTAACATTTCCGTCACAAATTGATTTTTGTATGTGCAGTAGCACAAAAATAGCTTCCCGGGTGTCGCTGCGTACGCGCCGCCAGTAGGAACACCACCGCCGCACGCCCAACCCGTTCCGCCCTACACCACAAATACACCGCTTATTACGAGAACCATATCTCCTACTATCTCGCCTGATGTGTTTTAGTGCAGTACCCAAGTGATTATGATAATAAAAATGAAATGTCGGGAGCACGTGAAATTTGAATGGTACAAGTGATTGGATTAAGTCCAAGTGTATTGTGTGTCGTTTAAAAACAAGGGAGCTTGCCCTTTGAGTTTGGTAATTTCCTTTTATGTGTTTTGTATGTATAAGGCGAGTCAATGTCATTAACCTCATACACTTTAGGATATGTATTTACATGAGCTTCGAAGTTTTCTTTAATGCTGCAAAAATCACCTTCGATGACCGAAATTCATCTGTAGCTCGTTGATTAAATACCAAGAGTGCCTATGTAGTCACTGTAAGGTCGTTATACGTTATAACAAAAGAATGATCAAACTATATTTAAACACATGCTCATTAGTTCACGCTGCAAAGTCTTACGGTGTAAGCACGATTGTAAGGCATTAGATATTATACACTACATAGTCTATAGCTTTGTTATGCAAGTAATTACCGTAGTTACAAAATGTTTACAGTATTTCATTTCCTTATTACCAAAGAATACATTGCAACTGTGTTAGGATTAGCTAGGAACATGCATGTATTTTCGTAGTAGAGTAGACCATAACCGCAAAGCGATTTTCTTTCTATGCGTCTGTCTACTTACTGTTTTTTCTTTTCCATTCAAATTCAATCCATGAGATGTACAATATTCAGATTGCATGCATTGCTCGCGTATTTAGATCTTAATATAGACATGTAGAATTGTAAACACTTAGTACTGCATTAATGCAGTCCTAAAATTACAAGTGCCTACTTATAGACTGAATCAATAGCAAGAATCACAATACATGTACATATTATGTTTTAGGAGACCGCTCTTTCGCATGTATGTATGTGCCGTGTGGTATTCGGCCTAGAATTGACCACCCCCTTTCCTCCCGTGGGTGTCGTAAGAGGTGACTAAGGGAAAATTCAGAAGATGGGCAGCAGCGTCTTCTGTAACTTCACCACCAATACTGCGATCCCCAAGCCGCTTGCCAAACGTGGGGATTATGGCAATCCCCCTGCTTAAACGGGGAGGCCTATGTTCAATAGTGGATGTCTTTTGACTGATGATGATGATGACTATTGCATTAGGTATCTAACCTGTAAGGATATGGGTGTTGAGAGAAATAAATCAATTTATAGCAATCGATAAATATTTCAATCTATCCGATCTAAATAACAAAACTCATTTATTTATTAGGTACCTCTGACCCAGGTATAATCAACTTAACCCTTTAGCTAAAGAAGTAAAGACACAGTATTTACGAAAACTCAGGACTTAGAATGGCTTCCATCATCTCAGTTACACACATACTTTGGACATCAAATCAAAAAACATACAGTTTACTCGCACATTCGTCGACATATTGTCACTTTTTGTTGTCCGATAAGCTCACCGCGTTCGCTTTGTTAAATGGATTTGGACTGTTATTTGCAATTTTGTTTAAAGTTCATTAATTAAGAGTGAGTCATCCATATGTTGGTATGTACAGTACACACAATGGCTCTGCACCGCAAATGAAAACATTATGTTCTTTGGGAGCATCCTTTGTACCTTAAACAAGACAAATTTCCTTCATCCGATGCTTTATTTGCTTCTTGAAAAATACCAAATGTTTCTCGTCTTTTATGTTCGGTTAGAAATAAACAACCAATGCAACAGCTGTGTATTTCTCGCGCATTCCGATAGAAGAAACAATAAACAAATGAAGTTTAATTTCGGTATTTTAATTACTATTGGTACTATAGCTCAAACTATTATTGTTGTTTGTTTAGAGCATTTAAGAAACGTGGCTTATGTAATAGGCATGCGAGTACACAAGCAGCAGTTTTCTTATGCTGGTGAGATGTAGTGACTGCAGGTGCCATTTTCCGCTGTGGAAGCAAGACGCTGCACTACAATGCACGTATTGAGGTCTCGTTTCTAACAACGGAAAATGACCTGCAATGCAAGCTCATAATAAACCCGTAGTTTTTATGCAGTTGTACTCACGTAAACAATGATTGATACCATGCTCATAGTCCAAAAATATTTTGTTCTGTTAATTAATTGTTTTCGTAGCAAATTCAATGTTTTAATTGCTTGCTATCATAAACTGCATAAAGCAGCAGACCCGGCTCTGTGGCGTACATTGGGAGAGGCCTGTGTCCAGCAGTGGACTGCAACGGGCTGATGATGATGATGATGAATCATAAACTGGCATGTAAATATTTCGGATCAAAGAACCCGTTTACCAAATTAAATTTTAGGACTTCGACTTTTGACTTAGTTGACGTGCATTTAACCCGTTGCCGCAAAAATTTTATATTATTCATTTAATTTTTTTTTAAATTACTCTTTCCTTCGCCTTCGTTTCAAAAAGATAACAATCCACCAATCTGTAGGTAGTTACTTTACAGCCTTATCAATTGCATCAATTTCATACATATGTAGCGTTCAAATAAACAGTCGAAAAGTTACTAAGAAATCCATTCGGAAAGTTCCGAAACGTCTGTTTTGTATCAGATACATACTCGAAGCAGACGTTAATAATGGTGGCTACATGACTATTATGTGAATATTTTATTACTTGACCTAGCACCAATAAACACCCATTTGTTACTCGTTCATATTAACAATAGATTACGCAGTTAACTGCACTGTCTTGCGTAGGCGCACGATCGTTATGCATCTTTATGATGTTTTGAAATATTAAACTAGTTTTCTAAGAAAATATTGTGTTATTGATTATTTTTAGTAAAACATACTTCTTTAATCATTCAAAATTTAATTTTCTACAGATCTTATCTATCAAATCCAAGGCTTCCTTAATGTGTATATTTACTCAACCATTATTGTGATGATGATGATGACAATGATTTTGTATCTAACATTTAATCAATAATGCCTATTGTCACCAAGCAGATCAAATGTAGGCCGTTAGAATTGCATTACATATATTATATCTGGGATGAGACGATAGGCGACGTCACCACATGACGTCAGCGTTACCGTCTGGATCTGGAGTAGACATCAGGCCCTGGCGATCTTCCAAGAGCATTCACTCAACAAATTCATGAGAAATTGGGACAGTTCGAACGCCTATTCGACCCACGGGGAAAAGCTTAGCTAAATATTTAGAAAACCTGAAGAATATACTTATAGTTTATGTTGGAATGTTTTTTAACTTTACAGATCACAAAAGAATGCGTTGTTCGTGGCATCCAAGATGAATAATGGTTCGAGAAGGGCCCTAACCGGCTCTATTCATAAAATACGAGAGTTTGAATTGGAAAAGGTATGATTTATAACTTTTATTAGTTCTTATGCTCATTAAAATTTCAACGCTTATGTTTAACGTTTTTTTATTTATAGGTGAGCCTGGTTGAAGAGTTTGACATACTTCAGATAGTTGGAGAAGGATGGTTTGGAAAGATTTTGCTCGTTGAGCACAGAGCTTCCGACACTGAGATTGTGCTGAAAGCTTTACCCAAACCTTATGTGTCCATCAGAGACTTCTATAGAGAATTCCACTACAGTTTACATTTAAGTGCCCATAGAAACATTGTGACTACTTTCGATGTAGCATTCGAGACTGCTGGCTTCTATGTATTTTGCCAAGAATACGCTCCACTAGGTAAAACGACTTCATATAATATAATTACGATGTTACCAACAATAATATTAATAATTCATCTCAGAAATCAAAATTTAAATACTGAGTAATCTGGGCTTAGCTTACGCCGATTTACACACACTTGGAATTGGATGAGAGCCAAAACACGGCGCGATTTGAATGAACATTAAATCTAGCACATTTTCAGTGCCAGCCCTCATTAATATCATGGCATATTGAAAACTGGTGCACTGTTTTTATAATTTCCTATAGGTTTGTTCATGGTTCAACCATTGAAAAGTGATAAACAAAGTTTTTTAGTAGGTAGTATCTTGAGTAACATTGACTTCTTTTCAGGTGATTTAACATCGAATATGCTAGATACTGGTATCGGTGAAATCCATACAAAAAGAGTAGCAAAACAGCTATCAGCTGCTTTAGAGCACCTTCACCAAAGAGACTTAGTACATCGAGATGTTAAACTTGACAATATCCTCATATTCAAATCCGACTTCTCAAGAATAAAACTATGTGATTTCGGAGAAACAAGAAAAGTACAATCAGTCGTAAGAAGACGAAATGAGTGGTTGCCCTATTCACCTCCTGAAGTGCTAAAATTATCCATGGACAGTAGTTACAAGTAAGAACATTTAATAATATTTATCTTGGATCTGTCCATAGTTTTAGTTGAACATACAAACAACCTTCAGATTTTTCGCAAATTGTGTAATTAATTACTGTAATATCGGCTGTATATTATTGTATGTCTGAAAAGAAAATATTTGCCCCGCGCTTGAACTAAAGTACTGAGTGTGTTGCATTTACAAACATAAATCTAACATTCAGATTCGGATGTAAAATGTAATTGCCATTAAAATACAAGCAATGTGAATGCTAGTGACGTCGTTCTCAGATGTGTTTATTTCTTTACTTTCAGAGCATTAATTACCCATGATATTTGGCAATTTGGAATTGTTATTTTTATCTGCCTTACTGGATGTTTACCTTGGCAGAAAGCTGCTTTCGATGACCCTCGATATTCAAGGTAATTGACTTCATACATCATGTCGATATGGCTACTCTCTAAGCAATACCAAACATTTACGAAAAAGCTCACATCATATTTTGTTTTGCAGCTATTATAATTGGTACAGCAGCTCAAACCCACTGAAGAGACAACCAAAGTTATGGAAAATGGTTTCTTCGAGGGCACAGAAAATGTTTAAAAAAATTATTGAGCCAAGGGAAGAAAAAAGGACGTTTAATTTCATCGAGCTTCCCCGTTACTTAGATGATAGATGGCTGGGTAAAGGTTACACAGACAGAGTTGGTAAGTTTTATGCCATAAACATACATACATACACAGATACTTGTTTCCAGCTATTCTTATTATCATTTAAAAAATTACTTACACATATCTATATATTTTATATTCTAGCTGGTGAAGATATCGACGAGCTTTGTCCGTCGATGTATAGCTTTCACAGTGACCCCAATGAAAAGAATATATTGCTGAAACACTTTAGAGACAATGGTATCGAAACCACTGTAGATAGACATGCAAAAAAGCAAAGAATTCGTGATTGGATCCAAAACAGCGTTATTGAAGAAGTTGACGAAGAAGAAGTTTGTATTGTTTACTTTAAATATAAACTGTATAAAAGTTCCAATCATTTTACATACTAACTAAAATAAAATAATTGCAGGAGGAAAATCTAGAAGCTGCATTTGAAGACAGCGATGGAGAATTAGAACATAGAACAAGAGATCATCCGATCGATGAGAGTCACAGGGTAACTCTACGCTATGACACAGAAAAGCATATAAACCCAAGAACTGGTGAAGTAATTGATGGTGTTAAACACTCTCAACCTGAGAGAAATCCTTTGTCTTATGACGTACAAAACATTGAACCCGTCGCTCCAGCGAACGTGGTAAGAAGATACGGAGTAAAGGAAGAGGGTTCCTCTCATAGCTCCACTAAAGACAGTGCATACGGATCTATGGAAGTAAAAGTAAATAAACCTGTACGACTATCTCATAAAGCCGAAGGCAAACAAGTTACATCAGTAGAAAGCGTCCAGAATAATTCACCTAGTAGATCATTAAGTGCCACATCAATCAATCAAAATAGATCACCACTGACATCGCACGCTCAACGATTTCAAAGAAGCGAAGAGGTGTTTTCAAAGGAATTAGAAAGCTTAAAGGGAAGTTCTTCTACCCTTCATTCTTTAGCTAACTCTTCTCGTTCTAATAGTCTACAAGTAACTCGAAATAATTCCTTCGATAGTCCTTCAGTCACAAGCACTCAGACTCCACCAAAACCGGAAAGCGTTAGCTTATCGAGACCTCATAATCCTGTAGTAACGCAGAACGGGTTTAGTCCTGGTTCTAAACACGTTCAATCCTCTAATCAAGCGTATATTTCCATGAAACATACAGTTTACGACAACATAAATCGGAATGACAACAGTGGCACATCAGAGAACAGTTTGTCTAAAAATCAAACGCCGGATAGTCCATACACATCGATGTTGAACATTGTGCAAGGCCAAATGAAAATTAACCCTCACGCTACCGAAACCAACAGAAACACAATCAATGTTTCAGTTTCACCAGTAAATCGTAAAAAGTAACATTTTATTGCTCAAATATTCTTATGGATTCTAAATTTATTAGATTCTTATGACAGGCAGATGGGTGCAAGCAGTGGTGGTAAAGGATTTATGCATAAAGCCTACCTGTAATAAGCATGATTCTTTGATTTAAAATTGCTTTTATCCTTTTGCAATTAATATTAATATTGTACCTATAATGGCATAAGCAGTTAACTAGTTACCTATTTACCCAAAAAAATGTTTATTAAATTTTACTTGTACGCTATTTTCATACTCATGCATGTGTCACATTCTTCATTATTTTCCTTCACTTTAACGATTCATCTGTACAATTTTGTTACATTTTCCTCAATATTTCCGTGTGCAAATCATTATTGTTTCTTTTTTTCACTTATGACGTTTTTTTTTTCTTTTTGCGCAACGCTCCCGCTTCTTCCTTCTACCACCTTCTCCATCCTGTGTGATCAGGACCTGCTGCAGCCCGTTCCTGTTTTACCCTAATATAGAAGTTCAGGGGTACCGACAGAAACATTTTCTTATTATGGAACCCACAACGAATACAATCTGATGCCGTAGGAGGAGTAGTAAACTGCAATGCTGTCTTTGTATGAGATTGTTATATTATTATACGATCATTATAATACTATTTGTAAGTGCCTTTATAGGCTGTGATTATTCGACTTATCATTTGGCCAAGTATTTATGAAAAACTAATATTGAAGTGTAACTATTCTAGTTTAATATCTTAGTTACCTTTTGTATTTTTTATTATTATATAACTTACTTATTTAAACTTTAAGATCTTGGAATTCGAATAGCATAAAGACATTTAATGTTTAAAAGATATGTTTAGTATGTACTTTAATTTTTCCAAGTTGTACAACTGTAATACATTTATTATTTTTACTCGGTGTTTTTATTTTATAAACGTGATCTCCTAATCCCAGTTTTCAACTGTGCCCTTTCACAAGTTTTAACAATAAATAGGCAACGCACAAAATTCACTATTCCTCATTATTTAAAATATATTCTACATAATTATATACATATATACTTAATCGTAGGAGGAGTCTATAGTAATTAACAAATTGACAAGGATATTGAAGGTCTCTTACCTCGGTACCTCGCTTACCTCTCTGGTTAATAGTATTATACAGTTGTAAATATAACGAAATTATAACATATCAGTATTAGCTTTTCCCCTACATTTACTTAGAGTAAGGTTCCTCACTAGTATTCAAAAGATTGCCAGTGCATTATCATATTTGAATTTTTAATAATGCTAAAAAACATTTTGATATTTTTAAATTAATTAAGATCATAATTTGTTAATAATACTTTGTTTTTTTAATCATCTAAATGTAACTTTACAAATTAAAGCATTCCAGCGTTCCCGGCGTCAGTAAACCTAGAAAATGGTAACACCAATCAGATGCTCATTGGCTTGATTGGATTGAACAGCTGTCAATTTTGAAGTTTTTCGTATTTCGATACCGCCGCGCGCTGATAACTGATCAAGAATATAATGGAAATTCATAAACTATTTCAATATATTTTAACGCTTTAACAACTAATGCAATCTTTAATCGCCAAATTAATGCTATCCGAACACAAATCTTGTAAATTAAGATTAGAATCATTACAATAATATGTATCATAACCTCTCATAAAATCAGTTTTCGGTTAGAAGTTGAAAAACACAAATAATAAACACTTAAAATGCAAAAGCTGCAAGATAGTGTATTTTCTATTGTTAAAACTACAAATTTGTCTCCTGCCGTGTTTAGTTTTCTGCAACCGACCAAAGAATTCTCAGGTAAGATAAAGTGACCACATATTTATAAATAGTGATATGTGATTTGAAGGTGTAGTGTGGGTGTTAATCATGTTAACTTTGCAGATAAAACACCTCTTGGCGGAATATTGAAGGATACCAAGCATGGCTGGCTGGCTCTGGGTCCTAAATTCTGTGTGGTTGATCTTAGAACCGGGTTGAAGGTAGCAGCTCGAACTTTTGGGACACCATTAAGGTAATAATTTAATTCCTAACTAACCTATAAAACCGATAAATGTTAACGCCAAAGTTTTGTTTCATTGTTATTTCCCAATTACCTAATATTTCTATTCTCTGTCTATCTGCCAGCATTCCAAATTATTGTTATATGTTACAATCACGTACTGCTAATTAATATCTGCATAATTTTACTTACTCTATAAAACAATTAATTATCTTCAACTAAACTTATTCCAGCAACTGCAACACATTGGTTACAAGTGTAGTGGAGCTACCACGGCCTTTAACCACAAACTCCACACAGCTGATCATCAGTCTACAAACTGATGAGTCTGGAATGATATGTGTGCTGCACGTCAATGGCTCACAGTTATTACGCTGCATACAAACCGAAGTGGTGGTCACAGAACTAGCAGTCAGTGATAGAATCCCAGATGGACCATTCTCATGCTTTGATGGTGTGGTCATGGCAGGGACTAAGAGTGGAGAGATATTTGCGTTTGATCTCAATAGAGGTAGTTTAATACAAGGTTAGTGATCTACCATATTTTTATTTCGACCTTTTAAACGTTCCCAAATATTTCTGTTGTTGTTTGATGAGATTATGTTATTTACTTTATGCAATGCTATTTGGTCTGAAGTCAAAACTGAGTTTCTGTAATTCTATGTTAAAATTATTTCAGAGACTAAACTACAGTCAAAATCTTTGGTTTATATTAAATAAATTGGCATGAATTTTGAAAGATATCTACATAACAAACAGGTAGGTACTACTAGTTAATCATTAATTATTTCTTTTCAGCATTAAAAGACATCTCTCAAGGCTATGAACACCTCATCTTGAACGAATCCAATCCAGCCAACTTGAGTTTCTTACAATTTAATGCAGTACACAGAATTATAGAACAAAGAGAATTGGCATTAGAAAATGATGATCATTTGGCTATATTACTGAATGAAAACTCTTTGGTAGATGGTCAATACATATTCCGTAACCCAGACGGAACTGTACGGATGAAAGCCAAAAGAGACCATATTAGAGTCACTATATTACAATACATTCCACAATTAGGCAGTCTAGCAGTTGGATTCAACTTTGGAGCATTCCAAATTTGGAATATTATGACTTTAGAACTGGAATTCACTTCTCAAGTCAATGTTGAGTGCTTGCCTGTTACACATTTTGGATTCCAGGTAATTGAGATATTATTATAAAAAGGATTGATAAGTTTCAGTAAGTCTAGCTAAAGTGCTAAGTATATTTAATAAAATATTACAAAAGATAAAATCTCCTCTTGTTTGTTCATCTGACCCCAAATTTTTCCCCAGGAGCCCTGTGATGATCCTCGAGCGTTCTGCTACCTATGGGTGGTGTTCTCGGTCACAGACCGCTTTGAAGAGGAGGAGTTCCCACTGGCTGTAATGTACTCACTAACATATCAGGGGAAACGGATGCTGTCTGACACCAAATGTCTTTACCAAGTAAGTATCATATTGTTTTCTTAATGCATGTCAAATGCATGATCCACTTATTCATTACTCAACTTCATATATACAGACTACCATAATCAAATTATTGAATTTCGAACTGGTTAAATCATAAAACACACACTCTAACTCTCCGCTCGTTCGCGCGCTCACACTGATCAATGCTCTCATGACGTCCGTACCTGAGTGTGATGTGTTTGCGATGATATGGAAGGATTTATATTGTGAATGTCTAAGATTTTGCGAATTGATGAACGACAGGTGAATTGTTTATTTCCTAGTAGTTGTGTTTTTTATTTTTTGTATAACTTTGTTACTCTCTTTTTAAATATTGTTTATACTTGTACCTCTACTGTGCAACGATTTAGTGTAAACTGTTATGTTGTGCATGTAATTTGATAAATAAATAAATAATCATCAAAATCTGTGTTTAATAAGGAGTATTCAAGTTCTAACAACTATCAATTATTATGATGATACTTCTGTTAATCAAAAGCAGATAAGACCTTTTTCCTATTGGACCAATTTTGCTGCATGCCACTAGACATTTATATCATAGTTATAGTATCTTACTAGTTTCATGTTATTCTAGGAGTTCTCAACGGCCACAATAAGATTTCAACTGGAGTTGAGCACAGTAGATGAAGCTGCGCTTCTTGGAGGCAAATGCGTGTCGTGCCACGCTTACTCCGTCAATTCTACTTTAGCAGCCGAAGGTGAAGAGAGTAAGTGGTCATTATTTACGGTTTTAAGATTCTTTATTTCCCATAAGAATAAAATATTCACTTACATGTGAAACACAATTATTAAACTTTAGAATCAGTTAACGCACGCAGGCGAACACGATTAAAAACACAACCATTACCAATGTAACAATGCATTACAAGGTTACAGTTATATTTTTTTGTATTTAAAGTTGTCATATTATAACGAAATACTGTTCTTTGGATTCTGATATATGAATTCATTCGAAAGTTAACTCTTAAGTTTTATAATAACAAATGTTAGCAAAAGATGTGGAATAATTTCTAATATTAGGTACTCATTCCATTACTAAAAGTTGTATTTAACAAAATACTCAAAGTGTATATCACATAATTATACTCTGCACAATAATGCAAAGAATGTTATAAATGTGTTTGTTTACACAACTAAGAAGTGATATATTGTTCTGTTTACTCTTAACACTAACAAGTGATATTTTTCTCTGCAGGTATGTTGAATATTTGTCAGATAGTTTGGGAGTGTTGGGGTGAAAATGCAAACTCATCCACACAATACGGAATGCTCCTGTTTGACTTAGACCAGTGGTACAAGGATCAAATGCCAGGTAATACCTATTTGTATTTTGATTCTTTATGTGATTTGTGATCTGAAAATATTCAGATGTTTTACAAAAATGCTGTATTATGTTATTCTGTGACAATTAAACAAATGCTTTAGCTCGTGAAGGCGTAGTTTAGTTCTTACCCGGTATGAAATCTATCCCTAAACTGATTTTTCGATTCAGTTCAGTTGTTTAGCCGTCAAAACAGAAAAAAGAATCAGTTATTGTAGTGAAATGTGAGAGTTCGTTATAATAGTGAAATGATGTTTATATTATAGCATATCATGCTAAACACAATTTCCAAGTTTTCTAAATAATCAATTTTGAAAATATAGACTATCAAGATTTGAATACACAGCCTCCGCTGATCTCTCTTCTGGCTGAACTATCAATTCTTTGCTTGCGCCTTGCTATATCTATACTAATATTATAATAAGGTAAATTCTGTGAGTTTGTATGTTCAGGTTAATCTCAGGAACTACTAGTTGGAATTGAAAAAATATTTTTGTGTTGGATAGTCCATTTATCGAGGAAGGCTATAGGCTATAACACATTCGAATTCGCGGACGAAGTCGTGTGAGAAAGTTAGTGGTATATTACATGGTTTGGTTGTGTAGCTACCTGGCGGCTGGAGAGCACGGCGTTCATGAGCGTGACGTGGTGCAGCGAGCTGTCGGCCGGCGCCTGCGTCACGCTGGACGTGCGCCTCGACCCCGCCTCCGTCGCCGTGTACTCGCACGCCACCAGGCTTGAGGAGCACTTCTACCCCAACTCCCTGCAGTACAGTGAGTCTGGTGCATACTAGAACCTCGGGTTATTAGATAAGAAGGTTCTCGAGTTGTGACCATAAACCGAAAGACGTAGCGTTAACACACCTCCCACCAAGTGAATTGACGATATCGTCAGAGTTGCATGTAGAGAGTTGAATGCAAATGGCAAGTTACTGTTCATTGTAGCGTTCTGAGGCTTTTGTTCAATGTGGACGTAGTACAGTCAGTAAAATAAATAGCTTTAAATGTTTACACTGCCTATTTGCGTAGCAGACACAAGGTACATGTACAATATATGAGTCATCGGACTGGGAAAGGGTTAAGAAACCTTATGACAAATTATCCGCTTAATCGAGAACTGCGTCTTTTCACAAGACCCAATACACTGTTAGTAATAGTTAGTTTAGTAAGTCCTGGTCGCCCCCCGCAGCCTGCACCTGCCTGAACACGGCGGAGGCGAGCGTGCTGGGCACGGCGGGCATCCAGCGCCAGCTGCTGAGCTCGGTGGACGAGGCGGGCCCCACCGCGCTGCTGCTCCCGGCGCGGCTGTACGGCGCCTGCCGGGCCGCCGGGCTCGCGCCGCTCTACCTGCACACCTACACCAACAATGCTACTCCGGTGAGGCTATAGCAAATCTCCCAGACAACTTCAGGATGGACTGGATGAAATGACTACTGGGTAGTCTAATAGAAATATTTATAGGAATAAACGACCTCTTTGTCGCCATGAAAATATTGTGACATCATTACATCTACTTGTGTGTAGATTTATCATAAACCGGAGACATTATTGGTTTTAATTTAATTTTTGCCATTTAAAACATTCAGACTACTTTGGATCTATGTTTTGTGCATTAAACTTTTAAATTACGAGAGAACCTCTTTATATTTAGTGTATATCATTCCTTAATTGACAACACCCGTATACCACCCCTCCTTTGGTGTATAAGACTAATTAATTGTTATATTTCAGGAGGAACAACGCAGATATTTACTGTCAGTAGCGCTGGAAGCTCGACTGTCTCGTTTCCTGAAGCGGTGTGCTCACGATTGGGCTACAGGCAGTCACAGCGGCGCTGGTTGCACGCTCACGTTTTTGGTAAGTCATATTATAATTATTTAAGGAGGAAAGGGGGTGGTCAATTCTAGGCCCGATACCACACGGTAAAACGAATATATACTAACTTTAAATATACCGGTACGGGTTATTCTAATGTCACTAATATTACACATTAGTCAAAACTAAACTAAACAAAAATAATTAAATAATTTTACAACATAATATTACAATTTACAAGACATAAGTAATTAACTAATTAATAAAAATAAATAATGAAAATAACAATTCCATACCTTTATGCGCTCCTTTTACTATATTACAAGACATTCCGACAATTTTTTTTTAATGTTTATTTTCGTGAGTGTCTTTTATGTAGCAATAAATGTCTTTTTATTTTATATACATACAAGCTTATGTACGAGTCATGACAAATTAGTATGACATACAGATATTTTTATGGAAAGTATTTTTTATAGGTGGACTGGTGCTGGAAACGAGCCATTGAATTGAAAGAGAACGCCAAGGAACTTACTGCACCATTGTTCGCCTCTTCAGCCTTGCCAGACAGGTAAAAGAAACTGATAGGTACACTACTAAACTGTAACCAGATTTTAATATTTTTAAGCATGAGAATTACACTTGTTTTTTGCCAAAAAGCATTCGCGAATCTTCTGAGTTTATAATACTAAATCAATATTGTTTTTAACTAAAAATCTGAAACACTAAATTTCATTTATTTAAACATGACGGTGAATATAATTTAATCTGTGCGTTGTTTATCTGCAGAAACGTAGTGAGGTCCCTCGAGCACTGCGTACAACAACTGACACAGTTGACTGACTTGTTAGACGCTGTACTTACCAAGTGCTGCAACCTGATCATTCCTGATGGTATGTTATTCAATTGATACCTATTTCAATTCTAATGTTTATACTTAACACCTATTTCAAGACTAATATTTTTACTTTATATTCATTTCAATGTGCTCGCAAATGTTACTCATTTCCATTATTAAAAAAAAAACACTTTTGTGTTCTATAATAGCATATTCTATAACCTTTATTCGCTTATTATTTTTATTAGATATGTAGTAATAATATAAATTAATTTATAGTTTTAATTGACACCCGTCTGTGTTCCTTTATTGGCAAAGGCCTCCTCCAACTGTCGCCATTTCCCTCTATCATTAGCTATCGTTGTCCATTCACCCCCTGCTACAACCTTTATTTCATCCACCCATCTCCTTGGTGGCCTTGTATCTTTAATTTAGATTTTAGAAATATTTCTTTTTTTATTATTGAGATCATTCAATGCCCTACAAGGGGCATTGAATGATCTGCCAGTCAAGTCCATCAAAACTGAATGTAAATTTGGTACTTTTGTCTTCAGCGACGTCGTCTCTTGTGAGACGATATTAAACAGAAAAGATATGAAATTTCGTGACTTTTCTTTAATTGCCGTCGTCGACGGACACTAGTAATAGATATCTCCAAACCTAATTTATTTTGTTCTTCTGTAATCTATGTTGTATTGGCTTTGAACTAAGTGTTGTCTACATTCCAGCGCTGAGCGAGATCGAAGAGAAGCACAAGGGCATCGGCACGGTGGCGCAGTACTTCCAGGTGGTGCAGTGGTTCCTGCGCGTGGGGCTGCTGCCCGAGCGGCACGACGGGTACAACGCGCTGCCCTACCCCGCGCAGCAGCTGTACGCCATCTACAACAAGAGGTGTGTATTTATTACTACTAGGCCACAAGTAATATGGTAAAGTATCGTCCTTCACCAACAGTAAAACCATTAAAGATTTGACACCATCTATCAATTGACATACTTTTTTATAAACTGTCAAACGCTATTAGTTTAGATTTTGTATGGTAATAGGAAAATGTGACGTCATTGTTTTGCCAACTAAATTCACTAACTTGACTTTAAGGCAACTAAAAATTTAATTTGACTGTTAACTTTTTTATTTATTGAGTTTTCAGAGCTAAATTAAAACAAATTGTTTAGAGAAGTGTTGGAATTATAGTGTTAACTACCCAATTATTTACCTATCTAAGTATCTATTTAATATATCTGTCTGTATCTGTCTTGTGCATAGCAGCTATAAAATATTTTGCTTCATATTAATGCTATATTTACCTATTTTTCCAGGCGTCTAAAACTGAATCGTTTACAAGACAACGCGCCCCCCGATGAGAATGAATCAAACAAGCCTTGCTCGCTGCTGTACATCGATCAGCTGATCGAACAAGAGTTTGGCGGGGAGAGGACACATCAGTGAGTTATTTATATTTAAATCATTCCTTGTAATTAATAACTGCTTTGAATTTTTGACGGTACAAGAATAAACAATATTGGTAAACTTTTTTTTTAAGAACGACTTACTTTTTTTAGCAATTTTGTGATGACTGTGATGCAACTGTCAAGCGTGAGGACTTTCCGAACCACCAAAATCTAATAATAATAATGTTTATTGGCAAAAACCTAGTAACATTAACTACAATTCAAAACAATGTTTTAATAACTAGGACTACAATGTTCTTAATCTTGTTTGAATATTGAACAATTTTAATATAAAATTCGTGTCACCCTATCTCTTCAAACACTATGTGATTTACATAATTTCTATAACAATGTTACTTACAGAATGTGGATAAAAGGCGGCAGTGAGTGCAATGGCCTGTACCCTCCTCCGTCGCTGTACTCTCTGCTGCGACTGTACCTCGTGCCTGAGATCGCTGAAGAACACAAACACTCGCTAGTACTATACCTGCTTGTGGATTACTCTATGGTGTATGATGAAGTGCGGTAAGTGAAATATCTGTTAATAATTTCTCATCTCTATTTTCGGTGAGGAACACTTTCCTTCTTTCTTAAAAGCGATGATTAAACTTTAAATTACAACACGAAAATTAACGCGAACACATGTTTCCAATTTTGGTTTGACGTTTGGACTGGGTTGCACCGGCCGTGGTTGCAAGCAGATAGTGATTTAATTTTATTATAATCATGCAACGCGATAGTTTAAAAGGATGATAAAACCTTTCTTAACTTAAATACTTATTAAGGCTATCGACTGCTCGATTTTTGACACACATTTATGCAAACCACAGTGACAGGTATAATTTAATCAATGGTTCCATATTATAATTATCGATTGACCATTTTTATAAGATAAGGGACATATCTTACTTGCGTCTAGCAATATGGATCCTACATCCCCGAGCCAAGCCGAGTTTGTCGATTTTTACTGGTTTTCTTAAAAGCGACAGAAGCAGAATAAGGTTGGATTTTAATCATGTCTAGAAAACATACTATATATGGGTAATTTCTATACCTATGCTTTGGTTTGTTAAAATATTTTAAATGGCTGAAAGTGATTCCGTATTCACAGATATGAAGCAGTAATTCGGAGACTGATGCAGTTCCCCACTATGTTTGGTCTGAGCAACACAGCTATTAAGGCCACGCAGGCCTTCTGGCATCTTGATCACAGGGATTTTGATGTAAGTTTTATTTACTTTTTACTATCTCATCTCATATTTAGCCTTTGCGTCTATTACAGACGATTTAAACAGTATCATGTTGGGTAGGCACTTTTTTACGGCTATATAACTTACTTTAACCTTTAACTATAACCTTGGCTGATCACATACAACATTGGCTCCTAAAATGGACACAGAATCCTCAACAAATAAATAACGTTTAGTATTCGAACTTTTCTAACTGCATATAAGACTCGTCTCAAGTATATGTTGTCTTACTGTAACCATACATAACGGCCATATAAACAAAGTATACTAACAAAAATCTTTCAATTATAGTTCGCGCTGGACCAACTACAGTGTCTAACCGGCAACACGCTCTCAGACTGGCAACACAACGTGGTGCTCTCAACCCTCCTCGCCCAGAAGAAGACTCAAGCAGCGCTCCAATACCTACACGTCCGGAAGCCAGCGCCCATACAGAACATGCGCGACAGAGACGGCGACTTAGCGACGTGCTCCATCAGGGTCAATGACCACGACAAGCTGGAAGACTGGCAGTCCTGCTGCAACTTGTACCTGGCGAGGGGGCTGGTGTTCGAGGCGCTGGATGTTATCCGCATGTGTGTGCAGAACGCTGCGACTGTGCAGGATAAGGTCACCGTCATGCAGTACTTTTTCAAAGGTTAGTGTTGTAAGGTTGGCAACGGTATTTAGATTAATTATCGAGTGACAAATCTGTTTTACTTAAATAGTTAAACGATGTTTGCTGTTGTTTATATAACTCAAAACTTAAAGTACCTCCTTCGATTATGGAATTCCTTACCGGATTCCCTGTTCCCAGAGAACTATAATTTAGCATTTTTCAAGACGAAAGTGAACCGGTTTTTATTAGGTGGGCACGCTCCATCATAGGCCATAATATCGCTTACCATCAGGCGAATTGTGGGCAAGCGCACACCTATATAGTACAAAAAAAAACTAAAGAACTAATAAGTTACACGAGTCATGTGTTTTTTTTTTTTCAAATTGATTAGAAATAATGTATTCATGAAACTAGCTGCTTATTTATCAATACATACCAATACCATACTTCAGAAAAAAACGACGACCATTTACTTGTGGCTTAAGGTTCAATCTTCTTCTAATACTGAAATATCTATTCCCCAGGTTGTCGCAACACAGGGAATCTGGCTAAAATATTGCAAGTGACAATGACGTCATTCGAAGAGGAGGTTTTCGTGAGATATCTGGAGGACTCCAACGATCCGCACACGTCTGACATACTGGTCATGTACTACCTGCAGCAGTCTAGGTGAGTTTTGGCCTAGGTTAACGAATGCATGACGTCACACGTTTTGTCGAATTTGAAAATTAATTTGGTTACTTGATTGCCATTTGAACAATTTGTGGATTGTTGATTTTGATAATGCGCGAGCAAATGAGGTTTAACAAAACACTACGCCTAATTAAATAAATAATAACTGAACTTTTACATACGTGATAGTTGAAGTGTTGAAAAATGCTTAGCAATTGCGCTAAGCGGGTCGTCAAATGGCTAAGCGATTGGACTGCTGCGCTAAGGGTTGCGGGTTCGATTCCCGCACGGGACAAAAATTTGTGCGATCCACAGATATTTGTCCCGAGTCTGGGTGTTTGTGTATGTGATATTACATGTTTGTGAAACGCACCCACGATACAGGAGAAATTCCTAGCGTGGGGCGTTTTTAAAAAATATGTGAAAATTGTCTACTAAATAATGTAACTACAACAAGTTTCCTAAAACCGTTCTAAAACGCCTTGAAAAATATAACAATGTCTTATTTTTTATTAATCTTCTTTTTTCTAATTAAGAAAAAATATTTTTAAAATTCAATAGATACCTTGAAGCGGAGAGATACAACAACAAGCTAAAACATTCTAAACAGCGGGCCAAAGATGTATCGACATCCGTGGAGTCGCTTCTAGACATGCTAGACAGGGACAGCGCTAGAGACGCCATCGTGGAGGTGGTGTGCTCTTCCCTCCCGGCTATCGCCAACACTGTCGCACACTACGCGCTCGACACCAAAGATGTAGAGCCGCACGGTGGGTATTATTAGAAATATTTATCATAACAGAATTTAAGCAGTGATAGCCGAGTGATATGACAGTTGGACAGCCAAGTCCATGGTCGCAAGTTAAAACCCCGGCACGCACCTTACACAATATCCTTTCGAATTCATGTGCATGTGCATCAGTTGTAAATACGGTGAAGAAAAACATCGTGAGGTAACCGGCACACCTGAGAGATTTTTCAACGGTGTGTAAAGCCATGTCAGAGGCCTACAGGCGGTTTAAACTCTGACACCAGGTTGTTTATCAAACATACGATAAGAAAAGGAAGAAGAAGATTTAAAATGTTTATCTTGGAAATCTAATTCTAACCTTGTCTATAATGTTCCGGTCGTACGTTCGTGGTTTAAGAATGCCCGACTAGTTCCGGGCTCTAAAAATCCTTCTCATCATAACACTTGTGGGATTCTTTTGTTCGGCTACTGACCACGATCATAGTAACTTGAATGAGATCAGACCTAGAATTACCTTATGGCCGATTTTCAATTTCAAATTTATATCAGTAGAATAAATTTGACGTTTTGGCATAATTATTTTCCATACATTAACTGTCAAAATTACAATTTTATCCTTCGAATATAAAAATATAAATTAAACACTGGAACACATTGAAAAATAACATTGAAAAATCGTCCCTTAATCAATTAAAATGAAATTAAAAGTTTGTTTCATCATTACATTTCAGTGATCGTACCAAAGCCGATGTCCGTATTTGTGAAGGCGAAATCTCCTAAAAATACTTTTACATACAAATCATCATTTATTCAGGTGAGTGTTATCTAAGACAACCTAAATGCATGCTAATAAAACAGGTAGTGGATATTAATTACCAACTTGCGTTAACGATATCAGTGAATTAACTCAACCTTAACGTTTTTTAAATTTTTTTCATTCATTCAGCGTTCGTTCTCGTAATCAATCAAATAGTGTTTTTTGACGATTAATTATAAATATGTGATTAACTGTACGTTAAAAACCAAGTGCAATAACAAAAAACGTGTTGGTTAAGCCATTACAAATCAGGTTTGCTAATTAAATTATTATTTAGCATATTTTTATTAATCATTTTTGAAAGATAATATCAAAAATATTATTCCATTAAACTTAACACAGTGTACATTATGTGTCCGTAATGTGTACAATGACCTCTTTCAAAAATACATGCTATAAATAGTACATAAACAAATTGTATGATTAGATACATTCTAAACATCAATCACGAACTAAATATTCTCAAGAAAAGTAAATTAATCTTATATAAATTGAGATAATCTAGTATCGGTGCCCCAATTCTGTATTCTTGGCTTAACTATTTTGATGTTCAACATAATTATAATCAACATAGTTATAGGTTATTAGTTGTATCGTGTGTTAGTTATGTATATATGTACGTGGGTAGTTTATAGCTCATGTGAACTCAGTGTGTGTTAAGACAGTGCGTGTTTCACTTGTTTTTTTAATAATGAGTCCATTGCTCTCATAGTGTAGTAATAAATTCGGAAACGCTATTTTTGGATCCGTTCGGACCTCTACCTGATAAGTTCTTTAAACATTATCAAAAACCATCCACAAAACATCGAACACTTTCTTAAGGGAACGTAGTATTAAAAGAAATTTGAACATCGTCATTTATATATATTATTTTGAACTTTTTTGTGCTTTCGTTCGTTATTGGTATTGTATTATTCTTAGGACACAATTGAGAATGCAAGTGAGACGTGGGTTAACAAACCAAAGATGCGCCGGGGCATCAAACGGGCGCTAAATATTGAAGAAACCCCGTTCATTTGCACTCCGAAGTTAACAAGAACTAGAAGGTGAGTTTAATTATTTTAATTACTGTGTTAATTTTATAATTTGAGTACCATGTTAATACCCAATAGGCAATAGGAGCAGTAGCTATACGATATACCTATTTTGCAGTATGGCGTATTAGTAATTTTTCCGTCACTAAACATTCTCATTCAGACTGTTACATCGTATTTTCAGTCATGATTCAGCTCAAAATGTTAGCAGTTCTTATAGTTTCAATACTTGTATTTAGTTCAATCCTAGTTATAGATCTTATAATTATTGTCGTGGAGTCACTTTTAGTTTTTTTCCTGACAGAACGTAGTCTGATATTACCCCGTTTTCACTTCCTACAGCATTATATCGTCAGAACAGAAGCCTTCAGAGTCGACGCCGCCGAAGCGTGCTCGCCTGGACCTGTCCGGCACTCCTAAGACTCCTAAGATGGGCACCCCGTTCCACGTGAGCGACAAGCTCAGCACTCAGATGGCCACGCTGCTCGACATGCCGGACGTGCAGAGCCCCGACTGCAAGCTGTACAACGAGCGGGCTGGCACGCCGCATAGTATTCTGAAGGTGGGTAACCACATGTTTTTTTTATGTTACGTATGCTGGAAATAATTGCCGTGTGATATCCGGACTATTGAATTGACCACCCCCTCCCGTGGGTGTCGTAAGAGCCGACTAAGGGAAAATCCAGAAGATGGGCACTGGGATTGACCACCAACACTGCGATCCCTAAGCCGCTTGCCAAACTTGAGGATTATGGCAACCCCCCCCCCCCCCTTCTAAAAGGGGTAGGCCTTTGTTTAACAGTGGACATCTTTCGGCTGATGATGATGCTGGAAATAAATTTATGATGAAAGGAAGCAAGTATGATGATAATACCATCACATGACATATAATAGAAATCTGAAAGGTGACGTAGAGGTCTACTATTCGTTTATTATCTTCGGGTCTCATACCTATAACTAAAGGATCATTTGAAAGGCATATTTAACATTTTATTTAATATTGAAATCTTGTCTTCGATAAATTTCTTTACCTACATGAAAAAAAAAAAAAATAAACACTGGTTTAAAAGTTAAGTGTATTGATAACTCGTTTAGATACACGGTGGTAAGAATACTTTTGTTACAGATAAGAAGAACTGAAGGTATGGACAGAGAGGCCCCGTCGCCGGTGGACTCCAGATACCTAGGAGAAAGCGACGATGAACTTTTGGAGACTGCGAGCAACCACACTCACTACAGCGACTCTACCAACAAGTATGTAATAGGCAAACTTAATATCTTACAATAATTAATTAATTAAACTGTGATTCGTGGGAGATTAAGAATAAGAGTCCCTTCTGTCGCCGAGATAGCGACTCGTAGTCGGTGTTTAGACACGTTCAAAATGGCATTGGGTTGTAATACCTGCTTGGTATTTGTGAAGAGTAGTAAAAAATTTTGGATTAAGTTTTTTTTTCTGAATAACTAAAATACCGCTGCCTACCTTTGATAAATTCGATGTGATTATACATATGTGTTTAAATTATACATACTAACTGTCTCCAAAAGCTGGGTGTATAAAGATAAGATAAAAATCATTTAATCAAAATAGACTTATAAAAGTACTTTTTTCACGTCGAAGTACATCAAGACAGTCCCAAAAACGCCGGCTCGACAGCGCTTCCTAGTACTATAGTAAAAGCATTTTACATTTTTATTTAAACGTCGCTCCACACTTGTAATGTCACCTGTATCGTGGGTGCCTTTTACAAACATGAAATAACACATACACAAACATCCAGACTCGGGACAAACATCTGCGGATCACACAAATTGTCCCGTGCGGTAATAGACAAAATATTATTATTATTGTCCTATATCAACAAGATTTCCAATCTCTTTCTGTTTTGCACAATTTCTAATGTTCCATCTCTTTCAGGCACCTCCGTTTTACAATCCCAACTACCTCAGAAGCCGGGTCCAGTCCCTCACCACCAACAGTCACAATAGAAGTTCCCCGTGAAGTCATAAGAGAACGATCTACCTCCGCCATCAGAGAGAAAGAGATTGAGCGATCCGCTTCCGCTATAAGAGAGAAAGAGATGGACGTGTCCTCTGACAGTTTTGTTACTACTACGTCGCATGCTATGGTGAGTGATGTTTATTTTGTACTAGCTTTTGCCCGCGGGTTCGCTCGCGTTAATGTAAATTGTTGGTTAGTATTATAAATATATATATAGCTTATGCCCGCGGCTTCGCCTGCGTTAATCCCTATTGAAACCCTAAGAAGGTTGAATAAAAAAAAAAGTTGTCTATGTCCTTTCTGGGGTCTTAAACTTTCTACATGCCAAATTTCATCAAAATACGTCCAGCGGTTTAGTCGTGAAAGTGTAGCAGACAGACAGACAGACTTTCACATTTATAATATTAGCATGCATAGTGGATTTTGGTGATGAAATTATCGTTATTTGAAGCATAATTACGGTCTGAATATTTGTTTGTTTGCTTACTTAATATTTTATGTTATTTCCAGAATGAAAACCATCCATTGGAGTCCCCACCTAAGAAGTTAGCCACAGAAGAGTCTGTTAAGTCTAGAAAGTCTTTCAAAGATACTGTTCGCGCCAGGTAATACTAAGTTTTTGCTATAATTATGTCTTGTTACGGCCTTACTAATTAACGTTGTATTGCGGTTGAATAGTACTTAAGAGCAGGGACTTGGAACATTACTAAATAAAAATTTATTTTCGTTCGGGTAATTTACTTCCTGGAACGTTATTAAATAACGTTATCCGAACAAAAATAATGAAATTTTACTCAACGTAGTAACGTTACTAAACGTTTCAAGTCCCTGCTTAAGAGCATCGACTATTCGTAAACGCCCAGTAATAATAATAAAAAATACAACAAGAACAAAAAATAGATACGATAGTTACAAACTCTTTCTATTATCAGTTATCTGACATTCGAAAGCAGCGGACAAAGCATTGTCTTACAACGGTTGTACGACGGTTATTTGTGAGAGGTTATACGTAATTAAACCTAACCGTTTTATTTCAGGCGAGCCCTCTCAATATCAGTCAACAGCAGTCTATCCGACGACCCTAACACCTCAATCGAGAGCATAGCGGACATTCCCGTCACACTCATCAACCCGCGCTACTCAGGGGAAAAACGTCACAACTACCACACTGAACCGGCTACGGAAATACGCGAGACCGTCGTTGAATCTGTGATAGAGATAAAAGATACTGCCGTCGCTGACGACACGAAGGTAGCCGAGGATAGACGAGAGGTGCCGAGGACGCCGCAAGGCAGGAGAGGCATCAGGGCGGCGAGTGGAGAGAGCACGCCCTTGATGAATAGGTATGGTTACTTATATGATATTTTGACGATACGTTTGAGTTCTATATTAAACTTGCAGATTCAGCTGACATCTTCCTGACTTTTTTTCCGTGATATGTTTCGATATTTTTATAGTTATTCTGCTTAAGTTAACGTTAATAAAAAGAGGTCATTTATTACAAAAGTTAGCCTTTGTAGTCTATCCGCATGCAGTGATTGTTAAACCAGTCTCGCTAAATCTCTTTCTTGACATGTATGACCCTACGATGTTTCATGCGATCTATTTCCCTTGCAACGTTTGATAATTACGTGATACTTTGCAGGAGTCGGACTTGCACACCTGAACGTCAAGATTCGCCTGTCCTTACACCATTGCGCAGTAACAGAGTCACTAGGTAAGCAAACTTATAATCATTACGGCACTAATTCTATGTGTTTTTCCAAAATTATATTATATACCTAACTATATCTATACTAGACGATAAAGTCGACTTCATCATCATCATCATCATCAGCCAAAGACGCCCACTGTTGAACATAGGCCTCCCCGTTTAAGCGGGGGGTTTGCCATAATCCCCACGCTTGGCAAGCGGCTTGGGGATCGCAGTATTGGTGGTGAAGTTACAGAAGACGCTGCTGCCCATCTTCTGAATTTTCCCTTAGTCGCCTCTAACGACACCCACGGGAGGAAAGGGGGTGGTCAATTCTAGGCCGGATACCACACGGCAAGTCGACTATTCGGCGCTATTTGTGTTTATCTAAAATTCTTTAACCAATATTTAGAATTGATCTTCATGGTGCATATAGGGTACTTTCATTCTGAAGAAGACTCAAAAGAAAACATCCGAAATCCCGGGCTGAATCTAGTAACATTATTAAAAAAGGTGGTGAATTTTGTGAGGATGTTACGGTGGGAAGAACATCACCAATGTACTGATGGGTTGATAATTGTCATAACAGGAGCAGATCCCGCACCCCCGAGCTGAGTCCCCGCTCGTCCCCGCTCGCGCCCATCCCCGAGCAGCCCAAGCAGGAGGTGGAGAGCGAGCCGCATCCCGCCAGGACCACGCTCAGTGTGCCGCGACAGCTTAGGTACAACCAGACATATACAACCTTATTTTTTGTATATAAGAAAACAGAGAAACGAGTCAAATATATTAGTTAGAATCTTAAAATTAATATGCCGGTGCTGTACCATAAAAACTTACAGAGTTACAGGCTTGTTGTTCGCGAAAAAAGATGTTCACGGCGCGTGCGGCACATTTAGACAAAAATATAACTTGGTGTGAAAATCATTGCAATTGATTCAGTTACTGATTTTGAACATTATATTTTCGGGTTTCGTATAAAGTACATATCTCCTTATTCTAAAAAATTTCAATTTTAATCCAACGATTAAGTTATACCTGTCACTGTCGTTTGCATATCAAAGAATAGAGAAGTTAATAGACTTCATACCGGGTTTAGTTAATACCGATATGATCCTAGTTTATGAATAAGAGGGTATAGGTATTTCCAAAATACTCTGATGTATGTACTAAAAAGTACGGTAGTTGATTCTGACCAAACAAGTTAGCGCCGATAGCTGCGCTGTATCATTTTTAAGTACAATATGGGAGTATATCGCGGAGTGTGGAACTGTGACATGCGCAGAACTTAATCTATGCCTAACTTTAACCTGGACAAAAACCACCGGCTCTATTTTATATAAGTGTGTTACTGACACACTCGCGAGCTCACACTTGAACGCATATACGATTACAAATTGTTCAAGCCATAGCCGCGCACGGATTATCAAGCTTTTATTAATCGTAAAAGTAATATTTTCTTAGTAACCAAAATACGTTTTAGACACAGACATTCAATTCCAACATTTTCCATAGTACAATTTTCGATTACGATGTATCGATAAAACTACTAAAATACATACAAGTGCCTTAATAAATGTGCTATCCTACAGGAGTAGGTCCCGCACTCCTGAACGTAAAGAGAAGGGTGTGGCCGAGTCTCCCAAACTAGAGGCCATTACCGAGTCGCCAACAAAGTCTTCCAACACTGAATCATCTTCATCGTCGTCGGCCAGTCGACGAAGCTTGAGGTATAAACATTGTTTGGTGACATTCGTAGTATAACCGTTTCATTTGATTGTTTTATTATGTACTGTAGTTGAATAACATTCCATGATGTTTGTAACTTTAATGGCGTGCATTTTTTTTGTGTTTAATAAATAAATGATGAGAATCGATGATACAATTATTTAAAAGCAAACATTATAATGAAAGTGCTAAAAGGCAAATACTTCGATTGTGTTTAACTTAATTATATTTTTTTTTATTTCTAATGCACCTAAAAACCTCATATTTAATCATCAAGTTAATTTATTTGTTTCCTACAGAAGCCGTTCTCGCACTCCAGATATAGAAGTTGTCCAAGAGTTGGTAGTTAAACCTACCCCACGCAGTCTCAGGTATGTATTTACAATAAATCTAAAACTACATAGCATGTTGAGTAAAAACACTTATTTTAATAACTGTGACAATACCATTGTTTTAGGAGTCGATCCAAAACACCAGAGAAACTAATGTCTCCTAAAATCGAACACTCAGCGCGAACCAAGAAGTCTCTATCACGCATCGTTCTCGAACACAACACGTTCACTAAAACGAAACAAACAGAACAAATGGAGACAGAAACCACAGAAAACACTGATAGCGCTATCGAATGCACTCCTATGAAGACGTTCAAACAAGTGCCCAGTCTAATGGACGTCACACTATCACCCATAGTCAACAAATCCGTCCTACAAAGCTCTACGGACAGCACAATATCAGAAACAGCTGACAAAGAGGCTAAATCTGATAAAAGCTCAGTGGAATTAGGCCTCAAACCGCTCCCAGCGTTCACCACGCTACACGAAACTTGCGTAGAAAAATCAGTACTACATAGCTACGAGAGCAGTGTAGCTGACACATCGGCGAGCATTAGGGAAGAAAAGGTCGTGATCACTGAACGAAGTGTATCAAGAGTACTGAAACCTCTACCAGCGTTCACATTAAACGAAACAGAGTTCGACAAATCAGTGTTACATAGTTACGAAAGCAGTGTAGCTGACTCTTCAAGCATACAAGAAGAAAAAGACGATGCTAAAACTGATGAGGATGTGTCGAAACCGTTCGCAGCATTCGTACACATGATCCAAACTGATTTCGAGAATTCCGTGTTGCGTAGTGCGCAAAGCAGTATTGCTGAGACATCTGTTGATAACTCGAAAATAGCTCAAGAGCCTTCCAGTTTGATGACGAATGATAGTGATGTTGAAATGGAAGATAAGGAATCGCAAGAAAATAAGAAAACTGCGGCCGAACAGAAGGAAAAGGAGAAGATAGTGGAGATTGAGCGGGAAATTGATGAGATTCAGGATATGTCTGATGGTGATGATGATGATGACGATGATCAAGTAGATAGCGATTCCTCAGGTGATGACGGAGATGAAGATGATGATGAAGAGTCAGAAATTGAAAGCTCACTGTCCAGTGCGGTAAGTCTCATCAAATATTAGAAATTGTGTGTTGTACATTCCTCGTTTATTAAGAGTACTAATATTATAAAAAACTCCAACATTATTTGTACTAGTATCAGTGGTACACGAAACGGCTTGTATGTATGTAATTTATTTATCTGGTGTTATGTATGATCATCCAACTATGTCGACAGATGTGCAAGCGTGGAAAACGGAAAGCGGCAATAAAAAATCTAAGTGATGGTAAAATCTGTACCAAAACTCTCTCGGTAATTCTTAAGATTACTCCACGGTAGTCTAGTAATAAAAGTTTAGTTGCCTAGGTAATAAACATAGTTTATATTAATAAACCTAATATTAGCGACTAAAATTCCTTAGTTACTTTAGTAATTTAGACATTAAATTTTTATAAAATTAGTCTTAGTTTGTCAAGTCCCGAATTATTTGATAACTAGTTTACTTCCGAATGAATTTGTATGGAAAAAATATTTGTTTAAATAAAACATTAATTTCAGACAAACGATTCGGGAGACGAAGAGGTAATATCGATCGAAGATTCCGACGAATCCAGTAACCAACTACAAATAGATGAGCACTCAAACGACACGGAAACTGACTCGCAGGAACAAAAAATCGAAAGTGATAGTATAAAGGAAAAAATTGAAATAGCTCTTGAAATTGAAACACCAAAAATTGAAATTGTTGATGCAAAAGAAAACATTGAAACTGCCGTTGTAATTGAAAATGTTGATGTAGATGAAAAAATTAAAACACCCGAAATACCAGAAATTGAAATGCAAGTTCAAAATAAAAATGTCACGCTTGTTGAAAGTATGGTAGAAAATGTTACAGATCCGCTGAACCAAGCTAACTTTTCTCTTCTAACCGATGATAATTCCATGGTAGAATCCGATAAGTCGGATGTGAATCTCAACTATTCAAGTGAAAGTAATAAGGCGAATGTTAGCGAAGAAAAACCCGTTGAGCATATCGAAACAGGTAAATAATAATATATTATGGCGATATAGCTTTTAGTTTCTTTGACCATTTACTTTTAATTTTAAATTATTTTACTCATTATACAAATATTAGCAGTTCGCTCGTGATTTTGTCCGCGAGAATTTGGAGTGTCTTATACAAACTTCAATATCCATATATTTTGGAATTTTGATAAAATTTATGGAGCCATAAGGGTCAGACTATCGATTAGATAGGGGATATAGGGGCAAGAGCATACGCGCTTTACGTCACGTGATTTAAAAAGACGCAACACCTAACATTACCCAACCAGTGTTGGTTAGACCTAGGTGTGTATGGGTAAACCCCGAATTAAAATTTATTTCAATTATTATTCGGACTTTACCCAAAAACCCTAGGTGAATCACCTAGGGTTTTTGGGTAATTCACCTAGGGTAATTAAGTAAACCCGGGTAAACCTAGGTTTACTTAATCTTCTAGCATTACCCGTAACATATATAGCTCAATGTATTCTTTATTTGGCAGAATCTACACCTGAAGTACGAGCCAAAGCCTCAGTCGCCCCAACTGACAGTAAAACTGAAGATCAAAAGCCTTCTACTACAGAAGTCGACGGTCCAAGACTACTCGAAGTAGCTCACGCAGTCGTTGAGACCGAACCCGAACAACAACCTATAATCGATAAATCCGAAGATATGAAAACCAGTGAAACCGTACCAGTAGCTGCTGCTGTGCCAACTGTAGCAGCAATCCCACAAGTTACGGAAATAACCCCTGAAATTATAGAAAAAACCCCAGTAGTTACAGAAAAAACCCCAGAAGTTATAGAAAAAACGCCAGAAGTTATAGAAAAAACTACAGAAGTAAAAGAAAAACCTACAGAAGTTAAAGATAAAACCCCAGAACTTATAGAAAAAACCCCAAACGTTATCGAAAAGGTACAAGAAATTGAGAAGACTGAGGCAGAAAGCACTGTTGAAAAAGAAACAGAAAAACCCACACGTTCAAGAAAACGCGGCAAATCAACTTCATCAAACAAATCTACAACAGAAACAGAACTTGATGTTGAAATTAAAACACCAACAACAAGAAAGCGATCACAGTCAAATGCTTCCAATAAATCTGTAGAAATAGAACAAAAGACTCCAGAAAACGCCAAAACTAGTGAAATAGCGTCACCGTCACGTAGACGAGCAAAAACACCAACTAGCGCTGAAGTGAGAAAAATTATAACTAGACGCGTTTCACGAGAAATGTCGGAGAGATCGGACGAATCGAAGGTTCTAGACGAGTCCATATCCACACCTAAACGACGGTCGACGCGTTCAAGAAGTAAAAACATTGATGATAATGAGAGCGTTGCTTCGGAGAGTTCTTTAGTGTCGGTCAAGAGTAAGGCTAGTGAAGATGCGGGTGATAGGGCTGTGAGGAAGGGACGGAAGTCTGTGTTGACGGCTAAGCCCGAACTGTCTGTGATACCTGAAGTTACCGTCGAGGAGACTTCGAAAATAGACGCTGACGCCGTTATCAGTGAATATTCAAGTGCTAGAAGGTATGTTAAAGATACATAATTATTATATTGATTTTCTCACCAAAATTACACAATTTCTTGAGACAACCTTTTTGATAAAACCAGTTTTTACCAATTTAATACTTGGACTTAAATCTATTCTGTAGAGCCTAGAATGTGTATCACGACAAACAGAATTCTGTTTTTTTGCTCACTGCTAATGCGTTATATAAAATGAAATAACATCAAATTCGAGACAAATTAATTGCAAATAAAAGGCCATAAAACACCTTTTTACTCTCTATTTAATTCCAACACTGTTGGGTTTTAGATTGACTCGTCACCAAAAAGCTGTGTTAGAATCCTGGCTGGAGCCCAAACCGCACGCGTCCCCTAAGCGCCGCATTAGCACTGCGTCGCGCACCTCGCGCTCAGCTGTCTCCGAGCTAGAAGACGACGATGCTTCCTCCACGCACTCTGCCGCCTTCGATGTCCAGCCTATCGATAGGATCAGCCTGCTAAACAAGACCGACTTTGAAGGTATGTTAGACTTTTATAAATTTTTGACCGATTGTAAACAAATATTTAACCAATTGTAAACTAATTTATATTTAGCCTTTGTAAACAGTTTCCATTAGGCTAAATATCAATTTATTTTTTTTTATATCGATGTCTTAGTGAGCTAATAGATGTCACTGTTGTTTATTTTCTAAATGTTTATAATCTACAAACACATATTGCACAGCATTTAAATAGCAAAGAGCATTTCGAGTTTTCATAAATTTTTGGAAGGATTTACCTAAATATTGTGTGTAGCGCGTAACCGGATTTTGTTGGGAAATAATTCGAATCCATAATGCTTAATTTTAAGACTGTGCAATATCTGTAATAGCATGATTGTTTATTTAGATATATTTGTTTCTTTAATATAAAATCTTACTTAAAGCACACGCATACTAGTCATTGAATAAACATATCACAGGGAATATGTTGAATAGTCTATAGTAGTAGTGTTACAAGCAGATTTTTTTATGTGTGCAGGGCGAATTATCTGAAACAGATGATCTGAACATTTGCTGAAAAAGATATGTGTGTACTTTTAAGTTATCTTAAGAATCTTGTTCAACTTAATTCTTAATTCTGACATAATAGCATGTCTAAAAAGTACACTGCACAGTTTTCGTATTTTGTAAAAGAATCTATTTTAACATTTCAAACCGATGTTAGAGTATTTACTAATATTTGGTCCAAACACTAACATAGCCATTCAATCTATATTCGGCTCTAAATTTTGCTTTTACAATTCAACTAACTGAATTAATTACATTTCGATTTACCACTTCTATATCCACTAAAGCATGTGCCCAACCAACCTAACTTAGTTATGCTCGTAACCAGCACATGTCTAGTATACTGCATGCTCACTCACTTGTATTACTAGCATTGTGCCGCTTGTATAGGCTCGCCGGACATGGATGAGTTGCAGACGGACCTGTCGCCCGAGTCGCTCGCGTCGGACGCTAGCAAGCAGAGGAGATGTGAGTACGCTTGTGTATATCGCTGTAATGTTATGCATGTTTATTTTGTAATTATGTTACTGTTAAATGTAGAAAACCTTGAGCTATTAGCTTGTTTACTTAAATGAACTTTACCGTGTTTTCGCACATTGACCGTAACATGTACTTGTAAATATGTAAATAGGCATCCATTATGCATTTTCGACGATAATCAATAAAAATCTTGCACGTGGAATAAATTAATATTACAACTAACTGCTATTCTAAAACTGGATGAACATGAACTAACTCTCTACATTAACTGAAATTTACTTTTAAGGTTTACTTTAAACTTATTTGATACAATAAATATTATTATTATATTATTACTCTCTCTACTCTCATAAGTTATTTAATTACTAATAAACAATCGGCCCTAAATGTGTGACTGGACAAATATGGCAGACGAAAAGATTTTTCTAATTTTTAAATTTAAAGGGAGTTTCTGGTTTAATTAAAACATGTAGCAACTAAAAAAAGTTTATTCACAGCACGACTAGGCAGATCTGCGTCTGAAGTCAAAACCGTACCAAAAGCAGCAAAAATTAACAGAAGAATATCATCTGTTGACGTCGGTAAGCTATTTTAGTTATTATAAACATCTGATTAAATAGTATTTTGAGATAATTTTTTTAGCAAATGTGTTCGATACATTTTCAAAATATTGCGATGACGATAGCATTCTTGGCAATTTTTAGGAGGACCAAATTAGATTTATGAAATACATAAGACAAGAAAAATGCGCTTAGAACATAAAGCCTATATTACTGTAAAGTGTTTAAAGGTACACAAGATAGTACATTGTTCTGTGTGTGTGTGATCAACAGACAGTTCAGAGCGCGGCTCGCCCGTCCCCTCGGGCACGGACAGCCCGGCCCGCGGGCGGCGCAAGTCCTTCAACCGCGCGTGCGAAGCGCTGCACACGCCCAAAGGGAGGCGCACCTCCACTGATGTCAGGGTATGTTTCTTATAATCATCTTACTACATGTTAAATGCCGTAATTGTGATAATTTATATATTTTGTGTCCAAATCAAATCTGTACGTGTCGTAAAATAATCTATTTTCGCTGTTATAGAATTGAGTAGGATATCATTTGTTTGTCAAAGCCTGTAGAGTCTGTCGCTTGTTACGACTTGTTTTTAGATGAATCGAATTGTGTTTTATCATAATTATTCAGTTCTATAAATAATTGGTGTGATTTCGATTATTTTAGAAGGGTGACGCAGAGAGTCCTATAGAGTCCCCCCTGGCGTCCGAGAGCGAGGCCCCGCCCACGCCGGCCACGCCGGCCACGCCCGCGCGCCGCTCGCGCCGCGCCGCCTCCAACGTGTCCGCCACCAGCCAAGCTAACTCCGACACCGGCAAGAGGTGACCACACACACAAATACACACACCCTCACAATGACACGCATTCATCCTCACAAGCATCACCCTTGCATGCGTGGGTGTGTGTGTGTGTGTGTATGTCACTTACATACGCACTTACATACAAACACGCATGCAAACATTTTCAAGACTTAAGTTGTTTTTTTTTACAAATTATAATACCAGTTTTGCTTTAACTTAGTGGTAAAATGTCCGACAAGCAAATGGGGGTGGCAATATAATTAATATTTGTTTGTTGTTTCAGATCAAAGAAAACTACTTAAGATGAAATTAAGGATACAAATAAAAAGTAGTTGAAGAACTTAAGTTATTTTTTATATTTATAGTGAAAGTTATAAGGTTTTCAGTTTTGTTTTCGCATTTATATCATAATAAAACAAATACCAATAATAACTATACCATTTTTTTCTTTTTAGACATTGACTATAATCACGCATTTAATTCCCGAAAAAGACAAACGTGAAATAAAATAAAAAATGAAAAAAAGTATTTAAAATATCTTTATTCAATACACAATCAGTCAAGGTACATCACATTTGTAACTTTATGCGCTTCATTATAGATAGAACTAAAATCTCGTCGCTTCTTAACTTATAATAAATACCTTAGAGATCACATGGATTAAGGCCATTAGAAGAGGGGATTCTGATTCAAACTACGTGACGTCAAAATGTAATAAATAAACTAATACAGTTATACTGTACCACCTTATTTCGGCTCACTATAAATAAATTTTAAAGTCTCTAAAATATGGCGAAAATTTATCTCAAAATAGAAAAGTTGAAAATCTAACTGAACACAATTTTAGAATCTTATCGACAATACTGTATTTTACAAACGTATCAACAAATAAATGCATCGTAGTGCCTATAGTACACGCATTTTAACCAAAGTTACATCACACGCCATTTTACCTCTCATCTTTATCATAACTCTTGAGAGATCTAATCAAAACATGATCTAAAACGTTCGTATCTAAAACCAAGCTCTTCGGTAACGCTACATCATTTAAATCTACTTTCTGAGGTAAGATCGCTTGAGCTTCTCCTATTTCTTGACGAGTTCTTAAAGTATCACAACTCTCTTTGTTCTCTGGTTTTATCGACTCTTTCTGTAAACTCTCGACATCTCTTTTTTGTCTAGCAGGAGTATCATTTACATTAGCCTGTTTATTAGCATTGCTTTGATCTTTAGGTTGAACATCAACTTTGATGTCTTCACTGCTCAGCTTAGGATCAACAGATTCTTTTTCCTTTACTTGATTGTTTGCTAATTCTTTTACTATAGGTAAAGGCACATTCTGCACGATTTTCGGGATTTTTTCTGATTGCTTGGCCTGTGCGTCTTCACCCTGCTTATATGACTGTGGTTCATCTATGGCATGGGAATGAGGCTTTGCAGCGTCACTTTGCGGGATTTGAGCATGTTTCGCGAGGTTTTGTACGATATTGTTAGGTATTTGTGCTACGTCTTCACGTTTTTCTTGGCGGACCGGCTTAGCTGCGATCGGTTCAACCTTTATGTTAGGTGCGACGTTATTCTGATCTATAACATTATTGTTCGCGACTTCACTGTCGTTGACTGCTCTGTTATTCTCGACGTCGACTTTAGGTTGCGCGGGAATATTTGCCGCTTGTAAAATTTCCGGATTGATTGGTACTTGGTGTTGTACATTCTGAATGGTCTGTACTATTTGTGCGGGGTTTGCTGGGACATTGAGAACATTTTGGGCAGCTGGAGCTACGTTGGATTGTTCCGGAATTTCTTTGATTTCTTGTAAAGCTTCTATAGTTTCCGCGGCCTTTTTAGCTATCTCCTGCACTGCTTCATTCGTTAATTTCTCCAAGCGTTCCACCTTGTCATCGTTTTTGACTTGAGCAGGTTTTTCGGATACTCCTCCTATACTTTTAATAGCCATATCAGCGATCTGTTTTATGCTCTCCACAGCGATTTTCTTCGCTTCATTAGTGTCTGCTTCATTTTTATTTTGTTGTAGTTCTTTTTTAGTTTTGTATATTTCGTCTAAGATTTCCTTTTGTTCTTTGATCAGTTCTTTTTGCTCTTCGCCATGCTGTTTAATTGTTTCAATGAGTTTCTGTTGTTTCATCATGTCTATTTTGTCCTCGTTGGACTGCTTCACTTCTTGTGGCTTCTTCGCTTCGCCGTTACTGACTCCATTGCTAATTTTTCCTTCTAATTTGTTTTTAAGATTTCTTGGATGAGTCTCAGAAACCTTGTCAATATCATCTTTTATTTCAGGTATTTGTATCTTTTTCTCTTCTGATTCTATGATGTTCATCTTTGTTTCTGGAATCTTCTCATTGGACTGCGACTCTGGTGGCACAGGGTTCGGCGGCTGCACTTCTGAATCTTTGTTAATAACTAGCGTATTATGAACGTCCTTTTGTAAGGTATTCGGTGGCGGCTTAAGATACACTTCTGTAAGGAAACAAGGTTATTTTAATATTTAAACTTGAGCTACGCAGCTTCTGTAAATATTAACACTTTGTTATCAATTGTAAACATTTTTTTTTATTCTTCTAAGTTTATTTACAGTTTCGACTTTACTTTTTACATCAATAAATAATCATAATTATATTCCATGTAGTGATTCTACTTATAATCATCATAGATTAGCACGCAAAATAAATATATATCAGTTACTGTTCTAACACGTACCGTCTTTATCCCGCTTGTCGAAGAAGTCCTCGACGATCTTGTCGATGCGCTCCTGCGTGTACTTCTCGTCGTAGCGGTCGTGCTTGATCTCCGCCGCCTGCAGGTTCGCGTACGTGCCGAGCACCATTATGATCAGGCCTAGCACTAACACGCCCTAAAAGAAAAAATTTAGATTAACTAAATAGATATTTTTTATCTTTCAAAACTATTTCTCCAAGAATCAAGAACTAGTGTAGTAAGTGTCAATTAACAATTTTGACAGTTTTCTCTAGTTTCCATTGCCTGATGTTTGCAAATACCGATTTGGAAAATGCCATACAAGATTTTAACTTTAACGATTTGAAGCGTCTATGTTATAAATATAAAATCTGCCAAACTAAAATATAATATCTTGTTCAATATGTTTAAAAACTTTTAAAAGAATATATTGCCATTGGGAGAGCATGGAATTTACACTAGAATAATATGGAAATTACTTCTTACAAGAGTCTGGCTTCTAAAAAGAAGTTAATTAAAACCAAACTAAGTTCATTCGCCATCTTACCTTAGCCAGTATTCTCTCATTAGTGTTCTTAAAGGTGACGTTAACGAAGCACGCGGCCGGGAACACCACGCAGATGAGGACGCCTATGGTAGAGCCTACTAGACCCAACACCAGCTCGATGTTGGGTATCAGCAGGCTGATGAACAACGCCACGGCTACGATGGCCACGGTGATGCAGCGGAACGTTGTCTCGGGGATAGAGTGGTTGATTATGTGGTCGTGGTGGGAGGAGTGTACCTGGGGATGAAAGGGAAACATTAAACACGGATACGGTAAAGTATTTTTTTATGTAGATAGGTACTTATTTGCTAGCTAGCTAGTAAGCTAAACCAAGTGGTTTATTAAAGATTTCCCGTAGGCGTCCATGTACGAACTGGCGTGAAACTTATAAATTCAATAGTAAAATGCTACAGAAATACAGCTTAAGAGGAGGACAACCATCATTCTAACTATTTTATAAAAAAATGACGTGTAAAAGTGTTTTTTTTTTAACCTATTTGCTGAAATAAAATCATTTATCATTTAAAGCCTTCGTCTTAGAATAATGAATAAAAATAATAAAGTTAAATTATACAAATAGATCGTCCGACCCTTCGTATCTTGGCGAATCAACAAGGATAGTAGAGTGACTGCTCGAGATGCTCCGGACGTTCTTAGGAATTATATACCTGGGAACTCTATTTTCACTTACATAAAAATAATTTTATTCTCGTTACACACTTATACAAATAAATATACTACCTTTTTATACAAAAACGAGTACAAGCTCGCTCTGCAAGGGAAGATGATGAGCGGGAAGCTGAACGCGAGCGACATCACGAAGCCAAGCTTGATGACGTCATTCGCCATGGTCGGGCTCAGACTCATCAGGATGTTGCCTGGCAACAGAGTATTTATGTCATAGTTCGTCGCACGAGTAAATAGACTAAAATGCTAAACTCGCCCGAGTAAGAGATGAACGACCCGATTAGCGCAGTGGCTAACAGATTGGACTGCTGCGCTAATGGTTACGGGTTCGATTACCGTACGGGACAACAGTTTCAAGATTCAGGAGAAATTCCAAGTGTGGGGCGACGTTTTATTAAAAAAAAGACTTATTCTGTCAGGTTTAGCATAACTAGATTTAACTCCATGCTTTATTGACCTGATAAGTTTTAACCGACTTAAAAAAGCCCTGTCAAACAGAACACACTGATATTATGGTGCAGCCAGTTTTTAGAGGATACTGTAATGATTTATGTTTGTTATTTATTAACTATCTTTTAAAAATGAGTTTCTGTGTTTGTCTTATGTATTTTAATGAAAATCGTGTCAAACAGAGCAAATTCTTATGTTAGCGGGGATTGGCCCTTTCGTATGTAGATAATATATTCTGACACTAATAACGGTAAGCATTGCCTGCTCTATGTATTTCACCTGATATTTCCTGTGACGAGAAGGCAATGTACCCAAACACGCCGAGCGTAAAGTACACCGCGGTACAAATGTTGATGGCGTTCTTTGTCACCACGTTCATCTTCTCCAGCGATAGTGTCGGCAGGGACTCGAATATCTCGAACAGCTGTCTGTAAAGAGGTTTACTCCGATATTGAGAACCATGATTAAACACGTTGACTGTTCGCTAAGTAGACACAATAGTTAAACAATGGATGTACGGTACACTGGACAGTGAAAGGGTTAATACATGCACACATTCCATACATAATATTAAGTAGGAAGACGTGCACTGTTAAACGAAGGCCTCCCCCTTAGAACGCCACAATGAACGACAACTTGCCATTAGCATACACTGGTTGCCCGCAACTCTGACGATATCGTCGGTCCACCTGGTGGGAGGCCTGTTAACGTCCTCGATAGTAGGTGCAGTGCCGTATTATTTATGCGCCCGGTGCGAGCTTTTTTGCCCTAGTAACGGCTAGGTAGGTAGTATTTACCTATATGTTAAATGCCAACATAGCTCTGTCTGTCTGTTACGCTTTCACGGCTAAACTACTGAACAGATTTTAATACATATTGGTATGGAGTGAGCTTGAACCCCCTAGGTTGACATATGTTTTTTAATCAGAAAAAATACATTGCAATATTACAAGCGGAACAAGTCGCATCCAGAAGCTAGTAGAAGCTTGTAGTATATTCAAAATCAATTGGCTTAGACCGCTGGGAAAGGAGGTTAAAATCCTGTTTGGTAAGTTTTAGAAAACTAAGAAATTGGAAAAATTACGCAAATTTTATTGAAAACAATTAGATATTTTCCAGTAGTGTGTAGAAATGTGACGAATGTCACTGAGTCATTACATTAATTTGACAATTAAGTAGGTACACAAAATCAGTTCCACAAAAGTTGTATTATAGGTACTTAAAATTTAATTAATATTTGATAAAATTAATGTACAGTGTTTATTTATCAATATGTTTGTTTAATTAACGCTACGATAAAATCAGTTACGAAACGGTAAATAGTACCTAATCTTTAATATTTAACGGACATATTAACGACAGTCTACATATATTATAGATTATCAAGATAGGTAACGCAACGGTACTAATTCTATCTTCGTGTTACTGAACGATAAAAATAGATATCATTTACTTATAAAATACACGGGTTGTCGTAAGATTATTTTACAGCACTGACAGCCCAGTGGTATGACCGTAAGACTGCCAGTCAAAGGTCGCAAGTTCAAACCCCGGCACGCACCAATGTCTTTTCGAAGTTATTTGTCAAATAAATAAAGCCTACTTTTGTGTCTCACTATCCAATATGAAGTTCTATCAGCATTGCCCGATGCCACGTCGATATTAATTTTAATAAAAAGCAATTAAAAGAAACGCAAGCATTATAATTATATTTTAATACTAGATGTGCCCGCGACTCCGTCCGCGTGGAAATTCGGAAACAGCAAAAGTATTTTTAAATTGTTTTCAATATATTAGCTCTAAGTTTGAGCGAATTCGATTTAGTAGTTTTTACGCCATGCCGTAATATTTTATTACATGTGTAGCTGTTGCCCGCGACTTTGTCCGCGTGTATTTCGGATAAAAGACCAGTAGTAAATTGAACTTTTAACAGGAAAAAATACCTACCAGGCAGGCTTTTTTAAGTAGGTTAAAAATCTTTAAACCACTTATTTAACTAAGAATACTTTCCGGTATTTAAAAAAAAACCGCAAAAATTGAACGGTAATTACGGAAGTTACAGAAAGTCTATTGGAAATAATATATAACTGAAGAAGAGAACATAAATAAATCCGTTTTGTGCGTTTCTGAGTTTCTGTACTTGAAACTACTGTAGAAAAAAAAATGCCAAGGATAAAAGACAACCGTGACGACCTGATTGGCGCAGTGTAGCCACTGCGCCAATCAGGTCGTCACGGTTGTCTTTTATCCTTGGCATTTTTTTTGAGCGCGAGCGATTGGTTGTGGGTTCGATTCCCGCAAAAAAAGTGTGATCCGTAGATGTTTGTCCAAAAAAAACTAAACAAACTAATTATTATTATTATTTAATAATACCTACTTTAAACTTATATCTAAAAACTACGTATCTGTATTTTTAAAATCTAAAGTGCGCTTATTCCAAGGAACTTAGTGCACTGATAGCCGAGTGGTATGACCGTTAGACTGTTAAGTCAGATGTCGCAAGTTCAAATCCCGGCACACGCTAATGTCTTTTCGAAGTCATGTGCTTACTATAATATTACATATAGTGGGTGCAACCAATGCTGCTTATAGAAATCTTGTCAAACTACCCTCCATGCACGCTCCGGGTTGTCGTGTGTTGAGACACTTTGAAGAAATGCCTAACGATCAAACACGTTATTGTGGCTAATTTATAAAAGATAGATATATACTATTGAAGACTTTTTTGTAGATCTTTTGGAGACCATCATCTTTGTAATACATACTTTTGGTGTATGATCAACGAATGCGAGGATAAGAGCTCGAAAGCGCATTTTCATCCGACTTGCTTCAAATTTATCATTACTGCTCAGCTCCTATGTGTTTTAGCGTTATGTTATATAGCCTATAACCTGCCCAGGAGTATGGACTACAATCGTACCAAGTTTGGTTAAAATCCCTTCAGTAGTTTTTGACCCATGCGTGCACATACAGACAGACAGACAGACAGACAGACAGACGGACAGACAGACAGACAGACAAAAAATTTACTAATTGCATTTTTGGCATCAGTATCGATCACCAGTCATCCTCCAATAATAATTTTGAATATATATTCAATGTACAGAATTGACCTCTCTACAGTTTTATTATAAGTATAGATTAGAATTTCAATTGTTATTTAATTTTATTTAAATTATAACTTGCTACCAAAAACTGTAAATATTAATTCCAATTTAAGGTACCTAAGCCTCAAAATATTTTTTCTTAGAAGTTTATCATCATCAGCAGCCGGAAGACGTCCACTGTTGAACAAAGGCCTCCCCCTTAGAACGCCACAATGAACGACAATTTGCCATTTGCATCCACCAGTTGCCCGCAACTCTGACTCTAAAATTTTACGAGTATAAAATTACGCGTGCATGTTACTACTTTACTAGGTATTACCACAACCAATCATAACTACAATGACGTCATAACAATCAATTATATATTGCTGTTAAATCACCGTACGCTAAGATTATCGCATGAGTCGTGGCCTCGTGGTAAACAAATTAATAGCTTACGTTTGTGAATAAAACATATCATCACGCCTGTAATCCCCGAAGGGATAGATAAAGTTGTTCAGTACATCTACATTTATTAGTTATGAGTTTCCGATGTTAAAGGCGGCCTATTGACAGAGTAAATATAGGTATAGTACACTCACACTTCACCAATTTTTGTATAGGGCCCAATGTATTAGGGGGCCAGCCTATTGCCATCAACCGGGCACAAACCCAGACTCTGCTGCTACAGAGAATTACCTAATAGAAAAACCCAATAACAATTTTCCCGACCCAGGACCTCGAGTTGAGCAGTCTTAGTTTGCGACCACTAGACCAACGTAAAAATCAGTACAAATAACCCGAGGAGCAGAGGTATAGTATGGCGATCCTGAAGTTAGCCGATTAGCTGCGCAATGTATAAATTTAGGAACGAAACTGTCTACTGCGCAGCTAATCGGCTAAGTTCAGGATCGCCAAGATACGTCGATGCGACAACACACTTATTAGGTATTTAATACTACTCACGTTTGACAGAAGAGTGCCATAGAGAATATAGGCACGCATTGCAGCAAGCCGGCCGGTCGCCACATCTCCACGCGTTGGTTCCAGTCACTTGTCATCAGCTGGGACGCTGACTCGATTAATACCTGGTAGAAGGTTTCGAATTATAATTGATCTGAAGTTTATTTTTTACAAGACATTTGAAGTTGTCACTGCAAGTCATCAAAACACGATTGTTGGAGCCCAGAATATGTTGTTTTTTAAAAGCAGGTTTACCTAACAAATTTCGCTGCTAAGGAGCATGCGCGGAATGTAAGTCCTATGTACCTAAAACTGCCGAAGTTTGTGCCATTTATTGGGCCCACTGGTTCGTTGCTATTATTCAAGTGTTATGACAAGCGACGAAATAAGTTTCATTGTAATATAGACTCCGGATAGGCATGATTCTATGTATGTAAAACGTAATATAAAATAATATCACGCTTGTATTCCGGAAGGGGTAGGCAAAGATATAATTTACAACCATTTTTCGCCGGTATCAACACTTATACCTAGTAAACTGAGATACTTTTGTGAATACTGAGAGGAACATAGCTCACCTTCATGACCAAACAGAAGTAGAAGGCGATGGTGGCAGCACTGACGTTGCTCAGACTGTCCACATTCCTCAACAAGCCCAGAGGAAGCACGCACACCAGCGACACTATCACCATTATCGATGTCCTGACATTAAACCAAAATCGATATAAAACATGAAAATGTATCGATTAAAATCATAAAAAATAATCGACTCAAATTATGGAAATTAATCGATTCAAATAACATAATATAACATCATTTCTCATCAGCCTGAATTCCCCGAAAGGGGTAGGCAGTAGTGCACAGTAATCCCACATTTCACCAGTTATGTTGTACCTAATGTTATAATGGGCGAGCCCATAGCCATCAACCGGGCACAAATCCAGACTCCATGCTGTTACTGTGAATAACCTAATGGAAAAACCCAGTAACACCTTGAACGACCCAGGATTCGATCCCAGGACCTCATGCTCAGCAGTCGCGCTTACCGACCACTGGACAAACGAGGCAGTAGAAAATTAATCGATTGAAATCAAGGCTAATAAGTGTTACTTTCGGCATTACTGACGCCCTTCATACTCAGCCGACTTTACATTATTAAGAGATTTGTTCTTTTAGCTACTAATATCTTGGAGACGTTAATTATTTTACGTAGGTAATATTATATATTTAGAATTGCGGGTTTCCAAACTTGTTCCAATATAGTAAAACTCTATTTTCTCTCTTTTTCAACCCTATCAATATATATTGTGTACAAGTATATACAAGTGAATACTAAATTTGTATGTGTTTACTAAATAACAGGACTAACCTATATTAGATTTTCACGACGCGATTGGATGACGCATTAATATGACGACCTGATTAGCGCAGTGGCTAAGCGATTAGATTGCTGCGCTAAGGGTTGCTGGATTGGAGGGATTCCCGCACGGGGCAAAATTTTGTGCGATCCACATTTGATTGTCCCAAATCTGGGTGTTTGTGTATGTGATATTTCATGTTTGTGAAACGCACCTACGATACAGGAGAAAGTTCTAGTGTGGAGCGACGTTTCTTTCTTTAACAAAAAAAATATAGAAATGTTTTCTAAATTAACTGTTTCAAGGACATTGTTTCTTAAAAAGCTTATTACTGTTTAAATTTATCAATAAAACAACCAAATTAATCATCGCTATTCTTTAAAATCACATTTTTGCTATTCTTGGAACTTGGAAAATTCTCCTCATATACAATATTCATTGAAATTGTTTTAAGGACAGGATATGATTAGGAACACAATTATCTCTAAATCACCACTTTCACACTTATATAAATAATAATTAATCACCTTAGAATATCACTCTGATTGATGTTGAACATCTTGGCCACTATTTGCGGTCCAAGATCTCCGACCACCACAAAGTAGGCTATGCATGTTCCCATAAGGAAACCAATGATGCCCACCTCAACAGCGATCTTCCCCGCTTGGCCGAACACATGGAAAGCTGGTAACAAGAAAAATATAGGTAGATATTTCAAGTTTTCCTTAGTTACTAAACAATAGGAAAGATACCTTTGGATGAGGCCAAAAAAGGATCCCGTGTTGTATAACATTATTTAGTTTAACAGTACAGTAATTTTACTTTACTATTCAGCTGTTCAAACAAAAATATGGACGACCCAAACAATTATGATTGAATAAGTACACAGAATAACTGAATTAAACAATTCACAAGGTTATCATACGAACCCGTTGAGTGGTCTTGTATAGAAGACAAATGCCACGATTTTATTAGAAAACAATATCTAATCGTAACATTTATTACGATTATGGTCTGTTATTACATTACACAAATGTTAGGATTAGATATTGTCTTCTAATAAAGTTATGATGTAGAGAGTGTTATATATAAGACTGTAGCACTCAAAAGGTTAATACAAATATTTTTAAACAAATATATAAAATTGTTCAGTTTAAGTTCTGACCTTGTGAGTGTATATTTTATTTAAACTACCATACTATTAGACCAATGCGTAACAATTAAGAATAATAAAGAACTATTTTTAGTCTTTAGTACTGGAAGAAACATCATGATAATATAATATGTATTTGTTGCAGCATGTCTGCTGTACCGTTGTCCCTTTGATTGGTAACGAAATGTAGAACAGATTTACATAATGTTCATGCAAAACATTATTATATTGTTAACGATAATATTGCTACGTTTGTTATTTTATATAGTACATTTTGCATTTAGACTATAATGTCTAGGTTGAATGTTAATTAAATTAGCATATCAAATGATCTTATGAAGTAATAATCTTAGATTTATATTTTAGTATGTATGTACAGTATCTTATGATTACTTCAAAAATAAATAAGATGACTGTATGAAATTTATATAAACATGCAATAGAAATATAAACTACTCAAAATTAGATAAATAACTTAATGTTTAATTTGAAGGTCTTACCTAGGAACTCAAAATTTCTTCTCCGTGCAAGTAATGCTGATTTTAAAAGGAAATAACAGCATAGTCTTGATATAAGGCCCATAAATAATAAAATGAGGGCCGCTAGTAATACACCACACTGTAAATAATATAAAATTAAAGCAGGTATATATGTAACAAACTTTTAGTTCTAATAATATTTAAAAAAGTCTATACAAATAATGTAATAATCAAGGCTAAGGTATAGTTTAACCAAGCTTATAACTAAATTACAATGACCCTAAGGCAGCGGCTATAATATATTAATATCGAGAGTAGTCAAAACTATTTTTAAACTACAATAAAGTGAACTTACTTGTTGAAAACAGAATGGCATAGCCAATATGCCTACACCTATGATGCTGTTGGCCAAGGTAATAGATTGGCCTGTAGTGCCCATGACTATGGGTTCATTAATACGATTTTTACTGTAATATCTAGCCTACACCCACAATTTATTTACAATCACATACGCATTCCTGACATTTCCTTGCTTACTGTTGCACGAATTGTTTTGAATTGCCTTGCTCGGGGGGTGTATGTGACGTGACGTTGACGTTTCTTGGTTGTCGCGTTGACTGTTACGTTTCGATTCATGAACTTGTTAAATTACCTAACTCACCGAAATATTTTTTATGTTAACAAGAGAGAGTGTAGGATTTACAGACCATAGCTTTAAAATGTTATTTAGTTTATTAAGTCCTTAAAGCAGAGTATTTAATAAGCATTATTATTGCCTACCCCTTGTGGAAATAGGCGTGACTTTATGTATGTATGTTGTTTTCAGATTATTAGAATATAGAATAGAAAATTTATTTATTTGCTCAGAATGTGGGTATTTACAATAAGCTGGTTATATGGTATTATTAATGAATCCTAGCACATTCTACCATTTTGGCATGCTAACATTGATGCAGTTCACCTTTACACATATACAGAAAACATTGTTATTCAACTAAAATTTAAACTAGAAACTCAGATACGGAGTAGTAAGTTTTATTTATTAAAAGTAAAGTTAATTTCTTTTTGAACGTTGATACTGGTTCCTCTTTTATTGTAACAAGCAACAAACCTATGAACAATAAACTTAATTTAATTACCTAAATTATAATTTATTGTAATCATGAGGCTACGCCACCAGAGGCCAATCGGTCATATTTTGATCTAATAGCTAATAGTCACAAGTTATGACAGGGCACTGGAGGCCATTTTTTTCTATAGCCTTATTAGCCTGAACTTCAAATCTCCCTATCTTCGGCCAGCTCTGGTCATATTATGCCAAGTATATTATTTTAACGGGGTTAGTTAACTTAGTTACTGCGTGGTTACCCAAGCAGTAACTAAGTTAACTAACCCCGTTAAAATAATATACTTGGGTAAGGTAAGGTTTTTAAGGAAATTATAAAAAAAAACAATCAATCTGTAATGTATTTATTAATATAAGTGAACTCACTATCAATATTCTTTGGTACTTTCGGACAGTATTCGAAAGTCAGAAGAACCTAGATTTACTATTTTATTTGGATTAACCATTTATTATAAGGAAGACAATTTGTGTGTCATGTTGGTAATTAAATCGCCTTTATACTGCTGTGTTCCATTGATTTAGATACTCTATCAAAAATAATAATATGTACCTTGGTATGCAGAACAGATAATAATAAATTTAACGTTATTTTTGTATTTTTTTTAAATCTAGGTAATCGCTTCCTGACAACTCACAACAAAACAACACAATCTACAAATTACGACATAAATTTATTGGGTAGGTAGGTACTGCGGTTGCCACCCCGCCTGCCCAGTGTGGTAAATATGGGCAAAACCCCCCATGAAGAGTAGCTAAAGAAAACGGCCCCCAGTCCCGGTAACTACTATTACAAGGTAATTGGTAGTGACAGGGTGGCGAAAACGAGAGCGGGCCTTGTGGCTGGGGAGGCCTACGTACCAGCAGTGGACTGCAATAGGCTGATGCGATGAGGAACTACGCCGTAATCACAAGTAATTGGGAACATGGCATGGCAAGCACGAGGATTTCTCCATTCGAATACTGTCCTAAGTTGCAAACATACATAAAATATAGGTATCATTGACTGTAATACTAAGGTGGGCATTTCTTTGGCTAAACCTTGAACCCACATTTATTATTAAAAATATACTTTATTTAATTGTAATTTCACATATTAATAATTATAGATAAAATAAAATAATTTACAATGCATGCATCATGAATATTTCAATGTTCTGAATTAAAATTATACATTTGCGCAATTAAAAATACTAATAAACATGTGTAGGTTAAAAGCACCTAAATAAATAAAACGAATACTTCTTTGTATAAATTGCTAAACCTTCGCCAATGTTGTGGTTCAGAAAATGTTTATTTTGAATGAGCACAATCATTTCCATGGAGTATATTTTTAATTCTTAATATTATGACATTAATAGTGAATTTAAATAACCGTAAAAAAACATTCTTACTAGACACAAGTGAAATTAAATTTAAAATAGTAAAAAATACAATTTCAAATATTTTTTTTCATATTTTTTTTTCTCAACCTTAAGCAATTTATACAAAGAAAAAATAAAAATACTACCTACTAAAATTTAGATGTAGGTAAATATAAGAGTAAAAATGATAAAACACCGTTTTTATTCACAATAATAGAATTATAAAGAAATAAAAGAATAACAACAAATGGCACTAAGGGAATAATAATAATTAGAATTTGGTATAAAATATCTTAATTTTTTATAACGTTCATTAATAGGTAGGTATATACATAAAGTAAAATGTATTTAGTAAATAACAGCAAAAAATAAATTGTAAGAGCTGCAAAATTACAAGTTTTCCTTAAGTCAAACATTAAATTGTGATAAAATCATTACGATTTGATAATGTTTCATGATATCGTTGACCCAACGTTATAGAGCGTGTACGCTTTCAACATAATGACAAATATATAATCAGTAGGTACGGACGCAGCCGAGCGTGACGTCACACGCGTCACAGATTTTACGCCGGTACTCAATGATCCGAGCGAAGTAATTTCCTTTTGTTCACGTGCAGGCCTTGCAACGCAAGTATTATTAACGACCAATACTCACACGAACTATTTACCATTGTCTATTCAAAAGAAATAATTAGCTTTTACTAGACACGTTTTTGTACTAGTTAAGTTGTGTGACATCCGTCTTGTTACTGCAGACGAGTCTAGAATGACCTTGTCCAATTTCCATTTGTCTGCCATTATCATGAAAAAATGCATAAATTATCGAACATTCAGAAACATCTTGGTTGAAAAACGAAACTTTAAGTTTTTTATGACTTCGTATTTTGAATAATTTTCTTGCGTCCATTTTAGATTCAATTATTTTGCTTTGTAGAGTTAGTAGTGTATTCGACCTACTAACGAACGTTATCAATTAATAAATTTTGGTGTAAACACAGTTCGAATCTAAAACTATATTTTTTAAAAATATAAAAAGAAATAACATTTAAATTCACTTATTATTATTACAAATAAAAATAGCCAATTTCTTAACTGTCCCACAAAGAACATTCAGACAATAAAATGTCTTTACATTATATTAAATTAATCATTCACTCCTAAAATAATGGCACGTTCATTCAAACAGGAATGCTAAATATATAAAATTAAGACTAAGATAAATAACTTTAAAATGCTGTACGATTGTTATCTTTGGGATAATCACTTTTTTATAAATGGCAAGTCACATTGCATGAACGCGGTTTTTTATGATAATTAGTCTACGTACTTATTCTAGCGAAGGAATCTGCCTAATACAGGGTACTTACTTAATAAAGGTACATAAGAAGTACTTATTTAGGTACGTAGTGATTAAGTTCACAAGTTTACAACGAAGTACTAGCAGAGTATTTAAACTTTCTAAATTTAATTATTGTACAATTTGACACCGTTTTAATTATTGTACTTTACCTAATGACCACCAGACCGAATTAATAATTTAGGCTAGCATAAATGAGGTATCTGAATTTAAATACATAGATTTATTTTTGTTTTAATGATTAAAAATCGCTTTTGACCAACTCGTGCGGATTGTGAACTTGTGCACTTACTATTTACGTATTGCATAATATTGTCAAATGTATTAATATTACTAAAATAAACGGACGTCTCGTGTCAAGTTAATTTAATTTATTACAGTCGACAGCCCTAGAAATATTAAACACTAAATCACACTCAGTGATATGAAGAACTTACAGTTGGGCAGATCCTCCTATTATCGAAATTGATATTATCCTTAAACATAGATTTAATCAAAATATATATATCTATTTTACACACAACTATAAAGATATCTGTTACACTAAATGTAATGCAATTACAATTTATTAGTGATGTTTTAATTAGGGTCGTCATTAATTTATTTTGCGGTCACGAATTGAATTGCATCCGTCTTATTATAATTTGACCGCAATTATAAATAAATTTTTGTAATAATGTAACTATGCAATATACCACATTCGTACTTGAACACAATAAACTTAAAAGGGTTCAAAGGATTCGCATCAAGTATAAATATGCAGAATTACAACCGTTTTGTCGACAACAACACTTGATCACCTTGTAACAATTATATTCCACTTAGATCATAATATACATAGAAGTTATTTTAATACCTTTAAACGACTCTTTTTTTATCTATTTAATTAATAAGCTGTTATTTGTGATAGGTGCAATTTTTAACTTCAGGTTAGAATTATGTACATAATTCCAACGATATAGGTAAATCATAGTCAAAACGGACAATTTAAGTGTATTCTTTACAATCGTTGAACACAATAATGATATCGTAACAATATCTAGTTCTATTTCGACCACGAAACAACAATGAATAACCGCGAGGACGATCCAGTGCTACGCGGTTATGTTACCAAAGTACAGCCAGCAACATTGTATGTAGCTTAACAAGTTGAAAAATTTAACGTAAAAAAATGAAAGAAATATAGATATAGAAAAGATGATATAGGCATTATGTAAAAATGATTTTTCAATGTGTGGTATGCTTACAAAATAAATTATCCAGCTTCTTTTGTTGCCGACTGTACCAATGAAAATACTTTGTAACGATCCCAAAAATAAATCAATGACGACCACTCAAAGTTAATTCATGACTCAGGGAGTCAGTTCTCATAACAATATAAATTCAGTCGCAAAGAACGACAAAAATGTCAGTGTGACATTTAGTCAGTTTCATCACTACATAGTATAAAATAAAGTCGCTTTCCCTGTCCCTATATCCCTATGTATGCTTAAATCTTTAAAACTACGCAACAGATTTTGATGCGGTTTTTTTTAATAGATAGAGTGATTGAAGAGGAAGGTTTATATGTATGATAAAATCCATTAAATAGTGGAGAAATACTTATAATATATATTTTATACCCGTGCGAAGCCGGTGCGGGCCGCTAGTCAATAATAAAGTATGATGAATAAATAGCAGGCATTATCTGATTGATGAATAAACTTAATTATGGTGCTAAATACTGTTTTAATCAGCTCTTAATGCACCTTTTGGCTTCGTACTATATCGGGGCGGGTAGTTAGACAGCATGCAACCAACATGAATTTCAAAATACTATAACCCTCTGTATACTATACATATAAGTCTTATATTATTTGTACTGTCTGTACCAACTTTATTTATTGCTGGTGCCTAAGCTTCAGTCCGAACTATTAGTAACATATGCATTGAATTTTGTAGCGGACTCAAAAACCGCCTCAATATTTAATTACAAAACTTTAGTCACAATTTAAGTAGCAGTAAAATGCACCACTTTTGCATACAAACTTTAAGTGTAGTTTTAAAATCTTCGTTCCTTATTTACCCAGCTTACATACAGTGGACACATGTTATGTGTCACAAAAAAGGCTACGTAGCGCCGCAGACGTGAGGTTGAATACATTGTCACACCACGTGCAGAACTTTATTAGGGTGTTCGAGACGAGAAAAAAAGTATTTCAACTTTTTTGTAAGGCTGCACAAGCTATCGACTGTTTTGCCGAATGCATTGTTATGTCCCACCCCGACTGTAAATGCGCAGCTGCACAATTCTGTAATTATGTAGTTAAACTTACGCTTTTGTTTACTTCTATTTTTCATTTGTAAGAAGTTCCAGTATGTCTTCAGTCGATTTGTTCTCTTTCTTAAACATCTCTAATTGATCTTTCGGTACCGTTCCCATTAGCAACAACTCAATGTTCTTCCGTAACCGCATTACGGGCGAAATATTTTGGTCTTTGCAAGGATTTTTATCCATAGCCTCTAGAGATTCAATAAGGAGGTCATCTATAAGCCGTTTGTTGAAACCTGTTAGAAAAAAATATGTTAAAACTATATAAAAAAAAATGAAGAAAGCTTATTTACAAAGCTTTTATACTGTTGCAAGAAGGACTAGAGTCTAGCCACCACCATAGTCGGCCCAGAAAGCCAAGGCGAACGAAAAGTCGTTTCATAAAACTATTTCCCGATAACCTACATTCACCCGCCATCACCGACCAACACCAAAAATTAACAACACAATGGGAAATGAACTCACTCACAAAATTATTACTCATAACGTAAACCTCGTCCGAAACTCGCATGTCGTCATACAACAGTAAGTATGTTCGCTAGAATAAAAACCAACTTGATATAAGCTATGCAATGGACAACGTGCCAACAAATCGCTGCACCACACATTGAAGCACACAGCACTCGGCACTCAACACACGATTTCGCAACCCAGTGAATAATAAAATCGATAGTGCTTTGTAATGTTCGGTTCGATCACACTTGCACTTTCAATGACGGCGCAGTTGTTATTACGACCTTGTTACTACGATTTCATTCAATGACTTATGATGATGCGCCTACTGAATGGAAACGCGTTGATGTCTTATGAACCAGACAATATTAAAAGTTTAAATTATACTTATCAATGTAATGCTAGTTTGCAAAGACTATGATCTGTGCACACATTGTCGATATGAGCTCCCGTTATTGGCAGACACACACTAAGCAATGTACTCCACACTAAATAAAAAAATCTGTGCCTTGTATGAGTGTAGTGTAAACAAACTCGTAGGAAATAAAAGTTTACGCACCTAAGAATTTAAGTTTCTCCTCCGTAGCTATCATGGTGAGGAGGAGGGCCAGTAGGTATCTCATGCGGGGCAAAGGCATCGGCGACTCCACTTCGATGGTATCCTTCTTCTTTTTACCTTCCGAAGCTATACCAGTATCTTTCCTGCCGCATGTCTTTTCATGACTCTCCATCTCTACTTTAAGCTTGAAAAACTTGTCGCATTTCGAACATTTGTACGGGTCTAATTTTTTATGTATCGATCGCATGTGGCACTTCATATGCGGTAGTTGAGAAAACGACATCGGGCACATGGCGCAGGGAAAGGGTTTTTCTCCAGTATGTCGTCTAATGTGCAGCATTAGAGCGGTAGAATGCGTGAAGTTATTTTTGCAAATACGGCATTGGTACGGTTTGACGCCAGTATGAGCGCGGCGGTGCACATTCATTTGGGTTGATTGAGTAAAGCACCGTCCACAATCAGGGCATTTGTGTGGACGCTTTTTCTCATGTGTGCGCATATGCTCAGTCAGATGTCCTTTCAAATTCTTTTTGCAAATTGGACACACAATTCTATGTCCACCATGACTGACTTCAACATGTCTTACCAAGGAATTCTGTCTTAAAAAATCTTTACCACAATACTGGCAAATATAATCTTTGATTTTTAAATGACTTTTAACATGGTCATACAGGCGGTTGCGACAACGATAACTCATACTGCATAGGGTGCACTGATAGTAACCTTTGACCATATGTTTCTTCTCATGCTGCATTAACAATATTTGATGCGAGTAAACCTTTTTGCAATAAATGCACTTGAATGAATTATCATTATTCATGTGTATTCGTAGATGTTTCTCATAGTGTTGCTTTACAAGGAATGATTCTTCACAGTAACTGCAAACAAAGACTTTGCAATTGTTATCACTTGTTGCGTGGTAACGTTCCACATGAACGTGCATGTTATAGCGGCTCCTAAAACTTTCAGGACAACGTGGACATACAAATGGTTTTATACCCAGATGCATCATCATATGTCTTAGTAAGGAGCATTTCTTGCTGAAAGTTCTGCCACAATGATCACATTCAAAATAGGCTAATTTTAATACTACTCCATTATCTAAAGTTAGTTCCTTTTCTCTTGCCTTGCGTCTGCGACGGTTTCTATTCTTCATTAACCTTTCCTTTTCACTGACACTGTTTATGACCATTTCTTCAAGGAATTCATCAGACCAGCATGTCATTTCGTCTAAGTCCTTATTTGAATCTTTAGATACAAGTTTATCATCGTCGTTTTTAGCAGATTCCTTTTGTTTTTTTTTTTGATATTTAGCATGATCACTACTGTCAGATTTATCAATGTAGTTATTTTTGTCAGTTTTAGCATGATCACTTTTGCTAGATTTATCATGATCACTTTTGTCAGTTTTAGCATGGCCACTTTTGTCAGATTTATCACAGTCAATTTTGTCAGATTTGCTATGGTTATTTTTATCAGATTTAGCACGCTTGCGTTTGTCAGATTTACTATGGTTATTATCATCAGATTTAGCATGGTTGCGTTTGTCAAATTCCCCCAGGTCGTTTTTGTCAGATTTAGCATGACCCCTTTTTTCAGATTTATCATGGTCATGTATGACAGATTTAGCATGGTCACTTTTGTCAAATTTCTCACTGGCATTTTTGTTAGTTTTAGCATGGCCACTTTTGTCAGGTTTATCATGGTCAATTTTGTCAGATTTGCCATGGTTATTTTTATCAGATTTAGCACGGTTGCGTTTGTCGGATTTACTATGGTTATTTTTATCAGATTTAGCATTGTTGCGTTTGTCAAATTCCCCCGGGTCGTTTTTGTCAGATTTAGCATGACCCCTTTTTTCATATTTATCATGGTCATGTATGACAGATTTAGCATGGTCACTTTTGTCAAATTTCTCACTGGCATTTTTGTTAGTTTTAGCATGGCCACTTTTGTCAGATTTATCATGGTCAATTTTGTCAGATTTATCATGGTTATTTTTATCAGATTTAGCATGGCTGCGTTTGTCAAATTCCTCATGGTTGTTTTTGTCAGATTTAGCAAGGCCCCTTTTGTTGGATTTGTCATGGTCATTTTTGACAGATTTAGCATGGTCACTTTTGTCAACTTTCTCACTGGCATGTTTGTTACTTTTAGCAAGGTGATTATTTTTAGGTCCAGCACTAGAATCTGATAAGTTGTCAATTGTATTGTTTTGGTCTGATATTGCATTGTCATTGTTATTATTTACGATAACAGGTATAGGTAAATTTGATGATGATGGAGTTTCAGAACTATTTGCATTTGTGCTGTTAATCATTAGTTCATTTATCAAAATATCATCAATAAGGCTCATATTAACTTTTGCCTTCTTTTTTAAGCGACCAGTCTTGGTCATTAAGGGACGATCAGTATCTCTTTTTTTCATGTAAAATTCTGCATCATATTCTGGTTTTGGTTTTACATTTGTAGGTGGTCTCGCAATAAATCTTTCTTTAAGTTTATGTCCATTTTGCAGTAAATATTGTACTTTTTCATCGGGTGTCATTAACTTATGGGTGCTGGGTCTTTTAATGACTATGCTCACTTGTTTGAACTCTGGATCAATAAGCTTGGGATCAGGAGACATGTCTTGAGACACTGAAGGTTTTTTGGGCCCTGTCAACGATTTTTTACTTTTTTTAGGACGTCCCCTCTTCGTCACTTTCGCCTTTTTGGGAGCTTTTAATTTGTTCTTAACTTTAGCCTTTACATTAGCCATGATTGTATGTTCAATTAGTAGGTAAGCTGTACTATAACTGGTTACAGCGTCAAGCGATAGAGCCCACCACCATCAAGAAGAGTTAGTAAATACGTCGTTGCATTGCGCAGTTAAAGTTATTTAAGAGCGCGATGCGACTCGCCGTACTTACATGCAGTGTAACGATATTAGCATTTCAATAATCACCTCTAACATTACGCGGCGTGTAGATAACAGCTTGTTTGTACAACGATGCTCTACTAATGTGTGAAGGACGAGCCTTTTGTCTTATAAGAACGAGAACATCGCCCTTTACCTTGTATTGAATGTTAAACACCAATCCATTGTATTGCGCACGGACCACTATTTTAATTAATATTCACGTCATCACAAATATGCATCTAAATTAGTAGTTTCGTTCCTAATACACTGCACTACGAAATGATGAACAAATTGAAACTGGTTGAATGAAATAATGATTTGCGCAAAAGAGAAGAGACGAACGTCGTACAATATATCAACACACAAGGTCTGTCAAAGTCTGTCTGTGATGCTAGCGACCTCTAGTATAACTAATGTGCTTTACGTTCTGTAGAGTTTAACAACTCTGTAATAGAAGTAATTGACCCAAAATTATTATTGTTAAATGGGAACTTACAATTATTTGTCAAAGTCCTTAAATGATCTTAATAAATAATAGGAAAATCTTGCAATATTCATAATTCCTATTTTCATTTTGTAACGACATCTGTTGAGCAAACTGTTAACTATTTTTGTAAGCCCCGTAGGTCGTAAAGCTGTGTGCACACTATTTTATAAACGTCAGCGATTGCTGCATTTTCCTTGCCGCGCCCTGAGTGAGACTCGGCCGGTGGCAGTATGATTGAACAGAAATAATATTAGCGTCATCCACGGATGAGATTATTTATAGACGTGGACCGAGGTGAGAATGCGCAGTTAATGATTCAAATAAGGCGCAAAGGATGAATACTGACCTTGACATGATTACAAATAATATTTCCTTTGCCACAATAACGAGGGGTAATAAAATAAATACGATTGAATATCGATGCTTATAATATTTTCTAATCGATGTTGAGATTGTTGAGTGTATTTAGCAAACTTGTATTATTAATTACCTATCATCTACTATATTAATATTACGGACTATTATAGGTACCTACTATTTAGCCGTACATATCGATGTAGTACCATAGAGAAAATGGTAGTACGTAAGTAGGTCATAAAATGCGCAGCGATCACCACTTATTGATTGGACGAGTGCGACAAAAAATCCTGTTAGGTAATTATCCCAGCTTTACATAGAAGAAAAAAGATAGATTTTACTGGCTACGCTATTTAGCTTTATTGGCTTTTGAAACATAAATTATATTTTAATGCTCAATTTAGTACCTACTAATGGTGCGTATGAAAAATAATGCTTAAATCTTTTCTCTTGCGTCATGTTTGACTGCATTCTTTCTGTGATAAGTATATAAACCTCCTTGATATTATGGCTTGATATTATGATCAAGATCCAGAAGCAATAGATTCAGTATAAAATGTACATTAATCAAAATATATTATTAAAACCATAGGTATTCAAACTCATGCAAGATTAAAATATTCTATTATTGTAACTAAGTACTTAGGAACTTAACACATTATTTTATGCGTTGATGTCTTTTACAACCAAAGAAATCTACTCTCAGAAAGACTTCAACGGCCTTTATAGGTGTAGAATATTTATTTAAACGCTCGTTAAGAAGTAGGATAAGAAAATATTGAAAAAGATTTTAAAATGTGCACGGCGAAAAATATGTAAAAGTTTTGAAACTTTCTCTAGAAAAGAGTAGGTGGTCTAAATATTCGTGTGGTATGTTACCCTGTGTTATCGAGTGGAGACTATAGTGTAGGACGCCCCCAGCTAGATGGGGCGACGATTTCCGCAAAATGGCTGGCAGTGGTTAGAAGCGGAAGGCCGAAGATCTAGCCCAGTGGCGTGCCATAGCCATAGGAGAGGCCTGTGTCCAGCGGTGGACGGAGATAGGCTGATGATGATGTTACCCTACCAGGCCCAGCCGAACCAGTACCTACCAACTCAAATAGAGTAGGTAGGTACTTGATTCCTGAGCGGCTGCGGGACCCGCCGTGAAGAGGCGGGTCGAGACCTGTCGAGGGATGCGGTGCAGCGTACTCAGATCCCGCGTCCCTCGACCTAAGGTAGCTATGAGGACGCTGGGGCTTTAGCCAGTGTCCAGATTACCCCTCTTTCCACCCCAGGTCCATAAGGATTTCACCAGTAAGAAAGGTACTTGGATACCTATTCCATTTTAATAATGATTTATAATTTATTACCTCAGTTTTTACTGAGATAAAAGTATCATAGACAGATACCTATCACAATTTTAGCTCAGTCAGTACCTTAGTCAGTCTATTAGCATAGTTGGATTTGTTTTGTTACCTCTACTCTCCAAGCTTCATGTTCCAGGAGTTCCTTGTGGTTTTTATTGTAGATCTTGGCCTATAAGAAATGCACGAGATGAGCTTGACCTAAAAAATACTTAAGATTTCTGATTTGCGGAAATCATGCATGAACTAGCCGACTAAAGAAAGCTAAGAGAAAACTATTTAATGAGTGATAGCGGTGATAGTTTTTATTTATTGCTATGGTCTTACACATGACAGATTTCCAGGTAAATGCATTTTAAAAAGGAACATGTCGTTATGCTTAATCAAATGTACTTATCTATCTGATGGCAGAGGTACAAGATGATAGCAGAACTATAGTAGGTAGGTTTTCGAATTTCGACAACGGCCTGCGTAGGCATTTGTTTTTTACGTATTTGTCACCAATCACAAGAGGGTAGGTACCGGTATCTTCCAGAAACGACCTTTGTCTTTCAACTCGACAAAAAAAACAACAGACCGACAGAACACGTGTATAACACCCCTAAACACACAACTCGTCACAATAATATGCATGTGATCTTCATTGTTAATATATATACAATGATCTCGGCTATTGTGCGAATTTATACTGCATAAAATATCAGTAGCAAAAGATCATTTGAACCACGATGTACTTTAGTATTTAATATGTACTTAGATAAAAATATCAGCCGGTAAAATTAAGACCGAAAAGTCTTAAATCTAACTTTTCGGGTCTTCCGTTGTGTGCGTCGTCGGTCGCATACAGTGGGCTTTCAATGGTATACATTCCACAAAATAAAAGAAAGACTTCATTTATTTTAATTATGTGGAAGAATTTTATGGAGGCTCCAAGTGTCATACCTACCGAAGTTTTAATTACTAGCCCCCTTAAGTGGCTCTAAAACACTAGACGAATAAAATATATCTAATGGTGAATGTATGGCTATGGGGTTCACATAATGATACGATTAGACTAGGCAAGTCTAGTCTTGGGGCTGGAGGCTCCGAAAATAGGAATTGAAAGTTTTGGAAAACTTCTCCTTCGTATTTTGGTCTTTACAAAGGATCCTGCATCCGAAGTCTGAACTATTTTAAATATTGTAGAGCCCTGCTGCGTCTTCAAGCGCTAGACCTACGATACTACTTACTATACGAGTTGTACTACTTAGATTTTGATTTTTGCTCTATTGTTTATTGTAGTCTAAAACGTATTCTTTCATAAACATCGGCTACTAAACCCCATATTGTGCAATCGGAAAGCAACAATTTAAAACCGTTGACAAAGCATGTAACGATCGCTTTAAAGCAATTTAGACAGTTCGGCTTACGCAATAATATTTCATTAATGTTGTTTACATACGCGGATGCTTATTTTTTTAAACTGCGATACGACAATGGAATAGGACCTAATTCATAGAAATTGTTCTGTTGCTAGAGTGTGGCCCGGAGAATAGCGGTCATAAGCGATTACTATTATTCCGAATCGGCGCAATCTCATTATTATATATGTACCTACTCTTTGCTTAAAGGGGAGACACACTACAAACACAACACAATACCCTGTACAGTGCAAACTGCAACCATAACGTGTGTGTAAGAATAATCATTTAGTTTATGCACGATTTGATGTCAAAAACGACATCATAATAAATATAATCTTCTATACTTATAATAAAACTGTAGAGAGGTCAATTCTGTACATTGAATATATATTCAAAATTATTATTGGAGGATGACTGGTGATCGATACTGATGCCAAAAATGCAATCAGTAAATTTTTTGTCTGTCTGTCCGTCTGTCTGTCTGTCTGTCTGTCTGTATGTGCACGCATGGGTCAAAAACTACTGAAGGGATTTTAACCAAACTTGGTACGATTGTAGTCCATACTCCTGGGCACTGTAGAGAGGTCAATTCTGTACATTGAATATATATTCAAAATTATTATTGGAGGATGACTGGTGATCGATACTGATGCCAAAAATGCAATCAGTAAATTTTTTGTCTGTCTGTCCGTCTGTCTGTCTGTCTGTCTGTCTGTATGTGCACGCATGGGTCAAAAACTACTGAAGGGATTTTAACCAAACTTGGTACGATTGTAGTCCATACTCCTGGGCAGGTTATAGGCTATATAACATAACGCTAAAACACATAGGAGCTGAGCAGTAATGATAAATTTGAAGCAAGTCGGATGAAAATGCGCTTTCGAGCTCTTATTCTCGCATTCGTTGATCATACACCAAAAGTATGTATTACATAGATGATGGTCTCCAAAAGATCTACAAAAAAATCTTCAATAGTATATATCTATCTTTTATAAATTAGCCATAATAACGTGTTTGATCGTTAGGCATTTCTTCAAAGTGTCTCAACACACGACAACCCGGAGCGTGCATGGAGGGTAGTTTGACAAGATTTCTATAAGCAGCATTGGTTGCACCCGCTATATGTAATATTATAGTAAGCACATGACTTCGAAAAGACATTAGTGTGTGCCGGGATTTGAACTTGCGACATCTGACTTAACAGTCTAACGGTCATACCACTCGGCTATCAGTGCATTAAGTTCCTTGGAATAAGCGCACTTTAGATTTTAAAAATACAGATACGTAGTTTTTAGATATAAGTTTAAAGTAGGTATTATTAAATAATAATAATAATTAGTTTGTTTAGTTTTTTTTGGACAAACATCTACGGATCACACTTTTTTTGCGGGAATCGAACCCACAACCAATCGCTCGCGCTCAAAAAAAATGCCAAGGATAAAAGACAACCATGACGACCTGATTGGCGCAGTGGCTACACTGCGCCAATCAGGTCGTCACAGTTGTCTTTTATCCTTGGCATTTTTTTTCTACAGTAGTTTCAATGTACAGAAACTCAGAAACGCACAAAACGGATTTATTTATGTTCTCTTCTTCAGTTATATATTATTTTCAATAGACTTTCTGTAACTTCCGTAATTACCGTTCAATTTTTGCGGTTTTTTTTTAAATACCGGAAAGTATTCTTAGTTAAATAAGGTATATATATATATAGGTCTTTTATCCGAAATACACGCGAACGAAGTCGCGGGCAACAGCTATACATGTAATAAAATATTACGGCATGGCGTAAAAACTACTAAATCGAATTCGCTCAAACTTAGCTAATATATTGAAAACAATTTAAAAATACTATTGCTGTTTCCGAATTTCCACGCGGACGGAGTCGCGGGCACATCTAGTAATATACATATTTCAGTTAGATTCATCTTCTAACTGGTCCTACTGTTGACTTCACCAGCCCCTTTTCCATGAACTCTTAAAGCAAGAAAGTATCCGTTGTGGAAGCGAGATGTCACACACTACACTGCTTTGTCAGCGGAAAATGTCCTGCTTGAGTTCATGTTAAGGGAGCATTAGCACCAACTGTCAAGGTGAGCCTCAATCCAGCAGGCCCGTATCATCCGTGACAAACAGCTGGTCTAATGGCCCCATAAAGTCTATCGCACACGCTGGCCGCTGCTTTCCCTATTGTTCACCGACAATGGCGCAGCTTGCAGCACGAACCGACACGCTTGCACAATTTAACAAACAATGACATTGTTGTGACCGCCATGTGTTCGTCCACTCGGGAAGCGACTAATTAAAATGTAAGACTTTGGGACATCATTAGGTACATTTGGTTTTTTATGTAAAACATCTATTAGCGCGCCTTGGCAGTAAAATCGACTCGAATGCTGTGACGGCAAACCATGCCGTGATGCCCTAACTACGCCCCCGGTCTCGTCTCCTTTGTGAGAGCGCGCACTATACACTTTGAAGTTTCACATCTGACAGGCGTCCCGTGACGGCCAACTGTTTTAAACTGTATGGTTAAAACATTTACGAAATAATGAAATCATATATCTCTCTCATCCGTTGAAATCAGCCTCAGGAATAACTTGGTATGTGAAGAATGTTACTTCGTCGGTTATGGAACAAAGAACCTTCACACAGTATTAAGTTTGTATGTACTATACCCTCTGAAACCCGATCCTTCTGTTACTTCTTGGACCTATTAAGCTATGAAAAATGGGTATTTACTTTGCAGGAAGGTAGGCTTTCTTCATAATGAAGTATTCAGTATAAGGTTATGCAAAAAAGCTCTAAATTTTGTTTGAATTCAAATATCTACTACTAATAATATCACGCCAAAAATGTTAAGGTCAGTGACTGCAAAGGTCGTGTGAGTTACAAATTCAATCACTACCGATACCTAACAGTGTTCTTGATGGGATTAACTTACTGACTAAATCAGTTATTGGGACTTACTGACTAAGATCAACTTAACTATCTATTTCTTTGCTAACTTGGGTACTGCTATTGTTTCAAGAGTATCAAACGACATAAGTTTCTTATATCTTAGTACCTAGTAATTATCCACTTAAAACTGTTGTAACGCTCGAATTGTGTGCTAACATGACTTGCTCAAAATTCCCTAGTTAAATGGCAACTTTTCGTTATTTCACGGAAGTTTCTTAAGAAAAACGTAATAAAATAACAATGGATTACAAACATTACACGTAGATTATATTTTGGGACAATGGCGTTAGCAACAATAGGCAAGACGAATGTTTGGTGTCTGGCGATTAAACATAGTGATAGTCAGGTTGGTGCCCTCGTTAGAAAAAGTCTAACTAATAGTTGGGTTAAATTCAGGAACGCAATGACCTAGGATTTAAGAGGGAAGGTGCAGATACAGAATTTTCTTAATTAATCAGTAGGTAAACGTATACCAGCCCCCCTGGACAAGTGGCAAAACGCTTGCTAGCTGTGGTAATATATTACCGTGTTAGCTTCTAACCTTTTAAATCCCAATACCGATCGTGAGTTGCTCGTGTTATTGAGTTTTCCCGTACCACCATAAGGAGATACAGCAAGGTTTGGAATTATGCCAGACAAAGGCCATTTAAGGCTCATCAGAGGATGAGCCGTCCATCCGTAAGGTTTATATATAGACTTCAATAAGTGTGATTACCTGATGGACGATGGAAGGCCTGCGTAGTCGACGGATAATGGCTTATTTCGTTCTTAAAAATAGATCCCTTACAACTGTTTTGAATAATGCACACAAAGGATTACAAATGCCGCGTACGAAAAGTGCTCCGAACAATCGAGGACACCGATAGATCGGACTAGATAAAAACAACAGGGGAATCCCCAAAAAGTATAACTAGCTTGATTAGGCGCAGCAATGCACACATCGAACTTTAGTCCGCGGTGAATTTATCTACCTTCTCGTTCAAAGTAGGTATACCTATAGTCGTGATCCTAAATAATATAATGAGAAATACGGCCACGAGAAGGCTGTATTTACAAGCCACTATCTCCTTGATAACGCGTCTGTTGATCATTTAAAATACCTCAGATAAGGCTTTAAGCCTCTAAGTTGTAATCAAACCGTGATACACACTCGGGTCGCTCAACTTTGTCGACAATTTTAAACGGCTTAACCCAATTTCTTTTCATAATAACTTCATGGTCTAGTTGTGGTACCGAGACGGACTGATGTCGTCTTTGATAAAAATAAATAATAGGATGGCATTGTGATAGAATGTTTTGTTCGGTGCATATATTTCAGAGATTAGAGAGACAAAATGCAAATGCAATAATAATAATCTTTATTTCAGAACATGTCCATAATTAATACAAAAACAGTTATAAAATTTGAGCACGAATATATGTTTTCAGGATGTTTGAGTCCTGTTTATCCGCAATGACCTGAAGGATGCTCTTAGGGCTACTCCGGACTCTGATCAATAACGATGCGAGCCGCTTGCGTACGATAGCATGGAAGCCGTCTACCCTAGCCTCCGCAAACATACCGGAGGCACTACAAAAACCTACTTTCCAAAACTGGTAGGTATTTTTTTAAATGTTTTACCTAAAGGTGTAACACTATAGTTAGATTATAGCGCTGCAGGTCGCAATGCGATTCTTATTTCTTGGACTCTTAGTCTTGGTCGTAGTTTACGAATTAAGATGATAATAGGAAGCCTAGAATAGATTTGGGTCGGTAAAAGGGAACATAAGCGTCGCACGCAGGGCAAACGTCTTCCCACCCTACACTCCTGAGAACCTTCATGATTTTAGAAAAAGATTTTTGTTCAGAAATTAGTTATCAGTTAAAACCAGTAAAGGAAAACATCGTGAAGAAAACGGCTCGCCTGAGACTTGAGAGATTTTTCAACGGTTTGTACAGCCATGTCAGACGCTTACAGGCAGTTTAAACAGGTTGTTCAACAATCATACGATAGGGAGAAGAAGAGGTCATCGTACCAAACAATACAACCCAATTTTATTCCGATTAAGTGGGTACCTACCATCTTACGACAGTCCAAATTATTCTGCTCAGTTTAATTTAGCTTCCGTTTTGTCGCAATTATGATAATAAACTTGTATTACTTATTTGTCCAACTTAATGAGCCCATCACGGAGACATTGCAAGCGTCTTTATTTTCGCTCTAATAATCGTCCTCTCAGCACCAAGTATGAATAAGAAGGTACCTACTATCTAGGCACCTGTCGCGAGATTGTCTAGAAGCACGAATACAATCGACTTTAGCGGGGATTTATTTTCCAAAGACTGCACTTCATATTGTCTTGCCTTCCATAATTTATTTTACGTTCCGTTTTCGCGGCGATAGGAAGGCATTCGCGGTATTTTTTGACAGAACATTTGCATTTTTTTATTGCAAGAAGGCGACATTATTCAGCCAAGTTTAAATAGTGCTTGTTTATTATTGTGAGAAATGGTGAAGTTCTGGTGGATGTTTATATTATTTGCAAAAATTGCATCGGCTAGTGATAACGAACTTCCCTCAGCTGAACTGAAGAAAGGTAACTAATACCTACCAATTAAGACTTCTGCTACTGGTCCTAATCTGTATCGTTATACAAACTATGTTTTGCGTTCTATAGGTACCTATTAGACATTTATATGGTACCTACACGGACAAATATTATAATCCTCCAAAGTTATTACATACTGTCATGCTAGATATTTAGAGTTACAAGCAGGTTCATCGTTCCTCCTTCAAGTTGGTATTCCTTATCCTGAATCGAGGGGATGCATTCCAAGCAAATGCCTTGAAACAAATTAGAAACGTAATTATCTGTCTAGGTAGTTCATACAAAACAACATTTCGATTCGAAGCCGCGACTCTGCATTAGGCCTCGCCCTTAACCAATGCTCCTATTAGCCCTATACGCTGCCTGACTCGGTTAGAGAAATTCTGCAAGTGTTTGCCTCTGTTACCGTCTCACCTGCTAGTCTTACATTAAGTATCAACATAAGTAGGTACCTACATCTAATCGTCGTTTTGTGTTACAAAGTAAACAATATTATTAAAATCTGACTGAAATTAAGAGGGTGTCTTCGGTTAATTTTGATTCTGTTTATGGGGATTAAGTCTCGCATCTACTTCAGTAACTAGGTACCTACAATAAGTTTGAGTTTTGACAATGAAACTGAGCCATTTTTGTTATCTAAAGATTGTAATACCGTCGAACAGACGCGAAATTTTGCACAATAAGTAAGTAAGGCACAATTATTATGTTATTTGTAAATGCTATGCCCAATTATAAGAGATTGTGACAGTTAGCTTGTTATTAATGGTATTGTTTGTTGTAATATTACCAGTGTTAACAATTGTAGGTGAGCCAATATAGATAAATAAATTGTTATAAATTGTACTTAACTGGTTTCTAATAGGTCTGCTTGCCTGTAGGTACCTAATACATGTCAATTAGGGTTTAGAATAACCTACCTATCCCAATAATATATTGAAGACATTCCACATACTTTCACGAGATCATAACATTTGATGAGTGACCAGTCTCAGTAAAAAATAATGAAAAGCGAAACTTATGTCTACTTATCTCCAGTTCAAGATTATACGGTTTACTTTGAATGGAAAAGGCGCTTCGTAATGCTTAATTCCCACGCTTTCTCTCAAAAGAGTATTATACACTTCGAACGTTAACGTTTTGAAAACAATATTCCATTAAAAATTAATGGACTAGTCTTCACTAGATGACGTCACAACATAACATAGCTCACGATTTTCACGCCTTTGAACATAAAACAATAGAAGTGAAAACAGTAGGATCACTATAGAAAATAATTACACGTTAACTTTCAATTTTCTGTCTGCTTGCTCATAGTTTTTCTTTTATAATTACACTTTTCCGGGCCGTAGGCTTAATTTCCTCGAAATGATTAGTCGTTATTATTAATACCAACATAATAATAATATTACAAAAGCGACACATTTTTATTTAATGGAACAAGATTGCAGACGCTGAGAAAGTCGGTAAGAGGGGACGACACCGGTATGGCCCAGAAAAATAATAATAGGTACAGGACCAGTTCATAGGATTTTTAGATTAACAGCGAAATGTGGGTGTCTGTGAAAGTATAAAAACACCTCTGTCTATCTTTTAGACGACTACAGGCGCAACTAATAGGTACCTATAACTTTACGTTAGCACAAGGATGTAGTACTTACCTACCTATATCATTAGAGTTGATGCATAGGAGCATAGGAGTATTAGGTCTAATTTCTCTAATGTAGGTAGGTACCTAGATAAATGACACATCAGACCGATAAGAGTAGATAAGGTACCAGGTAATTTAAGTCCTAAATCTCATTTCCAGAGTCCCGATTTCTTCCCCTCTTCGAAGTCAAGCGTTTCGACAGTCGACCGGCACTAGGCCTAGGACCTGGCGGTCTACCACCGTTAACAACAGTGCCTGTCGCCGGAGAACGTTGTTCATCTCGACTGGAATCTGCATTGGACCAGATGAAACGACGGAAAAGGACCCAGCCTAAAAATCTGGATACTCCTTTGGTAAGAAAAATAGGAATTTATATAACTATTTACACCTCCAGTACCTACATATTGCCTACTAAATTAGTAGTTTTCAGTCCCCAATTAACAGTTTTTATTGTAGTGGGATAAATGCCTATCTAACGTGAAATGAATCTTTGGTTGTTCAAAATAATCACTACATTCAAATTAGGTACATTTAACGGTTACGTAATTTTTAACAAAATTTCCTTACGTTAGATAATCTTTAGGTACGTTCGTTATGTAGAGATCTAATGCGCCAACAAATCTTTATCATTTATTATCGACCCAATATGTTTTTTGCAGAGTCAAAGCATTGACCTCAATGGCTACAGCTTGTACCAGCAAATGAGAACAGCGCCCGTCGACATGTATGTTACGAGAATGCGAGTAAGACTCCCACAAAACAGTAACTGGGTACGCGTGGAGAAATGTTACTTCGACCCCAGGAACGTTTCCCTTGACACTATGTTGCTGTTCCATGACATTACTATAAGCGGCAACGTCGATTTGTACGACGCAAATGATCTCGACAGAGCACTTCCACCGAACCAAAGATTGAGGAGACATTATGCCGAATCGAGAGCCATTGAAGGACCATTCCTAGACGACTACTCTAGGGCTCGCGGAAGCAACGGCTGCAACATGATTCTGCGATTAAGAAAAGCTGGAATTGGTTTCCACACAAGGCCTCTAAACCAGCAACCTGGGAAGTTCAACGTCAAAACCGACTCCGAATTCGTAGAACCTGGCTTTATAAGTGTCTACGCTTATGGCTGCGAGAAATACATTAACAGGAACTCGGTCCGAAATAAGGACAATTTGCCTTTGAAGCGCCGAAGGAGATCGGACGAGTTTTCTTTTGATCCACATTTTCAACGAATCTTTAATGACGGTTTGGATAGCAGGGCTGCTGACAATAACTGGGACATTGTTTATGAGCCACGCAGCCGAGTGAATTACGAACGAAGTAAACTGTTTCGACCAGATGATGAATTGGACGAAGCTGAAGATATTTCTAGGGAAATGGAGGACATATTTACGAAAGGCATAAGGACCCTTCTGACCACTTACATGAAAAAAGAATTGCAACCAGCTATCAAGGACACTTTGATGAGAAATATGGGTTATGTGATATCATATGGTTAAATCTATCAGATATTTTATTTAAGAAATCCTGGCTACTCTACCTGTACTTTTTATGAGTAGAACTATGCCTATGTGAATAATAGAAGTATAAATTTATACAAAATTTATATACTTAAGAGCTGAATTGTTTCATATTTTATAATCATGAGAATATTGTATATTAGTCATTGTTGTAATTAACTATATAAAGTTTTTACGATCCAATACTTATTTTATTTTATTGTTGTGAAAAATAAAAATAAAAATAGGTAAGATATCTTAATGAAAACCAGGTATTATTTTCCAATTTTCTGTAATCTTTGTAAGCAAACAATCTAGTTTCAGTCTAAAATCTATCTAATATCACAGAAATTTATTCAGGACAATACAATATCAATGATAACCAAGATTAAGCCAAATCCTTGCACACACTCAAGTAAAATAGCAGTGATTATTACAAAGATTCTAAAACTACATTTCTTGATAATATGTCCATTCAGAATACAATTTTTTTTTGTTTATAGAATTAATAAATAAATGAACAAACATAAATATTAACTATTTTATACTTACGTAAAAGTTACAATTAAATAATACTTAGAAATAAATATCATCAAAATTAATTCAAATAGTTAACAATATTAAATACACTTTACAAAGCTTTTAAGTTTAAAACACTATACATATTTTTGGCTTGGTGTGTAAAAAAAATATTGCCAACCTTATACAAATGAATATATATATAATTATATTTTATTTGAATACTAACCTGGACCTGGCAGACATCATCCTGCCTAGAAAAGCAACACCACCTACCAGGCCCAATTGTGTTTTCAAACTATTCAGGAACCCATTGAAATATACACACAAAATTTCATCCAAATCGGTCCAGCCGTTTAGGAGTTAGGTGACAACCACATGTACAGAAGAATTATTATATTAAGATGACACTACAAACTGCAAATTAAATTGCATTTCAGACAAAGAAAAAATAGAGTAAATTAAATAGAGATTACATAATTATTAAGTTAGATTTATGAGATTTACAAAGGGTCATAACAGTATCTACATTTTTCATCAGCTTTTTATATTTAATAGCATGTACCGTATTTCATCATAAACTGCAAAGTGCATAGCAGTAACTAGTACTGCCTTCAACATGCTAGGTCCATACCCTTTATAGAGGGCTAGGAACCCCTCAACGGTAATTGTTAACTTAATACAGTGTAATAGACCATTGCAGTACATTTGCTTGCCAAAATCTTTTCTATGTTGCTGAAACCCTTGAATCTGCAGTCTTTTCTTTACCAAGTCAAATGGATAAATCAGTGTCTTTGATACAAAGCCAGCTATTGATCCAGCAATTAAGTTAGCTGTTAATGTTGATTTCACTGTGTTAGTTGAGGCTTTTCTTTGGAAGTAAATTATTTTATTAAATATATTGTCTGTGAACAGTCTGTATACAGCAAATTGTATGCCTGCATGAGGTGCTATCTGTCCGAGAGTTGGTATCAAGCCTTTAAACAGAGCTGTTGGTCCTTCAGTCTTTACCATTGATGAAATTGCATGAGCAAATCCTGTGTATGCTTTTTTTGTCTTTTGCTCAGCTATTAGCCTGGTTCTTACTGTGTCGAAAGGAAAAGATATGATTGTAGCAGTTGTGGCAGCCACAGAACCATTACAGAAAATTATCCAGTGGCTATGTGTGATGTAGAATTGTGGGTCGGATCTTTGGCACACCTCTGTTAATTTTTCAAATACAGAAAACTGTAGGATTCCGTACGATATCGACAATAATTGTGCAGGGACATGTCCACTCCATAATGTGGAAAGCCCTTCTTCTTTAACGATGGACGTAAATGCTTGTAATATTGAACTGTATTTAGAGCCATTTTCTATGGGTTCTAGTTGCAGTTGAAATCTTATTTTTAGGACATCCAGAGGTTGTGCTACAGCCCTTGTGAAAGCTCCTGCAGTTCCTCCAGCGACCGCAGCTTGGTAAAAGGACGTCTTGGTCTCTGTCTCATGCACCATTAACGCCATTGGCATTATATTTCGTTTGTAACTTATTTATTATGTGATTTAAGTGTATTTCAGTCGACTATTGATAAAAACACTGACATAACCTCAAGCTCAATGTCAAACTCAACAATCAACATTAAAGTGAAATGACAATTTCACATAACACATTTTCTCTATTTTTTTTCTACTACTAATCTTAGACAAAAGGGTAAATATTTACTCTAAAACTTTGCTGTAACTCAAACGCATTTTATATAATTATTCTCAATTATTTTACCTTAAAGGGTCAGAAAATAGTGAATTTATAAAATCTATAATAGCAACACCATAATAATGTCAGTCAAGGTATAAAAAAGGTCTGTACTCTGTGATAATGAAAAAAGAGAACATAACATATTGACATTTGACATTTCAATCAAGATCAACGCTAAATCTGTGAATTGTGTACCTAATTTTTTATTTTCATTATCAACAGACAACAATAAATAAAATGTCGTCGCCCCTCGAAAATCTGGAGACTCAACTTGAAATGTTTATCGAGAATGTGAGACAAATAAGAATTATTGTCAGCGATTTTCAACCACAAGGGCAAAGTGTTTTAAATCAGAAGATGTATGTTTTCTTCTTTGAGTACTACTCTTGTGACTATTCCGAGACTGTCTATTTAATGGTAATGTTATAATTTCAGACAATCGCTGGTTACTGGTCTTCAAGAGGTTGATAAACTGAAGTCCCAAGTTCATGAAATCCATGTTCCCACAGAAGTGTTTGAGTAAGTAAAGAAGGTTTACCTGCTTCTTCTTATCGTACGGTTGACGAACAACCTGGTGTCAGTGTTTAAACCGCCTGTAGGCATCTGACATCGCTTTACACAACGTTGAAAAATCACTCAGTCTACCTGCTCACTAAGTCTTGTATAGGGCTGTATCATAGGGCTGTTAGTCGTTATTTTTTTACATAATTAAGTATTGTGTATCATCGTAAACTCAAATTCATTACTAAAGTTGAGCAAATTCATCAGCTTTTATAGAAGCTTACTGAAATTTAATTTGACAGTTAAAATGTTTATTTTTAATCTCTGATTTTCTTTCTTTCAGTTACATCGATCAAGGTCGCAACCCCCAATTGTACACAAAAGACTGCATAGACAAGGCTCTAGCAAAGAATGAGGAGGTGAAAGGAAAGATTGACTCATACAAACGCTTCAAGAGCCATCTTCTGTCAGAGCTTTCTAAAACCTTCCCTAATGAAATAGCTAAATATAAGGCCATTAGAGGTGGGGAGTAGATAGTAAGACTAATAAAAGTGTAATATTTAACCTATTTTAAGTTTTGTATCCATAGACCTTAAGGGGTTAATCTTTTTAAAACTGCAGCTATAATACTGTAGCTTTATAAAGATTTTGGTCTCATATTATATAGTACTTCTTGTTAGTGTTAAAACTTAATGATTTACCGTTGCCACAAAATTACCCAACACATCTATCAATATTTTAGGTACATCCATATGATTAATGTGAAATTAAGCAAATAAAAAGCTTTTTTGTTTTAACATTAATTTATTTTATTTATGCATGAAAATGAAATTAAAATATTTTAAATATAATTGAAAGCTGACCATAAAATGTGAATAAGCATTAAGATATATTAATATAAAAAGTAAATGAAATGAGAATATTTTGTAAAAGAAACATTGGAAAAAAAGATTGAAGAAACACTTTTCTTCTAAAAAGCAGTTTCAAATTTATGAAATAATATAACATTTCAGGTTGAAGGCGAAAAATCTGAGTAAACAGAAAAATAATAAAAATAGGCCAAGGCCAGCTTCGCCCCTAGATGTATAAATACTAATATTTCATATTATAAAATGGAGATTATTAATGATTAAAATATAAGTCTAACTATTAAAAATAAGTTAATACATTGATATATATACAGGGCATGTTTGGAACATAAAACATTTGTAAAATTTAGTTAGAATTTCATTATGGCTACAATATATAAACTTCAGGCGTCAATGTTGTTTCTCGCATAGTCTGTGGTGGTTCTATTTCCATTCGAGTTTCAACATCAATAATTTCGGAATTTCTAACGTTAATGATTTCTGTTTCACTTTTGCATGTTAAAGGCTGGTTGGTAAGCCCTATTTCGCTAGAAAATGTACGCCACATTTGATAAAACTCAATCTTTACTGGTTCTACTAGTTGAGATTTGCTAGTGATGTAAACATAGTTCCAATGGTCGGCAGAACGGTCGTTGCCCCAGTCTAAGGTGCCCGTCATAAGAACTTTGTCGTCGACTAAGCAGAATTTGTGTTGCATCTTATAAATAGGTTCATTAACTTTACACTTTATTTCTGCTCCTGAAGCAAAAAAAAATCACTTAGGAAGTTAGGACATGCATCTTATTTAAAATTTTATGTAGATTTATTATCACTTACCAGCATCAATGAGCTCCTTAATAAAAAAATCTGTCGATTCATTATAACCAGACCGGTCAATTATGATACGAACTTTGATGTTTTTCTTCTTAATCAAAGCTACCAAGCGGCCTTGGATTGCAGGATTGTGAATACTGGGCATGCAGACATTAACATTATCCTTAGCTGCTTCAACATAACTGATCAATTTATCAAAATAATTGTACGCATTGAATTGAAGCTTGCAAAACACCATTACTTCATTGATCTCCACATTGCGGCTTTTGTAATAGTAAGCCGCTGCTGAAACAGCACAAGTGATCGCAATCGCTGCAGCCGACGACAGTATGCGTGGAGTTAATATCATTTTACGTGATTTCAAACATATATGTTCTCTTTTGTCACGCAGACGGACCAATCTAATAATTTTATATACTTTGGAAATAAAACTGTAAGGTCAATTCGTACCGCCACCATTACTTTAGCCAGTAAAAATATTTTTTACAACTACCCTAATTCATGGAAAACCAAAGTACTCTGCATAATAAACATCGAACACAGTCTATATATATGAATGAAATACACAAAACACATTGTGTAACAATAATATCTCTCATTTTATTGTATTAATAATATATTTAATAACTATTCGACATAAATTCTGTAAGTATAATAGATAACACTTACAATATGAATAAAGCGAGTTACTCTGGCAACACGTACAACTGCACAAAACAAATTAAAAATGGCCGAAACGGCGCGAATATTGACGTTCTTTTGACAGTCCGCCCCGCTGGTTTATTTGCAATTCTACCTCGAAGTTGTTTATTTACAATATCTGACTGTAAGAATGTTGTGAAGTCTTTAAATATTAATCATGGGTATTACGGGTTTATTACCTTTTATTGAAAAAGCCTCGCGGCGTACCAATGTTGGTGAATTCAATGGTTGTACAGTGGCTATAGATTCTTATTGTTGGCTGCATAAAGGGGCCTTTGCTTGCGCTGATAAATTAGTACGAGGAGAAGAGACTGATATGTGAGTCTTGTTTCTTACATTTTTGTCAAAATAACGCGGTCAGATCATGGTTCTGGGACATATTCCCTAGCTTTTCTAAATAAAAGGTTAATTAATCAATTCAGCTGGCCTAATATAGCAAACCAACTGTGTTTGAACGATATTTTAATAACTGCATTTTATGTAGTTTTTATATTGATTGATACATTTTGTTTTTAAGTAATAATTACCCTCCCTTAAGGATGCTTTAACGCAGAGAATTAAACTAGCAGACAGAGAGCTAGATGGTGAATGATATTGATTCGTCTCATATTCGTTTATATTTGAAAAAGAAAGTGACTAGGTGTATTACTTTGTAATATTTTCTTTTTTGAATAACTGGAATAATACAGGAAGCAACCCTATATGTGCAGGGAACACATGGACTTAAATTATAAGCTTCATATCCTTTGTAAAAACGAAATAACTATTTTTTTTTTTAATTTGCAGACATATAAAATACTGCCTCAAATATGTGACAATGCTTATATCAAAGAATATCAAGCCCATCTTAGTGTTTGACGGGAGGCACCTGCCTGCCAAAGCTATGACAGAATCTAAGAGGAGGGAGTAAGTATTGTTAAGAACTTTTACCACCTAATATAATATAGATTGTATTCATCATTTGTTTCTTCTATTGTGTGACATGAGGTACTTGTGGATATCATGAGGTCTATGATCTAGCAGACAGCAGCCGAGCTGACTTAACTGGCTGTTATTTTATCACCTAAGAGAATAAGAAGAAAAAATATACCTGTATTTTCAGTTGCTTGATTATGCTTAACACTATTGCAACTTAAACTTAAAATAAACAGTTAAAGCTTTAGTCTAAATGAGAATTTCTTGTTTAAAAATTAATGTTTTCTGTTCTCATTTCAGATCTCGAGACATATCTAAAAAAAGAGCAGCTGAGTTGTTGAGCCTTGGAAAGGTAAATTATTACGAAACTAGTTAATAAAATAATTGATTCTTCTTAAAATACTTAATCTGCTTAAACTATCACTATGGGAATTGAGAATACACATCTAAGGCCATCTGTAGGTGTGTTGACTTACCTTTATCCCTTAAGACCTACCCCAGGGGCTCGCAACGATCCTCACGCCCCAACCGCCGCCGGGATTCTGATCCCGATTTCCGGCCACCGTAGGCGCGGGCTTGCGGTCGGTGAGCAATGGGTGGCTCGCCGTCCGACCGTCCGGTAACCATCCGGACCGAGCCCAAGTCGTCGACGGCGCGTACTGTTTCACGCGCGCCTCAAGGAGATGTCAGCAACTGTAGGGGCCCATCAGGGTCGAAGCCTACTGGGGCCAAGGGTCTGATTCCGAAAGGAAGACTCGGCCCTGGTACGAAAGGCAACGAAGGAACAGCAGTGGGTTTTTAGTCAGTAAAAGTCTGACACTATCTCCCGCTCCGCCCAAGAGCGGGGGATGTCATAAGATGATTTTCCCACCGAAAAAAAAAAAAAAAAACCCCAGGGGCTCGTTTGTGCGGCCAGCCCGGCATCTCATATATCCGCAGGGAATGCTGCCGGCATTGTTGGCGGCATGCCCACCGGCCGGGCCGCCGGCATAGTGTGCGGGAGCCATTATAGTTTAACTGGAGCTTTTAATCTTTTCTTTATTCCATGAATGTGGAATGGACTGTCTTTTTATTACCTCATTATTTCGATAACCTAAACTATAGAAAGCTTTAACCTAAAGACGAAAATCGGCCCCATATCATTCCAAAAAATTGTGGTTAAATACTCTTTGGTGATAGATTTGTGGGAGTATAAAAGGATTGTATTTCAGATAGAAGAAGCCCGTTCCTATATGCGGCGGAGCGTAGACATCACCCACTCTATGGCTCTCAGCCTTATCAAGGAGTGTAGGAAGCGCAATGTGGACTGCATAGTAGCTCCATATGAGGCAGATTCACAACTTGCTTATTTGAACATTAAGAATATTGCACACTTGGTCATCACTGAAGATTCAGATTTGATCTTATTTGGATGTACTAAGGTAATATTTAATTGTGTACTTAATCCATATTTTTCCATTTTATTTTTAGTGAATGTTTAGAGTGGAGAATCTGTAAACTGTGTGAACGTTACCTAGCCTATTAATATTGCCGACGGAAACATTAGACTACTTTCTTATAATTGCAGCTTATAGTCATAACACATGACATACATACATCTTAAAAACATAAAATAAAAATAACTATAAGTACATCTTAAAAAAAAGTATTTTTTTTAGATTTTATTTTACAACATATTACATACTACAAAACAACATATGTAATTATAACTTTTCAGGTACTCTTCAAAATGGACCTAGATGGCACAGGCACATTAGTAGACACAGCCAAACTACCGCTAGTGATGCGCTGCCCAATAGAGCACTATTCATTTGACAAGTTCAGGCAGATGTGCATCATGTCTGGATGTGACTACTTAGCCTCACTGCCTGGGATAGGGCTGGCTAAAGCTAGGCAGTTTGTTACTGCCACTCAGGATTCTAATTTCGCTAATGTAAGTTGTTTGTATTTTGCAATATGTGAGTATGATGAAATGGTGATATAATTGCCGCCGTACATGGGCTCATATTTACCATGAGTTCCTCATGTAATTTCACTGGCAACATGGTTGCCAGCACCTTTGGCGGCCACCTATACAGCACCTTTACCGGTTACATAGAAAAATTTTGCGAGTTTACGTGAGAAAACTTACGGTTGACATACAGAACTGTATTGGTATACTTGGGTGTATAGAATCCTCCAAGAATAAAAAAAAGACATGAGATTTCAGTCGAGATTGTTATGGATAATTCTCTATTTAGTTATAAATCTAAAAGATCTATAAATCTCTTCACAGGCTCTCAGAAAGTTACCAAGTTTCTTCAACAAATCTTCCCTGGTAGTGACGGATGAGTACAGAGAGAGCTTCCTCAAAGCAGAGGCGACGTTCAAGCACCAGTATGTCTACGATCCGCTGGAGAGGAGGATGACGAGACTGACAGACCCCGATGATGAAGGTATTTCATAGAAAAGAAATAAACAAGAAGGTCTGAGAAACAGTTACCTATGTGGGGACCGTGCTCCGCGAGAGCTGCCTAACCTCGCCGATGGAGTTATCTGCGCGATAGCTATGTAGCTACATTAATCTTTTTACATATTTCATAATATACCTCTGCAATGACAAGCTAATACTCTATACAAGACTTTTTCTTTTCGTTAGAAAATAATATTAACCACCACACTCAGACACGTTAATGGTTACCTAAACTGACACTTACCGCCGAACTCAGAGACATTTAATGATTACTTAAACTATCACTAAGTAATGGTTTCCTTTGTGAAATCCTTACTTAGTGACAGTTTAAGTAATTATTAGCGTCTCTAAGTGCGGCGGTAAGTAAAGATTATACAAAGAAAACCTTTACTTAGTGATAGTTTGACTAATCATTAAAAGTCTCTGAGTTCGTTGGTAAGACCCATGTTTGCCTTCTACCATTTATTAGTAACTTAAAGACCTAAATGTTATTAATAATTTCATCATTTATTTTAGATATTGAACAAGCACTGTGTGTCAATGCGGGCGAGGTATTAGACCCGAACGTCGCGTTTCAATTAGCCCTTGGTAATTTAGACCCTTTCACGTTGAAGAAAATGGACGACTGGCATCCCGATTATTGTAGAAATAAGGTATTATTCGTTTATTTATAAAATATTCCTTGTAGATACTATGCAAACTGGATTTGCTGAAATCCTTTATTGTAAGGATCTCGCGCGTACGACGCGTAGACAACAGCCTTTAAAAGCTCCGTCGCAATTGAGTAAATGATATAGAAACACAACATAGTGAATGAACTACAGTAAACGCCCCGATTGGCGCAGTGGCTAAGCGACCCTAGCGCAGCAGTCCAACTGCTGCGCTAGGGTTGCGGTTTCGACTCCCGCTCGGGACAAAAATATGTGCGATCCGAAGATGTTTGTCCTGAGTAAACACGCAGACTCAGGACAAACATCTTCGGATCGCACATATTCTTGTCCCGAGCGGGAGTCTAAACCGCAACCCTAGCGCAGCAGTCCAATCGCTTAGCCACTGCGCCAATTGTATTTTATATTTCATGTTTGTGAAACGCATCAACGATTTGAATGCAAAGGTTATGTGGTCGCCCCACACCCCACGTTTCTTAAAAAAAAACAAACAATTGAATTTTCATTTATAAACTATAGGATTTATGATAACATTGTCCCAGTAATATAAGCTATAGTCATACCTTTCCACAGATAGAAAATGTAAAAACTGGCAGCTGGAAAGACAAGGGTGTATGTTCACACCCTAGCATGTGGAGTAAGGAGTTCTTAGCCTACCTGGACGAGCCGTGTCCCTGGCAGAAGAAGGTGAAGAAGCCGGAGCCTATCCTAGCGGTACCCACCACTAGGCCGAGGAAGGTCGTCAACCTAGTCAGCAAACATGTGCCTGAGTCACAGGATGACAGGTTAGCTAATTACACGCTAATTGAAGGTCTATTTGTGGGTGTCATGACCGTTTTTGCTTGGACACCCACATTTATGTCTAACTGACTTTAAAAATCTCAATTCTAGTGCTTTTTTTGCATGTATGTATATACAGCGATGTCTTCGACTATAGTGAAGCAATTCTGACTATTCTTCTTTCATTCAAAAGAATACTTTTTCAAGGTAGCTAGAATTACCCTGATATCATCATCATCTTTGGCCTTTGCAGCTAGGCACTTTTTGGGTGACTAAATAACTCAATATTAGACCAACAGGGCCGTCAGATATAAATAAGGGAATATAACTAACTTTTAACACTTAATTAAAACTGAACACATTTTATTTCAGTCTATCAATACAAACTCTAAGCAACATGTATTGCATAGAACCAGCTAATAAGAAGCAGAAAATGGAGTGTGATGACAATAGCGACACATTCACCCAATACAGTGAAATCCAGCACAATATAGCCCTTACTGACGACGAAATCACCAACCAGTTCAGCTCAAACAAAGAACGGTCACCAATCCTTGAAAATAAAGAAAGATCATTCAGAAAATGCCTCAAAACCGGCAGTTATTCAGTGTTAAAGAAACTAAGCAGGTTCCCAAGAACAGTGTTAGATAACAATGTAGTTGAAAGCAAGTTTTTCTCAAGCACAGAAGATACTGAAAGTGTTAATGTGTCTAAAGAAAGTGTTACTATAGAAGAATCTCCTGAAAGAAGTAGAAATCCCTTTAAGAAGAATACCTCAGTTGTGATAGAAGATAGTGAAATTCAGTGCTTAGATGCAGTGTTGGACAATTCTCAGAAAGAGAACTCGCCTTATAACAGTCCTGTTAAACGACAAAGTCCTATATTAGAGCCCAGTCCGAAATTGAGGAATCCATTTAGATCTAAGTTAGAAGATGTACACCGATTTAATAGTGCTAGTGAAGAATCTGTGATAGAGAATACTTATCCTATGGAAACTTTGATTACGCCTACTGCTTCTCAGGTGAGACAATTAGTAGAATCACGTGACCCTAATTTTAATAATGTAATTAATTGAACTTTGCGAAGCGTGAGATTAAATGGCGACATTAGAACTAGCATTTTGAGGAATAATTATTGGCAAGCAATTATAATATCACATTTAAATATTGTAGTTTTTAGATAAAATTATTTTGTATGTATTTATAGCAGCAAGCAGCCACTTAGCAATTTTATACACACACACACACGCACATACAGTTAATAAGAAAATCTTTGAGACAATGTCTAATGTATCTTTGAAATAAATGCTTAAATGATAATATTTTTTATATTTTTCAGAAATCGTTCGGAGCTTCCCCATCGAAACAGAATTCATTTTGGTCGAGCAGTCAATCGCAGCCCCTATTTAGCAGTCAGACTACAAAACGGAGTACCAACCTGAATGGTTTCAAGAAGTCTGCACCAAGAGCCCCTGCAGTGAAGAAGTCACCGCCTTTACCTAGTAATCAACCGACTTTGCTTAGCAAGTTTGGGTTTCAGAAAAAGTAAGGAGCATTCTTTCTATTTTTTTAATAATTATGTATAAAATTGCACGTAGTTGTGAATCAGTAAATTAATTGTTCTCTTTCACCCTCTGAAAATAGTTGAATGATACATACGAATTCAATAGTAAGGTCCTAAGGACGATGAATCTTTGTGATATTCCGGTTTGGGTTGAACAAATAGTAATACACGCGGCACCTTAATACAAGGTTCTTATGATGAAATACGGGATTTTTGACTCCTGTTAAAGGAGAACACTTGGATCATGCGTATTGTATGAATGTATTGGGACGTTTTGCAAGCGCAGTTTCTTTTTAGTTCTAAGTTGATAGGTAATTTTTAACTAATAACAGTATTTAGTTCATAAAATTCATACTTTTGTATTGTTTCAGGCCCGCATTAAAAAGGTGATGAACCGAAGTTATAGTATATATTGTTATTGTTTTAATTTGAGCATTTGAGATGTGCATTTTATTTATTAATTATGTTATAATGAGTACAATGTTTTATACAATCATAAGCCAGCAACACGGCATTTATTGTTGACTTTAATTATGTTTATAATTGTGATATAAGAATAAATTAGTTTGATACTGACATTTTGTTATTATTATTTGACCTTTTTCGAGAAGAAGAGAAATCGTACTATTTTTCGATCCAAATCAGTGCAAATTAGATATTATTGTGCGCTATAGTAGCAATAACCTCGCCCCCTGTGTTATAAGTAGCTACATTGGCAATTTAAGTGTGCAATAGCACAAATCAGCCTGCTCCTGCGAGAAATACTAGCGTGATGCTGATATAATTCGCGTGACAACGTTCTATGTTTGATATTGTGACGTCATTATTTGCTTCAAGTACATTCAAAGAACGCATAGCAACCAATTGCTTTATTAAATTACTATTAATATTTACCTACATTTGTTACTCTGTAATCGTCATGTATGGATATTGATGTATACACATTTCACCGCAGGCCACGTAGGCATGTAAAAGCATTAAAGTACTAACGTTTGCGTTTGTCACTGTATTACGAAATAACGATTCGACTATGAGAGTGAGAAAATAGACAGGGCTCGTCTGATTGCGCACTCATTCAATTTATTATTTTCACAGAACGGCTGCATCGTTGGTCTAGTGGTCGCTTAGCGCTACTGCTGGGCACGAGGTCATGGGTTCGAATCCCAGGTCGGTAAAAGTGTTATTGTGTATTTTCCATTAGGTCATTCTCAGTAGTAGCACGTAGTCCGAATTTGTGCTCGGTAGATGGCAATAGGCTCGCCTCCTTATTACATTGGGACCTAAAGCATAACTGGCGAAATGTAGGTGTATTTTATAGACACCTCAGCATACCTCTTCGGGGAATATAGGCGTGATGTACAACAATATAAGAAAAAAAAGTTACCGGTCCGGGTCCAAGTTACCGGTACTACCTACCGGTAACTTGAACCCCGAACATTTTTTTAAGGGCCCCAGAGAGGAATCTTGTTACTAGATAAAGATGAACTATATGATTTACTACCTGCGCCCCGCGGTGTTACCCGCTACATTCTTTCGGGATAAAAATGCCTTTATGTTAATCCAGGGTGTCAGCTACCTCCATACCAAATTTTAGCAAAATCGGTCCAGCCGTTTAAGCATGAAGAGGTAGGTAACAAACACACTCAAAAATTTTCGCCTTATTATATAAGTGTGATTTCTATGGCACCCATAGGTACCAGCCGCGCCGCGCCGTGGTAATTAATAATAGTTAGGTTAAAGGCTATCTGCATCCTTCTTCATCAGACCCTTAACCTTTTGTAACCCGTCTAACGAGTCTCTTTAGATGTTAGTCGTGGCTATTAATTTCCAAGTTATTCTGGTCAATGTGAATGAATGGTCATCCACATTTCACCACACAACAGTTCTAATTTCGGAAATATCACTACATAGTATAAAACAAAGTCGCTTTTTCTGTCCCTATATCCCTATGTATGCTTAAATCTTTAAAACTACGCAACGGATTTTGATGCGGTTTTTTTTAATAGATAGAGTGATCGAAGAGGAAGGTTTATATGTATAATAACATCCATTAAATAGTGGAGAAATACTTATAATATATATTTTATACCCGTGCGAAGCCGGAGCGGGCCGCTAGTCATTACTAAAACAAACATACGCCGTTGTCACTCTATTACGATTGTAATCACTGTTCTGTTACATAAAGCAGGTAATTTCCTACAAATTACGCACGTAATTAAAGCGTCACGCGTGATATCGCACGATAAATAAGCCAATTTAAAATTAATCTGATATTAAATGGACTTAATGCGTTTTTAACAAGGGTCCTTCGTTCTTAGGACAGAGGTTAAAAGATTGCAGATAAATAAAATTGGATGCAGCTTACTGAGAATGTAAATTGTACATTTCTTTCTTATTGAGGATGTAAATTATACATTTCTTTCATCATTTGTTCTGTATGCTCCAATGACTGCATTGTTGGTCTAAACAGGGCAGTTTACAATGTGGAAGCGAGACGCCGCTACGTGCAGTGTAATGTGGCGTCTCGCTTCCACATCGTAAACTGTCCTGTTTTAAGAGTTCATGGTAAGGGGGCAGCAGTGGCGCTTATCGACCTTTTTGCCCCGTGCGGGTATCGAACCTGCAACCCTTAGTGCAGCCGTCTAATCGCTTAGCCACTACGCCATCCTGGTCGTCAATATTATGTACTGACTTTATCGAAGAGTAATATACCCTTTCCAAGAATATGAATGTTCTCCTGAATGAATTTCGGTCACAGCGGCATATCTCATCTGAAGCCAGCAGCAACAACGCAGGAGATATACATATATAATTCGATCTCGTGTAGCGTCGTTCTCTAACAGGCTACAAACATCGGCCAATCAGCTGCTGAGGGTCGTCAGTGAGGATTGGAATAGTCCGATTCGCCGGTATTGGCTAGACGTCCGTCGGAATGCCAACAGAAGTTAAGCGCTATACTATTGTGTCGTGGTTGTATAATTTTGATGAATATTTATTTATTGGTTAATGAATTGGCTATTATTATGATATAGTGTTTTAATGAATTTTTAAATGTAATTTTTCAGTGTAATTGTTAATAATTGGGACCTGGTGTCTTAATAAATAAATTTATTATTATTTATATATTGCACAAGTATGCGCGCAAATACAGGTGCTATCTATATTCCCACACTCACATAGTCCGATGGGATCGGACGGTTCACCGACACGACAAGAGAAAGACCAGGCGTAGGACAAACAGGCCTAACGTGACTTCCCAAGCACGCAGGGGTCTCGAATCTCGATATGTGGAAACGGTCACCCATCACAAGACGGACCGCGGCGACGTAACAACTACCCTAAGAATATTAGGTAGGTAAGTTCAGTCCTGATAATATAAAACAAATATCGCTACTAGACTGTTGTTTTAATGTTTTATTATTCCAATTTTATATTTTAATGTGAAAATATAATCCTAGCCGGGCAACCCTAAAATGAAAGTGGTCTCCAATGAATGTTGTTATTGTTTAGTCTGTGGGGTTAATTTGAATATTTTCCACTTAACGTGTAATTAAATTATCTCTTGGAAAAATGGTTTCAATGAAACTTGATAATGATTGGAGGTAAGAATACTGCAGATCGTAATTCTGTTGGAGCGGGTATTTTAATAAGGCCCGGTGAATAATACCAACCTACATGATTAATTAAATTATGTAATTTTGCCTGTATTTGATGAATATGAAGTTACGAAGAACCCCAGCCGTGCTATTCTAAAGACATCACTTACGAACTCACTTTTAAATCCGAGGTGAGATTCGACCCTAGCGCATAGCGAGAGATGATGTAAGTGTTTCAGAATAGCATAGCTGTTAAAGGAAGTATCAAGTAAGACTAATATATACCTAATAATACAAATAATAGGTGTGGCACATCACGGAATCTGATAGGTAAGTACTTAGCGCATTCGAAAGATTACGAAAATGAAGGTTTTAAGGTTTACTTATTCATTTATTTATAATTATTAACCACATAAAAATGAATAGGTAGGTAACTACTTAACTATCTACATAAATAACAACGATCAAAGTCAGCAAACATGATTGAAAATATCGTAGCTGAAATGCATACGACATATAATATTTGAACCAATAAAAGTTTTTTTTTACAAAAACGTCGCCCCACACTAGTAATTTCTCCTGTATCGTGGGTGCATTTCGCAAACATGAAATATCACATACACAAACACCCAGACTCGGGTGAAACATCTGTGGATCACACAGATGTTTGTCCCTTGCGGGAATCGTACCCAACCCACAACACAACCCCTTGTGCAGCAGTCCAATCGCTTTGCCACTGCGCCAATCAGGTCGTCAAATTTCAAATTTTATTAACAGTATGTGGGTTAACTTAAACTGCACAACAACAAAATACAGAAGACAGAATCATGTTCCGATAAAGTGAATGGGACGTGTGATCACTTATTTTACTGTATAACGAATTTGTCCGCATTTCCATTTTTCCCGCGAAGCCCTAAATATTTTCGAAATTAAACGTACCTGTTCTAAGTTACTCCCTATAACCTCAGCTATCTGCCAGTGAAGTTCTCTCAAAATCGGTCCTACCGTTACAGAGATTAGCAAGAACAGACAGACAGAAAAAATATTATAAAAATATTGTTTTTTTTGTTACCGTATAAACTTCCATATGCATTCAGTAAAAACTCTCATTTTTTATATTTCTTGCAGTCACTTCTTATTTATTTGTATAGATTTCGGATGTATTGTGAGTTGTGTTGTGAGTGACCGATCAATTGGTGGCAACCTGAAACAACATGGCGGTTTACAGCGAGGTTGGATTAAAAAGAATCCTCAGCTTTTGTTTGTCGGCCATTGAAGGGAGGAATTTGTTTGTTATAGATCGTTGTGTTGTGGGGGAAAGATGGAATGATATTTTGAGAGAAAATTACTCAATCGTGGTAGTTAATTACGTTTACGTTTCACTTACTTACTTATTTGTTATTTGCGTTCCACAAACATAAAATATCACATACACAAACACCCAGACTCGGGACAATCAAATGTGGATCGCACAAATTTTTGCCCCGTGCGGGAATCGAACCCGCAACCCTTAGCGCAGCAGTCTAATCGCTTAGCCACTACGCCAATCAGGTCGGAAATCTTCAAAGATCCATATGCAAGGGTCATTATCCATTACCTCTCATAATCTATTATAAGTATGCACTTATAATAGATTATGAGAGGTAATAGATAACCTACCCTAAGTACCCTATCACAAAAACTAGAAACAGTTCACAATAGTTTGATTTCGCTCTATTGTGATTAATAAAATAAAAGTGTCGTTGTGTATTGTGGGATAGTGCATACCCCTGTCATCTCCCAGCGGTGGGGGATGCATTTTTCCTGACTCCAAAAAAAGGAATTCGAATAGTTGGTAAAATTCATATCGGTGGTATTTTTATCCGTAGGTCTAAAAATAAAAAGTTTCACTGTCAGAAAAGATTTAAATTCCGATTCCTTCGTCGTTCCAAATTCCGCTATTCAAAAGTAGAACATAATAAATCATAATCAGCCTGAAAAGTTGCTCGCGAGTGACTTATTTCTCAATTTCCAGCCGATACGGGCCTAAGGCCATTAATAATTGATAAATGGGAGCTAAAAAATAAAGTTGATGGGTAATATGATATATCCCCTTGAGCGCTGGGTGGCACAAATTGTTGGCGGGCCACTGAGTCGCTGTGAATTATTTACGGCTTATGCGGAGAACTTCGTAATATTTTCAGTTTCATTTTGTATGTTTAAGTTTTTGGCTCTCGTCACACAACGCGGTCGACAGTTGTACCATGAGAGCCTGTAGGTAACTATATGCATTTTTATATTGACGTCACTTACAATTGCAGCTGAAACCTTACTTCTGACGTCACGCAAAGCGTGGATTTTGCCGACATAATATTTATTATAGTTTTATTTAACTTTTAGACATCGGTTACGGTTCGGATAAAACTATTTCATATCGTGAACCCTAATATAATTCTGTGGTCAGAAGTTGTATCCATTTAGAAGCATATCTAAGCCAACTTTATGATTTTGTTCTATTCTGGGCTCTGGCCGCCTGCACTGGTATTTTCAAATAGACCGACGAAATATTCAAACTCGGTTTTAACTTGGTAACTAAATTCACAAATATCAGTGCCGTACTTTTCGTTATTCCTTTCATTGTCTCTTTATTCGCTATTCCTGTAATAGCTAAGTCGATTTAGGTACCAATATTTGTACAACCAGGCGTAAATTAAGGTTGAAGAGACTAAAACAATAATTTAAAATAGTCTACTTAATACTTAGTTATTCTCAACATTATATTAAATAACCTGGCTGAGTGATTAAATAATAATAATAATGATACTCAGTGACTATTTAAGTAAAACAGTCACTAAGTAAGGATTTCACAAAGGAAACCTTAACTTAGTGATAGTTTAAGTAATCATAAAATGTCTCTGAGTTCGGCGGTAAGGGCGCCAAAATTGAATTGGGAGAGGTCCAAGACAAATCAACATTATTGATTTTAGAACACTAAAATAGTGGTCTTGTCACTCTATAAAACCATTGACCATCCAGAATTTAGGTTCTCGCTAAGATTTTACCAGTCTACATAATTATGTATTCATATATACATATTTTTTCATTTATATATACAATACATAAATCATGTTTACAGGTATTTACCCAATATAATAATGTGGCCACAATATTACTAAATTCAATACGAAAATTCAAATAGCGAAAAGGTTGAAACCTGCCAACATTCCCAACATATTCATAGAGCTACTGTTCAAAACACTGAAGGCTCAGTTATTTCAATAACGCATCCATCCAAATCTCCCCTTTCTCATGCATAATAAAAACAAAAGAAACTCACCAAGTCGATTCCCACCTCTGGCTGTATTCGAAGTTCAGACAGCGTCAAATATCGGACTCTCCCCCTCAATAAAATAACGCCCGGTTCAATTTCATTTACATATGATATCGGGGCGCGGGCCTAAATTAATTTTGCACGCGAGATCGTCTCGCGTTACTTTTAAAGCTTATTGCCTGAGACCTTTACACAGGAGAGCCGTAGGGTTGCGTAATCTGATAAATCAGATTTATTCCTATTGTATTTTTTTTCGAGTAACGTGGGACATGTATACTGTATTGTAATATGGTGATTGTAACTTAATTTCAAGCCTCGTTGGAATATGTAAAGCTGTATGTTTTTTATCAGTAAAAACATAACCTATCTTTTCGTAGGATCCATTGTAAAGCACATGCATGACATCGATCTAACTCATTTCGCTGACAACGTACATTATTAGGTAACATACAAAGTGACATAATATGGCACATTAATTCATAACAAAAAATTATGAAGGACGAAATGTAACCAGCGAATTTTAGTAATTTTTACTAAGGTGCAAAATAAAAATGAAAAACAAAATGATAAAACAAAAGAGTCAATATTGGAGATTATTTTTCCACATCATTTGATTCGAAGCTGTCAAATGGTTTTAAGAAAAAATAACACTGTCGCTGTTTAAAAATAACAATGAAATATTTAAAGAATTCGGCCATAACGTCATTTGAAACGACATCAATATTTCAGGGCCCACTTTACAAAAAAAACAAACCATCAAATATTAATTACAAAGTGAGGGACAAATTGTTGAATATTTCAGACAGCCACATTAACAGGAGCTTAATGAAACGCAACACTTGATCTCCATTAGCATGCCAGGAAGAATCGCGCAATTTGTTGGACCGAGTAATAAAATATAGACTACTATTCCCTTTTTAATTCTTAAGTAAGAAAGGCAAACGATGTCACGCAAAATAAGACTTAATTTGGCTAAAGTAATGGATATTACCTCTCCTGTCGACTTCCATTTTGTAAAATGTGAGATAAAAATTCTTGTATTAAGTAGCGGGGAGCCCGAAGCGCACGATATAATTTTTACTTGTTTTGTAATAACGTTTTGAAGAGTATTTTGTTGGTTGTTAGTTAGAGGAGCTCTAGTGTATACTGTTATGTTTATGTTCTTCATATCCCCGTAAGGAGGGAACATTATCTTCTTCTTATCGTATGGTTGATGAACAACCTGGTGTCAGAGTTTAAACCGCTTGTTATAAGCCTCTGACATGGCTTTACACACTGTTGAAACATCTCTCAGGTGTGCTGGTTTCCTCACGATTTTTTACTTCACCGTTTTTACCAACTGATATCTAATTTATAGTACGCACATGAATTCGAAAAGACATTGGTGCGTGCCGGGATTTGATCTTACGACCATTATAATATAATATGTAGAATAATGTTGATCCTACACTAACCTTTTTATTTTATTTGTAGTTTAGAGTACGAATATAAGTAAGTAACTAGGTTGTTATCAAACATACACATATTATATTTATTTGTAGGTACGTATTTTTTAAGATTTATTCAAAACATGATATACCTACTATTAGGTAGGTACATATGTATACATAAAGTCACGCCACTTTCCCAGAGGTTTAGATAGAAACCACGTATCGTCGTATGCTACGATCATCTTTCGCCTCGTTCAAACATCCTATTCTTCATACATGGAAACTGGCCTTTTCTAATAATAAACAAAAGTGGGAATAAGTATATATATTATAAAATAAAACTTCCAGAGACATCATCCCTTAATCCCTAGAAGGGATATAACAAAGCTGAAAGGATTATGCAAATTTCTTTGTGATCTAAATATTGTAGCTAGAAACTCTATGAAGTTGCGGCTGACTGGCCGCTTGCATTGCAAGCCCATTGTTCTTAAATTTAGAATTCCTATGATATTTTGTTTTGCTGGATTACCTGATCGCAATACCGTAGGTTAAATAAGTTTTTAATATTTTTTAAACATTACCTATCTTAAAAATAGACCAAGGCCAATGTTCCCATATTAGGATTAAAATTAAAACATAAAAGTAACTTGGATTTTGATTGGGGTAATTATCACAGAAGCTCAATTAGAGAAATAGTTGCCACGGATGGCCGGGGTCATAGGTGGCCCTCGTGTCTATCATTTTAGAAGTCATTTGAAAAGAAGTATAGAGACAGAAATATTATTTTATAAATCAATATTAGACTAGGTATTCCAATTCTCCACTTAGCCACAGAACAAAACTAAATTAATTAATTAGGAACTTTAAACTAGGCCTAACGAGCGACGGAGAATAAATTTTAAATTTTCGCATTTAGGCTTAGAATTTAATTTCGCCAGCGTCTGTCAAGAAGATAATATTGTTTATTATGAACGAACCCATTAATCTGTCTCCATTTGCCCGCCAAATGAATTGTGTCACTTAATAAAGATCTCTGAGGGCCCGGGAGAGGGCTGGTACATAAATTAATACCTTCCCGTGTATCATGAAGCACTATAATGTTCTTTTTAATTATGAACGAGTAGAACTGAGAACTTGACTGCCTCGTTGATCTAGTGGTCGCCGATTGTGGCTGCTGAGCACGAGGCCCTGATTTCGAATCGAGGTCGAGCAGTGTTATTAGGTTATTCTCAGTAGCAGTATGGAGCCCAGTTAATAGCAATAGGCTCGTCCCCTATTACGTTCGGACTTATAGTATAACTGGCAAAATGTGGGTGTACCATACAGTATATACATTTGCCATCGCCACTTGCTACCTCTGTGTCGAGTAATTTACAGACGTGTTATGTTGTGATTAGCACGAGAAGTTGTAAGTACATTTGGAATCAGTGATCTAGTCTGTATGGAATCAAATGGTCTCACGTCGTCTTTTGTTTTCATTGTACGTTTCATAAAATTGCTTTATTTTGGCAATATCTGTTTTTAACCGACTTCAATAAAGGAGGAGGTTCTATGTTCGTCTTTTTGTATGTTTTTTCTCGATTAATTTTTTTCTTTTTGTAGTATGTAGTTAGATACTTTATATAGAATAACCCTTTAACTTGCCTTTTGCTTCGTTATTTATACAGAGTTTAAATGAGTTTGCTCTTGTGATAATTACCGAATAATATTATAAAGAATAAAATACGCTTATACAAAAACAAAGCTAGCTTTAGACCCTCTATTATCTATAGAATTCCTAAATGAGGTTGGTGATTAATAAAAAAAATGTTTCCTTTAAGGCCATAGACAAGCGTCAGTCAGTTATTTATGGCGGGATTAAAAGCGGGAACGCGCGGTGGCCAATATGGCTACCGGCGAAGGCTTAGCCGATGATTTAAATACAACCCATCGATTCGCTAAAACGCGAAATGTAATTAATCATATTTTAGCCGCCTTTAGAAATACTAGAGGATTGAAAGGAAAAGGGGCCTATTAAAAAAGGTTGTAAAAAGGCTGAGTGAAAGCCTTTTGCTTTGAAATATGAAACATTTTGTATGGATTTTATCTTATAATGTTGGATAGGACGTGCCGGTGTTGCGGCCTAGTTTCAGGCGCTGTGTAATGTCTGGGTACGTGAACGAGAGCACTGTTACAAATAGAGTCGACGTTACGCAGACATTAAGTGAAATATGTTAGAGAAGATTTAAAAAAATATCTCTGCTACATTTTTGGATTGTGGTGTTGGTTTCGTAGCTTTGCTCATCTGTTAATTTTATAATTTCGGTAAGTCTATGAAAATATATTATGAATTCACAGATATACATACATATATACATAAAGTCACGCCTATTTCCACGAGGGATAGGCAGAGACCACGGATATCCATTTGCTACGATCCTGACATACTTCTTTCGCCTCATTCGCCTGATATACTTGCATCACGTTCCTCATACACGCTCGTGGGTTAAGGGTACTCCTCACTTCACAGTTAATGTGCTTTCTATTGTTGTTATTATTAATAACGGCTGTATTATGAAATGGTATTGTGGATAATAGGTAATAAAGGCATTACTTGACCGTCTGTAAGGCGTGAGTCGACTTCTGTTTTTATGCAAAATATATCTAAAATATCCACCAAGCCGTCCAAGTAGAATACAGTAGGTACTAATTTGATACAAAGAGTTAAATCATAAGATTTCGATAAAAATAATAGTATTATCGAGAATAGAACTATCATTTGATGATGAACGGTTTTGTTGTACCTAACCCTGGAATTTTGGCAAAAATATTTTGTTTTCTAATTCTGAGATAAATTGACAGTTGAAGTTTATACTATAGATGCATCGTTCAGCCATCATTTAACTAGTTCAGCACTAAAACCAGCTTGACCAAGGCAGCACTGTATCGAGAGTCCTCTTGGTCTTGATAATCCAACACAAACGCTCGAACCGATCGAATAATAGCAATCAAAATCACTTTGAAGTGACAATACTCCGACACACTTACGAACCAACAATACCGATTGATATTCAGTCTCGACACTTCGATTCCAACTGATTCCAATTCATATTCCAAATCGACTTAAGCTATCAAGCCAAGTTGCATATTGAGTTCAGTACTCAAAGGCTCTGGGTGTCTCAGAGTACAATATACTTGACAAGAGGTCAACGAAGACGGGTATCGGATGCAGAGTACTGGATGCGGTTTTGGTACGTTCATGAATATCTATCGGCGAATTGAGGCGTGTAGATGAGTCATTGTTATCTTTGTAGGGTTAATTTTCATTAAATATATTTTAACTTTCCGCGTAGAAATTAGCCAGGATAGGCAGGTGAAGAAGCTTGTTATTCCCTAGTGTTCAAGTTTTAAGTATACTTACCAGCTGCATCAGGAACATCGGTCCTTCTTTGATTCTTTGTAATTCTACCACGCAGCAAGGGCGCAACGTACAGGCGAGACTTTTTGCATATACATATAATTATAGAATATGCCATAGGGTTGCATTTGCTTAAACTTTTTAACCCTTGTAAAGTATAAAATTCAAAGGGCCAGTTGCTTTTATTTAATGGATTTTAATTATTACCTAACCCCTTCACTGTCCAAGTGTCCATGCATCAAACATATATAAGTTTTAAATATGTAGGCAATCGCCTTTAAAACGCATGTCTTCGTAAAGACAGGACCGACAAAAATTCAAGTTACAACGAAAGCATCTTCCATCATTCTCATTCCTTGTAAGTAAGGCTACACCGTACTTGACAATGGCCGCAACCATGGAGCACGTTCCTCTGATATTATAATTAACGACCAGCAATACGTATTCATTGAAATAATTTGCGACACTATTATGTAATGGTATTACCTAACCGCCGAAAAACTAGGCATAGGTTAGGATCGATAAAGTTATGGTTTTGTTTAGCTTTAGGTACCGATTAAGATCGATACAGTTGTGATTTTGGTTAAACAAGTTGACTTATTTTACTAGATATTATGGTTATCTTTCGTCAGTGTTATGCAAGTGTAATTTAGTCAGTTTTATGTAAATTCAAATTCTCCGATGCTCCGAGGCTCTACCGAGCCTAGTAGTAGGTTCATACGGTAGATAGATTTTATTATCAGTAATGCCTTGCTTAGCCCATCGCATAGTTAGAAACGGTTGTAGTCAGCACTAATAGCTGAGTGGTATGACCATTGGACTGCCAAATCAATGGCCCCAAATACAAACCCACGCGCCAATGGCTTTTCGAATTCATGTGCGTACTTCATTAGTTAATAGTTGCTTAAAACGGTGAAGGAAAACATCGTGAGGAAACCGGAACACTGAGCGATTTTTCGACGGTGTGTAAAGCCTATCAGAGGCCTACAGGCGGTCTCTAAACTGACACCAGGTTGTTCATCAACCATACGATAAGAAGAAGTCTGTTTTTTACAGTGAAAGACTGCTGTGCTGTCTTCGTTTTAATAGTAAAGACTTGTCGACTTCTCCATCTATTCAAGCTTTTTTTAAACATTATAATGTTACTCTACTACCTTATTTATTACTAATTATATACTTACGTTGCATGACGTTTCGATGCCTAATGCCAATCTCGCTCTCTTTGTAGGGAGGGATGATAAAACTCTCAAATATGGGTCTCACATAAATTTATTTCTCCATATACATATGTATAATTTTGCGAATCCACTGTGTCCCGAGACGCAGCGCGGGAATCTTTACAAAATAATTGTCGACTACAAACTTCTACAATTACATTCACACGTCACCCCGCCAGCCATTACGTCCGCCATATTAATTGCACTAAAATAATTATCATTAAAGCTAGGGCGTTAATTGATTTGTTCTTGGCAAAATATACGATACGCTTAACGGCGAGTGGTCACAAAATGTTTGTACTCGAGAAATGCAAGAAAATAAGCAATTCATCTTCGTGCCTGGGCGTTGTTGATTGGAGAAAAATATTAATTTCATCGTGAACTGTTCGCGACGAAAATGTAATATATTTTGGAGATCGAGTTAATTAAAAAAGTTTCGTAATTGAGTGACGGATCCATTAGGCACATTATATTTTATTTACTTCATTTTTATGCACCATTTTTTTATTTATGTACTATGCTTTGTAAAAAAATAACTTTAAAGTATATTATGATTTTCCAAACAACAATCGCCCCGACACCCCTGGCAAGTATACAATGTTAATAGATAGTAAACATAAAATTACAATTGATTGGCATTCATTTACAAATAAATTTACATTTCATCAAATCAAGATTCATTTTGTAAATTACAGGATAAAAATAAAATTAAGAACACATACAAATTAGTTGGTAAAATCAGTCTTAACATACCGAACATAGGTACCTATTAATGATGATTTTGTTAATGAGACATGCACATGTGTAAAACAACCGTTTTGTACTAAATTATGGAATCAACAGCACCTTAATATGGCATAATATTCTTAATGATTGATACCTAATACCGCGCAACTATAAATTACTTTAAAAATCCTATAATTATATAGCTGCATGGATTTAATTAGTTTATAAGTTAAATAGGTACGCGGCATTAAAGTACATTTGCAAAAGGTATACACGTAAAATATTTAATAATGGCAGAATGATACATTACCTAAGCCTAACAATGCAATACGAAAAACTGTACAAGAGATCGTAATGTGCGTTCGGATACGTTTACAAATCAACAATTCACCGCTCTCAACGCGGTGAGAAATAAAATATACGTAAAAAATAAGAAAAAAGGAATGGTAGTAAAGTAAAGCCTAAAATCACTGACATTACGTGATAAAAAAAAATTTTAGATACGTAGCTGCCTATTTAAAGCAAGTTGAATAAGCCGCTCGTGCTCACTAGCGTGTTAAGTTATCGAACCTCGCTAAATACATGATTCATCAACGAATATTAAATTTTTCACTATAACCTCAATTTAACAATTATTTTTATTAACTCTACGTACGTTTCGTATTTTATTGTATTCTTTAATTTACTTTTCATTATAGCTAAGTGAAACGATTGGCAGTTACGAATGTCAGCGGCCGATCAGCCGGCCGAATTCAGACGTACTTATTTTAACTTTACTTTCCATAGATATGAGCCACTCTTTAATTTGATCGCACATTTACGTGAAACGTTTGAATAATGCGTCAACCGCTTTATATTCCCTAAGTTTCATACAAGCTCAAATTTAACTTATACGTAGGTAGATCGATACAAGTAGTAGGTATATTGTATAAAACGAGTGAAAAACGTAAAAATCTTATACATTTACTATGAAAGGGGATTACTGTAAAAGATTAAATAACATACTACACTTAAAGATAGCTTAAAATAGTGTTAGAGTGGTGGCAGTCACGTTAGAGTCACTCGCAAATGTCTTTGTCGTCCATTACGTTCCACGCTTTTAATGAGAAGCATAAATAAACGGAAGATTAGTGACAAAGGAAAGTACTCTTTACATTATTTTTTCTCACAAAAGGAGGTGTAAAAATTACTGCTCTTTTCGCTATTTATATCCAATGCATTAACTTTTCATATCTATACCATACGTAGTTTCACGATTCAAATATAATTGAATCGTCATTCCCTTATTCTATATCATTACCACACCGAAACATATTTTTCTAACTACAAATAGATATGTCATCGAATCACGATCATCTTCTAAAAGCAAGCAGTGATTGTTCAAAGTAATTTAAATCAGATAACACTCAGGAGTCAAAAAGCTGACTGGTACTATGACTGTTGCATTCGCAAATTAATTAAACTGAAAACCTAGGCCGATAACACTATTAGCATTTTATTAAAAAAAACAATATCACTGACATTAACATGATCTGTCAAATCCGGTTTAAGGTATGTTTGAAATTAAACAACAATGATAATAGCTTTACAGATCCATAAATCCTCAACTACAGGCCTTTTTTGACCTTACACACCATAAGTCTTCAAGTAACGAGTTGTTTTTGTAACACTATATATTTTTAAACAGGTATTTGTAATAGCGCATGCTAAATGTGTTATCGGCCATGTTTGTGACGTCATCACGATTGGCTGGTTCGATTGGGCAAGTTTAAATACAACAAAAGCAACATAAAGTTACGTTGATAAATACAAATATTTACATAACATTATGCACTACCCACAGGACAGACACCAAAATTCACACGACACAGCCGATTCGTCTAAAGTTTTCATATAATATTGCAATAATGAAACGCGTTACCACAATTTACACTACTTAAACATATTTTAACACCCGATATGAAAAATAAACTTCTAATTACAGCTGCAATAACTATTTATACATTTTACAATATTATGTTTGTATATATGTATGTGACGATCAGAATTGAATATTATATATCGCATAAAGTTATTTAAGTCTCTAAGCGCACTGTTCATTCACTAACGTTACGTTTATATTTTGCTCGCAAATTATATTTTCACGGCGTAACCATTACTGATCATTAAATATTTCTCAAAACTCTTTTCCTCATATAAATGCATCTAAGTATTATTCAACTGTTTATATGGACTTTAACATTTAAACTGTTCCGTTTTAGAGACAAAAATAGCACGAACAGTTGCGATAAGCTGGAGACATATTTATACACGCACATATTAAACAACAATCTGTATCCATCATGTAACGTCCTAAACACTTTATAAAACGAACCAACATCACGTATCGTAATATTTTACGACAAGATCATTTTATACAGTGTTCATTCGCTTCAGCTAAACTGTCACATCTTGTAACGTGTACTAAATATGTTGCCAACTCATATTCTATCATAAGTTAGATAATAGGATAATAATTAATTATATTTATTACCCTTCCGACTCACAATCATGATTTTAAGTGGTCACAATCGTAAAATACATCATAAGTAGCGTTCCTAGGCACTCATACATGTTTATAGCCTCTTAAACAAGGATGAAAATGACAATCAGTCAATCTCGTGGCTACCTATGTAGCGTCACCTCCAGTGTGGAACTGTCGTTAGATATTTAATATCTGTGGCGAAGTTGGAACAAAGAAGTATTGCATTTTTTGTCTGTTGGAACTGGAATTCTGAAAATGATTACTTACGGACCGAAGTGGGATTGAAGTTAGTTCTATTTATATTATTATTGTCTTCATTGTATGGCTATGTAGATTGCTACATGTCTAAGAGAATGTTAGATGTTTACACAAATGAGATAAAGATTATGTACTCAATCGGACTCATCTTGACCAAGTTAATGAAAAATCATATTTCTTAAATTCTGAAACTGGATAGATAATATTTGAAGTATTGGTTAATTTGTATATTATATAGCTTCTAAAATCGGCTAAGATTGTATAAGCTTAGGTTTAGCCGCATCATATCATACCAACATCTAGAACTTTCAGGCATTAGCAATAACGTGTGAAACCGAAACACAATTACAAACATAATGTATCGTTTTTTATTATAAATAATAATATAATTTAAAATTTTTCGTCATAAATAGTCGCGATACTTCTTTGTTCCGTGTATATTTAAGTACATACGTCATAAAGTTCGCGCGACACTGTTCCCTGGAGCTTAGACGAGTATGTCTCATCGTCAGTTGGCGTAATGGTCGAAGGAGCCGAGGTATTCGAGGGCCGCACGGTAGCAGAACTCGTATTGGTCCTGTGTACAATAAAAAATTATTAGTTTTGAGAACTAAACATGGAAGAAGGTTATATTTATTTTATACTAGCTTATTTAAACCTATGGACTTCCAAACATTTTTAATAAAATTTGCCATTTCGATCCAGCCGTTTTTCAGTTATGGCGTGACCAAGGGAAACAGGGATTATTTATATATAAATAGATTTATAGTATGCAAATAAAGTTATGTACCTGCAGTTATTATTAGATCCATGTTACATAGTACAGTTACGTTAAATTAGAAATGCATGCAACTTCACTGTCAATGCCTTTGCGACCTATTTATGTCGCAGCGTGACAGCCCGCTACATAAATCACTCTTTCAACTGCGCTGGTGTATAACACTAAATACGTAGGTAGTTACTCGCTATTATTATTTTACCTATTGCACGCACTTAAAATGTGTGCAAAGAGATTCGCGGATATACAAAAGAAGTACTGTATTTTCCGAGGGGTAAAATGTTACTATGAAAGTGCATAACAGGTAAAAAATTGTGAAGTTTGTTGCCCTGTTTCTTGTAAATGTTTTTAGCTATAGCTAACACTAAAAAGCGGAGGAGGATGCGCGTTGAGCGCACGCCAGGATGTCCTGTCACTATTAAATTGTTAAATGACTGAAAAATTTTCACTACAACTTATCGTTAAATAATAGTCACTTACTTATTATTTTAAAAGTTTCTATTTGCAGTGAGGTGATTTGTTGATTTAAACTACTATTGATATTAAAGTTAATTAAGTAAGTTACCAAAATGTTCAAACCATTTATTTTTACAATCCAATTTGCGTGAGCTTTTAGTTATCTTTTTGTCGTAATTCTCAGATACATTTTTATCTTCTAAATCTTGTAGAATAATAAATCAGATAGTTCGAATGTTACCTCAGTCTGCACCATGGCGGGGCGCTGCGTGCGCAGCGTGCGAACCGTCTGGAATACGTCGACGACGCCCTCGTACTGCATGCGCTCCAGCACCGTCGACAGCGTGATGAACACGCCCGTGCGACCGACTCCCGCGCTGCACCGATAATGTTCCATTAAATATAAATAAAAAAGTCAGAAGAGTCAGTGCCGTAACTAGTCTTTTATGGGCCCGGTGCGATCTTCTTTAACAGCGCCTTTTTATTGTCTCTGGTCCTGGTCTGGTTATTTCTGCGCCTCTCCAGGGCCTGCGCCCTCAAATATTACATTTCATTTAAAACTTATTTAAGCCCTAAACGCAATGTCCTACTTAAGGTTTTTTAACATCTTTCGGATCTGTCAAAATATCGTAAAACTGTATCTTTTGATTTGCCACTGTTTTAATTGGTTTAAACATCCGACGCAAATTATCGCCGTTTTATCAAAGCCACTATTATTAATACCCATGTGTGGTTATAACACGACACTGGCAGTAAATTCGACACTGGCATAAATCTCTGAAAGTGCTGTAAAACTCTTGCTGGTTGCAATAAAAAAACATTCAGACATCGATGAGCCAAGTTGCGCCGGTTAAAGCGCACAGTTGCACGTTACTTATGGAACCTTCTCTCAATAACCAGTGGCTGAAACTGCTACATTACCTGCAATGCACAGTGATTGGTCCATCCTGTCCGAACTGCTCCTTAGTTTTGTGCACTTGTCCGAGGAAGTCGATGAAGCCTTCGCCGCTCTTCGGCACGCCCTGTTCCGGCCAGTCGGTGAACTGAAACTGTCTGACCGTCCTCGATGACCCGTCACGTGCGTCCGTTACCTAGACAAAAAATCCTCTTTATAGCAGAACTAAAATCGTCATTATAGAAACGTACGCAGATTGTATATTAATTATGATTTGTGTCTTTACGGTATGATTCATATTACTAACGTAATATGTTTCATATCAACCTAATATGGTTCATATTATTATTATCCTAAGTAATATGATTTCCCTAAAGCGGCTTTTTTAGTTCATCTGTTCTCAGAAATTTGATCAATATTAGATAGAATTTAAACCGATATAGCGTTAGCATAAACTGGAAGGTAAATCAAAAAAGTTTATAGCTAATCAAGCATTTTAATTTCCTTAAAATACATACTTTGAATTCTCTCAAGATGTACTGAGGCATGTTATACTCCGCGATAGGGTCCACCACGAAGCATTGGTAGCGCACAGAACGGTCCGACGGCCAGTATTGGTGACATTTTTCCTAAAAAACATAAATTTTATGTTATTAAAAGTTCATGAATTAAATGTAACGAAAACACAAACAGATAAAATATAGCTTACTCGGCCCATCTCCTTCAATTTGGTTAACATCACGATAATTGTAGAGTTGTGTTCCCAAAGCATGCGCCAGAAATCATCAGTGGTGTCTGGTAGCGGGCCTTGGGTGGCAATGTACGCTGCTCTGTATCTGTAGCCGTCAACGAACGACGCGTTAATGTAGTCAGAGCCATCGCGAGGACTCAAACAAACACGCGTTGACTCATACGGCAAGATGTGGACCAGTCTGTTCTTATGCTTGTTGGAAGGCAGACTAGCTGACGCAAATCGACTAGAATCAGCTTTCATATTAGCCAATTTTTTAAATTCCAATTCCATACCCGTTATATTTTCAATAGGATCGACGCGCATCAGCTTTTGAATGTGGGCGTGTAAGTTACGTGCGGGTACTTCAGTGTCACCACAAATGACAGCCTCAAGCAGAGCGTCGTGTATAAATATGTATTGGTCTTCAGTCTGCACCATGTAGTTTCGTTGGGCTCGCAAACAAGTTACGTGGCCGTAAATGTCGACAGTTCTTTCATGGCGGGCTCTCTCAAGCATGGAGTCGATAACGATGAAGCAACCAGTGCGACCAACACCGGCAGAGCAATGGACGACTAATGGACCAGCGTCAGGCGGGTTCAGAGCTCTCACGCGGCGCAAGAACTGAAGGAATGGTGCAGGGTGATCCGGGACTCCGTGGTCAGGCCAAGCAGTGAACTGCAATTGTTTGATTTCACGACGCTCGCTACTATTCCCATTTCGTTCCACTTGGAAGGTTCGAATGCAATAGGTAGCGAGTTCCTGAACTTCAGCAATAGTCACGGTCATCATGCCATAAGTTTCTGTCCCCCTGCTAGGCCAGTATTGGTCGCATTTGATTCTAGTTCTTTCTTCTAGTTTGGTCATCATTACGATTGTAGATGTGCGAAGCTCCCAGCACATCCTCCAGAAATCCGCTAAAGTTTCCTGAAGTGGACCTTGAGTCGCAACGTAAGCGTTATGTTTACGATATCCATCGCAATAGTTCGCGTTGATGTAGTCACTTCCAAGTATTCCATCTATCGGCTGAAGGATTACGCGACTATGATCGTATGCAATCACATTAGCATAGCGGTTTTTGGGTTTGTTCACATCCATACCCGAGTGATCCCATGTAAATTGCTGGCCAGGTTCAATACTTTCATACTCTTGCGAGAACTTGAGATTGTCGTTCGTTTTTAGTCTTTCTATATGTTCTGAAAGCTCCAAAATAGGTATAGGAGGATGAGAAATCATAGCCGGAGTTTGGAAATTTAATCGTCTCATTTCCACCGGGTCGGAAGGCGCTCCGAAGCCCACGTCAGCCGACATTAATGGTCGTGTGACCGCTGCCTGGTCAGGAGCTTTGCAGGGTTGTCGTCTTCGCTTGAATATAAACAGTACAACCAAACATAGTGAAAGCATCAATGCTGCGATAATTGGCCCAATAACCCACACCATGCCGGCTTCTTTCCTATTTTCTTCTATCTTAATTTCAGGATCTCCGTGTATATCTTTAGGATCAGGTCGACTTGGTTCCTCACCAGGCGGTGCTTCTCTCATATCTAATGACAAATATTCTGAAAATGGACTGGACGTATAAAGATGCTTCTGTGGAGTATCTACAACCGCTCGTACGAATACTCGGTACTTTTTACTAGGATTTAATTTTCTGTTTAGGAAACCTTCATACATTTCATCATTACCGAGATGGAATGTATATAAAATATTTCGTTGTAAGAACTTGGCGGCAATGTATGGTGCGTTTTCGTCATCTGTTCGAACGTTATTTTTAATTAAATCCTCTGTTAGGAACTGATCCGGATTCTTATGATTATGAGCTTTGTCATCAGGCACTACAACTAGATAATAATGCGATATGGGTCCGTATTCTTCAGAGGCTTGAGGTAGAATGACGAGTATTTCGTTTTCAACGACACCGTAGAAGTCTGGCTTCACCATGGGTTTGGGTGCAGCCATCTGTGTGGTAACAGTGATCTTCGTCGGTGGTCTGTACGAATCGTCATTAGGTATGGCACTTACATTAACATTATACGTTGTGAATGGTGACAGATCATTTATCGAATACGACGTTCTATCATGCTTCACAATGATTTCCTTTCTTGGTATTTCCTGCGTTTGCGTCATACCAAGAGAGTCAACAAATTCTTTAATTGCATTGTAGGATATCTTATAGCTAACGGGGTTTAAGCGTAACGGAGGCGACCATGACAACGTCATGGAGTGTGTGGACACATCTTGAGCCCTAAGGTGTAAAGGCACTTCTTCTGGTCTGACCTTCACAGTGACTTTTTCTGATAATCTTCCAAGACCATCTGCCGTTCTAGCAGCAACAGCCACAGCATATTCAGCGAATTTCTCCAAATTCTCCAAATCAGCTGAGTGTGTAACGTGCACATTTTTCTGTTGCCATTCATCTAAATCTTCGACTGGCGTCATAGTGTAGAATATGACGTAACCAATAATCTTTTTCCTTGACCGGAAAGTTTCCCACCAAACTTCGACACTAGATTCAGAAGTCGCCACGGCTTTAACTGCCATAGGAGCTCTACCGATATCTCTTTCAGTATGAGCCGTGACGTCTTTACTATACGGTCCAGGTCCCTGATCAGTGTACGCTCGTACTTTGAACACATAATGCGCATCTTCTTCTAACCCGGTAAACACTGCTTTAGTTAGTTCAGTAGTTTTCTCTGCGACGGACGACTGATCACCTCTCTTGTAGAACTGGACATCGTACTTTTTGATTTGACCACTACGATCGGCTCTGATTGGAGCCTCCCAAGTAATACTAATAATGTCAGGTGTTTGGAAGTGGTAAGTGACATTCGTAGGTGGCCCTTTTGGAGCCCCTTCTGGCGTGAGCCAATATTTGATAGTCTCTTGACCTATACCAATATGGTTTTTACCTGCTACTCTGTATTCATATTGGACACCTCTTTCCAGATCATTAATTTTATACGAGTGTATTTTAGTTCCGGGGAAATTAACTTCCTCGAGAGGTTGATCTTTTATACCATATCTAAGTCGGTACCCGAGCAAATCACCGTATGTTTGTGACGGTTTGCTCCATTCTAATTCTATCGATACAACTGGCTCCCTTTCTAAAACTCTGCAACAAATATAAAGGTTAGGTATTACTGTTCAAAATATCGTCAAAATGAAATATGATTTAGAAAATAATTTGTACTGACTTCAGGTTGACGGTAGGCCTGTTTGGCACACCGCCAGGCGTCTTTACAGACACCGGCGTACTTCGGTCACCGTCTCCTTTCCTCGTCAGAGCAGCCACTTGTACGTTGTACCGCGTATCCGGTTGGAGCCCCGATATGTTCAATTCAAGAGTCGTATCGTCCATTACGTTGAATCGCATCGGGTCATTAAGGAGTCCCTTACCCTAGGTACAAGAAATATAATTATTAATAATATTGTTTACTTAAAACCTCATTAAACGCCTAGTTTTTTATCGTTCCATACCTCTTCTCTAACTTCTTGCACATGAACATGATAGCCTCTTATAATCCCGTTTTTCTCCTTTTCTTGCGGCGGCTTCCACGTCACGTGGATCGACGTGGAGTTGATGGCAATGACCTTCACATCTTGGGGCTCTCCGGGTACTGTGAGCACACAAGATCAATGTGAGATATCTGAGCCGTACCTGTTTTCATGTCAACCTAAACTGCCCTATCAGCATCTACGGGAGCGTACTAAAAAAACTACCTAAAGCGACTTTGAAGGGCCTAAAGTGGAATTAAGCGTCAAAGGCTTTTCAGTTAAGCGTTGAGAATTTAATTGATCGTAGTTTTAAAGTGCGGTCGGTAATCCCCGTCGGTGATGCTGATAGAGCATTTCGGTCGCGGCGAGTATCTACACACGCCTGTCAGCATCTCGATCGGGCATTTGAATACCAACACACACTGAGACATTATCATTTACGCCCTTTCACATCACCATAACCAATTAAAATCCATTACCTTCCAATCCACATCGTATAGAACAACTAAAATCGTCAAGCGTTTATAAAGAGTCAACATTTAGTAAGTATTTCATCTATAAGTTTCCAAAGCAGCATTTCTATAACTAAAATCCTTAATTCACACACTGCAAGGGATCATGCTTCAGGACGTCAAGACTTGGGAGCATCAATTCAAAATAAAATCACAGGAAAGGACACACCAAGTCTTTTAATACATCACAAAATTCGTCTATGAAGACATGCTATATTAAAACTTTACCGCTTGCAGTTTGTTTCAAAGTAGTTTCGTTAGATTAAGGAGCTAGGAAGATAATCTACTGAAAGCTTAAGGCACAAGCACAAACGCACACCGATACAAGCACTATAGTAATTGGTACTCACTCCTGATGGCTGTACGGGTTACCAGCGGCCCATACAAAGTCAGTGACGAGAGAAAAAAGAGAAAAACGCATTCAAATACATTTAAGACAAATTGTGCGAACATTGCAGGGCGAACGGAACTACTAAGTGAGAGATTACGAGTAGAACGCTTGTCGGCAAAATGGGGGGCACTCTTATTTTATTTCCTCGTGTATTTTGAGCTCTTTAGGAGGCGCAATCGGTTTAAGCCGCTTGGGACGCCGGTCTAGGTTCGCGTGCATTGCCTTTTTCTGTCGGAACGCGTGGAACAAATGGGAATGAGAATTTTTATTTCGTGAATAGAGTGAAAATGTGCGGAACTCGTTTGTCACGAAGCATTTATTTCGTTTGACTGAGTTTACATGAGCGTTTCGTAGACGTTAATAAAATTAAGAATATATTTAGTTAGACGGAAAAAGGCAAAGTACACACGTTCAGTTAACCATTCCGCGTCCGACGGTGCAGAGAAGTCACTCACACGCACATGTATTGATTAACACGACGGCGGCGCCAGTCTGTGTGTGTGTGCTTCTATGTGTAGGTCTTGTCAATGTCGCCTTCGTACCTTCTGTGTGTGTGATGCCTCGTACCTCGTGTATCCTCTGTGATGTTTGTGACAGTGTCAGAGTGTCCATTGGCTGTGCTCTTCAAAATAATTGTTCTGTATTTGATATAAAAACGGCCATGTACTTTACTGGAGTGATTGATGCCGGGTTATATCACGCAGCGTTCTTTGAGCCCCACCCGTTCGTTGTTTACGGCAATAGCGAACGTTAGGCATAATTAAATAGTATTCTGTATTATGTCACAATATCTAGTGTGCATGCACGACGACAGTCTGATAGAGTATACAGAAGAAAGAAGAGAGGCAAGAGAGAAACTGCTACTGCCAAGAAGTTGTAGCACAAGAGCAAGTGAGATAGACAGAGAGATAGATAAAGAGAGAGTAGTAGCGCGTAGTCTAGTAACCGAGCTGAGCAGTCGGGGAGTACAGGCGAAGAGTGTCGCGGACCTATCCCAGGGATCCGTCGCGAGAGCTACCAATTGGTTCAGTATAAGTAGGTAAAATATACTCAGTATAGTAAATTTAGACGTTGGATCCTCGGGACGTGGCTTCGACCCGCAGCCTTCCCGCTAATAGTAGATAGTAGTCAGGACAGTACAGTGAGTAAAGAAGTAGTAATTGTGAGTAGTTCAGTAGCATGCGCGCGTGTCGTGTGGGGACGGTATTGGTATTCAAATGCGGCGCTCGGGCCGTGGTGCGTGTTGAGCGGTATAACCGGGAGCGCGCTCAGTCCGCGCCCAGCTCGACTGTCGCCAGTCTCGCTTGCTGTGCGCGCAGCCGGTCGGCGACGCAGCTGCGCCCACAGCTCAGTTGAGCGGGCTGCGTCGTGAGCCCACTAACGACTATAGCTGGTTGTGTCACGCACTCGCTCTCTCACCTCGTGTCGTCGCTAGTGCTGAGTGATTCCTAAAAGTGCAGTATTTACCTCACGCAACGGTTATCAACAATATTTTAATATTCAGTTGCGTGCAGCAAAACGTGAAACCTATCTGGTGCCCAGTGAAAACTTAATTGAACGAAAAACGGTGCGGTGTCGGTAAAGAAAGCATGCAAAATTGTGTCCATTGCTAAATACTCAACAACTGTGCGCCAAAATCAATAATATAACGGTGCCGTCGACACTATACCAGGTGCATTATAAACTTTGCATTTCAGTGAGTGCCATCTTAACGAGACGATGACGAATCATATGACGCGTCATCAAAAGAAATCATTACATGTGACAAGTGAGTGGATATATCAACTCTATGCCGCTGTGCATAGCGACTATAATACAGTGAAATCAAAATGATCATCTGTGACATGATTATAGATATACATGGAAATATTATCGGCAAGCATAGTAATACTTTTGTTACGAGAACTGAACCTCCTTGTTTAGAATCCTGCTATGTGCTCACAAAAAAGGAACAAAAGAAAAAATGACATTAGTATTTTTGGTAGTAGTAGCGCATCGAGTTTGCTAATGTGATTATGAACTATTCCGCCATGGTTTTAATGGTTTATTTATCATTACAGCCCACCACCAATATTGGATCAATAAACATTTGCATATCATTAAGTCCACTCACAGTTAAAATGGAATGTTGCCGAGTACTTAGTACCGTGCAAATATGTTGACTAAACATCGTATGTCGTTAATTACTGGACAGTTCCATTTTCACTGCGGTTATTATATTTTTTACGATAAAATCATTCATATGGCTCTTAAACAGTTTTTAATATTAACAAGTTAATTGGTTTCAATAATGTTATTCGATAGGAATGACTTTATCCAACACTGTATACCAACTTTGTAGAATCCCAAGGTTTTGTTAGTAAATAGATGTATCATTAGAAATCATTATCATCAAGTATATTGTCAATTATGAATATAAAATGTAGTAACAGAGGACTTATTATCTTCATTGCGGCAGATTAAGAAATTCATAGCAAATTTTAAAAGGTTTTAAAAGTAAAGTAACTCCCAAAAGCTCCTCTGATATTACATAGCCAAAGAACTTTGTTAATTTCAAAGATAATTAAATTATTCATCAATTATTAGCAATTAATTCTTTGGCCCGGCATCGCTCAATTTTATGATTTTATGTTTATTAACGCTCCCTCAGATTATATTAAAAAGTTCATTTATCAAGAGTTTTTTGTCTGAAAATTGTTTCGCTCTCGAAAGCGAAGGTCATCATAAAATCGAGCCGATATAGAACAGTTCAAGAATAGTTAATGTCCAATGATTGTGTGAGACACGTACCGTCTTCATGCGTGCGCACGGTGACAGGGTATGAGGCGGGCCCGTCGCCCACGCTCGTGCCCGCCAGCACCCAGATGCGGTACTCAGTCCACCGCCGCAACTCGTCCAGTACAAAGGTTGTCTGATTCAGTTTGACGACAGTAGCCTCAGAATCACCCCTCCCAGATTCCACGCAAAGCAGCTTGTAGTAAGCGATCCTCCCGTTCGCCCTCTCAGCGGGCGGCGGTTGCCAAGACACGCGCACGGCGGTAGGAGACACGGCCACGGCGGTCACATTCATCGGGGGCGCTCCAGGAACTAAACAAGCTCAACGGTAAGAACGAGCGCGGCACAGATCGAGGATCCGTACCGCCGACCTGCAACTGAAATGGACGCGCGACTCACGTGCCGCGCGTCGCTTTATACCCAAACACAACCGACCTAACCGACGCAATCACTGAATGCGATTGAAACAAAAAATAAAATGTGCCCAAAACAAAATGAAGGAACGACATCAGTCGTCAAAATAAACGAGCATGCACTTTTTGTTAGTGTGGTGTAATGTAGGATCCGCTCGCCCATACATCTCTAAGTCTCATCCGTCACACTTTCCCCTGTTGGAAGAAAATTGTGATGATTATGTTCTAGCTTACGACGCGGAAAACACTATTTTTATCTCGGTGATAGATGCTGTGATAGATAGAGGCGATAAGATTGATGGTGCTCGATAAAGTTAATGACAGTTGACCAAAGATTTCCGAATGTCGTCCGCGTCGTCGGTAGAGAAATAAAAAAAAAATGTCGTTCGAGGCGTCAACCTCTGATTTAAAAGTCTGACCTACGTACAACATAAAGCTACTACTAAGGTACCGTGTACGCTTTCAATTAAGCAAATTCACGCTAACAAGTTCGACAGTTTCGTTCGGTGGCGCAATCAAGTTACGGCGTACACTTTACCGTTTCGACAAATTTACGATTACAAAACACATATTGTGATATATAAAACTTGGTGCTTGTGCTGTATTACTGGCAGCGTGCCGGGCAGGTGCTCTTATGTGAAATATTACATTAGGAGTTACCTGGAATACCCACAATAGGTTCACTCACTCATATTCTCAAGCGATGACTGGGAAGGAGCCACGATGAAAATTGCACAAATAAGCGAAACGTTCAAAGTATTTTTAAGTGGAACAGTTGAAAGCGTTTTCCATAAATTGTTTTGGAAAGCGAAATTGTATTGCGGTAAGCTGGTATGAAGTGACTAACTTATACCATGTAAAGGAAGGTGGCAGTTTAAAGGGGGTTTCGTTCCTTTAGGGGGTCAATGTTTGATCGGGTGTTTTGGTCCTTTGGGCCGATGTTGTGGCTCGTTCCCACTCAACCTATCTACACTCACTCTTCACGAGACGTCACCCAGAGCGTGTGGTGTGTTGACATACCATATTGTTTCGTTCGGACAGCTATGGGGGGCGTGGTCGCTCCCTCCCCCCGCTGCGACCTCGCCGCTAACCAGATGTAGTACAACGTGTTGGGGTACAGTCCGTTCAGGGTGTACGTCTCTGTGATTGGTATCCGCCTGAGAGGAGAACAGGTATGTAAGAATAGTTCCGAGCTAATTCCGTTAGCCAGAGTTACCTTTATTCAATCCGAAAGATCTAGACCCATTTACATTAATACATCCAATCACATATTATATTATTTAGCTAAACATATTTTTTTAGCATTCAGTCGACCTTAAAAAAGTATTAAATATATTTCAACATGTAGCAAAAACCCGTGGTCCAATATAAGGGTTTTGTACAGATCATGAAGTTTATAACTTTCACTATGAAACCATCATCGTAATTGCAAAACGACTTATGAGTAAGATTGTTTATGTATGAGACAGCTAATATATTTTTTGCGATTACATAGTTTCAAAGAGAAAGCTGTTCAGTTTATAGGACTGCTCCCTTACCATGAACTCTTAAAGCAGTACATTTTTCGATGAGGAAGTGAGACGCCGCTACCTACAGCAGGGCGGTGTCTTGCTTCCAGAACGGAAAATGTCCTACTTAAAGAGATCATGGTAAGGGGGCTGATCAACACTCTTAACTATGACCTCGCATTTTTGATACTCGTTATATAACACAATCAGCCTTACTTCCTATGGTGTTCTTTCGCGTAGGTATCGTTCCAGTACAGTTCGTAGGACACTATGTTGTCACCAGCATGTGCCGGTCGCCTCCACGATAGTGTCACTGAGGTTTCGCCTGCTTCCACTGCTACCAGATTCGAGGGTTGGGACGGTACTCCTGGTAACAGCAAACATGGCGGTATTTAGTTTTGTTGGAGACACTGCTTGAAGAGTTAATAAATTCAATTTATTTGATTTTAGTTTAAGATAGTTTAAAACTTCGTTTATGGCATTGAGTTAAAGTTTATTGGATTTCGAAGTCGAGAAACCCGTAACTCTTTATAGGTTTCAAGATGAATACGAATGTTTGTTTACCCAGAAATTGTACTTCAATAGCAGAATTTGATTGACCAATAAGTCAACATCTGCAGTCTATACGATTTTAAAATCTAAAACTTTACTGAACATTAAACTTTGCTTATTTGCCAACTTGTGTTACATAATTTGTGTACACCTTTCACAAGTTTTTAATATAAAACGTTTCTCATTCGAAGTTTTTTGAACTACAACGCAAACATTTAAATATTATTTTTTTAAACATACCAATTATTAAAGGACTATTTATATAAAAAATGTTTGACTATAATTTGAATTCTTACAACAAGACTATTTATTTGACATTAATTTTGTTAATTCGTTAAGCTCCTTTTGCTGACCGTATCTACATCAATTTCTAAAATACACTGACCTTGCTGCGTTTTAACTTGAACGGGCGCTGATATGGGTCCAGGACCCACTGATGTGAAGGCTTGAACTCGTATAGTGTACACAGTATGAGGGGTCAGCTCACTGATCGTAGTTAGATGACTGTTGTCCATCTGTAATTAAGGGCGCCTTCAACTTAACCGTTTAGGGAACTAGGCCAAGCCAATATGCAGCCTAGTTTGATAATCTTAAGATTTATAATTGCTTGATGTTCATTATCTGAGGTTTTAGCTTTTACTGTACTCTGGCGAAACAAGCTTTGATTTTTCTTCTTGAACTTTAGAACGTCTGTTGTCGGTGTAGTAGTATATACAAGTCTTATCCTTCTTGTATTTTGGAAATAAGGTTTAAGAAACGAAAGGAAATACTCGCGACTTGGTAACATTTAAATTCGATTTTTGCATCCAAATACTGTTCACAACTAAGAAAACTGGAAAGTACCTAGTTTTTAAAGAACTCAGCATACTTTTGAAACTAGTACGAAGTGGCAAGTGTAAGTTGCCAACAAAATGTTCACACATTTCTATTTGATGATTATAACTTTTTCAATACATTTCTGGTACTGTATCGTCATGTTACTACTTACCATTTGCGAGTGCCATGACTGCAGTTGTTGTGAGGGTTCCGTAGTGTAGAAGATTTTGTAGCCCTGCGAAGAACGATACAGTTTTTAAACAGTCCAATATTTCGAGTGAATGTGTCGAGTGTTTTTGAATGAATGAATTCTGTTTATTTCATTTATTCATTAGACGTTAATGTATTTTATTAGTATAACTACGAGTATGTTAAGTTCGCAGATAGCATCGCATTTTAGTATTAGGTAAACCTTTTTTATTTACTATAAAATGATGATTTGGAGATAAGCGAAGGCCTATTTGGGCTCCTGATTTTGCTATTTGAAATTAGTTCTTTTAATTTTGATCCTAAAAAGTCTTATCAAAGCTTAGCACTCCTAAACATAAAGCAATCAGCTCTCTAGATCTAGAGTAATGAAAATGTTTTCCTTTAAAAGCCTGGAGTATCTTAGTACTCTCAGATCGGAGGTAACACGATCAAATCTCCAAATTGAATTGGAACAGAAACTACATTTAGAATTAGTTATCTTCGGCCGTCTTCACTCACCGTAACTTGTCCGTTAGGCGTCTCCGGCTCATCCCACTGTATCACCATGGTACTGGAGCTTAGTGGACGGACTTGCACGTTTCGTGGGGCTGAACCAGGTTCTATGAGAAAGAGAAACGATTTAGTATGGAGGTTGAATGTCTTGCTAAGTTGCCACTTTAGTTGTTTATTGACCACATCTGCATGCTAATAATGAGGATTTGAATAAGGCGACTGTAGAATTTTATAGATACCAAAATAAATTTTAGTTAATTAATCAATTCAATACAGAGAGAGAGTAATCAAAAAATATTTCTAAAGGGACCACGAGCATTCAATAAACAAAAGGAACATGATTATACGATCAGATAATATTGAAGGAATATAAATATACCAGGTATTCAATCTAAACTAATTCACTACAGAATTCAGAATGACTGGCCAACATTACATTTTTGGAAGAGAGAGAACAAAAATACAGGTAACATGGTTTACACAACAATTAATTAACATAAATAACAAAGCCAATTAGAACAAAACAAATAGAAAAAAGATTATATTAACAACTACAATATATTTTTATTATGAACAGATTAATAAAATTGTACACAAAAAGGATGGTATTGTTATTTCATGAACCGTAAAACATAATGCCGCTCTGACTCCTACAAAATTGTTTGTACAAATTCTATCAAACCCTCCACCGCTATTATCTCAGACGCAATAATACGTAAACATTGAGATTTGAAATTAAGAAGCGACTCGACTCATCTCAATTATGTACAAAATGAAAATAAAAATAATAGGACAATAAGCGTCGGGGGCACAATGCCTGTCTTAATAGGATTTGTAATCGCTGACTCCAACACGAAAACGGAGCGTCACTCAATGAAAATCTCTTTTCTGATTATAATACTCGCGAAGGACGAAACAATAAAAGTTTCGGGACTGTGCAATATTAAAACGCCATAATCTTGTTTGGTCCAGGATACGGGTCGGCGACGTCAAGCTGAACTTTTCCTTTATTAGAAATGTAAAGAATAGCAAAGACCTGTTGGTAAATTTATGTACCAACGTTTCCATTACTAATTCATCAGGGTTTCTTATTTTGTTTGTATTGTGACATCGCGTTTTGGAATCGTGAGCGAGGTTCCACGAGTCAAATTTAATATGTTTTGCAGGAGGAAATTAGATATGATGTTCAGCATTAGCGTAGCGAGACATGTTGGGGCGTAAATAAAGAAATGAAATTCCACCACAGGGTACGGCAAATATTAAATATGTAATTGAGGCAAACGAGCAGAGTAACACCAATTTGTTACGTATCGCGAACAAATACAATAAACATGCAAATTATTAACAGATATACAGATAACCCGTACAAGCGGAATATTAGCTACAACCACTCGACTGATTTAAATGTATTAATATACGAGACAACGTACGATCATGCTATCAAAGCCCAGATTTTAGAATTTTAGACCCATAAACAACGCCGTTAATGATTTACGGAAATTGATAATGTATACTTACTGGCACCTCCATACAAGGAATCCACTGCAAGAAAGCAAGGAAACAAATAACAATATTAGTATAGAGAAACAAGTGAACAGTAACACACAAATCACACAAACTGTGCCGTAGAAGAACTTTAAAACGTGTGACACAGAATTGACCTTATCTTGATCCTAACATCGATAAAAACGAAATGGTGCATGATTAAACAAACAAAACATTTTACGCACTACGACTACTTTCTAAAAACCAAAGTATATGTGCAAATGAAATAAAAGTTTATGATAAATTAGAAGCGAACTTACATGAAGCATCGGCGAATGTCGTACGTCGGTTTAACGCGCAGGCATGAAAAGACGATCAAAGAAAATACCTTAAAACTGAGAATTGAGCGCAAGAAACGTAAAACAAATTTATTTACCCGATTCAAAGCAAGGAAAATTAATTTAAGACTTGCCAAAATTTAAAGCGAGACAAGAGAAAATGAAATTATAATAAGCGTATGGGTAAATGCCTAGAAATACTAATATTTTGTTAACTGGTACCATTATAACGCTGGAGTTTGTCACATTAATTTATACATCTCCGTAGATGATAAGATATTTTCATGGGGCAGTTAATCTTTCTAGGGGCTTAAATGGAACAACATTGATGGCGTGAATTCGATCCCGAAGGGTTTCAAATTTTGGCAAAACTGACACTAAATTAATCACCAAAATGAGATGGATGGTACAATTATTTTTCGTCTTTACGTTTGCAGTAAATATGAGATGCCGTAATTAAATTTAGACAATGAAGCTAATAAAATAATCTATTTATCAACTTGTTGCTAAGTAGTAAGTAATTAGTCCGTTTTATTGTTCTACAACGGAATTAATTAATTGTATTCTAAGAGTTGGCAAAGGTTAGCAGCTGTATATAGCGAACGGTACTAACGACGTTTTTAGATTTTCTCCACTTACTTCTTGACGAGGTTCAACATACTGGGTGTTCATATCTATCAGAAAATAAAGCTCCTTAACACAACTGACATTAGACACCGTATATATATACGCCTAACTCCTAAAGCTAGCAACAAGGCCTTTTCCAAGACAATGCAACGATTTACCTCGTGCCATGATATTGAGAACAAGTGAATAGGTATATATTTCATGTGTATAACACTTTGACAGCAATAATTGGCATTGATTATTTTAAAACCTTCCCTAGTTCTACGAATGAAATTCTTTCATCTTAAATTGACTTTTGCAAGAATCCTGTTGTCCGGAACAGAAAATTTATCTCTCAAGATTCAGTCCAAACCGTTAAGAAGAAATTTTCTTCAGGTCCATTAATTTTGTCATTCCCGTACACAATCGTATCCATACCTTACATTATGATGACATGTCTTGACGTATCTACATTCCAGCGAAGTTAGGCACACTTCAATTCACCCCAATTTAATAGGTCTCTACATACCGGTCTCTCCGGTGGTGATGACGGCGGGCGCTGAAGGTGGACCTCGACCGATGTTGTTCACAGCTATCACGTACATCTCGTATTCCGTGTAGGGCGATAGGTTGGTCACCGAGTAGTACTGAGTGATCACTCCTGAGATCTCGCTGAATGCCTGTTGGAGAGACAGATAAGATATTTTTGAATATATTCCTTACTAGCTTCCTCCCGCGATTTCATCCTCGTGGCTTAGCCTTTCTCGATAAATGGACTATCCAAAACAAAAAACAAAAAATTTACCGGACATGACCCGGACATTTATAATATAATATTTAGCTTATGTATAGTAACTTATGTATATATAGTAAAGAGAAAAATAAATAGCCACTTCTCAGCTTCTTCATTTGGATAAATCATACATTTCTGAGTTGAGGTTTAAATTTAACCAACTCAACGCCTAGCTTTTACAATGACGTGACCTATAAAAAACCATCCAATTAACATTTACTTATGATTGATCAATTTACTGATTCTCCTATTTAAGCTTCGATGTAGTTAGGTTTAGATTGCACAATCCTCTTTCGATACTTACATTAAAGGCAATTGCTTACCTGATTGGCGTATTTAGGCTTATACTGTATGACGTAGTACTGCGGCTCTTCAGGTCCATTGTAGGTCCACGTGAGCCTGACAGTGGTTGCCGTGATCTCTGAGGGACGGACCTCCGTCGGTGGGCCAGGTAAAGCTGTGGAAAAGAACATCGTTAGGATTTTCATGAGGATAGAAAACTTCGATGAAGTAAGTAGGAGATTGACAAAGCAAATAGGAGCGTGACTGGAATAGTTAGAGAAGATATCTGTTAACATATTCTTGAAAAGGTTTTTCAGAAATGTGAGAGGTACTTCAACTGAAAAGTGTAAGAGGAATGAAATCAGAACGTATGAAGCGAACGAGGCGCGGTTGACAGTATCGTGGGCAAAAGCAATCTGAGTACTGGTAATCAGATTTGACATGAAGGTTTCACTTTATAAAATCGTTCACATTTCAAATTCAAAGAAATAAAGGTGTATACAATATTGATAAAGAAAAACCTCTACTCATAACTTTAAGGAATACATACATGATTGTATGCATGTATAGGTGACGTCATTTCTTATCGTAATATTGTTATGAAGTTACACACTAATAAGGCTTAAAACAGTTCCTACCGCTTAGTAAAATAAACAATTATGTTGATCAATATAGATGGATATACATACATAATTGTATCCGTTAATACCTTTGATACACAGCGTGTTAACTAAAGCTCGTTCATTATCAAGTAGGATACATAGATGATTGTATGCAATCACATCATATTAAAATATTCATTCAGTGTAATTGTCACATTAATTATTTTGCAATTAATTTATGTTTAATCGTTTTATATTAATTTGGCATTATAATAATAAATAATAAAAAATATTTTCTCGTCAGCAAAGGTGCCTTTATCTGGGATAGTATCAATGTGGTTAAAATATAGGATCCTTGTACTATTATAGGGTTTAATGACCCAAGATGGTACAGTCAGCATCAAAAGTCGATGACCATATTCAGATTTTCAAAATCACTGTACATTATATCACCCATAAATCGCTCAACAAGATAAGGCGCCAGTATTGAATGAACATCATTAAAGTTCAAAATTAACTGAACACTACTCATCAAAGGTCACTGAACACCATTTTGTCAAAAATTGCTGATCGTTATAATATCCGAAAACATCATAACATTCAGTTTTACAAAAGTCACTGAACAATATAAAATGCTTATTTTGGTTATCTAGTGTAATCACGGCAACGTCCAAAAATAACTTAACATCATAAATAACAAAAGTTACTGAACATTACTTTGTTTCGGATACGTGCGTGTAAACTTATACTATCAAAAGTAGCTGAACTGCAAACTAAAAAAGTGCTCTTAACTATCTTCAGAGTTATAAATCCAATCTTGTCCTATACAAACTAAATGATGTAAAAAAAATTAATTGGATGTTTTCGAATTTAACTTTCCAAAATAATTCAGTTTGAATTTATACCATCTTTATTTATAATGTTCATTTGTCACTAAAGCGCAATTGATAACTAATACAATATTTATAGATGATAAATAATTGCAACCGCAATGGTCTACATCCGATACAAAGTGATAATTAAGTAGAAATATTCTTTTTACATTCAAGGGTAAACAGTTTTTCAAATACCCACAACTATGTTTCCCAAAGAATTGAATTAAAACGGAATTTGTGTGAATTTTGAAAATGAGTCTTAAATGTATACATATTAGGTTTTAATTCAATCGTAACTATAAAATCATAAACTAAGTCGACGTTATGAATTTTATTAGAATCTGCGTGATTTTTGGAAATGAGTCTTATTGCTTTACGAATAAGGTTACAATTCAATCAACTAAAAAAATCATTGATTATGTCGATGGTATAAATTCAAACAGAATTATTTTGGAAAGTTAAATTCGAAATTTACATCCATTTTTTTTTTACATGATTTAGATTGTATAGGACAAGATTGGATTTATAGCTCTGAAGATAGTAACGAGCACTTTTTTAGTTTGCAGTTCAGCTACTTTTGATAGTATAAGTTTACACGCTACGTATCCGAAACAAAGTAATGTTCAGTAACTTTTGTTATTTATGATGTTAAGTTATTTTTGGACGTTGCCGTGATTACACTAGATAACCAAAATAAGCATTTTATATTGTTCAGTGACTTTTGTAAAACTGAATGTTATGATGTTTTCGGATATTATAACGATCAGCAATTTTTGACAAAATGGTGTTCAGTGACCTTTGATGAGTAGTGTTCAGTTAATTTTGAACTTTAATGATGTTCATTCAATACTGGCGCCTTATCTTGTTGAGCGATTTATGGGTGATATAATGTACAGTGATTTTGAAAATCTGCATATGGTCATCGACTTTTGATGCTGACTGTACTAGAGGCTCTGTTTTTTTTTAATATTTTATGTTCGAGTTAGCCATATTAGATGGACGGTGCTTTTACTTCACTTTGAATTTAAAAAGCCGCTAGAAATTTAACGATGTATTTTTATTTAGTTTACTTCCACGTCACTTTAACACGTCATTACATCAAAATATCAATATTATAAGATGCCCTACACATAGCTACTAGTGCTACGCCAATCGTACTACCCATAAACCACAGACCAACACTAAACGGGCGCGTATCATAACCGAATCATCTCGAACATTGAACGCATCAAACAACTTAATCCATCTCAAATTTAATTGAGAAAACGTTGCTTCGAGTTACAATAATTAATCATTAATCAAGCTGGCATTCGTTTGTCTCCCGGGTCCCGCGCAACTTTCCAACCCTTTCAATTATGAATTATAACACTAATTCATAATGGATGTCTTCTCGCCTTGCCGCAATTTATCAAATTGATTTTCGTAAATCCCTCTTTCTACCTCAGCGAAGTTATTACCATAAATTTGCAACAGTTATCCCAAGAAATTATGAGTGTAATTTGATTCAGTCACTCATCTACTCCACTCAAACGCTCGAGCAAAATTGCTCGGATTAATTAGGGTATATTAGGTACTGTGTGACTTTGAGTTGTGATTTAAAATATATGTATAGGTAATTGAAGTTTCATTAATGCTGACTAGTGTATCAAAGAAGTGTTTAAATCAAGAATGACAGGTTTATATAAACAACAAAATTGCTGTATTTTGCGGTGTTAAAACGAACAGTTTTGACGTTAAATATTGCAACGATAAAGAATTTGTAATCCAAAATACTTATATGATCAATTAATACAAAATTTAAAATAACGTTTGGAATTTTTATATTATTTCAAACCATTAGTGAATGAGGCGAAAGAAGTATGTCAGGATCGTAGCAAATGGAAATCCGTGGTCTACCCCTCGCGGAAATAGGCGTGACTTTATGTATATAGGTATGTATGTATCAAACCATTTTAAAGTGTGCCGGAAATGTGTGATAATAAATAAAAAAATCATAATGATTTCTATAACTTTTCGAATATTAGTCATTGAAATAAAACTATTTTTACGTCGGGACCAAAACACGAAGTAAAAACCGCGATAAAAGCCGTAAAAATATTTTTATTTTAATAAAAAAATCATATCAATTCCGAACAATACGAGTCGTGGAGTTAGGGATAAGTGGACGGAGGAAAGACCTTTGCCCTGCAGTGTGACACACAAAACTGGTCCTAATTCTAAGTCATATAAGGTATTAAATACATAATATTAATAGGTACTTACACTGGACTTTAACTTCAGCGACTGCTTCGATCACGCCCAACACACTAGCCGCCTCACACGTGTAGTTAGCTGACTCCCTAATGTCTTCCAGTTTGAGGGTATTTAGACCTAGCGGCGGGTTGTCCTCCGGCGTCAGCCATTTTGTTAAACCTGTTGCGACAAGCAATTTGTTAGTATCTTGTTATTTATTATGGAACAGCTGCGACTCCAGCTGATGATTAAGGGCTCTGTTTGCGTCCAAAACAAGCCTTCGAGCCAAATCATCATCGGCCTTTGCGTTACTGAGGATTTATGCAGTGTCATCTGGGGATAGGCACTTTTTCTGGTGTGTTTATAACCACAAGTTGAGCACAACCAGAGTAAATAATATGGACAATTCTCGAAAGCTTGTTAGATACAATACCATAGAAGAATAGAAGAGAAAAACATTTATTCAGAAGAAAATTTCGTACCTTTTCTCCATTTAACAGTAGGCATGGGCGAACCGAAGGCTACACATTTGAGGGTTAAGTTCCCGCCCAGCATCACCTCTGATTTTGGGGGCGGTGGTATCGAAAACTGTGGGGCTACTCGTCTCACTGTGGACAAAGACATTCGGTTATTATAAGAAGTAGATGAAACAGTAACAGGTTTAAGGTAAAAGTCATATAAATCATTGTGTAAATGATAACATAATGAAAGTCCGATTTGGACAAATTATTAGTGTGATCTGTAAATATTTGTTTCGGCTTTCACCGTTAGTGCATACGAAATCAAGTCTCTGGTTATGAATGGGGCAAAAACGAAGCCTCCAAAAGGGCTTGCAAGACACAAGAAGTCGAAAAAAAAACTTGTAGAGAGCATCTCCTAGTGAAGATACTTTAGTACGTCCGGCGCTTCTTGGGCGGTCAAGGACCAAGATTAAATTAAAGTATCTTAAATGTTTTCCTAAATAGCTTCATGTAAAAACAAACCTTTCGTAACTTAGAGCAACATCTCATTATCATATACTATTACCATCTAACGTCACCACAAACGTCCCATCTTATCTAAACAGTCATAATCATCAACGCAGCCACTCCATTACCCGACTATACTCAACAAATAAGTCAGGGAGTAAGCAGGAGTTATGTGTGAAATAATTGCACTACTTCAGATAACCAATGGCCGTCACTAACGCTGCCTTCCTCATTAACATTAAGTATTATGGTTGGCTCATTGCGGGGGCGGATAAAGGTGCTTTTACATTACTGGTCCTTCGAACGAGATATTATTTAGTCATAAAGAGGGCTTGTTCAAATCATTTCTAGTTTTGATCGAACAAATCGAAATCGAAACCATTTTTAGTTATGTTAGAACGAATAAAATTGGTATTGGTGAAGCAGTTCCGAGAGGTATGTTATGCCAAAACTATTGACTACTGTATTATATTTGGCAATCGTAGGAAAGACTTCTTTTTAGTTTATTTAATCTAATTTTTAGAAGTGTGAGCAAATCATACCATTTAACACAATTCTGGTCCTTGCGGACGTGGTCCTTACAGACGCGGTCCTTAGCTACAATCGCGTCTAATTTCCTTTCACATAGCACTAATCTGCGTCGAGAGTAACGCGTTGGGGCTGAGAGTCGTGCAATAGCTTACTAATACTGGCTAGTCAACGCACGATCGTAACATTAACCTGTTTCCCTCTGTTAAGTTTAACGGCTCAAATGACATCTGTATTAACCTGCAGTGATACGGTATACGGGAATGATTTGTTTTTGTTATTGAAATTGTTAACAAAAGTAGTTGTTCCTTTTTACATAAGGACAGTAGCAACACACACATTGTTGGCGCATTCGTTTTGTGTACAGGCGCAAGATTCTATTAGCGCAGCGCAGCAGTCGTCTTTATGTCATTATTTAATCTGAATATATTGTTTTGTCTAGCTAAGTTTAATAGTCTTTATATTCACCTATTTTGTTTGTCGTAAATACATAACTTTTTACATGCAACGTTGTCAAATTTATGTTGTTCATATTTTTCTTTTCTATATTGAACGTTTCTACGTTTTTGCATTACTGTGTTACAATATGAGCTAATAGTGATATGTAATAAACTTTTTATCAACAAAATAGACAGGCAACTTTTATTTTTGACCACAACTCTTATTTTTTGAGGTTTTTTTACACGCTGTCATTTTACAATTTATACCGATATAATAATTCTTGTAATAACAATAATAGTTAGTTATTGATAGCATCGCTGATGCCACAAACATCACCGATGCTATCAATAACTAACACAACTGTTATATCCAAAATATAAGCTGGAAACCATGACTGCCTGGGGTACCATTATGCTAATTAACGCTCGAGTCTCATTATTGTGCCCAGCACGACTATTGTATAAGGCAGCTCGGTATCGAAGATTTCATGGACTATTTACAATTCATACCCGTGTAATTAAATTTTAATTTACAAATATATAATGTGACGTGAATTTTTAATGAACGTTTTTTTATAATTAAAGTTTGTTCGCTGTAGTTCTTCGTTCTTTGCAAAGTTATTGACATGGTTTTGGGGAAACGTGTCGTAGTTACTGTTTTTCTTGCGGTACCTTCGCGTTTATTTTAAAGTCTTTTCGAAGAATGGCTACTAATCATTTATTTTGTCATTATCATAACTTCTACAGTACATCTTACGAAGGGGTCTCCTTTTAGTAAGGAAATACTTGAGTAAGGAGGTCCCGATCTTCATAACAGAGAAAATAAATAGTAGGAGTGTGCATTTTGAACAATTTTAGATAAATAAAAGAAGGGAAAAATAATATAAACAAAAATATAGTAGATTGTTATAGCCATAAATATTAAAGTGATGTTATGGAGGCTTAGTCATGATAAACAAAATAAAATACATTCACAAGGATTTGTGTATGTGTGATTGATGTGTGCTGATAGTTGAGTGCGCGTGTGTGATTTGAGTGTATGTGGGTCTATGTACAGTGTGCTGCGTGAGTGTATAAGTAATGTATGCGTGAGTGTGTATGTTTGTATCGTTATTGTGTATGAATGTGAATCTTGTTTGAGTAGGTTGGTAATAATGAATGACTGGCACTTCACAATTTCAGCCTGAAAACACCACCACAATCTACATATTATCTGTATTCACATTTTTAATGTAAATACAGATAATATGTAGATTGTGTTATTATACCCTAGCTAGCCATTGCATTAGATGAGCTGTCAATTATAACGAATAAACAGTTCTAGAAGCCATTTTGAAATGCTAACGGGTAGAATTTCGTTTTCGAACGTCGGCCTCTCTGAATGATTACTCAGCTATATTTTAATTAAGGAAATGAACAGTCGTTGTTTCGAAATACAAAACTGTAAAATTATGATTTTCCAATGTCTGTGTCATCTTAAACGTACTCTACAATTTAATTATGGAAGTGGTTTCTTCGGAACAGACAGACTTCGGACAGAATTTAAAAATTTTTTAGTTCAAAAGTTACTAGTCTGATTTTAAAAGGTATTTTGTGTTTGTGAGTAAACTTGACATTTTTATAAGCTTCAGCGTAAGTACATTCATAAAGGTTTTGTAGGTGGTAAGTGTAGATTAATAGGTATAGATATCGCAGTCATGAAATGAAGAAACGTACACGTTTAGGTACCTACTATATTTATGAATTGAAAAACAATTGCTACCGTTCTTGTAAATAACCCTTCATTATGTAAAATAACCTAACTTCAGTAAGTTGAGACGAGACATGAGCTATTATATCTTCACACGGCAATTTGTGGCAAACGGGTATCGATTCGCAGACTATCTTTAACCGCTAACTGCTGCCTTGGTACTCACACTGAAATAGATCCTAATTTTGGTGCATGTTGCCTAGACTGATTGAGAATTTAAAGAGATTAGAACATGTTAACACGGAAATATATAGAGAGGGTTAACTTATTTTTTAAGTCATAGATAGAATCGAATAATATAATTAATTTGTCCTTAATACATATCAACAAGTTTGTAAGAATGTTATCTAATCTAAGGGTATTTTGAGACCATTGCAAACATTATCATATTTCATTTAGATCGTTTTAGTGGTTTTGTCGTGATTAAGATACGAACAGACGAACAAAGTTACTTTCGTATTTGATATTAGGTACCTAATTGCTGCCAGTCTTCTGGGCTATCAAAAGGTAACCCTTTTGACAACGATGAGGAAGAATACTTTGATGCTTTTTTTAATGCCATTTTATTTTTATACATATATTTTATGTAATGCATTTCTGATATTTACGACCGATATTTTTCTGATATTTTTTTTTTGACGACCTGATTGGCGCAGTGGCTTAGCGATTGGACTGCTGCGCTAGGGGTTGTGGGTTCGATTCCCGCACGGGACAAAAATTTGTGTGATCCACAGATGTTTGTCCCGAGTCTGGGTGTTTGTGAATGTGATATTTCATGTTTGTGAAACGCACCCACGATACAGAAGAAATTCCTAGTGTGGGGCGACGTTTTTTTTTTAAAAAATAATAAATATATGTTGTAAATAGTTTGGTAGTAGGTGGAGTTTAAGTAAATAAGTAGCAAGGTAAAATTATTGCGAATTATATAGAAATGGAAATAAAGATTAAAGGTACTTATTTAAAAGAGTAAATGCGTTTAAGGTACCAATATTATAGAACATCACCCAAAATTATTTGCCGAAAATATCGAAGAGTGCTGTCAGTTTTGCATTATATAATTTTGAGTTAGTGTTCTTAATGATTTATTCTTCTTCTTCTTATCATATGGTTCATGACGTTCAACCTGGTGTCAGAGTTTAAACCGCCTGTAGGCCTCTGACATGGCTTTACACACCGTTGAAAAATCTCTCAGGTGAGCCGGTTTCTTCACGATGTTTTCCTTCACCGTTTTTAGCAACTAATTACTAATTTATAGTACGCACATGAATTCGAAAAGACATTGATGCGTGTGTTTTGAACTTGCAACCTTTGACTTGGCAGTCCAACGGTCATGCCACTCGGCTATCAGTGCCCAATGATTTATTGTAAGTATTCCCTTAACTTTACCTCAGTTATACTGTAGCTGCACAGTCACCTTCGTCCAGCTTATAGTGTCCAAATTGTCAGAGGGAATTAACATCCATGACGGTGTCTTAGAACGCAGGTGGTGAGCAAAGTTGCCATGATATTATCTTGACCTAGTTTTAGAGAAGCTTTAAAATTAAAATTATGTGGTTTTGAACCGAAACTTTTGGTGATAAATATTAAAAGTAACCGCAACAAAATGTGCTAAAAACGGTTTAAAAAAATGAAATAATGACGTCACCTTTAAGACGTAATTACTAAAAGGGAACTTGAAATTCGATGAGTGCGAGCAGCGACACGATAGCTCAGTTGGTAGAGCTGCATCACGGTACGGTTAAGGTCGCGGTTTCAAGTCCCGCTCGTGTCCATCATTTTTTAAACTTCCTTTATCAATTTCAGATGAAGATAGTTTTTGATTAATGATGTTTTATTTTTAATGTTTTGGACTGCTTGTTGGACACCATGTCTTTAAGATAGAGAGGTTTGATGTCAAGCTTAAAGCATTTGTTAAAGGATGTTTTGTCTCCCCTGAGTTTCCGATATCATGGCTCTTGCGTTACAGAAGAATATAAAGTAATATGTCAAAATATATAAATTCCTAAATTAACAAATCAGTCTATAATATTCATCCCTAATTGTAGCTTCATTACAGTCAATTCTAAATTAACATTACATAAATATTGTTAAAATATGTATGTTCTTTTAAATTAATATACGCGCGCAAAACCGTGCCGTATTGCTGGTAATTAATATAAAGTAAATTCCGTTTGAAAAGCGACTCACATTTGATGTTCCTAACCTGTATTTGTATTTATTCTGCTTAATTGAACAGTATTATTTGTGTAAGGCGGTTGACGAGTTCATTTGTTTTTCTAAAGATGTCTTTGTTGGATCGTTTCGGGGAAACATTTTGTTTGAACGTTCAACGAGTGTAATCTTACTATGATATTTATTGTGCTTCTAATGAGATTGAGGAAACGAAGAGGAATTGATACGTGTGGGTGTATTGTTGTTTTTATAACGTATCGTTGAGACGTATTAATAGGACATGGATATATTCGAAACAGTCGATAGGTACCTACCTCTGTATGTCTGCAGAGTGCATGTTACTTGTTTTCATTAAAAAAGAGAGATGAACGTAGAGTACTTTTGTGAAGTATAATCTAACCTAACGTACCAAAGCATAACTAGAGGTAGAAAAATGTATTATTCAAGTGACATTTACAATTAATATAGATGATTACGACCTGATTAGTGCAGTGGGCAAGCGATTGGGCTGCTGTGCTAACGGTTGTGGGTACGATTCTCGCACGGGAGAAAATTTTGTGCGATCCGCAGATGCTCGTCCCGAGTCTGGATGTTTGTGTATATGATAATAATTCATGTTTGTGACACGCACCCACGATATAGGTGAAATTCATAGTGTGGGGCGTGGTTTTATAAAAAAAATTAAATAGTTAACTAAACGTAATCGTCAAAGTTTTAATAAACATTTTAAAGCAATCGTAATCTGTATACTCAAAATGAATGATACAAAAGTTTCTTCTACCCAACTATACCGTCCTAATTAAAAAGGGAATAACACACGTTAAAGCGGACAATTTTCAGTCTTAAGCGAAATTAAGAAAAAACATCTTCATTACAAACGTGTACGTCTAAGAAGCGTGTAAGACAAAAAAGACGAGGTTGGACTTAGGACGATTGTGGTACTTGGCTTGGTTTAATTAAGGTGAGAGGGGGGCGAGGGGTGAGCGGTGTGGTAGAGGGGGGGGGGTTCAGCTGGGCTTTTACACGATCTGTGGCGGCCATTCCTCACTGACACCAATGTTGGCGGGTGGCCCGACTTAGGAGCGGACTGCCCCGTTACCATGAACTCTTAAAGCAGGACGTTTTCTGTCGTAAAAGCGAGACGCCGTTACGTGCAGTGTAGTGTGGCATCCTTTCATAATAGAAACTGTACTGCTTTAACTGAAAATCAGCATCATGCTGAGTTGGGGAACATTTTTTTGGCTTTTATTACGAACCTTTTATTTTATTTATTTTTTCTGTGATGTCAAGACTAAAATAATAAATTTTATTTCCTAATTTCTATAATAATACAGTAATAAAAAGTGGTTATCATCCACTTCTAAAACAGGTAGGTAGTCTTTCGCTATTGTCTATGGCTCAGACCACCCGCCCTCATTCCTGCTAGGGAAATTATTATTCTTTTATTCAAAACGCTTCCGGAACGCGCTTCGCTACTTTGTTTTCACGATTAATTAAAATTAGTTGGAGCGAACCAGAGATGGCGCCTTTTGCTTTTTTAGGATGAGCAGAGAATAACATTGGCGAGTGCACTGTTTCACATCACTTATATGCTTCACGGTAATTAGAACGCAACGCGCCGTGTTTGTTTTGCGTTTAGTTTTTCATATTTATTTTTGAGAGTCTGTACGAAATTTATTTTTGGAAATGAAACATAAATATTGCTGCTGGTGCTAAGCTAGTATTTCTAAACATGTGTAAATTATCTTCATTTAGGAATGTTGATATATTTATATCGCATATTCTCAATATAACGTAGTAGTATCTTTAGCATAAACAATACCTACATACAATATCAATCAAACTATTAAAATAATTTAATGTACTCGCAAACGGTACACTAAACAAAAAACCATAAGCTTCAACACTGTGCCACCAATATTCATATAAAAAAACGAATTCTATTCCATAAATGTTAAATCAGATGTTTACTCTAGCTAACAAACAAACAGGTCCGCTCTCGTCTACCGCCAACTTACAAATGGCGTCGTTCACGTCACAGTGCCCCCACCACCGGCACCGCGAGCCATTCTCTATTTAATACCAGTGACATCTGTACGCTATAAGACGGTAAGACTTCATAAGCCGGTGGGTAGTGTCTGAAGCATCAATGAGGTTTCCGTTTTATGCCTACGACCTTATTAGTCCGCCAGATTGGAGGTAAGGACGGGTTGGCCGGCAGTAATATATCTTTCCTTATGCCTTTCATTTCATTTGGTCTTGACCGTATTAGGTAAGTCTAGGTTATAAATAAGACTATTTTGATGCGTAGAAATGTAATCGTACCTGTTGGTACTGGTCCTGATTGTCTAGTTTTATAAACAAATAAAACCAAGTTGAAATTGAAGGTATAAAGCATTAATTTTGCGCGTCAACTTATGTTCATAATTACGTATTACATACTTGTGATTTAACCGACTTCAAACAGACAAGGAGGAGGTCTTAACTTGACTTATTTTCTTAAATTTTTTTGAAAAACGTCGCCCCTCACTAGGAATTTCTCCTGTATCGAAGGTGGTTTCACAAACATGAAATATCACATACACGTACGATATCGAAGTCTAGGTAACAGAAGATTTGAATACATTTTTTATTTTAAATTTCTAAATAAGATATGATGATAGTGTTTTAAATTACATATTCTTTTCACGTACACTGGATAGATATAACATCAGTATGAATCTCCTGTCATACCCTAGTCTGGCCGTAAGCGACGTGAGATATCACTGACAGATCTCATCCCTTTCGCTTTGACAGAATTACGTGATGTAAAGATAAGAGTACACTGTTAAAAAGTTATATCATTTTCGCTGCCTCGTTGCGTAGTGGTCGCACTATTGCACACCCCTCAGGTCAATTCTCGGATCGGACCAAGTCATATTGGTTTAAAAGAAAAATGTATTTAGGTAATTTGATAATTTTCAGTGGCTACAAGAGTTCTCATTTGAGCTAGGTGAATGTTAATAGGATCATTCCCTATAATATTAGACTAGCGGCCCGCTCCCGCTTCGCACGGGTATAAAATATATATTATAAGTATTTCTCCACTATTTAATGGATGTTATTATGCATATAAACCTTCCTCTTCAATCACTCTATCTATTAAAAAAAAAACCGCATCAAAATCCGTTGCGTAGTTTTAAAGATTTAACCTTTTAAAGATTTACATAGGGATAATAGGGACAGAGAAAGCGACTTTGTTTTATACTATGTAGTGATTACACCTACATATATACATGTCGAAACGTGGGTGTACCATACACTTCTGCGTACACTTTTGAGAAATACAGACAAAATGTTTTTATTCCTATCGTCGGTGTTGTTGTAAACACTGGTGGCGAGATGCAGGATTCAGCGTTACAAGGTTACGTATGTATTGGATTGCATATTCGAACGTATGTATATCAACTAGCATCATTCGGGTCACACATTTCATGAGGTCTCAGCATAATTATTTGCGAACATAGAATATTCTTTACACCACTACAATGTTTATAAAAAAATCAATTCTTCGTTACAGAACACTCAATTTAAAATACTTTGAAATACTGCATATTTTGAGTTCAGCTCTAAGTAGTTGTTGAAGAAAATTGCAGTCTTTACCTAGAAGTTGCTTCTCAAACAATTCATTCTTTGCACTTCAACAATGTTGCAATGCTTGAACTTAAATGTAGTTTTTTATTAAGTGCAAAATGTTGCCTGGAAATACGGGCAGGTTTTAGTAAATCGTTTCTGACTATGAAGTCCTTATTTCAATGAGCCTGTCCTTATTTCAGTGACAAGAAGGGTACCTAATATGTAAATATTAATAATATCGTAATAATGTAGCATCGGTACATAAAGTTATGCCTGTTTTCTAGAGGGTTTGGCAGAGACTACGGATCTCCATTTGCTACGATCCTAGGGCTATCCTACAACGTGTAAACTATCATAACTATAGCGTTAACCGCTACGCCAGATAGACACATACATCTGGGCCGACAAAATTTAATTGCCATTGACTCGATAAATAGAAGATGCTTTCTTCTTTTGCGTAATTCACTCTCATTACATTTTAAAAGTGTACTAACTAGGTTACGTTTGGAGTAAGATCAATCATGATAGGTATTTATGTGATTCGAGATGTTTGTTAGTCAAGGCGTTTGTGTGACCCACGATACAAGAAAATATGCTAATATAGGGTGAGAATCACAATATCGTAATATGTTGAATGTGTTTGTATGTTTGATACCTCTTCACGCTAAAACTGCTGGACCGATTTTCCTAAATTTGGTGTCGAGGTAGCTGTCACTTTGGATTAATATATAGGCTTCTTTTTATCCCGAAAAAATGTAGCGGGTAACGCCGCGGGGCGCAGCTAAAGCTTTTTAATAAAAACGAATACAACACTACTTATTATTTCAGTGCCCAAATATTCAACTAGTTCACGGAAAAAGCCAGATAAAAAACGTATCTTTTCTAAACAAACTCAGATATGCACGGAAATAAACTGGCTGGATAAAACGGAACGGAAATGAAAAATAAAAACGCCATTGACTGACAGAAGGACAGGTGGTCGCAAAAACAGGGAACGCATGAATGGGGCCGCTATGTCTTTTTGTACAGACAGCAACAAAGGTATGCTTTAACTTTGTAATTAATTATTTTGTATAAAATTGGCACTTAATAAAAATGTAAGAATAAGACATATTCCGCAGTATTATAACATAACATCACGCCTATGTTTCCCGAAGGGGTAGCCAGAGGAGTACATATAGTACACGCACATTTCGCCAGTTATGTTATAGGTCCCGTGCTGCTACTGAAAATGATCTAATGGAAAAACCCAATAACACTTTGCTCGTCCCGAGATTGGACCCAGGACCTCAAGCACAGGCAGTCATAAGGTGGTATTATAACAACATGCAAATATTGTAGCGCAGATCATATTTATCATTATGTTGTAAACAAGTAATTGAAATTAAATATAATTACAATCAATCAATGAATCACTAGGCCGGATTGTAATTTATTCTTTGTATTTACAAAAGGCTAGGATTCATTCTTAATTAGTGTTAATGCTATCTAGCGAAACGTGGGTATAATACACTTCTGCCTAGCCCAAAGAAGACAGATAGGATAGTAACTTACAATATTACAGAATATGAAATAAATTATTTTTCTAAAATTTATTTTTAAGTATATTTAATTATAATAATGTTCTCCTGACCGAATTTTTGTTACGGCGGCCTGTCTCAGCTGAGACTAGCCAACAACGCAGGAGATAATATAGTGCACAAGTATGCGCGCAGACACAGGTGCACTCCCTATTCCCTTACTCTCACAGTCTGATGGAGGATGGAAAATGGGGGTAGACTCACAGGACTGAAGAGAGATTAGGAGCAGACATTATATAAGTAAAGACAAAGGTTTTTAACAGTATTTGCTGCCAGTGATAAAGTATGACTCTGAGACGTGGTTACTAACGGTTGGCCTTTTGGAGAGGCTCAGAGTCACTCAACGAGCTATGGATTTCTTTGCGCGACAGGATCCGGAATACGGAAATTCGCTATAGAACTAGGGTCACTGACATAGCTCAAAGCATATGCAAGTTGGAGTGGCAATGGGTAGGCCATATCGCTCGAAGAATCAATAACCACTGGGTAAGAAAGGTTCTCAAGTGGCGACCACGAACCGGAAGACGCAGCGTTGGCAGGCCTCCCACCAGGTGGACCGACGATATCAGAGTTGCGGGCAACCGGTGTATGCTAATGGCAAGTTGTCGTTCATTGTGGCGTTCTAAGGGCGAGGCCTTTGTCCAGCAGTGGACGTCTTCCGGCTGATGATGATGATGATGAATATATAAGTATATCTAATGGTATTATTAGGTACACAATTTAAATAATTTCTTCCTCTTCTGTCGCTACCGGGTGACATTGATAGAGGTCGGCGGCGCACCAATCACGTTAAAAAATAACACTTTTTGCCTCAAGGACCGTTCCCGGACACCTTTCTAAAGCTGAGCCGTTTGTCTGATCAGGTAATCTCTTTTGAAACAATACTACATATTAGTATATATGTTTAGAAATGGTTTAGTAGTATACTGATACTAATTGTGTCTCGCAGTGTCATCCGCGTTGTTGCATTGATTCAGGTAAAACATGAAGCGTAGTTGTATTATCGTTATAAATTATTAAAGTCTATGTGTTATTTTGAGCTAACAACCTAATTGGCGCAGTGGCTAAGCGATTGGACTGCGGCGTTAAGGGTTGCGGGCTCGATTCGACAGATATATTGCGTTTAATAACTCCTCTACCATGGTTGACGACCGCAGTAGCCAAGAGATTGGACTGCTACTATGAGTTGCGAGTTCGATTCCCGCACGGGACAAACATTTGTGTAATCCGCAGATGTTTGTCCCAAGTCTGGGTTTTTGTGTATGTGATATTTCATGTTTACGGAACACATCACATAAAAAAACACCCAGACTGGAGGCAAACATCTGCGGATCACTCAAATGTTCGTCCCATGCGGGAATCGAACACGCAACTCATAGTAGCAGTGCAATCACTTGGCTCCCGCGGTCGTCAATTATGGTGGAGTAGTTATTGAACGCAATATGTCTGTAGTCGGTTAAACTCAAGTCCCAAGACTACAACCAACTAATACAGAACTAAACGCAAACTTAAACGAAATAAGCGGTTATCATTGGAAACCAGTAGTCGACTATAGTTTGTCTGTTTGACTAGTGACTCGACTGACTAAACACAAATAACTGGTACCTCAATATACGAGTATAATAATGATTGATTGTGCCTGATACTCTTGTTTACAGTTTAATGTTAGCCATTCTTAGAAATAAACGTAATTATGAAGCGTATTTGAAGGTGATTTTTCATTTTAGTTTCATGTAAATAGTTAGTGTTTTGCTGATTAAGGGTTAATTTAAGAAAATTAATTGAAATTAACATCATTTATTAAGTTTCACATTACTGAGGACGTTAGTCCTCAGTAATGTGAAACTTAATAAATGATGTAAAATACAGGAAATACAGGATATGTAAAATACAGGAAAATTTGCAAGACAGAGCTAACCGTTAGGTTAGCTCTGTCTTGCAAATTTTCCTGTATAATAGGTACGTGTACTCAAATCTCAAGATTTTCGTAAACATGGCTACGTAGCAAAATGTATAAAGCGCTATGAAGATAGGCTACGTGCTTGCTACGGCGTAGCGGACGTTAGCTACGCCGGCTAGGATACCGTAGACGTCAGCTGATTTAATTTAGTTTTACGTTGTTAAGATATTATTACGCGGTACTCTAAACATACATAATGAGCACTTCTTCTTCTTATTGTACGGTTAATATACAACCTGGTGAAAGTGTAGACTGCCTGTAGGCCCCGGACATGGCTTTACACACCGTTAAAAAATCTCTCAGATGTGCCGGTTTCCTCACGATGTTATCCTACACCGTTTTAGCAATTAATAACTAATTTATAGTACGCACATGAATTCGAAAAGACATTGGTGCGTGCCGGGGTTTGAACTTGAGACCCTTGACTTGGCAGTCCAACGGTCATACCACTCGGGCACTGATTTTGTGCGATCATTTTACTAGTTTATTTGCAGAACGAGATTCTATGAATTAGCAAGTAGTGGATGATATTGAATAAAATGTGTCACAAAGACGAAGTTTTATAAAAGTTTGAGATCCGAGAATCGTTCCGAGATGAAAATAACCCGGAGTCCCTTTCGCCAAGTTGGAAACTAATTCAATAAGACCCATTTACTGCTGTTTTCTTATTCTGACGTGTGGTTTAAGTTGTTAAAATTGTTAAATCAAACACATAATAATTTATTTTTTAATCAAGGTACACTTGGTAAAAAATAAAACGCTATGTTTTGGTTAATAGACATACATAACATAACATCACGCCTGTATTCCCCGAAGGGGTAGGCAGAGGTGAACATATAGTACACCCACATTTTGCCAGTTATGTTGTAAGTCCCAATGTAATAGGGGGCGAGCCTATTGCCATCAACCGGGCACAGATCCAGATTCCGTGCTGCTACTGATAATTACCTAATGGAAAACTCAGTATCACTTTGCCCGACCCGGGATTTGAACCCAGGACCTCTTGCTCAGCAGTCGCGCTTAGCGACCACTAGACCAACGAGGCATTCAATAAAAAATAACTTAATAGACATATTGCGTAAATTTTGATATTGGTCTATATTTTATTTGTATCATCATCAGCCTATCGCCGTCCACTGCGGGACATAGGCCTCTGCTATAGCACGCCACTGAGCTCGATCCAGCCTTCCGCTTCCAACCGCTGCCAGCCATCTAGCGTATATCTTCGCCCCTCCTAGCTGGAGGCATTCCATTGTATCAGGCTTCCATATACATAAACAAATACACTTGTCTTAGTATTAGGCTGATATTCCCAAAAAGGGTAGACAAAGGCGTACCTATACAGTTACGTTTAATCAAAATCCGTTCAGTTATTTGCGTGTCAAAGAGTAAAACTTTCGCGTATATATTATTAGTTAATAGGATTCTATTCTGCTCAATCCAATTCTATTGCCAATATACAACATAGTTCGCTGCCGCGTGTCACTTGCATCAGCCAGTCACCCGGAATGATTACATAGAGGTTTCGACAACTGTTCGCTTTGTTTTAAACTCACAATGCATTTTGAAATCCACTAGAAAGAGTTTCAGATTTGTAGTCTCAAAGAATCTTAATAACATTATTTTATACTTCGTTCGTGTTCGATAAAAATTGTTTGAACGTTTCGCTTTAATAACTCGCTTTAATGTCATCCCCATACATTTATAATTCTATTCGATTTCTATTCGTCAAGCGTTTTGTCTATTGTCTAGGGGGGCGAACAGGTTTTCAGGCGATGTTTTGTATTCTCAATAAGTCCAATTACATTAACTAAAGAATTTCATCATTTCAACTTAACACCCATATAATTAATTCAACACTATAATTTAATTTGAAACTCGCCATACCACCACGAATAACGCAGCTGATAGGATCTATCAAATGCATGCTCACACGAATTGGCCACTTCATTTTATCACCTAAAGTTGGTTAACAAGTGACTATCTTGTGGTTGTATCGTGTGGGCCACAGACCAATCGGTTTGAGACACGCAATGACACACACACACATGAACATACACGATACTCATGTGACTCGGTCTTATAAGTGCCTGTTCCTTGATTTAAGATCCGGGTATTACAAATAATGGTTAACTTGTCATCAAAATTGAATCTCTTATAATATTCTAAATAGATAAAGGAAAGAAAATGATGGACACGAGCAGGACTTGAAGCCTGAAACTTGAACTTAGCACGGGCAACATGCTAAAATGACACCATAAGTCACTCTTATAATTTTATTGTACAATCAGCAACATAAGTGTATTTGTTTAGTGTTTATATATACATATATATTTTTGTATAATATTACGTATATATAATCTGTATTATGTAAGTAGGTATATAAAAAAATTATATCTTCTCACACAGCTGTTTGTGCATCTACCGTGATCAGTCTCTGCACTACCCAAAGGTTTGACTGGTAGGAAATGCCTAAGGCATTAAGTCCGCCGTGTACACCTCTTGTATAAAGAATAAATGAATAAATTACTGAACACTTACATTTTTAAACATACCATTAATTGAAGAACAACTTCTTACATAGTAAAAAGACTTAAATATTCTTAGATCATTATTTGGACGCTCTTATAAATTGAAACAATAACTTGAATTGATGTTTATTTCTTTCAATTATTTGACACAAGGTTTCTAAAAATGTTCAGCTAGTTACGTTGCTGACTGTACTAATTACTTCAATAAATTATTTAAATAGATTACTAACCTTAGTAACCTATTTAAATCATTTATTGAAGTAATTAGTACAGTCAGCAATCTTAATGACCGCATTAAGATGATGATACACAGTACCGTGCACTGATCCCGGTCACTTAGTGTGAGTTGCACTAACAACTTTGACATATTGGTTAGCGTTAAATATGGCCGCTTGTATGAGAATTTCCTACTAATCTAACGTTGACGTACGTACCTAACTATAACAGACGATTGGTGCCACCCACCTTTATAGTAGCTACGTGTTTTTTTTCCATCCATCCCTTATCTCATCTTTATATACTTACTTAGTAATTACTACCTTCTTACTTGTTCCATCTTATTCTTTACTCTTTAAAACATTTTTGACATTTAAAGGCAAATTTCGGAGCACAGCTAACGCGGGCATTCTCTACAGGCATGAGACAACATAAGTCTACGTCGTTCTTAGAGATTAACATCCACAAATTCTACGTACTACATCCAAAGTCTAGAACGTAGTACACGAACTACACTTGAACTATTTAACAATGTAATCATTCTTGTTTTATCTAAATGTGTATGAAAGTTAGGAGCGGCGACATGACGGCCTCTGAGCGACGTTATCTAGTAAATATATTGTGAATATTATTACGACTGTCCGCGTGTAGTCTGCTTTCTGTGTTCGACCCATTTACGTATTCCTAGGCACACTATTTTATTCACTTTATTAACTAACTATTAAAGTGCATAAAACAGTGTGCCCAGGTAGAGACTATGTAAACAGAAAAATAGCACCACTGTGGATCTTTAAATAACATTGCTAATTAATAGGAACTAACACTCTTTGGGTTTCCGATAGGATCATATCTAAAATTTAACTTGAATGTTAATGTCAGACTTATATAAAAAGAATGAGGTCCAAAAATTTGGTTTCGCAGCGATTAAGACATCGGAAGCCCTATTTCATGCTTACTACAGTAAAATGTGGGAAAAAAACTATGAGTAGATATAAAAAGGATTTTAAAAAGCTTTTCCAAGCGAATTCGTCTAAAAATGCTTAGAACGTGATAAATTCTAATTATCCTATTTGAGTCCACGAGTGACTAACTTAAGTTTTCAAACTCAATTTGTGTTTGGACCAAGCGATAACTAGACCATTAATTCGAACTTCCATTTAAAAGGTACGATTTATTCACTACAAAATTTACAGTGCCCTCATTTAACCAATTTTGTTTAAAATATTTCCGCTCCAACTCCCCCTTAGCAAACGAGGAACTATGTTTGGTTTATAGACAAACGATGCGGACCTTTCTTTCTGGCAGGAGCGACGTCGTATATTCGTCCCTCTCTTTAGTAATGATGGTCGCGTGAGAACATTAATGGGTGATCATTACGTAATTTGACCGCATGGGTCCGACTTGGGACGGACCGGACCATGGTCCTTTGATGTGGTTTGACCTCGTATTTGCGATGATATCTTAGATTTGTTGATGTCTCTATAAGCGGTTTTGCGGTGATGTAAATTAGAGGTCGTATTATTTACTGTAAGGAGAGACTGCAGATGATCGGACTGGTGGAGTGGCTAACCACTAGGTGTCGTGTGTACGGATCACATGGGTTAAGTATTTGCACTAGCTTTTTGATCACTACATACGATATTCCTTTAACGAGAAAAAAACTTTAACAATTTCCTGTACCGCTTATGAGGCCACGATCTAATGGTAGCCTCTGAACTTCCACTCAACTCCTGAGCTTCCACTCAACAATTTGATGACATTTATCATCAGTTTTAAGGTAGGTTGTAGATATTATAATTATCCTTTTAAGCTCATTATTACTATGTATTGTTCTGTATGAGTAATAAATTCGTTTTACCTATATCATTTAAAATGTCTGAAGAAGTTTTAGGGTTAATCTTACCTTTAACGTACAACACCGTGGGCTTGGAGTACTCAGTGCCGATAGAATTCTCGGCGACGCACTCGAACTTGCCGTGATCTTCTTCTTCGCTCTTCACTATTTGTAATGTACCTGGAACAGATAAATAGGTTTTAATCAGGTTTTAATCAAACGTGTATTGTGTGTATGTAATAACTACTACTTCTATCCTTGCATGTTATGTTCATTTGATTCATTTAACTAATTTTTACCAAAGTTGACAAAATGTATTTAGGACTAATGCAGTAGCATTCTATTTTGATGAAGGAAACCCTTTTTTACCGATGTATTTTTATATGTATGTACATACCAAAATAAAATACAAAATTGCAAACCCTTTCCTGGGTTCGTATATAAATTCTAATATAAATTATAGCATTCTATTTAACTTAAAATAGTATAAAAACACTCGTGTACCCTGTACGCTACCTCTTATTTAATTAAACTTGATCCTTTCATCTCCGTCTTAAAATAGACCCTTTGAGTGACCGCCTACGACAAACTTCTTAAGAAGTATATATTTTGTAAACTGATTTCGTGAGAGACATTCTACTACTAACAGTTGTTCGGTAAAGCAACCTTAGTATTTGACCCTCATGATGTTACACCATGCATTTAAATATTAACAAACCTTTTTATGTTCTAAGGGGCAGGCCTTTGTTCAACAGTGGACGTCTTCCAGCTGATGATGATGTTGATTTTAAAACAGTCAACCAAATCACTGAAGCTTTTGATTAGGTAATTAACGAAACGCTCGCTACCTACTTACATACTTGAGATTTTGATTATCAGTGAAATATGGATGTTTGGAATCCGATAATGCAGAACACCTGCCTCGGTGCCTGGCTTCGGGGATTATAGGCGTGGTTCTCATACATCAGTCTATTGCAGTCCATTGTTGGACGTAGGCCTCCCCCAGGGTACGCCACAAGGCCCGCTCTACTGTTTTCACCACCCAGTCACTACCAGTTACCTGGAATACTAGACCTGTCAGAAAGAAGGGAAACGATTTCTTGGCGTGGTTTTAAGCATGTATTAAAGATTTATGCACATCAATTAAAATGGCTTTATTATTTCTATCCCGTTATCCACGTATTGTACCTTACCTCTATCTATTTACCTAATTGTAAAGTTACTCGGCGAACTTAATAACCATTTTTTCTACTTATCATTTTTCTATAGTAAATCCTTCGTACAAAAAGTTCTCCATAACGCGATCAATTAATTTTAAATAAATAAATAGTAGCAAAATTAGAATACATTACCTAGATTTTTTTATGTAATTCGTTGAATACAGAGCAGTAACTATCACTACATAATTCGTAGAACGGAATGAAACTAACCTGTAACGTGGAGATACATTAATATTGTAAGCATTTTAACTGTAAGCTGGGAGAGTGCGTCCCTTGAGGGCTCAGCTGGCCGCATTTCGCATGAGAAGGTTAGGCTTGCCTACCTTGTGACGTTGATGTTGTTTACTTATAAGTATAAGTAAACTTTAAGTATAAGTAGGCATCACTATAAGTAGATATATGTAAGTGACTGATTGCCTCGTTGGTCTAGTAGTCGTGTAGCCCGACTGCTGACCGTGTAGTCCACGTATCAATGCTAGAGTCGGGCGATGTGATATTCATCTATATTACATGTATTTAGAAATATAAGTATGTTTTTCAGTTGTCTGGTTACCATAATACAGGCTCTGCCTAGTTTGGAATCAGATGACCGTGTGTGAGTTGTTCCAAGATATAATTATTATTTGGTTATTCCATTAGATCATTTTCAGTAGCTCACGGAGTTTGGAGTTGTTGTGCTCGGTTAATAACGATAGGCTCGCCCCCTAATACATTGGGCACTATCTGTCGAAATGTGGCTTTACTATACAAGAATACACCTCTGCACATTGATTGACGAAGTAACTGGGCGTTTGTAATGTAAAATCGTCAAGTTAGTCAGAAAGGGAATTAAATGATAAATGATTTTATTTCTGTAAATAGGTCTTAAAAAAACACTTTTACACGTCATTTTTTTTAATGATTTTAATCTAGATAGATGGCGTCGGCATTTCCTAACTGACTACCTCTGAGAAGAAACGCCGAAACAAACTCAGGGGTCAATGTCTCTTTTAAAGTCCAGACAGGTAAAAAATAATTTATGTGAGAACAGTGTAGGTGGTCTGAGAAGAGGTCTTTTTAAGAAAGTACCACGGCGAGTTTGAGTCGACCTGTCCTTACTTAATGATCTCCGCGTACAACAAATATTTGTGTAGCCTGTTGAAGCAGCACTTGTACCGAGTCTGGTAATTCACGGAAATTCTAGCACATATACGAATTTCAAGTTCCCTTTTATTTTATTTTTATTCGATGGGTGCGAGCAGTGACACGATAGCTCAGTTGGCAGAGCTGAGCCACGGATCGGCGAAGGTTGCGGATTCGAGTCCCGCTCGTGTCCATCAATTTTTCAAGTTTCCTTTATCAATTTAGATTCTAGCTTAGTATGGGCAACATGCTACAATGACAACAAATGTGGTTTAGCATAACTCAGAACCACGTTTTAACTGACTTCAAAAAAGGAAGACTTTTGTATTCGGGGCGTATCTTTACTAAACAAACTGTTATAACTAAAATGTTTACAACAAAATGATCTCGCTTTCAGGGCGGGCGTCTTAAAAGGTATTTTATTCACGCTCGGGTAAACATATACAAAGATTTATGACCTAATAACAGGAGTACAGAGGGAGCCATTAGGGCACTGGCCAGAGGACTCGGCACTCTAGGGGGCCTTTATAGTGCTTCATACGGGATATTAAGGTTATTAAGTCGAATTCCGACGCCAAACACCTGTTTGTGGTGCTGACTGTACTTCATTAAAATGTGCGGTAAATTATTGTCGACTATTATAGTTTTTAATATGGTTATATCTAGTATTAGTTGCTTGTAATTTTACTTTAATATACCTAACAATGTTATCTTCTTGTATACTATATTTTTTTATATTATAACGGTAAAGATTTGTTTGTTTGGTTGAACGCGCTCATCTCAAAAACTACTGGTTTGAATTGAAAAAATATTTTTGTGTTGGATTGTCCATTTGTCGAAAAAGGCTTTAGGCTATTATTATCATTATCATTAGGCTATAAAACATCAGAAATCCACGCGGACAAAATCGCGGGCGAAAGATAGTAATAATTTATAACGAGAAAAACTGTCTACAAAATTGAAATCGTAAAACATGTTTGTTAGCTTTCCTTTTTGAGTTTCTAAAGTAATAGGAGTACCATAGCTTTGGAATTAGGTATCCATTTTTATTCCTTAGGTATGTATAACTACAATATTCTATTGAGAGAGCGCTGTTCATTGTAAAATGCGGTTAGTCCAGCTATATTCAAATGTGAGATATATATTTTACAAACATTTCTTTTAAAAACAGAAGAACAAACAAATAAAAATAATTGGACAAACACGTTTTTAATTTTGAGTACAGTTTGCAGCGCCTAGAAAAATAAATGCGACAGTCTGTTTGCCTATGCTGTGTTGTAAGCTGTAATACAGCAAAGGAATGTCAACCTTGTATAGTAAAATATAAAGTTACTTTGTGTTTACGTGGCTCCAATGGAATACAAAACGAAGTTGCCTTTATGTCAAGTATGTGAAACCCAAGGGTTAGTCTGCGAGTATTAAGTAAGTCAAAGGTACGTAAGTTGGGTATAACCGTCTATACCCCATGCATTTACCTTGCCGACCATGCTCGGTGTATACCCGACTTAGATTCACAGTAACACCTCCTATGTTACAATGGTGACGAAATATGAATACGAATTAGAGTCATTCTGATTGTTAATCTGCATCAATCTGTTATATATTCTTTTTCGTACTCATAATGTTAAGGCTAGCTTTTATATGTTAAATATAAGGTAGGTAGGTAGTTTAATGTAGATTTCCTTCTGTCTATTGAAGACAACATTAACATTACCTAGAAAGAAGATAATGCAAAGTGTTGTGTGTGTTTTCAGTCTTTTTCTTCTTCTTATTATATGGCTGATGAATAACCTGGTGTCAAAGTTTAAACCGCCTGTAGGCCTGTGACATGGCTTTGTACACGTAATTCCTCAGGCGTGCCGGTTTCCTCACGATGTTTTCCTTCACCGCTTTAAGCAACTGATAATTAATTTATAATACGCACACGAATTCGAAAAGACATTGGTGCGTGCCAGCGCGCCGACATTTATGATATGCAGTTGTTCTACCATTTTCCATAGTGCGGCGTTTAAACTTGCGACCTTTGACTTGGTAGTCCCACAGTCATACCACTCGGCTATCAGTGCTAGTTTTCAGTATTAATATTGAATACATTACCAGTTTAATGTAGTTGGAAGTATTTTTTTAATGAACAAAGTCGACCAGCAAACTTTTACCCAGATCTGTCACATTATTTTTACACCATTTGTAACTAAAATAGGAACTCCAACTAAACATTTCCTTAAAGACGAGTATTTCAGCGCACCAGCGTTTATTTTCCGCGCTTGCATCGGACCAAAACGGGTAACATAGGACATCCAAAAAACTGTTAGGGCATGAAAAACGAGGATGTAAACGAACGGTCGCGCACAAAGAAAATGTAATTACGATGAAACATGTTGTAACAAGGTCGTACGTGTTGTGGACGCCATAGTTTCGATAAATGCTCGGACGAAGTTAGGACGTGTGATAGCTTCAAATTACATGATGGGCTGTGCTTTGAACTTGTTCAGCGGTTTTTGGTTATTTGATATATTTAATGTTGTGATTTTTGCTTTATGTTTCGTTTATAATCAATTAAATAGTATGTGTTGTTTATAAAATTATTTAAATTCATTACTAGCTGTAGGTATTACCCAAATAAAAACGTGAAAAGTATCCGATTTTAAATATGTATGAAAAGGAAAAGCCTTAGTATCATTTGCACATTCAAATCACAAGAGACAATGACATTTTGGGACGAGAAAATGAAAATCATAAGCGCACCTGTCAGTCCCATGTTGGGCGCCAAAATCCTGGGGAATCCCTAGGCGTTGTGTCCGGTAATGAAATAAAACTAGCCGCCAGATCCCTACGTGGCGGGATTTGGGGATTTCGTGACAGCCGACGATTGCTTGGGCAGCAACTGACGAAGGTCGTTGGCTTCTTGAATTTGAGACAATCGTGCTTATTGAGGCTGCCGGTCGCGGTCACCATTTTCGTGTCAATTGTTATGAGCCTTTTTCATAAGTGGGATTGTTGCTAAGCGGTAAATAACGAAAACCAGGAGCTATATACATACGTCCTTGATGTTGTTTGTTTAGGTTTAGTTCTTATATCGTTTTCCAATAAGGATCAATGCACATTGTCTCACAATCGATGCGATTTCGCTTCAATAAACGAGAAACAATGTAAGCATTCAAACTATCCGCTCCCCTTCTGAACTGATACAATTTAGTTTCCAAAAAATGCGCGGAATCAAGAACGTATCAAAGGCAAAGACGACGCTACATTGTGAGTTAATATTGTTGTTTGGCTTTGTGGTTGCTGACAAAGAATTTTGGGCCTACCTTTTTTGTGTATGGCGCAAAGAGCAACTGACGATTATACGTGCAAGTATGAACTTTATGTTCTTTCTTTTGTCTTTCCGCATAATAATGGAATACTAACAATTTTAATGTTGAAGTATTTTCTTACATCACTAATAATTGATAATTATCATCATCAATAAAGCGCCTGGATAATTAGTCTTTGACACTGGTCTATGACGGCTTCATTTTACGAGTGCGGGTCCTGACCGGGACTTCCTGTGAATTATATATTGAACGACAAAGGAAAACATCGTGTGGTTCACACGTTCATAACGAGGTTTAATGGCGACGGCTTTGGGAAAGGCAGCGGTAAGTGCCACCTGCTTTGTTGAGTAAATACAGAACACAGTTCCTCAAGTGTCAGGCAGTCACGATATACAGGTACGCATTTTTTTTTAAACATTGTATGTTAAATCAAATCTTCTTCTTATCGTATAGTTGACGAACAACCTGGTATCAGAGTGTAAACCACCTGTAAGCCGCTGACATGGCTTAACACACCGTTGAAAAATCACTCAGATGTGCTGGTTTCCTCACGATGTTTTCCTTCACCGTTTTTAACAACTGATAACTAATTACGCACATAAATTCGAAAAAATATTGGTGCGTGCTGGGGTTTCACCTTTGACTTTGCAGTCAAACGGTTATACCACTCGGTTATCACTGATTTTAATCAAATGAAACATTGTATTTAAGTAAATTGTCAAAGAATAGTTTGTTTATATAGGTGTCGAAACACGAAACCCTAACGCAGGTGCAGGCACGATGTGAAAGTGGAACATATATGTTGTTTAAAACCGCTTAATTAATCACGTTGTTTAAGAGTTAATAGATTTAAGAATTTCTAGTCTCTTGTTAGGTATTTTCTCTAGTGATATCATTAGTATGTAAACAAGTTTACTTTCTCATTATTTTTATGAATGTTGATAAAACAGAATGTAATCGATACTGTTGATAAGATGAAAGAAAATCCGTTTGAGTGTGTTGAATGGAACGCAACGAAATAAAAAAGATCGTGCGCTCGACCATCCCGATCCGAAAGCTTTCTGGTTTATATCTTAGAGTGTGGTGTAATATTAAACAAGTCATATTTTTACTTTAAAATGTAGATTGGTCTTCATTTGAAATTTGTGATCTTATACGCATAATGCATTTGATAAAAGAGGATCAAGTTAATACTACTATGACAACAAACTTGCATGAATAAATTCTCCTGCCTAAAATTCCATTTATTCTTAGTTTTTTGGGAGGTGATATCTGACATCAGATTGAATCATTGTTTTTAAAATCTGCAAGGTGCACCTGTCAACGTTTCGTTGTTTGCTAGCTTTGCAAGCTATGGACAGATTTACCAAAAGGACGAAATGAGAAATTAAAAAAACTGTGACTTTCCTCTTCATAAAATATGTAAAAAAACAGTTTTTGTAAAAATACATCAATTGGTATGTTGAAGATAAATATAACTCTTCATTCCATAAATATTGATCAAATCATTTATCAAAAAATTTATCAAACACGGACACATCAAGAACTAATCTTATACTATAAATGTCATATCAAATCTTTTAGTTAGTCTGAATTTCTGAATAAGACCCAATAAAGAACATGTAAAAGGAAAATTACCCGCAACATATTCCCAGCCAATCAAAATTACGTATTATGCTTCCAAACAAATACAAAAAATTATTTGTTCCTGGAAGTGTTTGTGTCTACGCCTTATTTGTGATTGTAATGGAACCTCTAACAAAGAGAAACCTCGTAAGGGAAAATGGAAAACAGGGTTTGAAGCGTATTATCTTTGTTTTCCTTTCACACTCTGGAAACAGTGCTAGTAAGCCGTTGTTTTGCCACATCACTCGGTATTTTACAGATACATATAGTCCATGTTAATTGCTCGTAATGGTGGGACTTCATTATAAACTAAATCATAGGATATTTACTTGATTGCAAATGCATAAACTTGTAAACAAATGTAAATGGTTAGTTTGATGTCATCGAAAGTTTGTATTTGGATATATTGTTTTTAATTTGTGTATTTGGATGACTTAATAAGTCAAACTAAAATTGTATGCTCAATATCTATTTGATTAACACTATGTTGCAGAACAAATATACCTGCGATACCACACTTCTTGCTTCCCCATCCGAATACATAGACCTTATCATGTGAATTCATATCGTCCTATTAGATGGTTAACTTAGTACTCAAAATTTTGTTCAGCTACAAATACACATATGTTCGTCCCGCTCTTTCCTCCACTTTGGACCATACGTTCAGGTGTCGGGAGCTCAAAGGCGCTTCGTAGAGCCGAGAAGCTCTTCAGCCCTTGTTTTCCAGCTCTTTGATAGCAGCCGCGGCCGGCCCCGGATCCGTATCGGCCTCGATTTACAACCCCACTGACGCGAACACATGTCTGTTACGTTATTTGTTAATTGAAATTTGATATTAATGAATGATAAGGGTTAGTTTTGATTATTTGATTGGAGATTTAATGATGCGGTTCAATTCTATGAAAAAGATTTAACGGTTTATTTTAAGTTTGAGAGGTTTTGGAATAGAGGTTAGAAACTAATCATACTCGGAAATCAATGTTGGATATTCGACATGAAGTTTGTTTTAAAAATTAATATGAACTATATTTAACTATACTTGAGAAATAAAAAATCGTGAAATAAAAATATAATTATTATGTTATTCTTAGCATATTTTTCCATCGTCGTGGTTATGATTACAACGAAAACAAAATAAAAAATATCGTAGCTTAAATTGACCAATGATAACTTAAATAAAATGTTATAATGCTCACAACCATAGATGAAGTCACATGTGCGGCAATAAAGGATCTATTAATAAACATATTGAGAGAAACATGAATACAGACCGCATCAGCAGAAATCCAACAAATAAATACTGAACAAACAAGATCGTTAGACTTCCACTTAGATACATTTAAAAGGTTTTTTATTTCCTCCGCTAAGTATTGCAGCTCCCCTTTACCACGCAGCGAACCAATCTCAATACGGTTGCACAGATCCTATTGAAACACATCTACCCTACGCCACGTCAATTAGCAATCCCTATTCACTACACTCTCTCATATTAGAATCATTCATAGCGATCTTTTTGATCACACTCTATTTATACAACCCTTAAAGTCGAGTCCATGAATAAATAGAGTCAATTCTCGAATAAATCACAGGGATTTAGATCGCTTGAAATTCTATAGACCACTTCGGGTTGACAATGATGCCTTTTACCCTACTCATGGTAGAACTGTAATAATACCCGTCTAGACTGTGAATATAGGTGGGCTGTAGGCATTCTGTTTATAGTCCGTTGACGTGACCAAATTGTGTAAAGATGTCCTCTTTACCTTAACTAAATAGGGTCGTAATAAAACAGTTTTGTTATTTATGAGTTACAAGCCCTTTATTCAGTTGTTTGGCAATATACAAAGTGTAAATGGAACTTATTGTGTCTTTATTGGTTCGATTTAGATTTACTTTTGTTTGACTTGAACTTGGTATATTTTATTATGTGGAATATAACCGAAACGCCTACAGTTCTGACTTAAACTTTTTGCTTAATCTACGAGTATAATAAAAAAACATGAGAGTTACGGTGATATACACATAACGTCAAGCGAGGTGACGTGTGGTGAATGTATTTCCGTCGTTCCGAGCAAATCTAATGGCCAACTTTGTGCGGTCGGCTCACAAAGTGACGACAAAATACGTCAACAGACAGCAGGGGGGCGTAATTAAAAGAAAAATAAGCGCTATTCATAAACGTCCAACGGAATGGCGAGATCGTTGTGGCATTATATTACCACCAACCTATCTAGACCTACCACAGCCTTCGTACTGTTTCAGGACTGTGACCCAACAGAAGTGTGGGCAGTTGGTAAAGGGTCAAGTTATTATGGTCATGGAAGCTTTATCACACAGGCCCGTTTAATCTAGCTCTTAGAACGGGAGGACAGCAGGAAAGGTTTACTTTACGCCCCACGGAGGTTGATTAAGCGATATAAGGTGATCTTATTTTCTTAAGACACTTATGAGACCATCTTTTGCTGTCTTAATGAAAGTCACATAAAATATAATTGTGGCGAGTGATTTATTTCTGTATATTATTGGTGTAGCTGGCGTAGAAGGAAGCTTTGGGATTATGTGGGTGTTGACTTAGTTTCTTAACTGCCGTAAGGAAGGCCCGAAGCGATAATGAATAAGCGGATTTGGAATCTACAGTCAAAGTTGGGATAATGAAATGAACAGTGCTACGGTTTGTTTTGGTTTACTAAGCGTGAACATATTTGGTGAGGAAATAAAGGAAGAACGCAATTTTTTTACAATCTAGCAAAGTTTGTAAATAAATTAGCGTTCGGTGCTAATTCTAAAAAAATCTTGACTTAGAGATTTGTCTTTGTAGACAATATTGTCTACAGAGACAAATCTCCAAGTCAAGATTTTTACACCTATATAGGTGTATTTTGGAAATAACAAATAAACATCTAGAATCGGAATGGTATCGCAAACAAATCAAATTTGCAACCAGTTGCACTGCGGTTGAAATCTTACTATCATTTGTCTAATCATTTGATATTCTTAATCACTGTTTCTAAAATATTTCAATTTTATTTATTTATTTCACAAGAATCTGGAGTGCATCCATACAATTTTTTTACCTATTTCACAAGAGTGTACCCACCCTGTAGCTTAAGCTGTAAAATGTAAGCGATACGTGCACTGCAGTGAAACTTGTAACGATAAACTAGATTTCAGCGAGTCTGTTGCCGAACGAAGTTGGACGAAATATTGCTTCAATAAACCAGAGAATATTTTTACCTTTTTGGAAAAAGATAAACATGTGAACATTTTTGCTACCAAGTTGTGCGCTATGTTGTTTTTTTAGCGAGGCGGTTGGATCGAGTGTTGATGGCTAAATTCTGTCTTGGCTTCGTCGTAGTACGTATACAAGAAGGATAAATATTTGCGTTAAGATTTAAAAATCACCATAGCGTAGTCTTTTCAAAACTTATTCTAACCTGCTTGAAAGGGTGTGTGTGATACTTGTGTGCTTTGAAAAAAAACCTGACCTATTCGGATCACAGTTTTTAAAAGATTCAGATTTCAAATTTTACGTGCTTTATAAAGCAGACGACATTGGTCATGTCGGAGGAGTACCATACAAAAATTCTATATCTTCGTAGACGATTAAATGAAGCGACATTCAATTAATATAACTTACTGAAATTTGGAAGCATTATATAACTGCAAGCATAGTATGAGCGGTCACATATTACCATATTCACCACGCATAATCCTCACCGTGGACATAGAAAAATGATCCAACTGGATGTGACAAGGGGCGGCACCTAGTCAAAGGGACGAGTGACCTTAATCAACCAGGGTACGCCCACCCGTTGTTATTGTTGTAGGAATAAGTAACGTAAGACCCTGGTTTTTGCTAGAACAACAGTGGGCTATGCCGTCCCATTCAAAATTGAGGGTCCGGGCATTTATATGTAAATGATTCGTAATCTCGCGTTGTTTCTGCGACTCGTTTGCGTTACCGTCGGTTACCGTTGGTTACCGTTACCGCAGAAATGATACCGATGGGATGATAAGTGATGTAATCTTCTGACTGTTGGCTGCTTAATTATTTTACTCGGGTTTTTTATAGGTTTAGTTGAAGGAGGTAAGGGTTTCTTGGAATTTTCGTCGGTTTGTTTGAGGTTTAAACGGTTTAATGATATTGTATTTTTTTATAAATAGCTGGGTTTTGAACAAGGTAAAGTAATTAAAATATTACTTTGTCCTTTACAGTTGCTTTACGGTACGATTAAAATGTTACGCAAGTTGATAATTTCTGTAGATTATTTGATACATCGCAGCAGCTGATAGCCGAGTGGTATGATCGTTGGACTGCCAAGTCAAAGGTCGCAAGTTCAAACCCCGGCACACACCAATGTCTTTTCGAATTCATGTGCGTATTATAAATTAGTTATCAGTTGCTAAAAACGGTGAAGGAAAATATCGTGAGGAAACCGGCACACTGGAGAGATTTTTAAACGGTGTGTAAAGCTATGTCAGAGGCCTACAGGCGGTTTAAGCTGACACCAGGTTGTTAATCAACCATACGATAAGAAGAATTGCAGAAGTTTTATGTAATGCTGCTCAGTTCTTGATTATGACAAGCTATTACCATATTTTGTATGTTATAATATTTTTCAAATTTATGTAGGTCTGTATCTTTTGGGCGTTGTAATTAATATATTTTATACCAGCACTCGAAATTTTGCTCTTAAGGCCCGGCACACACAAGGCGAAGCACAGCGCAGAGCAGTTTTCCACTGCCAAATAAATATCAACCAATCGCTCATTGGCATACAGTTAAAAATAAATAAACCAATCACTATAATTTTTCACCTCGGCTAGTTGTCAAACTGTTGTGTTCATTTTTATTTTCGACTTAATTTCAATGCACGTAAGATTAATATTTATATGATTGTGGAAACTGCCCTTCGTTTTACTTGACGCGAGCCTATCCTAAATGTAAATATTTTTTTATAATTTTTAACGCTGAATTTGTTATTTGTAGACGGTTTTTATTTTCAATTAGGAACATAGGTAGGTACGTATTTTTGCATTTTAAACTAGTCGTAGACATATTCTATAGGAAAGTCATCAGGAGCAGTCGCGCTTCGCGACCACTAGGCTAACGAGGCAGTCAGATTCAATATACCTACGACCTAACCCAACTAATAAAAAAATGTCCCTAACTGGTGAGTTCTTAAAACGTTTCTACTTACAACTATAGAATACCACGTTAATAAAGTTTCATTAAACTAGCTCCATCTAGCGGTATAATATACGAAACCATTATTGTCAACTGCTATGTTTTACTGGCTCATAAACTGCTGTCTTTGTGACGTTTATAATTACGGGCGTAATATAAAAAATATTATTTCCAATAAAGGTAAAGAGGTTATAAAGCTAAATCTACGGTTTACTTTATGATTAAAGCTAAATAGACGAGTTTTGTGCGTCAGCCGTCCTAAGTAGAAACCGATGCGATGCTATACTTTGCTATGGTAATAATTTATATTAAAACGTTAGGTAATGATTGTTACAATAGTATCTAGCTTAAAATGTTTATGTGGATACAATGCGCAATGCATTGTATCCACATAAACATTTTTGTGAAAATAAAGGATGAAAAAAAAAAAACTAACGTAGACATGTTTTTCTTTGTAAAGGAAATTGTTTTTAATAATACATTTATTGTAGTATCTATGGTAGTATTAAGAAATATTCCTACCTTTTTTATCTTGCCTTTATGGCATGAATTATAAGGATATTCTCAGTTGCAGATAGCGTAATTTCCGTATCGCTTTGCTACCCACCTAGGACGTTGCCTTAGCCGACATTAGTATGTTTTATAACTTCAATATTCTAGATGGTATCGCATTTGGCTCCATTAGTCGCGGGACTCTAAGCGAGTCAGTATGACCCCTAGTTGATTGCTACGTTTTTCATCCGATGGTCGCATTACCATTGCTTAGCTTTGTAATAATAGAAATGGAGTTCACTGGTATTTTATTTAACCGAATGTTTCTATGTAGGCACTGGTATTTCTTGTAACTGTTTGTTTCTAAGTAGATATACACACTACTATATACCTACATTTTGTGTGCCATAAACTTAAAGCCGTGGTTTAGTACCATAGGGTCAACTTAAGGTGATGATTAAAACTATATTTTAATATACAATGCTATAGGTACCTATGCTCTGTCTATCATTATTTATGTTGTAATAATCAAACTTGTGGTAGATATTCGTCTGGGGCGTCTTTTTAATATTTTATGTACAAAATGATCTTCTCTTCTTGCCGAGAATCAAGTGGTCAATTATTATGAAAGAAATTAATGGGTTCTTAAATATACATATTTGTGGTTTTAATTGAATCCTCAAAGCAATGAATGTTTGTCGAATACATGAAATCTCTTTTCTTAACGAATAATAAAGGTTCATTTCATATCCCAAATAAAAAGCTAAGTCAATAAAACAGATTTTGGAAAGACATGCTGAATGAAATAGGTACCCAAAATTATTCGTTAACATACATAGATTAAGTACTTATCGATATAGTATCGATTTGGTTCCGATTCGAGTATTAGTTGGATCTCGATGTCATTACCGGATTATCGAGTGTGGGCTGATGAGTATTGACACACATAAGTGATTAATATTTAGGTGATTTAGCGGCGTTAATGTTAGTAGATACACTAAATAGAATTCACTTGGTCCTTACAAAATATTGGTCTATAAATTAAATTATAAACAAAATTTAATTTTGGAAGAGGGGGCGTTAGAGGCGACGAATCCTGCGTAACTCCAATAAAGAGCAATAGGCTCGTCCAACCATTTCTGCCCTATTTCTACTCCTGCCTACACATATATAATATCACGCCTGTTTTCCCCGAAAGTTGATAGAGTTGCACATATAGTACACCCACATTTCACTAGTTATGTTATAGATCCCAATGTAATAGGGGCGAGCCTATTGCCATCAATCGGTCACAAATCTAGACTGCGTGCTGGTACTGAGTTTTTTTTTTAAAAAGCCTGTTCAGTATCCCACTGCTAGGCAAAGGAAAAATAATGAGGAGACCTTTGCCCAGCACTGAGAATTATCTAATGGAAAACTTAACAACACTTTTTCCGACCCGGGATTCGAACCCAGGACCTTGTGCTCAGCAGTCGCTTGGCGACCACTAGATCAACGAGGCAGTCTACCCTTCCTACACTTCTGCCCTATATTGTGATGTATTTTTGTAGAACGTATAATAAAATGAATAAAGAAATAACTAAAGCAAAAATTCTTGGATATAAACAGCAAAAAATTAACGCTAATAAAAAACCTAGCGCACTTAGCACTTTGAACGATTAATTGAAAATCGAGCTTAAGCACTTGTCTTTTTACGGCTATCAATATATACGTCCATTACCGTGGAGCTACGAAATATTCGAGTCGACCGAGGAGAAATAATCTACTCGAATAAATTAAAATTAATGAGATTAAAAGAGCCCAGGGTGACTCGCCCGTGGGCTTGCTCTAACTGAATTTAAATTACTTTCTCACCTCTTGTGAAGTGCATAATGGCATTAAAATTGAAATTATTAACATTTCGGAATACAGATGGACGGATTTAATTGTTGTTGAATTTAGAATGGCAACGGAGATGCGGATTTATTTTAAAGATATTAAAATGTAAACCGTAATTGCTTGGGGCGAAAGGATAATGAAAGATTTTTATAAGTTCGCGATTTTACAGGTGAATGTACTGTTTGAAGTTGGTACAGAATATATCGCGGGCTTCAAGCCATAGGGGCGTATAAGCAATACTTGAATTGCTTATATGCCCCTATGTCTGAAAGCTCGCAATAAGTATACATACATAATTATATTATTTACGGCTTATTATAGAAATCTAATTATCATCTTTTAAAACTCTAAAAATCTCTAATTTTGAAAAGTCTTTTGAATTTACCGTTTTCCGAAATACATGGTTGTCATTTCATTATTTGTATCCAAATTACGATACTTAGTAATTCACGAAAGCACCCATATTTGGCCTACCCATCATATATAGAACAAAGCAAACACAAAAAAGAAACAAAAAATTACGACCTTCTTATTTTGAATTCGCACGTCACGGCGTTTTTCGCGGTACTTAAAACTTGATATAATTAACATTTCGTCGGGTCGCTGCTTATCATATTGTGGACGCTGAGACTCGAGCACACGACGAACTTTCATTAAGATTTGCAAATTAAATTCGTCTCTACGGCGTGTCTTAATCGCGCCCATCTTTTCTTAATTAAACTTAATTATAGGTGACACTAAGTGATGCAAGAGGTCGCTAAAATAATAATTTATGTCGAGCCGCGGCTCCCATGATTTATCACACTCGTTGGTTCTCATCCTCATTCTAAATACAAAATTTTAAAATGTTTCGAAATATTATTTTTCGTATTTTTCTGGCAACGCTTACGCAGCAGTGGCAATGTATTTTTTTATAGGTTTGTACGTGTAATTTTAAAGTATGTTTTCCCACGAGTATTCAAGTATAATAACTGATTAATTTAATCTAAGCTTTATCATCTGAAATCGCTACAACTACTCATGATCATGGTGAGTTAAGAGACAGTTACCGGCTGGAAATATGATATTTTTCTCATACTGTTGGTTTTGTGAATAGCAGAATGAATACAGGTACCAAATTAATAGACATATTGTTGGGTTAATTTAATTATTGTGCACAAGTAACTCAACAGAGCACAACAGGTCGTATTTATAACAATAGCTTTATTCTAGTATACCTATATAGTAAATTTTATATGTTCGTGTTTATATTGATGATAAATAAATACCTACCTAATTAATATAGGTTTATGTATGTATATGCATTTATTTTGAGTAGTTGCATTTTGTATGTAAAATAAATTTTGCTACCTTTATTCAAAGGCCTTTGTATCTGACACATTTAACGTATTTTTTATATAAAATAAAATGTGGATACAAAGGTACATCGTTAAAATTGATCGGAAAAGCCGCTATCAAGCAACTTGAAGCGCAAAATTAGGCGAAACATTTTAGAGTATTTTCAGTTTAATAATTAATTAAACCAATTCCTAAAACTAAAATTACTCTACTAAAAGAGAGTTCCCTAGTCTATTATAAAAGACGAGCATCTCTTAATAAATACGTAAGTCTTCTTTTTCTTCTTATCGTATGGTTGACGAACAACCTGGTGTCAGAGTTTAAACCGCTTGTAGGCCTCTGACATGGTTTAACACGCCGTTGAAATATCTCTTAGGTGTGCCAGTTTCCTCACGCTGTTTTACTTCATCGTTTTTAGAAGCTAACAACTAATTTATAATACGCACATGAATTCGAAAAGACAACTTGAATCATCAAAGACTCTTGGCAGTCCACCGGTAATAACACTCGGCTATCATTGCTTAAAAATTACGTAAGTACAACCAGTTGATAGTAAAATAACATAATTATGAACAACTTCAGTTATTTACAAACACTATAAGAATTGCCTAGCATATCTTTTCGTATAACATTTTTATTTTTCGCTCGACTATCAAAAACGTTAACGCAACATCATTGGCAATGAACAGAGTCTGAGTTGCTATCAAAACAGTTTCCAACTCTCAGTGACTATCACAAGAATGGAAGCTTCTAGATACTGGGCGATTGGACATGCAAATTTGCTATTCTCATTGTGCATACTGCCGTGAGTATAGTGCTTCGCATAAAGGTATAATGCAGATTCTTTGACGAGAAAATGCATATGTCGGGATAAGACTGTAAGCCTAGGGGAAGGATGTTGTATTTCCATTTTCTGTCATTTTTGTCAGCGTTTGTTGTCACTGCTTTGTACAGGGTGTGCATCGACTATAAAGGATGTGTTAGGAGTTGACTTGCTATACAATATTTTATGTTTGTAGAAATGCTTCTGCAATGTGCAAGTGATCTAAAATATTCTCCGAATTGGATATTATCCTCATAGTCGCTGAAGACACGTAATTTGCATACCAATAATGGTAAATGTGCCGATATGTATCGAAAATCTTTATTTGCTTAAATATGGTACAGTAAGCAATATAAGTAGCTGAACATTTAAATTTTTAAACATACCATTAAATAAAGAACAACTTCTTACATAGTAAAAAGTCTTAAATATTCTCAGATCATTATTTGGACGCTCCTATAATTTGAAACAATAACTTGAATTAATATTTATTTCTATCAATTATTTGACATAAGGTTTCTTAACATGTCCAGCTATTTATGTTGCTGACTGTACATAAAATAGCTGTTATATTTTATGTACCATATTTAAACAAATAAAGATTTTCATGATTATTATAAGAAAGCTGTAGTTTTTTAACAACTTCTAAGAATATCTTTAGTAGTAATATACTTAAGTTCGTGAAACAATTAAATCGACTCACGAACCCTTGCGTTACCAGCTCATGAATGACGGCTCCGTTTCTGTCCAAAATCTAGTTGCGCTTTTTCTAATAAAAACATAAATAAAAATGGTAAATAGTTAAATTGAAGTGTACTCACCATGCATTTTGTCATTCAACAGCGCATATCTTGGGTTCGAGGCGACGTCTAGCGGCAGTGAGTTCCAGAGCCACCGGACCTTTGGCGAGGGGTTGCCAGTAGCCTGACACGGTAGCGTAGCGGTGTGGCCCACTTCAACCACCATGGTGGTAGGAGGGGGCGCGATGTTTGGAAAGCCGGGGGGCGCCTTGTCCGCTGCAAAGAAAATACAATATTAGCTACGAACAGAACATTTAATATACAACATAAAATCACGCATGTTCTCTGAAAGGCAGGTGTGTATAATGGTACACCCACTTTTCGACAGTTATTATAAGTAAGTTTGTTATAACTAGGCACAACACAAATCACAAACCCCGGCACAGACAATTTTATTACAGTCCGCCAGTCAGACTTCAGACCATATGCTTAGCAGATGCGAGTACTTAGTTACAAGCAGTTACGTCTTTTATAAAGGGCACAAATTCAATTACAGGGCAAAATTATCTTTTCTACTAAAAGTCAAGTCAAATAAGTATTTTGTCTGGAAAAAGAAATGAGGGCATTAGGGTCCTTTGTATCGTTACAAAAGAGTATAAATAGAGTTACCTTCTAGGTAACTTATTACATTCAATAAACAGTATTCTTTTGACAATATGAAGGTATATCTGAAGACCTAAAACTTATTTTGACAATACCTCTAGTTGAGGTACTTTACTCAACTACAATTTCTAGTGTCGATGATGTGGCTAACGCACAGTTAGATAATAAATAAACTGAACAAGGTTTTACGGCTCAAATTAAACTTCAATAGAGAAAAACTTAGTGAAATTACAATAGCCTTTTAACCTTGACAGTTGAACAAAGGCGTTTTATAGTTATATTGGCGCAGCATCTTCATCAGCCTGGATTTAATATAGAAGGCTGTTTTGCATTAAAATATACCTAGCAAAATTAAGCCCAAATAAAACTTGTGTCTACCAATAAGAAATGTAATGAAGTCAATAAATATGGATCTTCTACAGACAACAAGAGTAGTTGTATCAATATTATGACTTAACCCCAAAACAAGTCTACTTGTGTTGGATTTTTCCGTTGCTCTTGAAAATGTTAACAGCCTATACAAAATTATTCCAGGTAAAGTAACTAGCGAAGCATAAACTCCTGACTAATTCGAGGCTCGCGAATTGAAACGGAATTACACTCGCGGAAATCTTAAAACAGCCCTGTAAAATTTCAAATAGTGAAATGTTAATTCGCTAAATGAAACTCCCTCTCGCTTCACGGCCAAACTGAACGAAATTTGATTAAGTTACAACGCTGACATTATTTCTCTAAGACCTTAAGCTTCATCAAATGCAGAAAGTGTGAAAGAGATGGGCTTATTCTCTGTAGGTTCAAGTGGTGAGATTACTTGGCGAACTTCAAGATCCGAATGAAATTCATTGTCTGGTAAAACTTGGAACGATTAATTGGATAAACAGAAGGGCTTGCTCGGCCTGAAGTTATCCAATCCTGTGTTCTGTAGTTAAATTGTAATCTCGTGTTACTTATTAAGTGTTGTTTTTTATGTTTTAGGAATTCAACTGGTTCGATTGGTTAGATGGAATTTTTTGATTGACTAACTCAGAATTAAATCAAAGCTAGACTTAATAAAGTGCTCAGTCAGATTTTCCGACAGCTTCATAAATTTTAAGAAGGTTTATTTTAAGTTCTTGCTTCGCAGCTTCAGCACTATTTTATTCTATAACGAAAAGTTTAGGATTCCCAAGTTGTAAACTTAGGCCATAAATACAGATCAGGAATCACTTACTTTGCGAAATACCCTCCGACGGAACCAACTCCGATCCCTCTTTACAACATTAATTTAGTATAATATCTTTAGTGAGATACCGTAGTGTGCTCCTATGATATCTTACGAGGTCTAATACGAATAACCTTCCGTTGTACAATCCCAAGTGATTGTCGGTTTCCTTGGGCATTAATAATAATAAACCTATGTTAAACCGGCAGACCTTAGCCCGTACTACATGATTTGTACCCCGACGTAACCCGAGTTAATTATTATTTAAGTATGCCCCTAGTTACACGTTCGGGGGTATATAATTTACATAATGTTGGTCGGACTGAAAATCATTTCATGTTCTTTGCTCCTTAATTATTTAGGTACGGTTCCTGCAAAAATTTAATAAGTTGTTTTTACGTTTTATGAAGCCGAGTGTCTACGGTGTTTTTATGGCTTCATATAATTTTTATGTTGCTTGTTTTATGTTGCAGACGTTTATATGACATGATTTCTTACATACTGACTGATGTAAGCAGTGGTTGCTAGTACAGTTGTGCTATGTAGCTAATACTTTAAAATGTTCAAGACTTGGTTTTATGGTATAGTGAAACAGTAGTGCACGTTGTTTTTCTGCACGAGATAAATAAATAAAAAGACCTTCGAAATTAGACATCATATAGATTTACAAAAAGCAAGATTTTACTACTGAAACGAACTACGCACTTAAAACATTATGGCTTATTTCCGCATTTGCCAGAAAGGATCTGCCACAATATTTTTTTTGCAAATTATTCCTAAAAAACGAAAAGTCAAGTAAAGATTATGCTTCGTACATTCGCAATAGGGGAAGTGTTAAGCAGTTGCTATGGTAACGGGGAATATACGCAGAGTCAGCGTGCACACACGATTGTATCGTGGTACAATCCGATTATCGTAGATTGTTTTTGCTAGAAGGCTGCCGCGGTATTCTAGGTATACTTGTGGTACAAGGACAGGTTACTGAGCGGGGGCTGTATGTAAAAATGGTGTGCCACAAGTGATTTTTTTGCGATCATTTATCTGGGGAAGGAATTATGACATACGAAGATTTGTAAAATAGGAAACTTTGCCAGAATATTGAAATATGTTATTATGTACTATTAATTAGATACAAAAAACAAGTTACTGTATTGCGTATTATTATATACCTATGTAAAATGTTTGATTTAATTGAAAGTTGAATAAAGAAATGCTAATAAAAGTATACATTTTGCCAGATAGGATAATGCTTAACATGTAAAATATTATTGAGAAGAGCTTATGGAAAATAAGGGACTAATTTAGTTCAGAATGGTATTAAAAGTAAGTTCGACTTCGATACTAAATGAACGCAAGCAATATGAACACAAAACTAAAGAGATAAGAACATCTATTAAAAAAAATGGATCACTTCGCTTTCCTAAACATTTTGGATTAATGACACAACATAACACTGCGTTGAACGTTGCGAGAATGTTACTTAATTAGAAGCTGCAGTTCCTAAGTTGGTTCATTTGTTTGCGAGTTCCCAGTACCTTGCACCACACCATAACTCGATTACGAAACTTTAAAGACAATGTTGCGTTGATATCATCTGACAGCATGTGGTTCAGGTGATGCAGCAACATTGTTATTATGCTAAAGCTTTCGGTGATAACGAGTGTATACTGTACATAGCTATTATATGTACGCGTAAAGCTTAATACCTCTAAAGTATAAACAAACGAGGCAATGCGGCAATAAATTAGCCTCATAATCATAATATTTCCAAATAAACATTGTGAAATTTGTGGATGGAATTTAGATCTTGTGGAGGGGTTTTGTCAAGTTCCATTTGTACTGCAACTATAACTTTGCGAATATTTCTGGGACTTCTGCGAAATTTTTATGAAAGTTGTTCAATGCTTTCCCCATAATATATTCTTTAGAGAAGTATAAAAACATATATATTTTAGATGGTATTAACTATTGGAAAAGGCTTTACATCGATGACCTCCTTTCTTCTATGATTTTAACCAATATTCTAAGTTAAAACAAATATTATTAAAGTAATTACTTAATCAGCACATAAAACGGGGTCATAAATGTCGCTATTAACAAGGTAAAAAAGTCTTTCACCTTTGCTTCCTAGGTTCACAAAGATATCCTCCTATTTCAAAACCTATGGAAATTGCACTTTAGAACAATATAATAAGGTTTAAAATCTCTCTATAATAATAGCCGGCTGTGCGCCGTCATAAATTTATCGCAAACTTGATATTAATTACGCCGTTCGCTCCCAGACTACCCACAAATTGTAATATATTGCAACGCTAGTTATATTACATTTCCTCACTGTTTGGAGCCCGACCAAAGATTCTTTTTGTTTATTCAAAGTTCTTTGAAAGTCATCTCATGAATATTCAATAAAAAATTCATAATACATTATACATTTTTGCTTCCAGTAAAAGGTCGGTTAGTTTTTTGGGGAGTGTAAAGTCATGAGTTTTTTATTATTGCAACTTTGTTTACGTGTGAACTTTTTCTATAAATATTAGAGGACCTTATAATGCGATGAGTCAGCAGACTTGTCTAGTAACGAAGATATAGAAAATTTAATTAAACTTGCCAAATATTTCGGTATGAATAACACGTATGAAAAATAATTCAGTTGAAGCGTGATCCGTTTCGTAGAGCGCAATCCGATTGACTTTGATTACATATCGTACATGGGATGGAGGGCTTTCAATCCTCAGACGTCAAATAAAAGGCCTCTTTGACATTAAGAGGAATGAATTCAATAATCCTTCATGGCGATGGTCGTTTTATCGGATATGTGGAAGGCTCAGTTTGAAGGCCCGCCAACATATAAAGCGATGAGATTGATAAATATACTCGAAGATGTATGGCATATGAAAAATGGAGTTGATGTATGCATCGTTTATCTTTTAGATAGTATTTATATTATAAACAAACATTCTGTTTCTGCAATGAATAGAAAAAGAGGTCTGAATAAATTAAAAAATATTCAAACTTGCGATATTATTTGTTTAAATCTAACATATCCGTCATTATTCCAAATGGTTTTTTTGAACAAATTAAACAAATTATTTTGCAATTGTTAGTCGAGATTATTTTCTTCTTTGATACTAAATAAATACTGCAGCGAATCAAACTGACTGTTAATGTATACTTGTGTATATTATATACCTATGTATTTCTAGTGGCCCTCCCCAGTGTAGAGTATACTCCGTAACGTCGGAATTAACTTATCCCCATTTTGGTCCTTTGATACAGATGCCCATTTCGAGTAGATCACGTTACGGACGCAACTTTTCTTGTGTTACCCCTATTTGTGTAATTTCATTTTGATTTTTTTACAAATGTATCCTTTTTCCTTATTGTGTTTGGGGTCACTTGTGTGGTATTTTTCGTTGCCTCCGTGACATAGATTCTGTTTCACTAGTAATACAGAAAGCTTTTAAGATAGATTATTTAGGAAACAATATTTTTGCCAGGATTGGCGAAACGTGGGTTTGGTATAGAACACATTTTTTTATTTCTATGATATAAATGTATGAGGTAGCAGCTAGAGCTTTGAGTATTTCGATGCTTATTTTATTCCATTACATGTTACATAATATAATTTTACGATGGTAGGTACAAAGGATTAGTAAAGTTTCTTCTCGATATAAAAAAAAATTATTGGTCCTTTATTCCGACACTTTATACGAAAAATTAAGTTACGACTATCTATGTTACAGTTATCAAATAGTTCGTTGACCTATAACCCCTTACATTACTAACTTTTTATAAAAGCTGAACCAAAGCTAAGCCTGTAGCTGCAATACGACTCGAAGTTAATGATAAATCAAGCTTATTATTCCAATCTTTTATTCTCTTTTACATTTAGTTTCTGTGCATGTAATGAGCTTACGTCAAAGAGGATTTTCTCAGTAAGAGATTCTATGATATGTTGTCCTATAAGTATTATAAACATACCTATTGTGTATTCGTAAGTTTGCTTTTCTTATACATCGTCATAGACGTAGTTTAACTAGTTTATCAGCTTTTATCTTTCTACATGATAGTTTAGGCTAGAGAATTAAGTAGGCTAACAGTTGTGCCAATATGCACATTTCTGTGAGATATCATAAAGGCAAAGTCGCGGACAAAAACAGTATTATGTAAACGCGTAAGTATATAATACTAGCGGACCCGACAGACATCCTGTCCGGAAAAGCAGCGTGATGTGAGCTGTCAATTGCGGATGATGGTGGAGTAGCAAACCTAATTTATTTAATTAATTGCCTGTAAAAAACCGTGTTTTTTTTTCAATATTTTATTAGTTATTCTGCTATTCGAGGTGAAGACGAAACCAACAAATCAGTGATCAATAAAATCGGTCCAGCCGTTCTTGAGTTATAAATGGTGTAACTAACCCGACTTTGTTTTGTAAGTATATAAGTCATACGTACCACCATGAACACGCCTGTAACTCCTGAAAGGGTACGCAGGGAACTCGAAATTCGATGGGTACGAGCAACGACACGGTGGCTCAGTTGGTTAAAGCAGCGCCACAATACGGTGAAGGTAGTCGCAAGTCCAAGTCCCGGTCGTGTCCATCATTTTTAAAATTCCCTTTTTTTTTCTTTATCAATTTAGGGTATGCAAAAGTGTTTGTCCTTATAAGCAGTCAACACCTAAACTTTACTGTTCATTATTATAAGTAATTATTTTAGATGGAGAGCCTATTGCCATTACTCGTGTCACCTCTTACGATTCCCTTACCGCTTACGGAAAGAAATTCGTACTTTCAAAGTCCGTAATTATGAATAGTGCAAGTCATTGTTTATTCGTAAGTGTGTACACGTATTATTATTTAACCCACAAATTGATTATACTTATTTATACCTACGGAATAGATTGAACCACGTACAAAGGAACGTTCATCTTTAATTAAAATTTACAAAGCTATTTAAGTCAAAACGAATTCTCGTCTGCCGATGTTAACAATACCTTTATTATTTATGTATAAAAATTGCTTTCTACTTCACCCTTTTAATTAATCCGGTTAATTGAATATGGAGGCTTCAGTATGGTTGGTTTAGTATACAATGATTTGTTGAGTATAGATCCGCCGATACAATACATTTTATAGCTTTTGTAATTGAATTGTTTTGTTGAGAATGAATTGAGTTTATCTGTGTGTATAATGTTGCTGGTGTATATCGGTGTGAGAGGTTTTATGTGATCTGTTTGTGGTTTAAAGGTTTTTATTATCATCGGACCTACATATTACTAGCTCCCGCTAGCGACTTCATCCGCGTGGATTTCGAATGTTTTATAGCCTAGCCTTCCTCGATAGATGGACTATGCAACACAAAAAATATTTTTCAATTCGAACCAGTAGTTCCTGAGATTAGCGCGTTCAACTTCAGTTTTATAATATTAAAAAAAATATAGATAATGGAGGAAGAAGTGTAGAACATCTTCCCTCTGATTCATATTCGAGAATAATACCTCCATTAATTAAACCTTTATTAAGTCTATTGACATCTTTATTCTCTGATTCGCAAACGACAGTGACAGTTATAATTTTATCCGTGGTTTAAATAGAATTTTTTTTATGAATTAGGCCTCCCTCCAGGTGCTGCGACGATATCGTCGGTGTTGCGGGTAACCGGTGGACCGTTCTAGGGGGGAGGCCTTTGTGCAACAGTGTACGTCTTCCGGCTGATGATGATGATGATGAGGGAGTTTTGTTCTGCACAAATCAGTCAAGTCTTGGCGCCCTATTACTAAGATTAGAAGATACAAAGGTGGATACGAATGAATGTCTTTTAACATAAACCTAATAACACAAGGAAAACTTGGGAATCAATCAAAAGGTATGACAGTAACGATATGGATAACAAATACAAATAATCTGTTTAAAAATATCTTTACAGTTTGTAGAAACATATTTTTAAAAGTTAATATACACTTCTAACTGACTCATTTGATAACTCTAGATAGTATCAAGGAAAACAGAACTATTAACTGGGCTACATACTCAAAGACTCACACTCAATGTCATACGCTTACTCTATTTTATAAAAAAAATAACACACGTTCTTCTCATAGCGAAGCAAATAAAATCCCTAAGAAAAAAATGAGACGTCCCTTTTTTAATATCGACGTAGGCTTAAATTTGATCATCATCACGTGAGGAAATTATGTTCGAAGTTAATAAAATACGATGACTCTCAAATATTCTAATAAAGGTGGGTTCATACGAAGGAATCGTACTTGAATTAAATACTTATACGTGTCGATCTACGTATTAAAAAGCTGACAAATATTGTAAAAATAAGTGTCATCTCATAATTTTTATTACGTTGTTTCAACGTCAGTATAAATTCCCATGTTATTTTTAATTAGTGTATGAGCTTTTAATGTTATGCTCCGAATAATTACGAGTCTTTAAATGCTTGAAATCGACAGCTACGTCAGACCAAACCACAAAACAGTCCCTCTGAACAAGGCCTTTCTCCGGTACCATTGAAGTAAGGTCACAAAAGGCGTCAAGTGTCTGATCAACGCTGGTAATTCTTCCCGAGGATTTCAGTCTGAGCGTCAAGTTCCCCGGTACATTTGACACTGTAATATGCTTGGCGAAACTCGACTAGGCTTAAGGGTTTATCGCCGACTTGATTAAATATTTCTTTAGGCCTAATATGACTCCATGTGATATTCGAGTTTCACTGTACGTACGTGTGTTATATTTGATTATTTTTGGGCGTGACGGTGTTAATTTTGTTAAAGTATTTGAGAAATATATCTGTGAAGTGTCATTGCAAAAGTGGGACGTAATTTATGATTTCCTTAGTGAATGGTATCTTAATAGTATTTTTAGTGAGCTGCTCTGACTAGTTATAACTAAGCTGCCTAAAAATAGTATGCAAAACAAAATTCGTTTATTATTTGTGTAATCGAAAAAACACGAAACTATGACGTGTTTTTTCCCCGTTCGTCATTCCTGAATAATTACGTTACTACAACCTGAGGAAGTTGTAATATACATGTAATAATAATAACAAAGTTCTATACCTACTCAACACTTATCACTGATGGTATCACCTGGTTCAGAAACGTGGGAAAGTTAGTCCATGTTGTAACTCCCGGACTTAGCGCGGACCTCAAATAGGAACACATCGAAACTTCAAATTAAAGCCAAGTCAAGTTTGTATTCGTGTCTGACGTCACTCGTCGATATCAGAATAATGGAGTTCTCTGAATGTGATTAGATTTCCCAATTGTTGCCAGTTTTGCTTCTACTTATAGTAAGTCTTGTGTTTTCTACAAAATAAAATAAACATACGCGGGATTAGGAATAGAATTCCTTTCCGTCACCGAAAATATGTTGTATCAACTGAACTTACTTATAAACCTCCTTATTTATAAAAAAATTACTTTGTTAAACAACAGTTCAACTATATACCAATTCTTTGACATGCAAACGACACTGACAGATTCAATTTAACCCATTGGTTAAATATTTTTGACTTGAATTGACTCAAGTCAAGTTAAATATTTTTGACTTGAGTCGATTCAAGTCAAAAATATTTAACCTGTCATTGTCGTTTGCATGTCAAAGAATTGGTATTTGGTTCTGCATAAGTATGCGTAGTACATACCACAACCCCAGACACTACGCATAAATTAAGTTCACTATAGATTGTCTAACTCGCTCCTATTTCACGTGCCTGCCCTTTTTCCTTTCAACTCAAATTACAAAACTAACCAGCACGTGTTTACCCGAACATACTGTATCAACAGAAGGGATCTCGTAACAAAATGTGACGCCCGACCATTAGAGGGGGCCCCGCTAAAAAGTGAACCGACACGTGTAACGTGCTCCAAATCCTGCCATTTGTGGGCTTACACACCTTATGGAGTGTTTGAATGGGATAGTTTGGGATAGTCCAGTAGCTGACAGTTTAACATTAGAATTTAGATAGTGTACGAAGTGCATGGCACAAAAAAGAAAAGCTTTATCCAACTATGCGTAATAAAGTCGGGATGATGATCTCATGTTCTTTTAAAACAATATTTTTTGGTCATATCTTAAATATACTATACTTAAATATGTTCTATTTAGTCGTAAATTATATAAAAGAGATAATTTATTAACTGAATCCCTAATATTCAAATGCAATGCAAACAGGAATTTAACAATGCGTGTATATTTTGTATTGCATGTTCTACATGAAACAGAATATCGTTGATATTAATTAACTATTTTGGATTCTAGGAACTAAATTCTGGACCATTGTTTGTACTAGGCTTTAATGCAAGAACATGAAATCTTATTTCGTATATCCATACCATATACAGCAATATAATAATTATGTTTTAGTATAGCAATCATTCGCCCCAACCGATATTGAAAATCTCATTAGAATTTTAAGTAGTTAGTATTCTAAAGAAAATTACTCGCCTTAGTGACAAACACGGTTCAAACGCAGCATAATAGTAAGTCGGGAGGGTCATTCTGTACAATGGTCGGTAGTTTAAATCTTGACAATAACCCGGCGACGTGTAGAGCAATTTTCGGGCTTTTGACAACTGGGGATTACGCGCAGAAGTGACGAATTCATGTGCTCACTGGGGCAACTTAGACCGTGTGAACTGGATTTTATATTATGTAACATTTTTCATTTTTGTACGAACGAATTTTGTTTGTGAGTTGAAAGTGTCACAGGAGAGGCGTCGAGAGCTTGTTGTGTAGAAATGTATCGTTGCAAATGTCAAGAAATTTTCTAAGCGTAAAGGAATTCTTTTCGAGCATCATTATAATAACCATCACGTTTTGGTACGAGACTATGACGATTACTATGTGTATAATACTTCAAAACGATTTGTTATTTTTTTATTGTCTATTTAAAACACAATCACTTTTTATTTAGTTCTAATCCGGGCTGCCAGTAAAGGTCTTTTAAATAAAAGATGGCTACCCTATAAAAGTAATCCCCTAATAATGAAATCGAAATATTACAGCCTCAAAGGTATTGTGAGTGGTTTTTTGTTAGTATATTGTACTGTAAGTTTAAATACTATTCATCTGAGAAACCTATTCTAAGTTATTGTGTACGATGAATTCCAAATAAAAAATGTTTCTTTTTGAGTCTCAAAGGGGCAGGGAGTCTTTTGTGCGTAATGTTGAACTCGGAAGTTTTATATCGAAGCGTTCCTTAGTGTCGTTTTGCTTCGATAAATAAATGTGTTAGTTCGCTGGTTTTCATCATTTGAATAGAATGTTTGTTGTGAAACTGGTGTAGACGGTAGAGGCATAGTATTTGGGATATCTATCTAAAGAGAAGTTAGTTTGTCGGAAAATATTTTAATAATACATAAATCACAAAAGTCCTGCTCCTTTTCGGGACTAATATGGCCGTTCTTTTATAGAGCAGCCGTGTGGTGTCCCTAGTTGGTGTCCCATTCCCTTTAAGGTTACAGTTCTCATCGGGCCTCTGCATGTTGGACCTGTGTCCCTACTTTTAGCCTTAGCCTTTAGCGTTAGCCTTTTAGTACCCCGGGAGTCTTCCAAATGGTTGATAGCCCGAGTAAAAAACTAGATACATATAAATGACAATTTATTTACTTTCTCACTACAATAAACAGTACAGAAAGTACACATCTAAAATCACAACATAGTTAAACTTTAAATCATTGTAGAAGACATGTGCCTATACTAAGTTATAAGAGATTGTATTTTGATATAAGTAATGTATTTTCATACATATGAATTATAATATGACCTTTAAAAGGAGAAAGACCTTTACCACAAAATATAATTATGTGAAAATACAACGAAGTTTACATAGCATAGGTAGTATACAATTTTGTACACACTCGGTTCTTGATAAATCTAAATACATTTTTTAATATTACCATGGTTCGGGAGAAAAAAAGGAAGGTCTTTGCCCAGCAGTGGGAAACGAAATGGGCTAATACTGAGATACTGATACTAAAGAAACACTTTATTATAATGTGTGTACGTATATGATATGTGCATATCGGTTCACTATTAGACCAATTTATAAGCGCTTCGTAATATTCTCCATTGTTCATGTAATTACCTAATACCTGTTCTAAAATTCAAATCCAATCAGACTTTACACCCCACACACCGCAACACCACAAAACCCCACCAATTATCACATAGTTTGCACCAACAAAGCTAAGACTTTTAATTATAAATAAGCTGATTGAATCCACACTTTAATCAACAGCGTGTTTACCATTAGTTGTTCCGTTTTACTTACTTGCTTTAAACTTATTAAGAACGATTTTTATTTCAATGGCAAAGAAGAATGAACTGCCAAGATAAAGGTCGTAAATTCAAACCTTGGCACGCACCAATGTCTTCGAATTCATGTGCGTATTATAAATTAGTTATCAGTTGCTAAAACGGTAAAATATTGTGAGGAAACCGGCACACCTGAGAGTTTTTTCAACGGTGTGTAAAGCCATCTCAGAGGCCTATAGGCGGATTAAATTAGACACCAGGTTGTTAATCAACTATTCGATAAAAAGAAGAAGATGGCAACAAACATAACTGGAGTTAACGCAATTAACAAAAATCTGTATTATGCAGAATATACGAAGTTCTATATTAGTTTTCTCGGTACAAATACTGTCGCGCGTACGCGTTTTTGAAAAGTTCACGTTTGTAACCGACTTCAAAAAAGGAGCAGGTCTCTCTGTATTCGGCGCGTATTTTTTTACTTTCGCCACGCATGCTAGCTACTCTGTACAACTACAGTAAAGCATCTCAATGGTCTTAATTTAAATTTATAAATTCAAGTCTAAATAAAGCAATCTCCGGGTATTAAAATGGGTGAGCTTATTTCACGCATGCGAAATGCATAATTACCTTTATTAGCATAGAAAGTCGTGTGGCGTGGAGGCTTAAAAGCCGAGATTCCTTCTCGAGATTACATAGTCTTCACCGATGGTTTTTGCGTTGTATACGTAAACATGAAAATCTTTGCTAGGATTTTCGCCGATGTTGGTTCAAAACATTGGTGCCAACGATGGCTTAGCGCTTTCATTTTGATGCGGAATAAGTCGGACGATTGAAGAACCCGTATAAAGTATTAGGACTCGTCGCATTGTTATCCTTTAGTATATCGGCTTTTGACATTTGACCCCATTGTTGGCGAGAACCCACAAAAGGTCACCGCCAGAAAATATAGAGGATAGTCTGGTGTAGATGAAAAGGATACTATTTTAGAATACTGTTAATGGTAATGATTGGACATTTCGACATAAACTTCATTAGGCAAAATTTCTGTAGGTTACACAAATTCTTCCGAGCAAATACAGTGGAGTTTAAGCAGAGCAGTACCTTACGTTTCAAGTGACTTGAAGCTCAAAGGCCAGGTCATTTCCACTTTCAAAGTAAACACAATCACGAAGTAACGTTATCTTGGGCCTTAAAAACACGCCGCCACTAGCCTCGCTCCAATATGTGGAAGCAATTCAAGTTATTACATAAGATCGACGCTACGGGGACATTGTTGCGTAATTTGAAAATTTCCTTGCGAACATTTTCATAAACTCGTGGCTCTCGAAACAAAGCTTGTACAGCGTGCGTTAATTCTGATACTCAAAGGAGTACCGCATAATAAGAGCCTACTGTATGTATATATTATACTAAACACCTTAAATATTAATAAACCTTACATTCTGCTGAGGTTTTGTGGGCTATTTATTTTCTTATTAGACTCTGTATGAGGTTGTACGTTTAAGCAGTTTTAAGTATGTTTAGAAGTATTTAACGTAACATTTGAAATACGGAATAAATTAGGGAAATTGTAGATGTCTTAAGGCATTGAGCACACGTATGTACCTATACTAGTAGACATATACCTACACTAAAATTGCGCCGGAAAAGAATAGTAACATTAGTAATAACCTAATAGGTCTACTGGTAAGAGCAAAACGAAATATATAATGAAAAAAGACTTATTTAATCTAAACAATTTTCAGCGTTATAATTCTTAGTCCACAATGTTCTAATCTCCCCATTACAGAGTCAATATGAGTATGCCATTCAGGAAAATACATATTTATCATCGAAATAGAGAATTTAAAGAGAACAAAAACATTCGATCTTTATGAAATGTAAAAGAGCAAATAATTCTTCTAGTGGTTTAATTTAAAAAGAGTAACTCTACTTGTTAAATTAAATTGAGTATAATTGGGATTAATTTGTCAAGTAGAGTACGAATTCCACGAAAAACATGATATACAAGCAACTAATTGGTGATACAAATTAAAAATTACGAAAACGTTTATTTTGTGCGTTGATTAAATTTCAATTATTTTAATAGAGAAAAGATTTATTTATTAATTTTTTACAAAAAAAATTATAAGTTATCCGACGATATATGTCTATGTCGACGCGTAGGGGCTAAGCGATTTGACTGCTTCGCTATGGGTTGCGGGTTCGATTGGCACAGGGCAAAAATGTGTGTCATCCGCAGATGTTTGTGTATGTGATAGTTTTTTGATTTAAAAAACATTGACTAACACCTTTGAAAAGCACAGTGTTTGATATACCTATTGAGATTCTTGAGTAAATCTCCGGAATATTTCACGCTAAGAGCGTCGGTGTACTAGCTTAGTATTGATCTGAGATCGTGGGGTTGCCTCGCCTGGTCAAATAATCCGGGGGTCACTTTGACTGGAACTTATCTAACAGTCGACAAGCGGCCCTGGCTTCACTTCGCTATAGTTTCCATATAAATATAGCAGGGTTTGCTTTCGGAAACATTATAACAATAGCTGAAGAGCTTTATTATTATTGTACCTATATCGTTGTAATATCGTTATAATTGGCTAAGGGCAATAAAGAATTTAAAAAATCACATATTGTATTGTAGAGGTAGGCAAGGGTGCGTAGAACATACGAACACCAGTTATGTTATAGTTGCTATCGTTACATCACTATGCCGACGGGGCACTGTCAATCTACCACAAACGTCCACTAGCTGAGGTAAAATCTCTTACCGGTAGTATGGCTAACACACTTTCCGCATTCACCAAGCACACGAACTAATAACAGCCTCCTTAACATGAACTCTTAAAGCTGGTTATTTTCCGTTGTGGAAGCGAGACGCTATGCTGCACTGTACGTAGCGGCGTCTCACTTCCACTACGGAAAATGTCCTGCTTTAAGAGTTTATGGTAGGGGCCTAGCTAACGGAATTGGCAGTCGAAAGATTGACGTCAAACTTATTTTCGATGTCACATAAGAGGAAACCCATTTATGCCTTCCCCGAATGTTTTCTTACGAGACAAATATAACTCAATTGTCGGTTTGCCGATATAGCGGCTCATTGCCTTTGTACAACCCTGACGGAACAAATTGGATAATGTTACTCTCTGTAATGTATGTGCGAGTACGAAATACGTATTATTTTATTAGAATAACGTGTGTCAAAGGTAGGAACGGCTCGAGACGTGGGCTTTTTCCCTTTAATTCGGGAATTAGATCTGGAGACATATTGACGTTTGTAAAGGAGCATTACAAGGACGAGCGAGTGTTTGATAGAGCATAAGATTGTTTGGAAAATATAGGAATCACATTTTCTTTTTATTAGATATAATTATGGTACATATTTTTTGCCTAAGGAGTATCTTGGTACACTCTGTCTTATTTAAGTCGACATTGATCGTGCCTTCTAGTAGGAAAAAGTTACAAAAGTGGCACAAATTCACATCTCAAGCTCAAAATTTTGAATAAGTTAGTGCAAACATAAGCAGAAGGAAAAAATAGACTGACACCCACCTACTCGACATTATAATATCCTGGTCCTATCAAACCAAACCACACGAAAAAAACAAACTACGAAATTCTGTCCTTGTTTGTATTAGATTACTGAGAGCGTACAGTCGGACTGAAAGCATACTTGTGTCAATAAATAAGCTTAGCATCACCTCATTCACCCATTTCTTAGAGAAAACAGAAAATCTTATAACGTTAGGTAATACACGAAGATGACTGTATTAGCTTGTCGTGCCGAACACGATCCAATTGTACTTCCTTATTGCGTTTTTGGTATGTTTTTCGGAAGTTAGAGGTCGGAGGTAGAATGATTTGGGAATTACATACGATATACCTACCATATTATAAATATGTTGTTGGTTCTAAAAGTTTATTTTCGATAAGAAGTAGTTAAGATTGTCGGTGCCGTGTGGTATCCGGCCTAGAATCGACCACCCCCTTTCCTCCCGTGGGTGTCGTAAGAGGCGACTAAGGGAACATCCAGAAGATGGGCAGCAGCGTCTTCTGTAACTTCACCACCAATACTGCGATCCCCAAGCCGCTTGCCAAGCGTGGGGATTATGGCAACCCCCCCGCTTAAACGGGGAGGCCTTTGTTCAATAGTGGAAGTCTTTTGGCTGATGATGAAGATTGTCGGTGTGAATGGAACTGGTATCCTAAGCAATTGTATTCGCCTGTACAAAATTTGTGTGAGATAAAAGTTAGGGCTTTTGAATGAAAATACAAACTATAAATACCTTGGTGTGTAAAATTAATTAGACACTATTGGGTGTGAATTAACAAAGCCTGCATCAAAGGCGAAAATTAATTAATCGTCCGGCACACTCTGAATTCTTAGACTCGCTAATAACCTGCTAAACATTTAGCTCGGTTTGAACCTGTTTATTGTACAGCTTCTGCTTATTCTTATCGTATGGTTGATTAACAACCTGGTGTCAGAGTTTAAACCGCCTGTAGGCCTCTGACATGGCTTTACACACCGTTGCAAAATCTCTCCGGTGTGCCGGTTTCCTCACGATGTTTTCCTTCACGGATTTTAGCAACTGATAACTAGTTAATAGTACGCGGATAAATGGTACCTGTATTTGTAACATCTTGCAAAATAAGCTAAAAGACAGAAGTCTAAGATTTCTCGAACGTGTTTAATTTCGCAATTCTTTTAAGCAAACCAAAGTGGTAATGTAAGTTTTCTGGTACAAGGGACACTTCTTTTCATTACCCTTGAGACGCGTTGGCTCTGCCGTGGATAGGTACAATCACGGGCTCAAGTGTTATATGAAAAGATCTTTTATTTCCTCTGCGAAATGGTGTTTTGTATGCGGAATACTGTATAGGGAATTTGACTTGAATAGCTGTATAAGTAGTAGAGATCTTAGACGTGAAAGGATTTAATTAAAGGAGTAAACGGAAATTGGAATTTATTCAGTTGGTTTCGTGAAATCGAAAGTAATGCCTAAAATAAGGCTTATTGAACCGCCCGTATTCGCCGAAGGGGTAGGCAGAAGTGTATTGTAGATCCACATTTCGCCAGTAATGTTATGGGTCAGTAGGGTAGCATATTGACATCAACCGGGCACAAATTATATGGATATTAACGGACGCTACTGTACTTATTACTGTTAGTGAATCCATTTTGAGCCCTGAATGCATTATTAATTTCTGCGCTGGTAATAAATACGGAGTAATATTCAGTATTCGTTATGATGCAGTTAATTGAATAATGTTTAATGTTCTGTGTTGTTGTGCTCTTTGTTGGGATTATCAGTGTCAGTATCTCTTAACATAGCCTTTTGATTACATTATACCTGTCATTGTTTGCATGTCAAAGATTAGAGATATCAATGGACTTAAGAAGTGTTTAAGTTTAGAGCTGTTTAGGCATCGTTTATAAGTAAGAGGTTAAGTGCCTCACTACAAGTCAAAAACCGCTTCTGCAGAGAAGGAACGAGTATACCCGTATATATTTCTACCCGCCGCGATTTAGTTAATCTTTCAAATAATTGTTGTTTGTTATTAAGCCGCAACGTTGGCAGGCCTCCCACCAGGTGGGCTGACGATATCGTCAGAGTTGCGGGCAAGCAGAGGATGCAAATGGCAAGTTGTCGTTCATTGTGGCGTTCTAAGGGGGAGGGCTTTGTCCAGCAGTAGACGTCTTCCTGCTGATGATGATGATTAACTGCCGTTTTGAATATAATTTTGCCAAACATAAAAAAGTATGAGTGCCTTATACTATGCGTTCATAGGCTAAATAAGTTTGAAATGATGCACTTTTACCCTGCCCTCTAATTAAATTATTTAAATTACCATACGCGATTTCTGTAGATACCGGGTAGATTTTCCATACATGGATTGACCATTTCGATTTAAGTCGCTCCATTTGTTTTAAAAAGTGTCAAAATCATTATAAAAACGATGTACATATTAATTTTTTATTAAACATTAATATTAATATTCGGAAATAATGTTCAGTGCGGAAGTGCATTACCATCACTCGAGCGTTGCATGAAATAAAATACGTGAAATATTTATATGGCATTCACTGTACCATTTATGATAAGTGAATGATGTTTAACGTTATTTCGTGGCCATTATCAGCTAAATGTTAATGAAATTCGCGGGCGATTACACTTGCATTGTTTCAAGTTTGGCTTTACTGACGGCCGACACTTTTGGACTTGACTGTTCACTGTTCAGCCAATGTAAATTTGGGGTTATGTACAGTCACCATCAAAAGAAGTATAAGATAATTATTAGATCGTTTTCAATGGTTACCTATACCAGTTTCAATGGTTACCAGTATAGATCCTGGCTTACAGGAGTCACAATGATTGGCACGAGTGGTGGGCTAGTCCCGAAAAAAAATCTAAGTAATACAATAAATACTTAAAAGATAGTGAAGTTTATTATTTGGTACTTAGATCTTTTTTTAAAACGTCGCCGCACACAATATATTTCTCCTGTATTGTGGGTGCGTTTCAGAAACATGAAATAACACAATCATACACAAACACAGATTCGGGCCTAACATCCGCGGATCGCACATTTTTTTGTCCCGTGCGGGAATCGAACCCGCAACCCTTAGCGCAGCAGTCTTATCACTTGACCACTGCGCTAATTAGGTCGTCCAAAATAAATGTATGAAGTACCGAATAATAATTTGTTAGCTTTGGTAGTTAGTGGCCTAAGGTATTTTAAATAGGTCTAAGGGCTAAGGTATTTTAAATAGTGCCTTAAATGTTCCTACTTTAAGGTAAATTATTGAATGCAGAGAAGGAATAAATATTGATATGCATATAAGCAATGCTAAGTATATAATATTCTCTAATAACCCACAGTAACAGTTTATTCCCAGTTTTTATGAGACAAAGCTTGCTATTATCTAGCCCATAATAATGTTGCCTACAGATATTCTATTTATCCCCTGAAACGGAAAGGTAGTTCGAAAGATGGGGTGCTTCTACGAAATAATTATTGTGAGCCATCCCAAAATAATTATTATTGTTTGTGGTATAAAATTATGTTAATAGAGTTTGAATTTCAGTTGAAAAGTTAAATGATCGTTGTTGTTTCAGGGAGAACGGTAGGAATATCAATTCTAGGTCTCAAATACATTAGCTTTAAGCGGATGGGCGGGGAGTATTTTGACAATGAAGGTTTAATATAGATTTCAGCGAAGGGATAATTATTTCGGCTTCTAAATTCATTAAAACGATAACCGTAGGGTAATTCCTGTTATTGTAACTGAACAAATACTGAAACATTAGTTTTTGTTTAGTCTCCTATTAAATTTCTCTTTTTGATATTAGCTCTGTACCAGTAAAGGTATATTTTGAGATAAGAAAAGAAGAATGAGACTATTGTTGTAGAGAAGCCATGTTTTGAACGAAAAATTTTCCCTACAAGGTTTAAGACTACTACAACAGAAGTTTATTATATAATTTTTGTTTTAAATAAAATCGTCGCCCCACACTAGTTATTTCTCCTGTATCGTGGGTGCGTTTCACAAGCATGTAATATCACATACACAAACACGCAACTCGAGACTAAAATCTGCGGATCGCACAAATTTTTGTCCCGAGCAGGAATCGTAACCCTTAGCGCAGCAGTCCAATCGCTTAGCCACTGCAACAATCGGGTTATCACATCACATTGGCTATTACATAATTCAAAATTCTCGAATAAGGGTGAAAGAGTTTTACGAATCAAGCTTTAATCTTCTCGGAACTACACATTTTTATAAATAAAAATCTCAATTCGATTCTCGAATGTCGTATGTACTGGCTGACAGTCCGAACGTGCGCTAGCCAACACGAGTACAATCGTAATTCCACACGACTGTACCGTCTGGCCTCTGAGATAGTGTTAACTGGAAGGAAGACACTTCCGACAAAAAGTGCCGATTGCACTCGACGACACGACTGTACCTCCGAGACGGACGGCGAATTAATTTAAAATGTTGTGTTAATTTTTAGCTGTTGTCGTTTAATTTAAAGTTTAAACAGAAATATCCATTTAACTTTAGCGGAACGAAGGTACACTGTTCACAATAGCGTTTTATTTTATTCTCCCCAGCTTTTGTTGTCGGGCGATTTTCTTTTACTGGTCGGGAATTATTGTGCGACTTGTAATCTCTCAGTTTTTTCTTCGTACCATCTTTGAATAATGTTTTGTTGTATATTTAGCTCGGTCTAACGGTCCAAAAAGGTTTTGCTCATGTTAGTGTTTAGATCGACTTTTTTCGGGTTAGTTCTTAAAGAGGTTTGATATTTTTTCCCTCGAGACATAATGTAGGATGGTTTTTTGTTTTGAAAGCCTAACGTTTTTTAAATTGGGTTACTAGTTATGTATATGTAAACATTTTTAGGTAATAAAGAAAAGAGAAAGAAACATATTTAACTAGCTGCGCCCCACGGTGTTACCCACTACATTTTATCAGGATAAAAATTCTATGTGTTAATCCAGGGTGCCAGCTACCTTATATAGCTAGCTTATCAAATTTCAGCAAAATCAGTCCAGCCGTTTGAGCGTGAAGAGGTCACAAATACACTCACAAACTTTCGCCTATCTAATATTAGTGTGATAGCGGTACCTACAATAACCTAATTTTAATTGATTTTAGTCTTTTGACTAGTATACCTAATAGGTGTTCCAGTATAAATTACTCTATATGTAATATGCAGATACCTATTGCTTTTATGCGTCTCAAATTCAGCATGATTAAGTATAGCACTGATAGCCGAATGGGTCCATTGGGTCCATTGGGTCCATTGGGTCCATTGGGTCCATTGGGTCTATTGGGTCCATTGGGTCTACCAAAGGTCGCAAGTTCAAACTTCGGCACGCACCAATGTCTTTACGAATTCATGTGCGTACTATAAATTAGTTTTCAGTTGCTAAAAACGTTCAAGGAAAGCATTGTTAGGAAACTGGTACATCTGAGAGACTTTTCAACGGTGTATAAAGCCATGTCAGAGGCCTACAGGCGTTTTAAACTCTGACACCAGTTTGTTTGTCAACTAATCGATAAGAAGAAGACAAAATTGAGCATACGCAATAGAATCTTTTATACTAGCTACCTTAGATGTCCACATAGATACTGTAAAGTCAAAAGTACAGTGGTGTAGGTAGTTTTTCGACAACACGAATTTTCCCTTGTTACCTCTTTCCCTCTCACCATTCATCATACAGGCTCACTTTTAACTCCATATACTCCCAAGTTACATACAGCTATACGCTTATAACTGACACAACATAATATTAAAGAAAACCCCTCGTCTTCCGCCCCGACCCAAATACATACATACTTGAAACAAAGTTTCAACATCTCATACGAGTTACTTCGAGTGCGGGACTAACAGAAAACATTGAGTGTGTAGCGGGACAAAAATATTTACTGCGTTTTTTAGGAACCTTTTGAGAATAGTTTTTTGTTTTATAACACGATATAAACTCGGACTACGTATACTTCTGTTGTAAAGTATACCTCTTCTTATGGATTTTGATCATTGGGACATACGTAATGATTTTCTGTGATGAGATCTAGTTTGGTCACGGTAGATCGAACTTCTAGCTTTAAAGGATTAAGGCCCCCACTATATAAATGATGCTGACGTCTCTTAACTTCAGCGTCTCTTTTATCGTCAACCATCTCTATTAATTGACATGCAAACTACAGTGATAAAATCAACGATTTGTTTTTAAAAACACACTAGGATCTCTTGAATCGTGGGTGCGTTTTACAAACTTAAAATATCACATTCCCAAACACCCAGACTCGGGACAAATATCTGAGGATTACATCAATTTTTGTCCCGTGCGGCAATCGAATCGTTAGCGCAGCAGTCCAATCGCTTAATCACTGCGCAAATAAGGTCGTCAAACCTAATTAATTTAAAAAAGAACTTATAAGATGTTTATGTAATAAGGAATATAAAAGAGATATCTCTAAAACTGGGCCTTGATAAATATTAACTCGTCTCTTCCCAAAAGAATATTACGTAGACGGTATACATCACAACTAGTTTTAAACCGGTCCACATCAAAGTAAGACTTGTACTTTACTGGGCCAAGATTTAGAGCCACTAAAGTACTTAACTTCGCCATGCTCTTAACCGCAACATTCATTTATATTGTCAAGTTAAAGTTAAGTCTAAAGGACCACAAATTTAATTAAAAATAAACTGTTCAAATTTCATTATTCGAAATTGTAACTTTGTTTGATTGTCACAAAAATTAATAATGACTTTGAAACTACTTCAGACTTAGCATTAAATTTAAACAAAGGTGGATTTGTTGTTTTAATAAAATAACCTTTGTTTCAATGGAATTGTGTCTGGAATATAATAATAACAGAGCCGGACCATAATTAGTCTATAAGCAATATTTAGTTAAGTTATTCTGACCTGAGGTTGTCGACTGAATTCGTATGCTCAAGGTTAAGGGTTCAGACCAAGGCAAGTGCCTAAGTGACTTTGTCAATGTCATAATATGTATGTAGGTACTCGTATATGAGTACACGATACACATTCATTCGAAAAGTTTCGCCTCAATCCAGGACAGCCCACTTATATGACAGTTTCCGATGTGGAAGAGAAACGCCACACTACACTGCACGTAACAGAGTCTAGCTTTCACATCGGAAACTATCCTGCTTTAAGAGATCATGGTAAGGGGGCTGTAGAAACCTGGGATTCCTATTTGCTACGATACTGGCATACCTCTATCGACTCATTCATTTTCATCACATTCTTCAAGCATGCTCGTCGGATTAAAGTATTCCTAATCTGAACATAATATGATGTCTATAGCTGACAAACTAGACATTGGCTAGTCCCCTATTAAGAGAGCGATTTAAACTGTTTGTGCAATCAAATGTTTATTAGGTAGCAAATCTTCAACTGTGTCTAAATTTAACTTTACTCTTTCTTCGTGTTCGTTTGTTATTATGTGTAGGTACTGTTTTCCGTCTGTTCTGTGCTCACACGATGCTGTTTGGCGAATTATTTTTTTCTGTTCTAATTAGCCCTTCTAACCTTCTAATACAAATTTTGTAATGAATCCACTATACAAGTTGCTTGAATTATCTATAAGTATGCATTATTATTTTTTGGAAACGTATGTAACCTTTTGTGCACTGACGTGTAAAACAGAAAACGACAAGTAGCATAAAAGTATTTCGCTTGAAACTCTAAGTGAATTGGATTTGTAGCGAGATGAAAGTCGGATAAGTTACGTTGAACTATTTTTATGAACAAAATGGCCAATCAATGTTTAGCATTCTTTCGAGTCGCATATTTTGTTTAAGTGCTTTTGGTCCTTCGGTCCAAAGAAGGCAAAGACGTAAGTTGGTTTCAGAGATGTCAACTTTGCAATTTTGAATTGTGTTTTTTTGATGATATCTATCGTCAATATGAAAGTAGTTAAGCGATTTGTTTAAAGAATCAAGACCGTGTTCTTTTTTTTAATTATATTTCAGTATTTTGACTACCTTGTCAATCCGATCTCATCTGACACACCTTTTTGAGCTTAAAGCGAATAATTCAGGTATTATTTTTCCAAAAAAAAAACAGCCTTAACATATACGGACTAATTAAAACATAAGAACATCGCGTCTCATAATCCCGAGTGTCACGACACTACACACTAGTGTCTCCTTCCAGACGGTGTGTCGAGAGCACTCTACGACACCAAACGAGGAGAGCCGAGCCGCGAAGAGCGCTTTAATTTGGATCAAATATGCTTGATTTTTTAATGAATACCTCGCAAGGGAGTTTTTTTCTTACATCTTGAAAATTGAATTTATTCAGTGACGCGTCCCACGGTTCCTTTGAGTTAATAAAAGGGAAATTTTACATGTGCCCCGAAGATTAATAATGAGATTGGAAACATAAGAGTCTTATTAGGAATTGATGAAATATTTCTTTTTTCAATCTTTACTGTAGGTAGTACATTTGTAAATGAATCATTTTCATTATCTTGTACATAATTTCTCTAAGGACTTTAGGAGATTCTGTATAGTGACGTTAATTGTATCAAATAAAAGCATTAGATATTCTAAGGTAAAGGATCGTTATATCGTCATTTCAATTATGGTATAGCTTGTGCATGTAAAAAACGCTTATCTAAAAACAATCACATTAACTAGCTTAATACACAAGTCACAAGTCCATAAGTACGTGTATAGTTAAGTCTGGCAAATAAATGGACTGCTTCGAGTAAAATATTTACTATTCATAATATTCTCGGTAAGGTAGATTCGAGATGCGCAGTCTACGAGCGAGAACGTCAAGCCCTTTATCAGATTTCGAACTTGTTCTAAACTTTGGAAACAATATTTTTGTTACGCGGTGAGGACAAAATTTAATAATTCACAAAGTCTCGACCAATTCGGGTGAACTTCATTTCATTTTTCAAGGCCTTACGCCTGTCGGATGATACAATTAAGTAAATCTTGTAAAGTTTCTGTCGAAATTTGAAATTTTGAATATTTTTGTGAGTCGAATTTAAAGTTTATATAGCATGAAAATTGTACTCGGAGATTTCATATGCTTTTTAGCGTGTATTGTAAAATAATTACAGATATTGAGGATTATGCTGATTGCATACTCAGAGCTACAGACCACAGTAAAACTGATTTTAACGTAACACTCAGAGATCCACATTAAAGTGTTGTAACGGGTAACAAGTATTCAAAGATTAACAAAATCACTTAAGCAAACCAATTAAACCCTCCCACATACATATAACAAAACATTACCAACAGTAAATTAACTGCTCTATAGTTATTATCAATCTATATTTAACAGTGACGCGTGTCAGGCCGACATGGATTGACAAACATCTCCCGTGGCGATGCACGTCGGTGCAGCGAAGGACAGATGGTGCCATGGGGAGGACAAGCCACGAATGGACTTTTTGTACACGATAAATTGGGCTTTAAATACAAATAAATGGGTTTAGCTTGCACTTTAAAGGAAATCAATACCCATTTAATAGGCGGGTGATTATTTTTAAAGGGCCCAAGAAACAATAATAAGTGTAGGGAACAAAGAGAACATGTTTATATTAAGAAAGGCAGAGTTAAAGTATGTAAATATTAAAGACCTTAAATAGTATAATTTGAGGAAAATTAGAATCGTGATAGACATAGAATATCATCTTAGTAAGTTATATCAGTCGAAACTGTATTACTTTTTTAATTTTGCAGAAGAATATAGTACAATTATTGTGGATAACATTCTATAATATCTATAAATAGTAAAGGGAACATTAAGCCAACAAGCTATTTTGAAAAAAATGTAAAAGTCCAACTCTGTATCTATCATGTATACCTGATAAAATGCTTTAACTGAATCTACGTAGCTCACAATTAAAAAAATAATGATTACAGTTAAAAATATAGCTGGAAAACCGGTTAAATTAAATTAAATCAATCAATTGACTGAAAACTCGAACAGAAAACATGCACGGATGATTAAGCAAAGTTCGAAGAGATTGTGTAAACCAACATTAGCAACACCGGAGGCGTTTTTAATATAAAACAAACGTAACAAGCACAGCCGACGATACTGATAGGAAGCGAAATTACACCTCGTCTCAACACAAACTGCTGTAATCACAAACAATTTCAAAGCGAAGAAGATTGCTGCGATTCGCAATATTATAAAGGTGCTGCAAGGGGTAAGCGACAGCGATTCTGTAAAATTTCGTTAATTAGCGTCTTGATTTCTTCTATCATATCTGAGAAGACAGACCATGGCATACATAATTAAAAGACAGATGTCAGTCTTGCTAAAATACTGAAGTATTTGGGTTGTCATAGACTTTGGTTTGGGTTAAGTATGAAATAAGTTAACATTATAAACAATTCAAGTAAGTAACATGTAGATGTTAGTCTATTTAGACTGATCGAAAATAATAATTTTACAAACACTCTAACTGCAATCGCTGCCGCTAGTATCTTTTCTCGCACGAACTGGCATATAAGCAAAAGGAGAGATCTCTTAAAGTGAAAATACAGATTGCGACTTTACAAAATGCGAATACGTAGTTATTTTCTCGTGAAATAAACTTAGCGTTTTGATGATACGCCTCGAGCCCACTCGGTGCCGCGCCAAATTTTATTGTAATAAGGGTTAATCAGGAACTTTGTTAATTAGGCCTGCGAACACGGTGCGAAGTTTGCCTCATAAAAATGTGCAGTTTAGCGCAAGCTGTCGTAGATTTAATTCGCAATACTCATATACTCTTGTATGTACAACTTCTTCAAATTACCTTAAGTTATTTTCCAATATTACAAACTTTAGAAGGCGCCTGGCTTACTCGCTGACTTTGTAGAAGATTCTGAGGGACATGATTTTAAGCATTTGAATTAGTTTAACAAATCATTGGTGATTTATTTTCAAATTGTATTATTTCATTAAACTTGGCTCGACACTATCGTGCACAATTGCAACGTCTTACAGCTACTTCAAAGCCAACATTAAAACAATATGACTCATTCAATTCTACATAATTGTTTATACTTCGAACATACGTCAAAATAAAAAACTTGTGCTCGCAGAAAATTGACTTTCAAGTGGCATTACACTCAATATACATTCTTATATTGAATATGCTCGTGTAGAGTATTCGCGGAGCCGTTGCATTCATGTTTATATATTCGTTGTGACGCAAATTCGATTTGTTGCATCGAATGGAGTACGTTCATGTATTTATTACGGCTATATTTTTGGGTTTTGAGTATGTTTCCGTGTGGAAGTAGTATGAATGTGGAATGACAGTTTTTACTTTATTTCCTGGTGTACCATTTGTATTTCTCGGTTCGATTTCCAGGCTTATTTAGAGTCTTGTTTAAATTTATTTGTGGTGGTTATTTATCTCTTGATTTCCATCTTATTAGTAGCTTGTCTTAAATTATGCTTGTTTGGTACGGATGTGGATGAGATTTAACAAAATTATCTTGGTAGACTTATTCCACTCAGTTTTAATACTAAAGTTTCCTTTGCTTTTGAGGACTTTTATAAAAAAGAAACTATAGACCGCTACTCTCACTTACTTCATTTTTGCGATGTAGTTTTGTTGTTTACTGCAATCAGTGTGTATCTTAAAAATTATATCACATCAAATAACGTCCATAAAAATGGCAAAACCATACCGTATTTTGAAACTAGTGACGTATTTCATAATAGTCCTTATAACTACCATGAACAATTAAACAATCACCCGTCTAATAACGTTCATTGTATTATGTAATACAAACGTTCTGTCATTTTATTGACTATGTTACCTCTGTTTACCTAACAAATGTAAGCTTTAAAGTCCTTTGCCACAAATTACAATACCAATATCTGGTACTGACAAGCTTAGCCTAACGCCGATCGGTAACCAATTGTAGTATCGTAAAGCTCAATTTAACCTATTTTCTAGTTAAATGATTTATTGTTCGCCGAGTAATGAGAAATTATGGCTAGTTGTTGATTTATTACCGTAATGCTGTACCCAGCTTAATAAAGGAGAGATACACAATTATTATGTTTTAACTAACTATCGCCCGCGACTTCGCCCGCGTGGATTACGAATGTTTTATAGCCTATAGCCTTCATTAATAAATGGGCTATCTAACACTGAAATATTTTTTTAAATCGGACTAGTAGTTCCTGAGATTAGCGCGTTCAAGCAAGCAAACAAACTCTTCAGCTTTATAATACTAGTATAGATATTTTATTAGGGCGCTGTTTCTCATTAGAGTTTAATAAAATTATCATTTTACTATCTCAAAATACACTCCACTGTGTAACTTAATGCTGAAAGTTTAATATGAGCACATTTGACCTGTATTTAATGAGTTATGGATTTATAAATATTAAATTGTTTATTGTATAGAAATGAATGGTCACCCGTCTGCAGATAAGCTTAGCTTAACCTTGTTCAATCGACCCTTTCATCTGCTACTTAATAAAGAGCCTTATTTTATTATTTTGTGTAAATGTTATGTTGCTTGTATGTACTGTTTAATTTCTACATTTTGTATTACTGTTCCACGCATGTTTGTCGATGGTTTAAACAAAACTTGCAGTGGTTACCAATACGAATTACATGATACTTTTTTCAGTAATTATGCTTTTGTTGACGTTGATGTATGTACTTATGATCACAATAAGTAAACAAATGTAATAGGTATATAGGTACATTTATTTAGCTTATTTAGTTCCTTCAGTGGATCAGTGAATGTCGTGGTGGCCTAGTGGTTGACATACCGGATTTCTATGCACGAGGTTGCAGGTTCAAACCCAGGCAAGTATCAATGTGACTTTTTCAATGTCATAAATACTTTCTTAGATATTCTAAGACACCACTGACTAACGGTGACGGAAAACATCGTAAGGAAACCTGGATTTAATTATCTGAAATCGCCAACCCGCAGTGAGCTAGCGTGGTGATCAATGCTCAATCCTTCTCTATACGAGAAGAGGCCTTTGCCCTACAGTGGGACAGTTATAGGCTGTTATTATTATTATTAGTTCCTTCAGCAAACTTAAAGTTACTAAAATTAGATAAAATTATTGAGCTTATACAGTTTAAAAAACATATGGCACGATGGTAGACAAGATATAAAGAAAAATGATTGATTCGTAATATATTGGCCTAAGCCTTAAGTATACCCCGTAAGTAATATCACAAAATTCTAGTAAAATAAGAAGTTACAACTCCATTCCTATCAACTCGCAAAACAAAGCAACTCAATAGATTCATGACATCTTTTGTCTTTCAATATTCTCAAATAAGAGCTTACAATGTGTAACGTGTCACAAAATATGTAAAGCGGTCCAAGTTCGAAACAAGTTGGTCTAGAGCGGTGCGACCGACGGTCGATGATAAGTTTATGTCCAAACTGTTCAGTGCATAGTATGTACGTTCAGCAAAGGGTACAATCCCCTTACCATGAACTTCTTAGGCCCTAGACAGACGGACCGCTTTTCAACTGCAATCGGACTGCACGTTTGGTTTGCAGTTCTATTGTAGTCATGTCAACTGCACTTGAACTGCAATTTGCGGTTGGATTGCAGTTGAAATGCGTTCCGTCTGTCTAGAGCCTAAAGCAGGACAGTTTACGCTGTGAAAACGAGACGCCGCATTACACTGTACATAGCAGCGTCTCGCTTCCACATCGGAAAATGTCTTGCTTTAAGAGTGTATGGTAAGAGGGCAGAATCCAGTAGTGTTACGACAATCTTTTTGCCTGTCCCTTTAGTTTAGTGGTCGCAAAGCGCAGCTGATGTCCTTGGTTCAATTCCCGGGTCGAGTAAAGTGTTATTGGGATTTTCCATTAGGTAATGGTTAGTAGCTGCATAGATCTGTGCCCGGTTAATGGCAATAGGCTGGCTCCCCTCTATTAGGACCAATAACATAACTGGCGAAATGTGTAAATTCCACGTACTATGTACGAACGACGCAGGTATAATATGGCTAATAATAACAGGAACATATATAATAATGAGGATAACATAATATTATATTATAATAAGAGTAACATAGTTTGTTTACTGGCTCAAGATTGTTAATTTTCAAAGAATTTTATCTCAGTATTGATGCAAATATTTTTATAACATTCTTCCAGTTAGCTGACTTTTATGGAAATTGTTGTTCATTATTTTCTTGGGAAGTGCATACTGTTTTTCTCTTGCGTTACGTCTTTGTACATTGATTATAATATGTTTAATAGGTAGTGAACTATGAGATTATCAGTGAAATTGTTATTCGATTTCTGGAATTGGGTATTGGAAACCATCCAATAATTGCCCAAACCTAAAACTTACATTATAGTGAATACACTACATAAACAATTATAAGTGACACATAGCACACCCCTTTGTCGTCAACATAATAATGTGGTGCAAACACATTCACAAACAAAGAAAATCAACAGGAGTTTTAGTTGCATGCCATTTTTGTTAAAAAACTCCATCCTTTGCCCCGCTTAGCCTACTGAAGTGTCCCACACACTTCAGTAGGCTAATAATAATAACTCTTTTACCGATATTTAATTTTGACTTGAATACATTTATTACACACTATTTAAAAGTCGTTCTAATGCGACATATACCGTTAAATTTAGTACGATTACCCACAAAAGCTTCTGGAAAAAATATGGCGTCGTTTGAGCTCGAATTACAAGGGCTCACCGAGATATGATTGGTCCAAGTGACAAGCGGACGGACTTTGGTCATTTTAAACGAATCTGTACCTAATTTTTATAATGTAGTGCAAATTATTATTGTATGTAGAATTGTAGAAGCTATTAAGCGCTAAAACTCGTACCTAACATTTAAATTGTTATTTTTTTTTTATTCTACAATTGCCAAAATTCTAATCTGTACCACATAAAACATCAACTATCTGATAGTATACTTCCTATCTAAAACAAATGATAATAGATAGTAACCTAATCGAATACATTGAACATCTCTAGTGCCTTAAGTTATTCTTGAGAGCCATGAATCACTATAATACTAACTAAACTCTTCATAACTTGGACCACAACCCAAGGCTTTGTTTCAAGTGGTCGCATTTATTCCCCCCATGTCCGAGACCACTTTAATTACAGACAATTTATATTCAGATTAACGTAGACGGCAGGTGGCTAGCTCTCCTGCCGGCTCTTTTATACGACACGTGATTTGAAGCAAAACTACTGGAATTTATGGCTGCATGAATTAAAAAGCTATAGGTGCCGTAGCTAGGTGATTGGGCCACTGAATATTACTAACACTTCCAAGCCTTCGATCCCCGCACGGGACTTATAGTTCCGCAAATATGTTTTTAATCTGGTTGTTTGTGGTGTAAGTGTATGATATACCTTTAAACCGATATAAAGCAATAAATGTATCATAAGGTTTACGTTAGGGTGACAGTGAAACAGTTCTATAATTCTAAATCGATAAAGGAAATTTGAAAAATGATGGACACGAGCGGGATTCGAACCCGCGACATTCGCCGATCCGAGTTCTATAATTGTTTTTGAAAATAGAGTTCTAAAAATATTGTTTTTTTTTAAACTGTCATCTTACTGATGCATATAATACCTACATACTACATCTGTACTTTGTACCTAGTATCTGAAGGTCCCTTATTTTTTATATATAGAATAAAGGTCAGATAAATGTTTTCATTAATTATATATTTACATTCAGGCATGATGAAACACAGATAAACATAATGATTTAAAACAGTTCTACGCGTGTTACTTTTACCCACTCTTATCACATCTTAAGGGTTGAAACTTACTCAAAACTTACTCCATCTCAAAACTAATCAGCCTAAACCCCAAATCTATGTAACACATTAAACTCTAATACTTTAGGCAATAAATTTAAAACCTATAGACTTAATTCCACGGACATAAACCAGATGGCAATCAGCGACTGGCTGACTTACAACGATGTTGGCCGTGATTTACAATAATATGCATTAACATCGGGCTTTGGCTCGATATAATCCTGATAGACCGTCATAGTTCGGCAGGGAGGCGTGCGTCACACGGCAAGCGATAGCGGGAGCGACTTCAGTCTCAATTAGTTACCTACTTGATTTCAACGTGCTGGCCTAGTAGTGGACATGGTTTTATATGCACAAGGTTGCTTGTTGTTGGTTGTTTTTCAATGTCATAATAATAATAATAAATCTTGATTGACAGAAAACAGTTTATAATTTGTTTTTGACCCTAGCTCCTGTACTAGTATCAACTGAATGACAGGAAGTCATAAATACTTTCTTAGATATTCTAAGACACTGAATAACGGTGACGGTAAGCATCGCGAAGAAACTTGGACTTAATTATCTAAAATAGCCAACCCGCAGTGAGCTAGCGTGGTGATTAATGCTGATTTTTACTCTATACATAAAGAGGCCTTTGCCCTGCAGTGGGACATAGGCTGTTATTATATAATTTATTTGATCTAAACACGTCATAACCATTAAAGATATTATTAGTAAAAGGGATCAAGCCTATTGCCATTTATTGGACACAGTTTCTCATTAATCAGAGGTGTTTTAGTTTGACGTCTTAATTTAGAATTTTTCGGCTTACATGAAATAAAAAAATGTCTGACAGCAAGAGAGGTATTGACTATTCACCGATCGTACTCACGTCTTTATACGAGAATGCGTGATCAATTCAGGATTAATTTAATTAAAAAAAAACCTCGCCCCTCACTAGTATTTTTTTTCCTGTATCGTGGATGCGTTTCACAAACATGTACCTAATATAACATACACAAACTCCCAGACTCTGGAAGTCTGGACAAATATCTGCGGATCGCACAAAGTTTTGTCCCGTGTGGGAATCGAACCCGCAACCTTTAGCGCAGCAGTCCAATCGCTTAGTCACTGCACCAATCGGACTGTCAATTCTATCGTCGTTCTATCTCAAACGCTGCCCGTGTGACCGCAGCTCAAGCTCGGCTATCGTGCATACCGAGTATGATACGATTTCAGTAATAAAACGTCAGATTATAGGCGTTTAGGGCTTACTGCCTTATCTACTTGAAGCTAAGTCCGTAAGGTACTGTGTATGGACCGAAATGGGGTAGCCAGAAAGATTTTTTATACTAGGTTGAGTTAACTATGGCGACTCGATCGGCGTTGTGGTTAAATGATCACGGAACAGACTACTGGGCTAAGTATCGCAAGTCCGATCCTAACACAGAATAAACATTTGTGTAATTCCATAGATATTTAAATAAGTACCGCGTGAAAGCGGTTGTAGTGTGATATTCCATGATTAAAAATAATCATGCAAAACAAAAGAAAGAAAACAAAAGAAAAAGAATTCCTAGAACCTACGTGGCAGCAATTTCCTTTAAAAACACATTTTAAATATTTGAATCTAATACGATTAGCATATCAGTGAATCTTGCAATAAAATGCGAAATTGTATGTTCAAAGAATACGGAGCTTGTAAGAACAATCCATGTGAATTTCCTTTGGGCGTTATTTTATATTGTATGCTCGTAATAACGTTCAACAAGGCACTTGAAATAAAATCGTAGGTTTCTGCAACGATCACATTTTTAAATACATAAATAATAATTCAGCAATGGAATTGGTCTGCGTTTGTGCATGTGATATTCATGTCTTTAAACGACAATATGATACAAGGGAATACGGTAGGTGGTCTTCCCAAGATAAAATAAGTAACCAAAAATAATGATTATACCTACATCAATGGTGAGTGTGAAACACGGTAGGTACCGAGTTAGCGTGAAAACATTTGGATATAACTAAAAACAAACTGAGCCCTATAAATAAAATAGGTTCTTTAAGAAACTCCTGAGAGTTCAACAAGTCTGCCAAAACATGGATTTGCAATTACATACACACCCTATCTGGGTACCCTAATTTTGGTTACACACTAACAAGTCAACTTTTAATCATTTCTTCTGAAATTGAAAAGCCAATTTTCGCATCACACCAAAAATAACCCAAAAAAAGGGAGAATGACAAATGACCTACTTAAAAACTGCAACGCGAATGTTCAACAAAGTTACTGGAAGTCGTAAAACAAACTGGCGTGACGTCACGGCACTCAGCCTCCGATTGTCATTATAAGTTACGCGGTAATCGGACCGGGCCAATAGCGATCGGCCAATCAAAACTTGCGGATATTGCACTCCGCTGCGTGTTATAAGATGCTTAAATAACGTCCCCTTAAATGGTTCGCAGAGTTTCTGTCATACCGTATTTTATAAGGAGAATTTGAAGACTGTTTTCAATGTTTAGACGCTTAGATGTTTTGTTATATAATGTAACTATATAGGAACTAACATAGTCTGAATGTGTATTATTCATGCAAAATGCCTTGCAGCGGTTTAAAGTGGAAAGCCGAAGATAAAGTTCAGTGGTGTGCCATAGGTGAGGCTATGTCCAGCAGTGGACTGAGATAGGCTAATAATGATGATTTACGTCTGTTTCTCGATGAGACATTATACTATTACCACCAATATTTTACTGGTCATTACTAGACCCACATAATACAGTGCGAGCATACTCACTTAAAAAACACACAACCTAATTCGCCACTAACGACTGGCTTGCTCGACAACACAAGGAAGTTGGGGTTTAATCGATTTTCTCAACAAACAGAGGTCACAGATTATTCAGATCTTCAGCGCGAGTTCTACGACCTGCTAACAATGGACCACCCTTCATCTAGCCTGCATGTCACACGCTTATGACTTCTATCGGGTGCAGAGTGCATTGCGGAATATAGGACCAACAATCTTTTACTTGATTGGTGGATCGGTAACGAGTTTGTAGGGCAAAAAGGTTAAGTCTAAAGAAATCCTAATCTGCAAGCTTTTTCAAGCTCGAAACAATTAACAGTATGCGGTCCTTTTTTGTATACTCAAGAACCTTTGGTGTCTGCACTAATAGGTATTATATTATACAAATCAACATGACTAAAAGATAATTTTGTTATTAACAGTCAAACTTATTAATAGTAATTGTCTCATTGTGGAATATAAGTTATAGTTTGTGGTTTAGAAACCAGGTAAGTAATCTGATTTATTTAATGTCATACAATGTACTTATAATGTAAAATGTAAGTATATATAGTACGTAAAATAATTGCGCTGGTTAAATGATTCGCGTCCATAATATAAAACTAACGCACTCAGACGGAATGTAGGACATTCTAATTGCTCTCTTCTGTCTACCCATTGGGAATCACAGCCATCATATAGGTACATACAGTCAACAATGAGGTATACTATATATAACCCTGCAATTCAACCCTCATACTGCGAACGTCTAAAAGCGGCGGTAACTATGTTCCCGTGGTCTGTTGTACCCCTCTCTGTAAAACGTCAATCATGCCCATGTTAAGTGTATGACATAATGACGTCAGACTCCCACATCGCGCAAATGTGATGTGATTGTATGACCTTTATGTGAAATGCCTTTATGATGTTATGCCCTTTATGAAATACTCCTTGCTTGGGTTACAGGTCAGTAAAGTATTATTTATCACTTACTTGTCAAACTTAGGGGTTATATGCAAAAGGGATTAATGAGAGTACAATTTTATTTTATTTCCTGAAAAGTGAGCCTAAGAATCAGGAAACGTATAAATGGCTATAGGCTAGCCAGCTTCGGACTTCTAATAGGAGCGAAATGTGGTTGTATGGACTCCTGACAACGGAGAATGCCTCTGTCAAGCCCTCAGAGATTTTTTAACGGTGTAAAGTCATTTCAGTGGCCTACAGACTAGGCGGTTTAAACTCTGACACCAGGTTGATCATCAACCATACGATGAGAAGAGAAAGGGATTTTATTATATGGATTACTCAGCACCTACCAGTAAGTAGTAGGTGCGTACTACTTAGCGAAACCTACAATGTATCGAATTTACAACGACAAAAAGTTTGCAGTAAACAAGCTGTAGTTAGCTAATTTTAAGGAAATAAAAGTTATTTATGAGAACAAGAGTATAGTACTTTTTAAAGACACGTACACAACGGTAATATGTTACCATTAGTTGACGTTTACAACTTCTAAGAACTGAAAAAAGCGATAGTAAAAGCCTTAAGGCATTAAGGAGGCAATAATATACAATTTACAAGGTTTTGTGGTCCTTGTGACGGCTGTATTAGATAGCGTGGTTTCCGTACGTAAGGACCTGACAAAACTATCAATTTTAAATTGATTATATCGCGATCAAACCTGCACACCTGAGAGATTTTCCAACGGCGTGTAAAGACATGTCAGAGGCCTACAGGCGGTTTGAATTCTCACACCAGGATGTCCATCAACCATACGATAAGAAGAAGATTGATTATACTTGACCTTTTACAGAACCAACACTATCAACAGTTAATAGGTAGCCTATCTTCTTGTTCGTTAATTAAAGCAATCGCCACTGTTATGTGTTCGTATGTACATATATAGCTATGTCTGTTTTTAACAAACTAGTTAACCGTCGTAGACAACCTTTACTCAAAATGGCCGACCACGTATATCGCTGGTACATTGGGCACCGTGCCATAATCGCTATGCGATCAGACATATTGATTTCAGTAAGATGTTTGTGAACGACACCGACTATCGAGCATAATTCCTTACATGCTTCGTGACATTTATATGTAAGCATAGCCTAGATATAGCCGAAATAATATTTTTGTAACAGTTCATTATTCATAATATTATTTACGCCAACGGTGAGTGACTTACTAAATTAAAAATACAAAGTATAATTAACCACTTAACTGTCCACGATGCAGACACAATAGCTAAACAATGACCATGTATCACATGTGACTAACGGGACACGGAAGTTTTTAAAATAAAACTCATTTAAAAAATGTTGGTCCTAAGAGGCGTATTGTAACTACATAAAGTTCCAGTATGGCAGAAAGACAAAAGGAAAATGAACGAAAATTTAATTAAACTGAAATGTTTATAGACAAAGAACAATAAAATTCAGTTTACATCAATCTTGGTGCAATCATCAAGTACCCATTGTTAAATATAAATTGCTGCTGGAAATCACTCGGCGGTCGGATTACAGTAATTTATGCAGCACTGTCCTGCCGTCCATTGTATGCAGAACGATATTAATATTATTTCAGTAAATCCACGTATATTTAATGGATAGGTCCAACTGTTTACGTCAGAAGACACTTTATGAAAGGTCGAGGACGTATATTTTATGATAGATCTAACTTTGTTGGAACTCTAAATATTTCAAGCATAGTTCTCTATCGATATTATGAATACGAAGTTTATTGGTTTAGATTTGTGAATTTTCCCACTCTTGAATAGATTTCAGATTGGTAAAAGGAGTTCGTACATATTTTACTAAACTAGTAAAATTACACGCATGAAGTACTTTTATAATTTCATTTTATTCCGTAATCATATATGTTTCAAATTGCTTCCTTACTCTGATTTTATTTAGCATGTGCGCCAAACAGGGTCAGACTAATGTCCCTACGCAATTTTATGTCGTTCCCTTTGGGAGAGTCTTGGGATCCTACGATCTACGTGAGGGTATAATATATAGGTATATTCATGATAGCGTGTATGTAGATACCAGATGTGATTCTCAAAGGTCACAGTAATCGATAGTCAGTCTACGTAGGATGTTCCTATGTTTTGTACAGATCTGTAGTAAAGATAGGGGTTGAAGGAATCTAGTCGATATGATGCGGAACTAAGGACCGCAAATAGGTTGAAGTGGAGCCATTAATATTTGATGTTATAAAAATGCCTGAGGCAACGTCTACGTAAGAAAGTTGTACGTTCATTGATTTTGACAGTAGGTCCATACATAGGTTCACTCATGTTGAACTTGTGTAGCGTTGTGGTGTGATTAAGATTTTAGTAGTTACCAGTAAGTATATTAGAATTTACAAAACAATAACGTAATTAATAAGGTTATGTTATTTTGGTAAAACTCAAGTTATTTGTGCTTATCAAAATGAATATAAACTATGTTCAGGAACGCTTTAATTGAACAATTAAAGTAGAAGAAAAAAAATGTGACTACAAAAAGACTAACTGTTCTGCTATCCTATTTGCAAGGAGTTTTAAAATATACTTGCTCTAACGCTTGTTCGATTTACATAATGTAGTCTACAAAGCAATATGTATCGATTCTTGTCAGTAGAACTTAGTTGCAGCCCATTCTTCACCGTCCACTCTTACATCTTTCAAACTGCAAATTGCTTGCTATACTAAAATATTACTATACTTACGCTCCTTCAGTTTCTTGTGTAATATGTATTACATTGTGTTTGGCATAAACCTGACATTAAGCTTTTTCTGTTGATTAGTTTACGTTCAAACTGCTTGTGTTTCGAGAATAAAGACGCACTTGACTATGAAATACTTTAATAAACATTGTCGCCTAGATATAAATTAGTCTGTTCTTTGTGAATGCGGGCAATTTTTGTGTATTTACTAAGGAAAGATAATATTAATGATCTATTTATAGATTCTCACATAATCTAAGGGCTTACTTCTTCTTCTTCTTCTTTTCGTATCGACGGTATATAAAAGGTTATTTTTTTTGGATTTGCTTACTACTATAAGGTGTATATAGTTTTCCGAGTCGCAAAACCTTGAAATTAAGTATTATTAAGTATAGTAAAGCTTACAACTACGCCTGCTATTAAAAACCGTTAGAACGTCTTGTTTCGTTAAAATTTGAACAAGACGTTACGGTTTAAACTTACTTTACATGGAACAATAACCGTTTGCCTTTTTCGCAAGTTTACGCCAAGTTCTAGAGGTAGACAACAAAATCTTTGTTGGGTTAACTTCTGAAAGACGGTACGGAAACATTGTTACAGAAATAATGTTATTTAAATAATCACTCTTCAGTGTCTTTTAATAGAGTGTTTATTGACGCGGCAGATCTTCCTCAACTTATTTTTACATGGAAACAGGTCAGTTCATACATCGTGACCTGTTTCTGTCTGACGGGGCAAATATAATGATAGGTTTAGTTTTATAGTTATTTTAAAATCTATCTGAACTTCATAGTATTGATTTAAAATTTTAAGTTTTACGTACAAAATTTGGATTATGTATCGTTTACTTTGTGTGTTTTCCAATTTCTATTTTTTTTTTGTTTCCCGAATAAAAGTAGTGAAGTGTTTAGCTTCAGGTGCTGTGACATGTTTATGAAGTCACAACGGCGCCAATCCCATTAAAATCAACCTTCAATTTTAAACCAACATCAGAGTATCAATTATACCCTATAAAACCATGACGTCACTTCATCGAAATCGCAAAACAACTCTAATTCCCGCAAATGTATGCAAAGGGGCTAAATGTGCCTCCCGACAGACCTGAGTTATGACGTAATTATCGCGATTTAGTCGTCAATTACACCACGACGTAGCACCGCAGTAAATCGGGAACTTAACTTATCATGATAATAATTCCGCGGCTCTTAGGTACAACGGGAATTGTCATGATATTTTGTCGTTAGTCGACAATTTTTGGTGTCGCCACCGAGTATCGATGGAATTTGCGGCAGATATTAATACTTTCTAGGCTGTTTTAAGTAATAAATTATTTTATCGTTTTATATGATCAATTTTGTGGAATTTACGTTTTGAAAATACTGTATGTTTTATTTCTCATCAAATACTAAGGATAAAGTAGTATAACTAGACCTAGATGTATAATTACATTATCCAGAGGTTCAAGAGAGCAAACATAAACATATTATTATACTCGGAGATAATTAACCTTTAGAAGTTAATTAATACGCTACAAAATATACGTTATAAAGAAACCCCTTAAAACGAGCACGAATTACCAAATCAGCTCCAAAGGACCAATTATCGCGCATCTTTGGTCCTTCCATACAAACCAATTAACGGGCATACTTGAACTACCGTATATCTGTCGTCTGTGGCTTGTTATCGCCCGAACGTCGCCCAACGCTTTTTAATGCTTATTTATTGAAAGCCCAGAGTCTTGGGAGGGAGTTATTCCCCGGAAGGATCATTGTGTCCTCGCCGGCCGTGTTTTATGTTCTACGCGGCAGTTACGCTGAGCCACAATAGAAAAGGAATCACGGAGGTTGCGAAGAATGCAACCATCGTACCCATTTTATGTAGTGACGGGTTTATTAGACCTACTGTTTGTATGGTAATGGAGTTATGAGATGGTTTTTTATCTCTTTGGAGGGTAGAGGGTTAGTGGTCGGTTGGATGCACCTATCAAATGTGGCTGTTGGTCGAATAGTGGATTTTAATGCCATGTCATGACCTGTCTTTTTGTAGTTACTGTTATTTAGGTCATGCCGTGTGGTGTCCGGCCTAGATGTTGACCACCCCTTTTCCTCCCGTGGGTGTCGTAAGAAGCGACTAAGAGCAAATCCAGAAGATGTGCAGCAGCGTCTTCTGTATCTTGACCACCAATACTGCGATCCCCTTGCTTGCTGCCGCTTGCCAAGCGTGGGGATTATGGCACCCCCCCCAGCCTCCTAAGTGGGAGGCCTTTATTCAACATGATGCTGACGATGAGTTATTTAGGGCCAAATTTATGTGTTTTGAAAGCTTTATAATTATTGATACATGTACAGATTAGAGACGTAAGTTTAATTAGAAATAGGCTCAACCAAGTTATTTGTTTTGATGATGTAATTAGTTGGAATATAAAAACAACTGTTGTTAACTTTGCCGCGTTACCAGCTCATGAATAAGGGCTCCGTAAGAGTCAGAAACTAGTCAGGTATTGTTAAATATACACGCGAATAAACAGGCATATATAGTAAATAACATGGATAACACTCACAAAAGATATTATATTTACACACAAGGTACAAGACATAAATAAGTTACAGAAGCCAATGATAAAACTGTAGAACAGTTTATTTCCTCACTTTTATCCTACCAGCTAACATGGTATACTAGTCGGCTAGTCCGGGGCAGATACGGAAACTGTTCTCACTAGCTCATAAACATTCCACTGGATTTTTGTCTTCGTCGCTGAATGTTGGTTACGACCAAGATATGGTACTCCTTTTATGCTGTAAATGTTGGCAACTATACTCTTTGCTGTGTGCGTTAAGTTGGTAGTATGATGTATGTTTCGTATTTGATCATGGAACGCAAGAAAATCAAAAGAAGATGGTAGAAGTTTGGTCAATATTCATATTTGTTTCAGATCCTAATAAGAGAATAATTAGAGTGAGATCTTGTATCTACTGATATACAAGCAAAGTATAGTATTGATTGTAAGGTTTATGCTGAAAGATTAATTATAAACACGAATATAGGTTATATTGTGTCTTCTTCTTATCGTATGGTTGATGAACAAACTGGTGTCAGAGTTTAAACCGCCAGTAGGCCTTTGACAAAGTGACAATACTTGACATTGATGCATTGATGCCGGGGTTTGAACTTGCGACCTTTGACTTGGCAGTCCATCGGTCATACCACTCGGCTATCACTAATATTGTGTGAATTAAGGTTGAAGAGTGATCATTAATTGCTATACGTGTAAAGGTTTTCAAATAAAACTTAAAAAATAAATCTATTATATTAATGCTTAATATTATTTTCATGTAGATTAGAAGTATTCAGCTGCATTTAGTTAGACTGGAAGCTGATCCTAATATTATTCAGGTAGAATAGGAAGATTCAAAAGAACTTCCTTGAACATCTTTAGAAAATTATCAAGAGTAAGCGACTGCTTCTAATGATTGATACTTAACACAGTTGGTCTTACTTTAAGACCACTTACTTAGTCTGGGTGTAGAAAAACATGTGCAGATGTCATTGCTAATTGCTCTAACACAGAACATACAAACTCTCATGTTTTGTCAGAGCTTCGCAAGGGTTATTAGTTCTACAGACGGAAAGAAAGTTGTGACTAATTATCAACACAGGAGATTTAGTCGTGTTGTTTTCTTCCTAAGATACCCAGCACCATCATTTGTTATGATGATTAAAATCTTTGTTACTGTTATATACTTGATTGTTGCGCACGTCCATTACAGATGAATGTTAAGTCTCAAAGTTTGTTTTTATGATGTCGTTTGCTTATAATAAATAAATAAATATATTTTTTTTTGCTATGACTAAGAAGTACATCTTAGTTCAAAATCGATCAAATAGCTTCGATCTGGTCAAGTGACAATGTCTTAAATGTTAAAATTTTGACGTTAAAGACATTGTAACTTGACTGAAACATATATTTTTAAATATGTTTCAACTTATCACTGATTTTGATATTTCATTTATAAATAATTTTAATCTGAAACCAATCACGAGAGCTTACAATCAAACGGCCATCACACTCAACTTACCTTCAAAGACGGTGAGCGTAGCAACAGCAGTGACCGCGTCTCCTACCCCGTTCTCAGCAACGCACTCGTAAGTAGCATCGTCACGCTGGGCTCGTACGGGCTCGATGCGGAGCACTGCGCCGTTAGCGGCAGGGCCGGCCGCCGCGTCCATTGGAGACACTTGGTACCGGGACTGCATACCTGTGGGAGATGGTGGAATTAGTGGGTGTATTATAGAGTATGTAGAGTGAGGCTTGATTGGCGAAGAAAAGTTCACAGTTTTGTTAGGATTGCTGACGTTTGATTTTTGGGGTAAAAAATTGCACAGTTATATTAAGATTGCTGTGGTTGGAGCATTGGTAAGAAAACTTTAGGGATTATAACTAACGAGTCTGATGATAACTATTATTATTTTTATGACTTCTAAATATAAGTTCCAATCAAACAAGCATTATATAATTATTTTAATATAACATTCGCATAAACTTAAATAATAGTTATTCAACGTATTACACTTGTTCCAAAAGTTACAAAGAATGATATCCTCGTGCTTCGTGAAATGCTAACTTAAGAAATCTACAATTACTTTCAATGAAAAACTTTAAAAACGTCCCGGATTAATGTCCTAGTTCTTCAGCGCATCCTTGCACTTAGCATTTTTCCAAGATTGCTGTTGCAACAACAGCTTACATACTTCAGAGTCGTTGTGAATCGTAATCTTTAGGGAATAAAGTTTAAATTGCATCGCACCAGATGTTGTCAGAGTTAGCGGGAAAGTTGGCTGAGTGTAGGGATGTCCCGAATAGTCCCGTTCCGTTCCGTTTCGGCGATTATTCGACTAATTTCATACATTTGCTGTGACACTATGTGTGAAGTTAGTTCAGCGTTTGGAATTCTGCTGTGAATTGCGTTGAGATTTATGATTAAGAAGACTTCTGTTGAAGTATTAAACGAAGTTTAAATCGTAGACACTTTTGTCTTAATTTCCTTATAATCTACCGAGTTGAGATTAGCTTTCTTTTGCACGTTCTTATGAGCTGTACTTAATAATATTATAGTGTTACCTTAATTATGCCTTAGGAAAGTTTGATAATATGGCTGTGTAAGTTAAGTTAAACTTTATTTGCGAAATATGAACTATAATCAAACAATTACATTTTCCAATTTCATCCAGTTCATCGTCACAGGTTATCCAAAGTTTGTAACTAATCGTGGCAATTATAAAACGTGCTATACACCTCTAAAATATTATCAGATTGTCACTTGAGTTCATATTACATACATAATACAAAGGCCAGTCAATATACTCGGCAGTGAACAAAAATTGGGCACATCCCTAGTGCAATGCGGGACGGGCCGGGACGACAGAGCTAAATCGCCACCAGTGGTAAGCGCCAAGAAAATGTATTTCACAACAAGTGAGAATAATACTCGTCGGACGGACGTGCGATTTTTAACACATTTTATACTGCTAGAGTAGGGTATGTTAAAGAATTCGTGAGCCATTTTACATTTGTGAATACTCTGCGGTCTATAGGGAAATCATTGTAGTGCTAGTGCATAAAACGGTCATATCTAAATGATGTAGCTTATGAAATCCCGTCACAGACCGATTTAAGATCGAGGTGGGATAAAGACCAGAAACACAGACTCTACAATTAGTAGGACATTTTTTCTACGATAAAATCAGTTTTGGTTCTTTTCAAAAATGTTAACTTGCATTGAAATAATGACAACATGTGATATTAAATAATAATAACAGCCTATAACTGTCCCAATGCAGGGCAAAGGCCTCTTCTCGTATAGAGAAGGATTGAGCACTGATCACCACGCTAGCTCACTGCGGGTTGGCGATTTCAGATAATTAAATCCAGGTTTCCTTACGATGTTTTCCGTCACAGTCAGTCAGTGGTGTCTTAGAATATCTAAGAAAGTATTTATGACATTGAAAAAGTCACATTGATACTTGCCTGCGTTTGAACCTGCAACCTCGTGCATAGAAATCCGGTATGTCAACCACTAGGCCACCACGACCAACATGTCATATTAATCATACGATACTAAGCCAAAGTTGTTGTTTAAATATACTAGAATTAGCGTTGAATAGAATTAAATTAGAATAGAAAAATATAATAGAATTAATAATTGGTTTGGCAAGACTATGTGAAACCCGGTTTACGGATAGAAAATAAAAACGGCTGGATAAACAAAAGTGGGTAATAAAAAAGATTCCATCAAAAAGTCTACATCGTTTAATTCGTTTGCTGCGGAACCCACAGTTTCCACGAAGCAGCGAAGCAATAAACCGCACAAACATTATCAGCCCATACAAACTGACATTAAATGCCCCAGTCCCACCAAAGCCCGACATAATATATCAGAGGGCACGTAAAATGAAACGCAAGTAAACAATAAAGGTATTAAGCAAAGAGGACCAACATTATTTATGATTACGCGATGTCCGAATTCCCGTATTAAAGATATGCGCGCGATAATTTATATTCAAGGAAGAATTCATGCCGCATATTGTAGTTGTGTGCGAAAATTCGGATCCCGGGAAAGTGCGGGATTCGTTTGGATGGTACAACTCTAATTTGTAAAAGCGTTGACAGATTGTAAATGGCACGTGTGTTACATCTGTTGACTAAACGACTGATTTATAGTTTTATGTTCTGCAGTAGATTAATGTTTTTGTGGAGCGGACGTATTTGAATTGAAACAACAATTAATTTTTATAATCGTTCAATTTAATCGAGTTGCGATTGTTATGTATTTAATATTTTGTGCAGGCATATTTATGGGATTTGAGAGTGTAATTTGATGTTATTTTATTGTATTGATATGATTCACTTTACTAAATTATTATAATACTACAATAAACATATTTAATATGATTACCATATTAATATTAAAAACAGTACAGTAAAATATTGAAATCAAATAATTTATTGGGTATAATTGGGTATGTCATTTGAAAAATTGAGGGTGTATCGACTCCATAAAGATGGCAATCTCTGCTTATTCCGTCGAGGATTACATGTGTTATTAAATGTAAAAATAACTTTATATAACTTTGTATCACCATAAAAAATTAAGGCGTATAGAAGGTAGTAAGTAGCACTTACGTATAAAAATTTCAAAAATATTTTAGTACATGAGTAATATAGTGAGATTTTTCAACGGTGTGTAAAGTCATGTCTGAGGCCTACAGGTGGTTTAAACTCTGACACCAGGTTATTCATCAACCATACAATAAGAGGTAGAAGAATAGGAAATCGTATAGTACCTCTGATAGACTTGAACGATTTTTACACGACTGATACAGTACTCGTACAGTGATTTAGTAGCTAAATCATAAACCATTCTGACATGACATTTGAAGGCAGCTGTCAGATGAAGGAACAAGTGTTAGACACCCATACACCGATACATCTCAAAAACGTTGTACTCGTGTAAACCATTTAAGCGGACGTAGCAAGGCCGAACGTGCTTAATTATGCCCCCTTCTCACGAGCGATAACTTTAATTAATGAGTTAAATAAGGAAAATATAGACATATTTTTACTTAGAGTTACGGACACAGAAAGGTTCACAGAAAGGGCTCAGAAACATATAGAAACTAAAATGGGGTAACTAAGGGTCTTAGTTTGTTTTTGTTTTTATAATTTTGTGTTATTGTTTTGTATACCTAGTTTTTTTCTGTCTGCAATGGTGTTATAACTCTTAAATAAATAAAATAACATAAAAAATATTTAGTTACAGAATTAAGTGTAGCTTGAAGTCTATCTTATCTTAAGTGTAGCTTATCGAAGATGAAACAATTAAACTGAACATGTTATTATAAAGAGTTGAACTTAAGTGCGATGTGAGAAATGTTAACTGTTCACAAATTGACAACCTGGTTGACGCAGCGGCTTAGCGATTGGACTGCTACGCTAAGGGTTGCGGGTTCGAAACCCGCACGGGACAAAAATTTGTGCGATCCGCTGATGTTTCTTCAAAGTCTGGGTTATTGTGTAGGTGATATTTCATGTTTGTGGAGGAGAACACGTTCACAGTTCACAAAACAGGAGAAATTCTGAGTGTGGGGCGACGTTTTCCTATTAATGAGTTTACCTACTAATGGCTTAGCTTATACATAACCGCAATAAAAGAAAGGGTTGTCCTGGCAGTGGCACCCATTCACGAATACTTATATAGCGTAGTCTGAATAATCCCAAGGCCACGGAGCTAGTATTATGGTAAATTTCATATCAGTATTCTGAATGATTAGGGCTTTGACCGGCAATAGAACTGTTACGTTTATCTCTCAGTCTTTCATCAATATCAACGCTGCAGTACTTTCACCCCAACAATAACATTGGAAACTCAAAAATCCGATACCGACAACAAAAATCGAGATACCGAAGTACTAAAATATAAATCGATGTTTTATTCAACCAATCAACCGTCTCATAAGCACATACTTCGCGCAAGAGGAGCACTTGAAATTCTGAACACCACGTACTGTTCCAGGAGACGACATATAAATGAAACGTAATAAAAATACACAGTAAAATCCGTGCGACCGCTTCAAAACACAATATACCCGCTACCCGTGTATAGGTACGAGCTAGAGATGTGTCGCTTACATTTGAATCGAATAAAACAAAAGAATCTGCTCATAAACAAGACAATCGACTCGAACAACACTTAATAACACAGATATTACATTTTCTAACAAGTTGTTCGTTGGCCGACTTTGTTTTTGGTGAGGAGTGAATTATGACAGAGAATTCGGAACAAATTTTGTCTGCGGGATGCGATGATATTAAATATGACGATATCCTAGGCTCTGCTATTTGTCACGTTTAAAATGAAAGTCTATAGGAATCGTGTTATATGGACCTGTAGCAACTTTCGTTTTAAGTTTACCACATGTGTTTATTTAAATACTTTGGGCAACGCACAATTAAATAAAACAAGTTTTTTTTTTATTCGTAGTAAAAGGATCCTAATTCTAAAATTGGTGCCTAGCATAGGACCCATAGATTCAGCATTAGGGCTGCCAAGTTCTTTTGTGCTTACTGACTAGGTTATGAAGAATTATAATATTCCTGACGCATAAAAGAAACCCAACAAAAAATTGTTAATCATAGACGTATGTAAAATTTTTGTCGATTTCCAAGCACATGGTTACAACACTAGTGATGCTCCCGTACACAAGAGCTAGGGAAGGTAATAAAAAATATAACAGTCGTAAAGCAATATCAGATACACGTGGTCAGAATTAGATATAAGGGGTGGTTCAGTGGAGAGTAACTGAAAAGCTGTTTTGATAAACATGGTGTTGCTGAAATATGATACAAGGGTCAGTATTCATATTAGGATGTTCAAAATAAGGATAAATGTTTCAAAGTTCAATTTTAGAGACCAATTGTAGTGACATGGTATTTGTCATATTTGATAGAGGTATAAATATGACATAGTGATTAACGACAAATATAGGGTGATCTGCAGATTTGTTTGTTCCCAGAGTGGGTGTTTTTGGGATATTTCGTTTTTGAAATGACCGCGAGAAATTTTTAGAGTGGGTTGAGTGAAGAAATAATACCTTGGAGGTAAAGTTCCAACTTATCCCTTGAAAAATAACCAGAAATAAACTCGATTGACCAAGTCACCATATACTTAGGTATCATACTCTATTTACGTTTGGTTTCAGATGAACTTTTAGAAACGTTACGAAGCTGATGACCTACTTTTACGTAACGACGGACGCAGGAATAGAATCCTAAAAGCGGTCAAGCTTAGTTAAATTGTGGTTTAGGTTAAAAAAATATTAATTTATACAACATCTTTCGATTGGTGTGGAGTGAGAAAATCTGAGATACATTACCTAATACCTATGTATGGAAAACATAAATTTAGTTCTTGATTCATAATAATTTATACAGCCATGAATAAAAAGATTCTGAGATTACAAAAAAAAAAATTGTCGTGCCATACATTAGTGTAAGGATCAGACGATTTTTATGCTATTTCTTAGTCATATTACAGGGTTGCAAGATACAAAATAAATCCAAAAGATGTCTTCTGTAACTTGACCACCAGTACTGCGATCCCCAAGCCGCTTGCCAAGCGTGGGGATTATGGCAACCCCTCCCTACTAAGGGGGAGGCCTTTGTCCAACAGTGGACTTTTCCGGCTGATGATGAAGATACAAAATAAAGCATGGATACAATCAATACATATTCTAGACATCAGCCCCCCTCGACAAATGGAAAAACGCTTGACGAATAGAAATCGAATAGAATGATAATATAAAATAGAATGTATGGGGATGGCATAATGTTTTGACCATGTTATCGGTGACATAATTATGTCAAACCCATATGTATATTTTTCATTCTATTCGATGTCTATTCGTCAAGCGTTTAGCCACTTGTCTAGGGGGGCAGAGCGGCCGCTGTAACTTTTCAAATAAACACGGTTCCGATAGAAATTCCAACGGACGCGAAGTTTCACACGTTAGCACGGCGTAAAAGTGTAAAATGTGTCTTCAGGCTACAGATAGTAGGTATTAGCGTTCCCAGGAAATCCAGGGTTACGGGGGAATTTATTTTATGGAATCTGTACTGATATGCTTACGTATGTCTATTACCTATATACTTGTACGAGAAGCGAGTTCTGAGATAAAAATTGTGCTAATCTGGGATTTAAACCCTTTTTGTTGATCTCTTTTGTACCGGATTTCTTTAATTTCATTTATTCTGCCATAGGTAGATAATTCTCTACTCTGAGCGTCTATTGTTCAGGAGTTTTTAGCCATTTCTTCTTCTATAAGTGCTACTCCAATTACTTAAGGTCGGCTACCAGCTGTTGGAATCTGTCCCTATCTTGATTGATAATGCCAAATCAAACAATTTCTTCAACCCATGTTATTATTTCTTTAGTTCCTCACAGAAGTATCAAGTAGGCACCAAAAACTATAGTAATTTTTTGCAGAAGTAGCTTTAATTATTGTAAAATCGACAAAACTCTTCAAGCAAAGATCAAAAGGCTGAGCGGCTTAGTATCCCAGCACATCCCTATCTGCGGTGGGGGACAGGAGTCATCCATCATGGCGGACCGACATGTCGACGCGACTCGTGATTGTCAATCTAGCGTGTGACGCGCGCTGTGACTTTGCTCCGTCGTGCCGGTTTTATTGCTCAGTTTGTTGGAAACGTTACGTTCAAAATGTTTGCCGCATGTAGACCCGAAAAAATTGACGCTAAACCATTTAGAGTCGGTTTCTTTTAGAATTTGTTCGGTTTTGTGTTCGGATATTGACGGAATAAAGAAAAAACGCCGTGGCTTGCTTGAAATAAATAAAAGTATTCGGAAATGGGAAAAATATTACATCTAGTAAATAATTTTTACTTCGCTCTACTAAAAATACTCATTTTAATAACGTAGCTTAATACGGTTATTTAGTAATGTAGGTATACTTATAGTAAAATTCCATAAATATATCAAATAATAATACTAAACTGAACATAAGTTAGGAAACATTACAATAATAAAACACAGCGGATTATTGGGTTTGCAAAAAAAATGGTGGGAAAACGTATTTCGCTCGTGGCAACTATTCCAGCACGGTTATCAGCCACTTTAGTACATCGTTGTCGGTGTTCAAAATTAGAATTTCATGGAATGCAGATTCGTTTTTCGAATGAAATTCTTTCGACGACTTTCTAACGTCATTACTTACGGATTGAATCCTGTCAAAGTTTAGTCAGGGTTGAATGTCGACTTAGGAAACTTGGGGGTGAAATTTAATCAAATTTAACTCGCAATTACTGATTTTTTAGTCTTATGTTTTATAATATCATTGTTATTGGAAGCTTAGAGAACTACATTGATGCAGGTCATAATAATGTTTAAATTTTGTCTTTGTTGTTTTAACAGATACACTATTTTTTGGAAGAACTGACGCCATTAATACGTTTGCAAACATAGGTAACAATTCGGATTTTCAACAAAAGGGTAAACAATCACAGGCAATCATTTGAACCCCATAGAGTTCGTTCGCTCTTTGGCCAACAATAACTGTAGTTTAAAAGTAAAAACATTTTTTGCACATCCCTATCAAACGCAAAAATCGACTAAATAAAATATACAAAGCAACAAAAACACGTCGCGTAACAGTAACTGGCATAGAGAATAAAAGGTCACGCGCTAAAGTGTCAAACTATCTAATAGACAATAACTCAAGGAAACAGATAAACAAAATTCTATTATTGTGTTTTATATCGTTTTCCTGTTGTTTTCGCGTTTAGGTTGGCACGTGCTTTTTTTTGACAGTTAAATTATTTAATGTTGTGATCTGCCCCCTAGACAAGTGGCTAAACGCTAGACGAATAGAACGGTAAATGTGTGGGGTTTGACATAAATACACACACAATCGAACATAAACATGGGGTTTCGACTATGAAATCTGCACATATAATTATGTTAATCCCATATATATTCTATTTGAATGAGTATATGCGTTTTGCCATTTGTCCAAAAAATCTAACTAAAAAAATACAAATAAGTATACATTTTTTACGAACATTATACTAAGAAATGTAATCTTAAAGTTAAAATAAATTATGTAACGCATCAAACATAGGTTATGTATAAATTGTAAAACATTCTCAAGCAACGTAATTATGTTTACATTGTACAGATAACATCAACCGTACTTGTTTACATGTATCCACTTACAACACCATTTTTTGTTTTACAAGATTTGCATTACATTTAGTAGTTAGATAAAATAAAATAATTATGTCAACAGATTGTTATCATCATCATCATCATCAGCCGGAAGACGTCCACTGTGGAACAAGGCCTCTGCCTTAGAAGGGGGGGGGGGGGGTGCCATAATCCCCACGCTTGGTAAGCGGCTTGGGGATCGCAGTGTTGGTGGTCAAGTTACAGAAGACGCTGCTGCCCATCTTCTGGATTTTCCCTTGGTCGCCTCTTACGACACCCACGGGAGGAAAGGGGGTGGTCAATTCTAGGCCGGATACCACACGGCAACAGATTGTTACTCAAATTCAAAATGTTTGTAATGTAAACGGTTAAAAAAATAGTGAAATTGAGAATCAACTTCGTTCTCTTCACACCCGTGAGTGAAATCCTGAAACTTAGCTGCTTTGCAATGTAGAAGAGTATTTGCATTGCAAGTATCAAGAAGTCACTATAGTCGATGCAAAGCTCCCAAGTTTTCTCGATTTCAATAATGTTTACGGCAAGTCTTGAACTCTGTCCCGACAATTTAATTTAATTATTTATGAATTTAATTTTGTTGTGTATAAATTGGAATTGTAATCGAGTTATTGTGCTTAGTCTTTAAATATAAAAGTTTCTAGTGCTCTTATGGCTTGTAACTAAGTCTTGATAAGTTTGTAAATTATAATACAAATGGTAATAAGTTGGCCTTTATAACTAATTATTTAAGTATAGTTTTGGAAGTCACTCAGTATAAATCTTTATATTAGGATCAGAATATTATTTTCAAACTAACAATTCAAAAAATTGTTTGCTAAATTTTCTAAATACCTAAAAGAAAAACCCAAAACAAACGACATAGAGCAATAAAAACAAAAAACAATACGTCTCCCTACAAACGTCGACGGCGACATTTGATGGATCGCATGCGCCGACAGTCGGACAAATCGTAAGTAACTTCGATAACGTTGAATATGGAATGAGACCGGTGGGTGTAAACGTAGCCATTACTCTTTTATGGTCGGTAGCTTCGCACAGATGATGTACGATTACATTTTTCATAGGAACCGATGAAACTATTTAGAGGGTTTGGGACCGACGGGGAGGGAGGTCGCGGGTTTCTCTCGCGTGCGTAGCCAACGATACGTTTTTTCAGCTCATTGCCCAAGGCTTATAGACGTCATTACCGTCCAAGATATTTATGGGATAAAAACGTGGCTTTACATTTCAATCAAGGATAAAAATAGTGGAAGTAACGCTGTGTAGCTTGGATTTGTGTTCGGGATTTTTCTTGGGCTTCGTTAGAGATTTTTCTTGGTGTATTGTTTACGCTTTTAGTGTTGTGCTTGATTATAATCATATTTTGTTTGGGAGCCTATAGGCTTCAACCTAAAGAACGCAGTTCCAATTACTGCGTTATTTCTGAAACTTCCTTTACCTTATCTTTAGCAATAAATACATTTTCAATAGCGCAAAAGATTTTGGCCGTGTCTGTGACTAGTCGTCTTCATAACTATTTATTTTTATTGATAACCTTATGCACAAAATGTTTGTTAACCTCCAGTTATTCGTCAAATATTTCGTGTACGTTGTTTTTATCCTCTTCGCCTTATTCCACCACATCGTCATTAGCATTATTATCAATAAATAAATGAATATTATAATAATACTTACTAGAGACTCGTTTTCCGTTCTTTCTCCACTGTATATTAGGTATGGGGTCGCCTCGCGCAGCGCAGTAGAAGGCAGCAATCCCGTTCGCGCGCACTTGCAGATTCCGAGGTCGGATTGTGATCTCGGGTGGATCTGTGGAGGATAAAGAGCTTTATGTAGATATTACTAAGGTTTAAATTTGTCTGTAGTTATTTTGAATGATGCTGAAAGAAAATTTAAGTAATTAATTTCAAGTATATCTGTAATTATAAGTAAACAGTAGCTTTTATCAGTTTGTGATAAAATAAAGTAATAAATTAAATTCCTGTTATTAAATAAATTAGACTTTGTAAATAAATATATCTACTGTAGAGCCAATAATAATAAGCAGATATAACTATAGGTATCGTAAGTCATAACTTTGGGATTTGTGATATATGTAATTAATGAAACATTAATCTTTTATTGACGTCCTTTTGTGGCGCTGCGCTGATACAAGACATGACAGCAAAAATTTCATACCCTTGACATTTTTTACGTCCCATTATGCGTTCTACGTTTTATTTAGACGTTTGCAAGTGCAACTTCTTTAACATAACTAACTGTGAACAGTTGCGATAAATAAATTTAATTTCTCGAGTGAAGAGTCGCAGAAAGTTGTCGGAAACTTGGTCGTGTAGCACAACAGAGGATTCTACCGAATTGTTTTCCACAAAATTACACAGGATGAACACGAGAGTCGCGCGGTACATTTTCATTATTCGCGACGAAATTAATGGCATTATCTTGTTGAAAAATGCGAGTTCAGCAGCAAAACAATTATGTACACGTACAGCGACTTCCTCGAAGACCCGATCAACGAGTCGGAACGAAAATACCTATCTAAAGGGACCATCTCCGAGAACATTGGACAACGCCGCGGGAGCGTTTGATTCGCGAACTAGAAAATGAAATCCCATTTAGTTCCACGTATCCTCCCCACCGATACGATCGATGCGACATTAATAAAAGTATCGTAACGTATTTTTTCGAGAAGTGTCACAAAGGAGTTAAAATATTCATAGAATGGACACAGCGGAGGTTGGGCCCAGATTAGAGAGATACCAAAAAAGGTAGATCAAATCCGGCCGCGAAATAGCGGGGATACGAAACAATGCATACCGAGTGCTGCAGCTTGCCGGGCGTGGCTCGGATTAATTATACTGACAACTAACAAATATAAGGAGAATTTGTGCATTGTATATAGAACGACCGCCATGTTGAATGAATTAACGTCAATCTGAACATAATTTACAAAATGTCAGATGTGGGATGAATTTTGTACCTACATGAGTAGATACAATGAAGGTATAGGTAGATACTTAATTAAGCAAAAAGCATCCACAGCTGTATGTTAATCGTTGTTCTAAGGACACTGTAGAACTTTAATCTAGGCAACCACTGAACGTCTACTGTCGCGCACGCAACTACCGTACGGCTATCAAATATTTGCTCTAGAATCACGTCGACGATGGACGGGGGAAACTGTGACGAATATGTTTATTCCTCGACGGCAGAGGTGAATGATCACGTTTTATATGTGAGCGGGATTGAAACGGGCCTCGGGACGTGCCGACGCACGCATTCGGATAAAAAAGCGGCCATTTTTTTTAGTCGCATCATTCGCGCCAACCCTGGCTGGATTAAATTACGTTGAGTCTAGACGCCACTGTGTATGGAATTAAATTGCTAAATTGAAACGATCTTAATGAATACGTCAGATAAGTTTGTGGGCAAGGAATTTTGGGTTATATAGTGATATAAATCTTTGTAAATGTAATTAATTTTGTGTATAACGGGAGTCGTGTTATGCTAGAGAGTTCATTTAAATATTATTACTGTTGCTTGCGAACTCACCGCTGAAATTCTTGGTATTTTGCGGTTGATGCAGTGTATTGTGCGATGTGTATCGGGTCAGTCAATAAAGCTGTTGTTTATTTGATTAAATTTATTGTAAGCTCAATAGGAATAATTAGATTGTGACGTTTTTTCAGCAGAGGAGGTAAAAGGTTATTAATTGCTTTTTATTACAAGGTTTTGTAACTGATTGATTGATGAAACATTACACGTATAATCTGACTCATTGGCTTTGTGACACACGTCACTGATACTTTATTACAAATTGTAAATATGGCCTTTAAAATGAGTGTAATTTAATATGAAACCCTTTCCGAATACGCTGTTAACCTTGCTTTGTCATTATAAATGAGTCTAATACCCTTCAAAAAGGTTCATAACAGCCCATCAATCATTGCACGTCCGACAATTGATACCAATTACGAAACCATGACGTCAGAAAATTCGTGCAAACGCAAATCTCGAACAACAAAGAGAAATATTGCGATCAATTATTATCGAGTATTCATTATTCAGCTGAACGAAATCGTGTCGTTGCCATCTCGATTGTTTTATGATAGCACTTGCAATTCGATAATGCCGAGTCCGCGATGCTCGTTTGCGATGACGTAAAAAAAATTGGATAACGAGTTGTGTCCAACACTATTAGAATGTGAATTGAGAATTTGTCTAAAAGAATTTGCTTTTTGAATTGTTCCAATTGTTTTTATTACAGTGTTATCTTTAAATCGAATATTCGAATTTGGATCCTTCACTTTTTATCACATTTTTTTCGTAATAGCTTTTGTTTATTGTATTGGCAAGTTGCAAGCCAGTCTTGTAAAAAACTATCTTACTCTTAATGAAATATTGAGTAGTTTTGAGGGGTTAAAAATACATGAAGCACCAACATAGACTCGTTGGTACAATTCTATTATGCCATGATTGAGTGTGACAATACAATTCCAATAACAAAGCGCGTATCGCTTTTTTCAAATTATTACATCGGGATAATCAATTTATGAGATCGCCGGATTTAATTTTATTGTACGGGGGCATTTCATTACGTTTCCCAATAGAGTTAATCGAAATGTGCATACGCCGTTTGGTCGCATATATCCGCATAGGCAATTTATGACAATAATCTGAACGTTTCCGCACATAGCCAGTTTTGCGGGTCAAACAGAAGTGTATTGCGATTTAAACTGTGTGCAATTTATTATATTGAACTGTTGCGAGGTGTCCATTTGCATAACGCTATTTGGTTGCCGGTATAAAGTTACCTTAGTAAATAAAAGTGAAATTCTATATTTTTGCTTTATTATGTTATTCGGCGTAAGTAACTTTATGTTTTATGTATCGAAATTAACATTTTATTTAACCCCTTCAGTGAACGTACATTTTATTGTATTATTAACCGGCGAATCAATGGTTCCATTAAGTGTTCTCAACTTGGAGCTTCTCAAGTGAAATGTTTATTTAAAAGTCGAAATATTTTGCGTTTCTTTTGCCTACCTACCTTTTGATACCCATAGACAATCCGTGTATTCCTATTAAAAAAAACCTTAATATGTTTGATGAAAAAAAATGTTTTAAATTACGAACATGATACAAGAAAAATAATTTTTGCTTCCACATTTAAAATCTTCGCAACCACCAAACAAACCTGTAACAGAAGGACCATTTAGAACAAACTTACGTGTCAAATATCGTATATAAATGTTTCCTGTGTCGTTGACAGTTGGCATTGGAGGCGGTATTATAGGTGGTAGTGGGGCTTCTTCTATTTCTTCTGTCACTAACTCTGGGGGCTCCGTCTCTTCGGTCTCTTCGTCTGTTAAGAAGGGTTATGTTTGTACGCGAGCGGTTGTCGTATTTAGTTTGTTGTACGTTTGTAATTTATTTGGTTGTGACGAGTAGGTTTCAGCGGTTTTTTTTTAGAAAATCTAGATAATTATAGTAATAAATTATGACTTAACATTAAGTAAACTTAATTAACAAATTGTTTAACCATACAAACTAAATCTAGTTATTTTAATAATCTATTTATCAAATACTTAATCTAATTGTATGAATAACATAATTTACATAATCTGTGATTCAATGATAATGATATTCGCGATTATCTGGACTCATCTAATTTAGATAACCTTAATTAATTACAAATAGTTGATGGTATTTAACTATTACATTCAATGGTAACAGTTTATTTGATGTTAATATTTAATTCCCGAACCTCAATGACAATTCAGACAAGGACATCCATATGAATAAATTGGTCGTTTCTAGGTAGGTACCTTACCTACTAAGTAAATTTAGTTATGAAGTATTTTGGTCAATAAAAATAGCTAAAATATTGATATTTAGTATTTTTATTGTTAAAGCAATACCTAATTAATTAATGGACTACCAAAATATACTTACGTATATAAAATTAAACTTACTTAAATATATTGTTATCTATAATTTATAATCATATAAATTGATTACTATTTTTGCCAGAATCCATATTGGTGCCGTGTGGCTGTTTAGATTCTGAACGATATTGTTAAAAGATGACATACAACACATAGATAGAGACGAAAATAAAACACAATAACACGTGTGCGTGTACATTTGCCAAAAATTGAGTCCTAGAGCCAAATACTCAATAAAGAGCGTATCGTAAACGTCTTGTATCACGTAAATATCGTCCGTAACATGACCTAAGCTAACAAACCCGAGTGTAACAACAGCCTTATTTGTGTTATCAACACTTGTGTTTTGAGTGAGCCAGTCGTGGATACATTTCATCCTTTTTATGTTTAGTATTTGTGTGGGGACGTGATGTTAGGCCTTAATGATACCAATATTGTTTGGGAGTTACATATGGCGCTCCTCATTTGTGTACGAGAGATTGGATGTTGAATGGGTAAGCTTTAAGCAAATCGGAATATTTAAATCTTGACGACCTGATTAGTGCAGTGGCTAAGCGATTGCACTGCTGCGCTGAGAGTTGAGGATTCCATTCCCGTACGGGACAAAGGTTTGTTGAATCCGGAGATGTTTGTCCCGAGTCTGGGTGTTTGTGTAAGTGATATTACATGTTTGTGAAACGCATCTACGATACAGGAGAAATTGTAGGGTGACTTTTTTTTAAAGGAAATATGGAAAGTCCTTAAGAAAACTTATTGCTCGAACTTTCCTGAAAAACAATAGTCAATGATTGTGATCAGACTTCTTAGTTTAATAAAGATTTATTACGTGGTTTTAAGTAAAACTGCTCTGGCAAATAGCTCGCATAAATCCTAAAATCCGTCATCATGTTACCGTAGACCTAAACAGTAACTAAATATTGTACTGCATAAATCTTACGAAGTTCGCTACCTCCCAACAAACAACAAAGCCTTACGTATGCCAACGAAACAATAAATCACCCATTGTTATTTCAAGAGAAAAAATACTCGCACCGAGATCTCGATACCCGAGTATCGATGCAATAAATAAACATCGGAACAACATCGATTATTGAAAGATTTATATCTCAGCTCTCTGACGTATATAGTTCAACCATTATTCATATCAAGTTCCATTGTATGAAGACACGATAAAAATGGATAATGGGAGTACCCCTTTATGTTTCCATCTGCAGCGAATGGAAACGAGTTTCTTTTGAATTTTATAGTGAGAGCAACGTTATGTATCGTTGCGGAAACCTCAATGAAAATATTAATGACGCTTAGATGCTTAATCTTTGACAGCTGCGGTGGTAAAACGATTTTAAGAGTCATGTGATGTCAGTGACTTTCTTCAGAATGAATAACGAGTTAACCTGTAAGTACCTCCTTACTTTATCTTCAAAAAGCAAGAAGAATTCAATCATAATTATGTTTGGTCGAAACGAAATAGTAGTTTATTACCTAAACCTAATTTATCTACCTACTACTCTCAGCTCTATAGCGATATGGTTCAGTGAATGCTGGGTGAATTTTGGTCCTGTCCTATGGAAATAAAGATGCCTAAATCATGTTCTAAAACTGCTTTTCAAAGTATGTATATTTGTAGATTTTTTTAATAGTATAAACCAGAGAGGAGCAATTAGGTTCTTTGATTATACTATCTTAAAGTGTTGTTAGAAAGTCTTGTAAATATTTTTCTTAATAGTAAATCTCTGCATGAAAAGACCAACCTACATTGTCACATTACTTGTAATTCCACAGCTCGCCCTTTGAAACAAACAAATACCAGTTTTGTCTATACATGCTGCATTAGTTTCAAGCTGTTCCGCGCAACTGATACGAGCCAATCGAAGTAAATTGATTACTACAATGCTCGAAGACAATGGCCCGCCCCGTGTACTTTGTACCTAGTATTACGTACTCAGTACTAGGAAGTTCGTACGTACTCCAGTGAACTACAAAGTGAGCAGTCAATATTGTGGTTGAAAGCTTGAAAACTGAACTGAACTTGAAACTATGATGGGATGGTATAATTTTTTATTTTACTAGTTTAGGAGCATGTTTAGACTAGAGAAAAGAGTTATTTAATTATCATATTCATAGTTTAAGCCGCCTGTAGGCCTCTGACATAGCTTTACACACCGTTGAAAAATCTCTCAGGCGTGCCATTTTCGTCACGATGTTTTCTTTCACCGTTTTTAGCAACTGATAACTACCTACATTGATGCAGGCCGGGGTTTGGACTTGCGACCTTTGACTTGGCAGTTCAAAGATCATACCACTAAGTATTATTTCTGAACTAGCTATTTACCGCTGTTACTGTTAGTTTACTCGCATCCTACAGACTATTTATGCCCAATAAACTCTTAATCTTTATCATTAGGTTCATACCTACTGAAAATTATCGTCAAAACCCGTTCAGTAGTTTTTGCGGGAAAGTAACACAAATCCATGGATTATACGATCGTACGATTTACGTGTTTATTCTGGTTATGATAATATCAGGCAGTATTTACTTTGCCTGCTAGACAAAGGGTAGCGCTGTACCTATCTGTATACATGTACTAATATAGCACTAACCACAGTGGTCTCCAGTGGGACATATGAAGAACTAGTACCTACTTCATTATACTAAGCGAAGCCAACACATTATTGTTTATCTCGGTTTCTGTAGACTTATATGTATACCCACTATTAATATTGGTACAAGTATTTAGATTGATGGAGGTTCTGAAGACTAGGCTGATTTGTATATTAAACTGTCGTATACGTATCTATAGTAGTAAATAATATAATTAATGAGTTTTAATCTTCAGGATAGATTGGAGAGTTGGAGACGTTTTAGCAATGCGAGATTTAAAAGGCAGTGAGGCTTAGGCACTTGTCCAGAGGACGGAGTGGACGGAGATAGGTCTGATAATGGTCATAATGATAATGAGGCTTAGAATACGACTAAAACGGCAGTTCCCTTATGATTGCATCTTATAATCTAATTTTTAATGTACCTATACTTTCACATTTCCACAAACAAAATAATGATTTAAGCAACAAATGCACACGTCAATCAAAATTACGTCGCTACTCTTTACTTGTGCTAATGGCTGTCGGCTGCAGAAAAAAAGGTTAAAATAAACACCAAACGAACAATGGACGTAAAACAAAGCACTCGTCCTTCAAAGGCGGTGAGAAAAAATACGAAGAAAAAGCTAAAAGCCCGCCTCATTGGTGCTTTTATTCACTCGGAGCGTGACGTCCTGGGTTTGACAAATCAAGTTATAAGTAAAACAAAATTAGCTATTTGCTCAAATTACCAAAAAAATGTGTTTTACAGCACGTTTGGTGGCCTAGTGGTTGAAATACCGGATTTGTATGCACGAGGTTGCAAGTTCAAACCCAGGCACATACCTATGTGACTTTTTCAAATGTCATAATTCCAAGGGGTTGAAACTAATGCCACAAACCGGGCTTAAATTCAGACTCCGTGCTGCTACTGAGAATTACTAGATTTAAATAACCCAATGGCACTTTACCCGACCTTCATATAGGTACTCCGCCGTCCTGGGAATTGAACCTAGGACGTCGTGCTTTGTCACCACCACCGGCTCTTTAGACCAATTAGTAAGTCATAAGTAATGCATTTCAGTAAACTAAAGACGGTACTAAAGTAGAGTTTTATAATGGGATCCAATGGAAGAGAATCGAGAATTCGGTACACTCGCTTGAGTCGTTAGCGCGAATAAATGGGATCCGGACAAGATTACATGAGATTGAATTGGGCTCGACTGTATAAAGATGTTCGAAGTAATAGCTCTCCTAAGTAGAGATCAAGAGAACAGATTCAACTTAAATTGTTTTATGAAGATTTTTCGTAATAGAGCCCCAACCAACCGAAACCAACACATGAGGCATCGGACTATTTTGCTTTATTATATGAACTTAATATTTAATCCTAACCCTCAAACTTCTACCAGAATATGAAAGTACCTATCCTTTAAACTGTAATCGTTATTTAGTATCCCTGGTTACAATATACCGCATCCATTCTTTATAAACGTCATCAATTTATCTCCCACACAAACCCCCACACATCACGCAACAGCCTAAACTTTTAACCCTAACTAATCGCGGCATGTAAAGCCGTGATCACAACATCGGTACATCGTCAAAGAAGCACGCGGGCGCGATATATCATTGGAACGCAGGCGATACGCGGATAAATCGCTATTCTATCGCCCCGGGGAATTTATCGCGCGTTCGTCGGTTAATAGCGAACATTAATATGAATCGCGCCCGCTCCCGCGAGGCTAATGTGCTACGCTCCGTTGCTTGTTTATGTGGACGCGGCTTTAGAAATTTGGCGATTATGAAAATATTTATTGTGAAAAATTGGTTTGGAGTGGGGTTTGTTGTGAAAGTGGCTTTGATCGAGTATTCAGACGCGTGAGTTATTTAAAATAAATAGCTGTGATTTTGCCAGCGTATCATTGGAAATACTGTGAACAGACTATGTTTTTTTGGCTGCTTTTATTAAGCTAAACCTTAGATATCGCTAAATGCCATGAAGCTAATTAGACATGTGTTTTAACGTTAGGTTGCATTACCCATTTGCATATGAGAACGATTCGTATTAAACTGGTATCTAAGACGGACTACACAACCTATATAATTCTACATATAAACATTTACTTATAAAATTTGTTTTTATTTTTGTGTAAATTGAGGAGTTAATTACTTGGTTGAGTTTTACACTCTTAAATAGCTGACCTTGAGAGCCTAATGTATGTACTTCTGCCTATCTTTTCTGGGAAATAGAAGTAATGTTTTATTGGCCTTTGTGTAAAATTTGTCACTTTCACCATTTTATTTCAAGAATGGAATAAAAAATGAAAATGCAAACCCGGAGGTGACGATTTTATTTTGTCTCATAATAAGTTGGTATTGAAATTGAGTGGGTTTTCGTAGTATGTACCTATAAGTTACATGTTTTATGGTCATCCATATTCAGGGTACACGATCCTAATCTAACATTGTATAATATACAGTTTTATTACCCGCACCTCACATTACTACGAACTTTTATCGCAGAAAGCTTCGGTCGATAAAATCGCTATTTACATTGTAGCAAAGTATTTCCTATCTCAGGATACTAACCCTCAATGCTTCATACATAAGATGAGAGATTGGCTCATAAATCCAGTTCATCGTACCAACTAATAGAGTCTTCCTTAGGGGCCATTAAACATCAACTATGGTCCGCATTCGACTCAATTTCCTGTAATAATGCACGATGTTAAAAACCTTTTTTGGGAATATCGATATGGTAATATTGTATAGATGTTTTTGGTAAACTGTTAAAATATGCTTTTTTTTCGATTTTATTTGTGAAACCTAAATAAACCTTATCTATTTAATTACAGGGTTTATAATGACCGAAATATTTGTAAAATTGACTAACAAAATTACATTGTGGAACGCTATATTGAACATTTGCTACTTAGTTGAATAAAAATGGCTTCCTGAGTTACAATAGGTAACTTTTATGTTTGTAGCACCTGGACCAGTCTGCCTCATTACAAACTTATAATGAAGATTTAACGGACCACGGTCTATAAAATGTATAATGGAGAGGAAAAGTGAAGAAAATCGATAAATATAAACAATAACTGCCTCGTTGGTCTAGTGGTCGCTAAGCGCGACTGTTGTGCATAAGGTCCTGGGTTCAAATCCCGGGTGGGGCAAAGTGTAACTGGGATTTTTCATTAGGTAATTCTCAATAGCGAGCCGGGTGTCTGGATTTGTGCCCGGTTGATGGCAAGAGGTTCATATATAACATAAGAGGCGTAATGTGGGTGAACTATACACCTGTGCCTAACCCTTCGGGGAATACAGGCGTGATGTTATGTGTGTGTATAAACAAGATTCGTAACAATCCGTCAAAACTCTTTTAGTGTATCCCACTTGGTCATTTGCCTCAATCATTTAGGGCATTTTTATCGTTCCCTACAGACCATTCATTGTAGCGGTCAGAGGCGAATGTTCAGCAGTGTTGACGTTTACGGGCTGATAAGAGAAACAATCATTAGCATTTGTGACCTCGTAACCTCATTGCATTGTAACCTCTGTCGTCACTCGTTCCTATTATAAATCTCAAACATTACACACGCACACATACAAAGCGCACACTATATAAGCTGCAGCCCGTTAAAACGCGGTTCATTAGCGGAGGTGCGCTTGCTGAGTGCACTCCTAGTTTTATGACGCATAAAACGTCATTGAGGCTGATGGAGTCGCAAGCGCAACATCCCACTTTAATGCACTGTAAACACGATGGGATGCCAAGTATTTTGATTATGTTACCTTGTGGCGTATTTGTTTGAGTTTGTAATGGTCATGGAAATTTCTAGAACTGTAGAACATCTAAGACGTTGTAGTGGGAAAATCGTTGAGATTATTTGACAACGTTCATGATACTAGGTCGGTTTTAAAGCTTGTGACAATATCAGTTTTTGTATTGGGAACTGAACATGGACTTAAAACGATCTGATACAAATGAAGTAGGCGTCTATAAAATATTCAGCTGTTACCATTAAAGCGCTTTAAGCTGATAACAATAGGTAATATGAAGAGGAAGCGATGAGTAGTCCTTAAATAACGAATATGCCTTATTAGTGAACATAGAAAGGATTTTTGAAGATAACCTTTTTTCTTGTGGATCTAATTCTGAATATCTCCTCTGACATGTACTTACACATCACTTTTATAGAATGTCAATTTTGAAGTAAAACTGCATAGCAAAGATGCCAAATATCATAATATTAAGAAAATAAGATGACATCTGCAATAAACCTTGGGTTATACTTAGGTGCTATTATTACTTAAACAATAATATGCGTATCTACATACATTTAAAACATTAAAGTAAGACTTACATCTAGAGGGATTCAAAGTTACAAAAAACTCTGTGAATTTAAAATAAAAGTTAAATGTATATAATAAATACACACCTAATAGCTAGATACAGATAATATTAAAACTAGGTATACAAGATGGTATTAAAATGAACTGACGAAAGTGTGGCACACAATAAGAAAAATAGTAGTAAATACAGTAATAACTCTTTGGCACCAAAGTACAAGTTTTAAAAGGCGCATTAGTCCTGAAACCTAAAAATGTTTGTGACCCCTGCCTAAGAAATGAGTAGGTGTATGTATGTAGGTATAATAGACAGACATTTTGCACAAAGGTCTAGAACATTCCGTGTTGAGGGACCGCTTACTTAAACATACAAATTTAACGTAAAACATTGAGTCTGTATGTCTTAACTATTAATATAATTAGATAGAATGTCCAAACGCTAATCGATTCTACGACCTTCAACATAAAACACAAAATTGTCGAAACGTTTTATGTACGCATAAAGAAATAAATGCAAGTGTTATTTAAATGTTTGTAACCCCTGCCGCTGCGGATTTAGAAGAAAAAATGAAGGCGAAAATGTATGGGACCCCGCCTGAAGAGCAATAAGGGTCAGCCATATGTCATTGGTAAGCTCCTTTTAGAATATTACTCGTATCAAAATTGTTCCTGTGATGGTCAATTTTGTACCGCACAAATATGTACCACGTTTATTAAAAACGTAAAACAGCTTTTCGATGCTAGTTGAAATATACTGAAGAAAGTACAACGATCTAATTATAATAATTACATAAAGCGTTGTATTCGATCTTCTTCTCTTTATCGTGTGGTTGATGAACAACCTGGTGTCGAGTTTAGGCCGCCTGTAGGCCTCTGACATGGCTTTACACACCGGTGAAAAATCTCTCAGGTGTGCCGGTTTTCGCACGATGTTTTCCTTCACCGTTTTTTAGCATCTAGTTTATAGTACACACATGAATTCGAAAATACATTGATGCGTGCTGGGGTTTGAACTTGCGACCTTTTACTTGGCAGTTCAACGGTCATACCACTTGGCTATCACTGATTATTCGATTATACATGATGTAGGTATTTTAGATAATAGAATTAATCGTTAAGTTTCAAGTTGTTTGAACACTAGTGTTATGAACTCTACAAAGTGTCTCGTTTGTCCATAAGTGATCTTTACAACGAAAATGAACCAAGAAGTATCTGTATAATTGTCGTTCAAAATAAACCAACAATTAAACTACCGAGTTGCGTCGGCCGTGGTCACAAGCAGACAGAGTCACTGCTTGTGACCACGGCCGATGCAACTCCGTCGAAAGGGCAAGCGAAAAAATTTAAAAACTGTGTTCGCTTTAATTCCCGTGTTGTTTAATTATCATCATGCAACGCGATAGTTTAAAAGTCAGTAATAATAATAATAATATCAGCCTATAACTGTCCCACTGCAGGGCAAAGGCCTCTTCTCGTATAGAGAAGGATTGAGCAGTGATCACCACGCTAGCTCACTGCGGGTTGGCGATTTCAGATAATTAAATCCAGGTTTCCTTACGATGTTTTCCGTCACCGTCAGTCAGTGGTGTCTTAGAATATCTAAGAAAGTATTTATGACATTGAAAAAGTCACATTGATACTTGCCTTTTTTTTTTTTTCAAGTGAGGAATTGCATTACACATCCCCCGCCGTTGGGAGACGACGAGGGTATGTGGGACTCTCCTCCGAACCCAATAAGATCCAGGGGCATACCCACTAAAACCTCACATGCCTGCTCTACGCTTTTGATGGCGGGGAGGCGGGATCGCTGCAGCATTCTACCGCCAACCCCGCCGGCGCTATCCGCCCTGTAAAGAGGTATAAATAAAAACACCTTTGGTGTGCGCACTATGGGCGCACACGCGACTCGGCCTCTGATGAGCGGGCGGCAGTTCAGCCGCGTCTGCCGCCCTGAGGCCAAGTCTTATGGCGGCTGGTAGAGGGCGCTATCTGCCCCCTGCCGCCGCCGGGGTCGCCGGGCGCGGATTGGGAGAGCGGAGTTAAGCTCCCGCTCTCTTTCCGCCGCCTCTTTGAGCGCCATCACTTCTTCGCAGAAGTCTGCGATGGCGCTCCATGACCTCTCACACCCTACCATCTCCTCGATGATAAGAGGGAGTGAGAGGTCCGACCCCACTTGGGCAACGAGTGTCCGGCGCTGCACAGCCCAAGCAGGACAATGCTCGAGCGTGTGCTGCGCCGTGTCCTCGCTGCCAGCGCAGTGGTGGCAGGAAGTGGACTCCTCCCTGCCAGCCACTCGACACAGGTAACTGCCGAAGCACCCATGCCCCGACAGTACCTGTGTCAGCCGAAACGTGAGTGTCCCGTGACGTCTGTCCATCCAGTGGAATATTTGTGGGCGGACGGCTTGGATCGTCCGGTGTCCCGCTGTTGGGCGGGACAGCCTGACCGCCCACTCCAGGACGAGGGCTCTACGGAGCTCCCTCATGCGCCGCTCCACGGCTCTGGGCGGAGGCCCATCGCCGCGTGCCACCAGCTCCTTTCGCCAGTGGTAGGCGTCCGCCAATGCTCTGGCGTCCAGGTCCCACGGCAGGGATCCGGCTAGCAGACACGCTGCTTCGCCGGACACCGTGCGGTAGCCGCGGATGACCCGGACAGCCATCACTCGCTGCGGACGCCGTAAAAACATGGCGCCACGCGGCGTCAGACACTCGGCCCAGACCGGTGCTCCGTAGAGCGCCATCGAACGGGCCACGCCCATGTACAGACGTCGGACACTCTGTTTCGGCCCCCCCAAATTTGGCAGCAGCCGCCCCAAAGCGGCTGCCGCGGCGGCCACTCTGGGCCCCAATCGCTCGAAGTGGGGGTTGAAGGTCCACCTGCCGTCGAGCACCAGCCCGAGGTACCGCATGGTGGACCCTATACTGATTGTAACCCCCCCGACAACGATGTGGGACCCAGCAGGTGGCGCTTTCCGGGGCCCGTGGAAAAACAGGGCCTCGGATTTTGGCAGCGCCACCTCAAGGCCAAGGGCGCGGATGCGCCCCACGACGTGGGCCACTCCAGCCGTGGCGAGCAGAGACGCGTCCCGATGTGTTTTCCCCCGGGCCAGCACTAGTGTGTCGTCAGCGTAACACACCAGGCTGACACCCGGGAGAGTCGCGCCTCGCAGGACCCAGTCATATCCGATGTTCCACAGGAGAGGTCCCAGGACTGACCCCTGTGGAACACCGCACGTCACCCGCCTGGTGACCAGCCCGCCACGACCTTCGTAGGCAACCACTCTGTTGCCCAAATAGGCCCCGACTACTCGACGTAGGTACTCCGGAAGTCCGTGATATTGGAGCGCCGCAGTGATGACACTCCACGGCAGAGTGTTGAAGGCGGTGGCAATGTCAAGAGACACAGCCAACAACACCCCGCCGCCCGACACTGTCTCGTCCGAGAGGGTCTTCACGCGCAGGATTGCGTCGATGGTGGATCGACCCCCCCGGAAACCGAACTGGTGTTCTGACAGGTCGGGACATTGATACTTGCCTGGGTTTGAACCTGCAACCTCGTGCATAGAAATCCGGTATGTCAACCACTAGGCCACCAAAAAAAGTCAGTAAACCAAGAAAATTCCTCTCAATTTTCCGATACACAAACAAGACAGACGATATACCATCAAACGCGATTGTTTCTTTTAATAAATACAGACAGTAGTTATTCATGTATTCCACTGACACGGCAACTATATAAGAACACAGTGCTGCTATAAAAACATAAAGGTATGTACGTGTGGCGAAAGTTACGTCGCTGTCATGATGTTACTACTCAGTTCGTATGACACACGGGTGGGTAGTGTGTACAGCAGACTGGGAGATGTGTCAGCCTGTATCTTTGCACAAGAGCGTTATATTTTGACAAAGAAACGTTGCGCTTGCTACGAGCTAAATAATATTATTAGTATTTATAGCCACTATATTAAGCATATGATTGTTATATTAGAGTTCTACTTATTTGTGAAATTTCCATATGTATTTTTTTTTGTTCTTTATACAGGGAATTATGGACCTGGTGAACTGTGATACAGGCATTTTATGCCTAACTCAAGACACCAGCTCCGCACATTGCTAATTAGACAAAAAATATGTAAAGCCTAAAATAACCTTGTCATGCGGAGAAATATAAAATTTATTATTAAAAGATAAGATAAGATAACATTTATTTGTAAGATTGGTATGATATGGTATTATAATGTGACTTATCATCCTATTACACGTGTCTTAATGGTGTACCGCTCTGGCTACCACTTCAAGGAATTATCGTTTATTGATTGCATACTTTAGATAAAGATTCACAGTGACATTGATACGACAGCTAAACTAATCTCTAGTACTACAGTCCCAGCTGTGTGTTCGTTTGCCATATCATTGTGGTCTATGAATACTTATATGAGCAGAATAAAGCCTTGACAAGATTTTCAGCTTACCATAAACAATATTACTTGAAAATACTGTATGCACGGTACGCCAATGTACGGTAAGGCTGCATTAGTGGAATTACCTCAGCATATACTTTTTTTATTTTTCCGTGTTATATGACTTGTAATTTTGTATGGAACATTAAAAGTATTACGGTTGGAAGTTTGGTAAATGTGTTCAGATTTTGTTCTTTTTTAACCAAATAGGCTGTTTATATTTTTCTCGCATCTTGGCTGCTTGTTGGGGCAGTTTTGTCAGTACACTTATATCGCGCCCCGCGGTGTTACCCGCTAAACTTTGAAATAAAAAGCATTCTATATATTAATCCAGGATGTCAGCTACGTTCATACCAAATATTATCAATATTGGTCCAGCCGTTTGAGCGTTAAGAGGTAACAAACATACGAACACATTTAGAAACTTTCGCCTTAGAATTAGTTTGTTAATGTCTATATGATAAGTAGATGCTCTAGTTAAGTATGCCACAGTGTAGAGAAATGGTTATACAAAAATAATCACGATCATGTTTGAATGCTTATCATTACTTCCCAATAGTCACAGAATTCCTTTTATACCGACTATGTACGAATTTTATAGACTCCCTTCCCTCTCGCATTCAATATGGCGTAGGCTTAAGGCGTTCCAGCCAGGAGGTTATGTAGGAAATCTTTTCTGTAGATTTTCTGCGAATTCAAAATATAGGTCTTATAGTTGGTATGGTAAAAAACTATTGGGGGATGGCTAACGGAATTGTATAAAGAGAATTTCACGAAAACAGGACTCGTTATGTACTTACTGATAATTTTCATTTAGGCAATGATCTTTATCATCAAATTTTTAATAACCTATTGATAGGTAGGGTATAGGCTATGTCGTTCTCTAGGGATTAAGCTATTTCCATATTAAAATTTACAATTGGTTCTGAGGTTTTTTCGTGATGAAACAACAAACATACAGAAGAGTTGTATAATCGCACTTATTAAGGACGAGAAATACGCCTCATACGCCAGCTTTGTGGTACTCTGCAAGTAAGGTCTACTTGCAAAGTACCACAAAGCCGAGGGGCTCGTAGCAACGTGGCTACCGCGCAAATCGGTCGATTTGCGAGCCGCGGTCAGTCTTGTGATGGGTGACCGTTTTTACATGTCGAGACCCCTCCGTACTCCGGAATGCACGTTAAGCCGTTGGTCCTGCGCCTGATCTCTCTCCGGTCGTGTCGGTCTTCCGTCCCATCGGACTTTGAGAGAGAGGGAATAGGGAGTGCACCTGAGTTTGTGCGCATACTTGTGCACTATAATATCTCCTGCGTAATTGGCTAGTCTCAGATGAGATCGGCCGCCGTGACCAAAATTCGGTCAGGAGAACATTATTAGTACCACAAAACGGAATTCCAGAAATTTTCATGAAAAATTTACTGTCTATACCAGTATTAGCTCACTAGTTTGGCAATGCAGTGTACAACTAGAAATGAAAATCGTAGCAACGTACACATAGTGAACCGGCTTAATTATCTAGGTATAGTACGTAACACTTTGCTTATTACGTATTGTGTAATGAGGGCCGGATTGTGCTCAGCTGGCCACAGGGGGCGCTTGCGTCACTACCAGTGACAACACCACTGAATCCTCTATTTAATGACAGTGACACACGTTTGATCAAGTGTAATATGGGGCAGATATGTGCAGATTTTGGAGGTGTGTACGACTGTACGTGCCTGTAGTTGATTCAATTTCTGGAGTGCTTATGTACCTACTGTATCACTCTAATATTATACAGGTGAAAGGTTGTGAGTGTGTTTGTATGTTTGTTACCTCTTCACGCTCAAACGGCTGGACCGATTTTGCTAAAATTTAGTATGGAGGTAGCTGAAACCCTGAATTAACATATAGGCTACTTTTTATCCCGTAAAAATGTAGCGGGTAACACCGCTGGGCGCAGCTAGTTGTGTATATATACGAGTATGAAGTATTATATTAAGCCTATACTGCCCGCCTAGAAAGAGGTATTTTAGAATAACTACTTTCGTATGTGTTATCAATATTATTTGGAGTTCTAGTCCGGCTCCGTTTAAGTCCGAAAATAGTCGAGCGTTTTCGGGGTGTTTTATTAAATACTAGTCTATACCCTCACAATAAACAGCTTATCATACGTCAAAGTGGAGGGACGCGCTTTTGCCACTTATCGGGTTTACAGTAAGGTCATCGCCTTGACTACTCACCATCCACTAACACATAGAACAATGTAATATTTAAAATAAAATTACAAGCAATCCAACTCTTATATAAATGAACGTATTCATCAACTTTAATACTTCACGTAAATCTTTGCTATTTCTTTTTTGTGTTCTTTGCATAATGCATATCATATGAGCAAGCATTACTACCACGCATTAAACAAAATGTCTAAGTTAACGCTATCAGAGGAATTAACATTTTATTTTATTAGCTTTAAAGTTAAGGATATGCATATAAAATCTTTAGAATGACTGCCTTTTAAAGGCATTGCTAAATATGAATACGCCTCGTGATGCGCGAGTTTCGGATGTAATAATGCCTCGGGTTAAGCAAATGTGAGGCGCTGAATTACGTTGAAGTTATTATATTAGCTTTTATAACGTATATTTTAAAATGCTCCTTACGGTTATAATTTTAAAACGTAGCGCGTAATAGTCTTGAGCTATTTCATGTAAGAAAGTTTCACAGTGAAGAAACCCAGAAACGAGGTACTAGAAAAAGTAATACGACAGCGGATAAGAGAACTATGCATTGAACCAAACATTTAAAAGAATGAAAGAAAACCAATAACATTCCTTACAATTAATAAAAATATTGTATATTATAATTATTAAAACTAAATTCACATGATGTGGCGAGATATGTGACAGCGGAGTGTCCACTCAGCATCGTGCTGGTTGTGTCGTGGGACACAACACAGCGCTGGTTTTCAGTGGGTACCCCATTATCCATATTTTTTCAGGACACATTTATAACAGGTTAATAATCCAATTTTCTGCCTTGTTTATATGCCCGTAAAATGGAGACTTCAAAACTTTTTTAGTCTGTAACAAAGATTTGATATTCACCAATTACAGGCGTTCGAGACTCGGGTCGACTGTCTTCAAATATTACCATGCATATTGCATGAGAGGCAATAACGTGTCAAAGTTGGGGGCCAATGGAAAAATACAGGGTTGTCGGAATTCTGTCTGTCAATACGACGTTCATAAATAAATTAATATTGTTGGTTTTATTAACGTTTGTATCGAAAATTAAAGCCTGTCATAGGGAGAATTGAACCGCATTAATAATGTAAAAACGGTAGCAAAGAGGATTTGGGAACAAAGCATTTCCAATTGGTTTACTTAATTACTTTATAAATTTAATAGGGAAGCGGGATTTGTTTTGTGAGGGTTGATGCAGCAAATTAATCGGTGTAGCCACGTCATGTCAATCAGTCGGAAAGAAAAAGTTTTTTTCTATAATTAAAAAGTCAAATAATTATTAAAATTTTAGCGTTCTTTGATTTTTTCTATAACCAAACTTACTACTGACAATAATGTGAAAACCACGTGATAGAGCAAGATATGTCGTTTTTTTTTTCATTTCATTAAGTAAGGAATATATTTTATACGAAAATTCCCTTCATAACACACATGCACACCATAAAGTATTGTGTTCTCACGTTAGGCTCATTTACATAATTATGTTAGGCGAAGGTAGCAAGTACATTACAGGCCCACCTGATCCCACTGACATTTTACTAACGGGCATAAATCAGGGTTGTCAAAAATTATAACTAACCTACACACAAACGAATTTAATACGTTCACTGCACAAAAGAGTTCTGACATACAACCTCTTCACATCGACTTTCAATTGTTTTTGATTGCCATTCGTTTTCTTGCTCAGCTTATTACGTTGGCTGCAAGTTTAGCCTGCTACGTATCATGTTGGCCAACATTAACATAATTACAGACAACAGCGCTCTTACATTACGTACTCGCCTGATGCCTGGGAGCTGTTTACTGTACTCACGGCACAGGCTGACAGAATGTGTTATGCATTAGGTTATAAAAGCTCGTCAAAATTACGAGGCTTTGAATTTGCTTGTGTATTTTATATTATGCACAGAATATACAAGTTAATATAATTATGTTTAAAATAATCAGTTTACAATTGTACGGTTTATGTTTAAAACAATAGAAACATATATACAATACCTTTGCTTATAAAATAGTCAATATATTTTTCATGCGTATGTTATAATACTACCAAGCTTTTGCTCTATCATTATAAATTCTATATTAAAATATGCTATGCACAATTTCCAAATAAACTTACAATCTTTATGCAATAACATTCTCTACTCTACTCTCTACTATATTTGGTCCTAAATCTCAGTGATTAAAATAGCTATTTAGTTACCTAAAGTAAGGTTCATCCAGCTGGTTTAATAAATCAATAGCCTCGTCAAAAATCTGAAGCGAAATCTGAAAAATATTTTGTCACACACTGAGCCATCGATCAACATCAGCGGCACAATTCAATTGTTTTCTTAGATTACGCAAGCGACAACCCTGGGAGGCAGAATCTAATTATACCCGAGAAAAGTGTGAGGACCATAAATCATCTTTCATCATTTACTAGATGAAGATTTCTTAGATATTTTTGCTGTTTTGACGTTGAAAATGTGAGGGTGTGTGAAGTTAGCAGTACAACTGTAGGTTGCACATCTTATTGGTTGGTGGTCAATCCATCTTGTTCATTCATCTGTGTCTAGTAGAGCAGTTAAGGTGCAATACACTAAACGGTGTGTTTTGTGTTTTACTTTATTTAAACATTGTTAATTATGTTAGCTGACATTATTAACATACATTTTTTGAACATAGCTGGTACAAGAAAAGTAAAAAAAAAAACATTATTAAAAATAATCTCAACGAACAAAATTACTTCTAAAAACTTATTTTTTTCATCACCACTGTCAAAGTAACATACTCAGTAGTAGTAATTATAATCAAATTATTGGTTACAGAGCCTAATTGTACGATAATTAAGTTGAAAATGGAGTTCACCTGTTATTTAACTTGTAATAGTGACTTAATTATAGAATCAAACGTGTAATTAATTCGAGGACGTTTTTCGTAAAAATAACTTTTGGGGACAGTAAGCTAATTTAAATTTTAAAGTGTTGGTTAGCGCGTTTTACTTTATTCCTTAGGTATAAACTTCTGAAAAAAAAAATGTATTTTTATTATTTTACTTAACTGGACCTAAGGTCAAGCATTTGATGCATAAATGATAACGATTGCTTTTTTCTGCATTCTAATTTCAAACTATACGAGCACAAAGTTAAGTAAAAGGGACGGGTAGAGAAAAAAAAATTTGAATGACTTAGGGCGGCTTGCGTAACATAATATAAATACATTTAAGACGTACTAAACGCGTTTAAAATAGTTAAACATGATAAGCGTCTTGCACAACGACAAATTTGTCGCTAAACATGTTTAAGAAATGGCAAAAGTTAAGTACCGAAAATCTGCTGTTTAATGGCGCTAAACGTGTTTAAGAACAGTGTATCTGTCAGTTTTGAATTCGATTTTAGGTTATGTTTATTTTATTGATAACTTGCGCAGTGTCGATACGTCATAATAATTAATACGTATTTTATCACAAAATATATGATTTGGATTTGATGGATTTGTTTACTGACGATGATGAATTTACACATTTATAATTGAACGATGTTTGTTTATAAAGTTGGGTATTGTTTACTACATTCAAAATTATTTTAATTTAGACTTTATTTATCCATTATCCTTTATTATATTGATAGTGGAACTTTCTGCAGGTATGCTTCAAACTTTATATAGTTTAATTATTAATGAAAGTTTTCTAGAAACGATAATATTACTTTTTGTTGCTTATAATATCGTACATCTAATATTTTTACGTGTTGTGCATAGGGGACAAAATAAAATAATTAACAGTTTGTTGCTGACAAATGATGACATATCTTCTAATATATGGTTGAATTTCCAATTTAATCATGTAAAATGCCTTATAGTATGAACGGCTATTACCAAAATGTAAGGGGTTTACGTACTAAGTCGCACGATTTCTTTTCGAAAGTTGCTCAATCTAATTTTGATTTTGTCTGTGTTACTGAAACCTGGCTCACAGCTGATTTCTATGATCGCGAATACTTTGACAATAGGTTTAGTGTTTATCGATGCGACCGATCTGTTGTAGATAGCGGTGCTTGTCGGGGCGGTGGGGTAGCCGTGGCGGTACTGGCAAAGTACAAGCCGCAGCGCCGCGACTGGCCCATCCCGCCTCGCGCTCACTCGGAATGTGTCTGGGTATCAATACCAATAAACACTGATCGCTGTTATCGCGCTCCCACTGCGCCCGGCCGTGAAGTGCAATTCTTAAACATTTGTTGTATCTACATACCGCACGGACCTGGGTACAAAGAAGCGCTGAGCTCGTTTGTTGACGTTACCGGCGACTTGATTTCTGAGCGCCCAAACGATTTATTTTTAATTACGGGTGACTTTAATATTTCTGGAGCTGAGTGGCTAATGCCCTCCTCCTCTAATGTACAAATAAATACTAATGGACATTATGCAATACAATTAATCAACGAATTTCTTTCTTTTAACGGATTAAAACAATACAACTTCTCAAGAAATATAAATAACCGTATTTTAGATTTAATTATGTGCACATCAGACTGCCAAGTAGCTACGTGTGATCACCCACTAGTCCATGAAGATGCACATCACAAATCACTCTTAATTGACTTCAATTTTGAATACTATCCGTCACTTAAACCTCGTGCAAATTATGTCTATAATTTTCACTTAGCAGATTTTGACAAAATTAATGCAGAGCTATCTATGGTTAATTGGCTAACTTTCTTTTCAAATCTAAATATGGAGGATAGCATCTGTAAATTCTATGGATTTTTGAACGAATTAATTAAATCTTACATACCCCTTCGCAAATTACGCTCTTCGGGTAAGATGCCCGCTTGGTATAGCAGTTCGTTGAGAAAAGTTTTGAAGGAAAAGCGAAAGTATCACTCATTATGGAAACGGTATGGAAACCCTCTGGACTATGCAAGTTTTAAAACTTTACGTAGAAGATCTGAAAAAATGGTGACTGAATGTTTTAACAACTTTATGTCATTTTCTGAGGCGAAAATTAAATACAATCCCAATTACTTTTGGTCTTACATTAAGTCAATTATCTCTAATAATGGTCTTCCCGAGACAATGCATTACAACAATATAGTCACTAACGACGGTGACGAAATATGCAATATTTTTAATTCTCACTTCCACTCCGTTTTCGAAGAGTCAAGACTTGACACATTTGACGAAGGACATCTAGCGTACCCGACCAGCGCGCTTATCGATATTAATTCTATTAATATTGAAGAACGTATGGTTCATAAATATCTAAAACGCCTTGACATTCGTAAGGGGGCGGGTCCTGATGGACTGCATCCTCTGTTAATTGCAAAGTGTGCGTCGTCTTTGACTATTCCTATTACGATGCTCTTTACCAAGTCGATGCGTGAAGGCTGCTTTCCTGTATTGTGGAAGCAAGCTTGGATCACTCCCATACCAAAAGGTCCTGTCAGTAAAGACATACTAAGATATAGGCCAATTTCTAAGCTTTGCCACTTTGGAAAAATTTTAGAAAAAATAGTTACCGATCAGATTTTTAACACAGTTCGTCGACATATATCACCCAACCAACATGGGTTTTATAAGGGACGCTCAGTCGACAGTAACTTATTAGTCTTCACCAATGAAATCATTAACGCCATGGACGATGGTCACAGCGTAGATGCTATGTATGCTGATTTCGCCAAGGCCTTTGATAAAATTTGTCACAAGACCTTATTAATTAAGCTTTGGCGTCTTGGTATTCATGGTGATCTCTTTCGCTGGATAAAATCCTACGTTGAAAATAGAAATCAATGTGTTGTTCTCTCTGGTTTTAAGTCGCAGAATAAACATGTTAGCTCCGGGGTTCCACAAGGATCTCATTTGGGTCCCCTTTTGTTCATGTTATTCATAAATGATATCGATAAATGCATCTCACACTCAAACGTATTGCTTTATGCAGATGACACAAAAATTTACAGAATTATACGAAACATTAAAGATTGCGAATTACTACAGGAAGACATTAATAATTTTGTAAATTTCTGTGCTACCAACCATTTATTTATAAATTTTGAAAAATGCAATATTATAACATTCTCTAAAAAACAAAATACTATTAATTTTAATTATAATATGTGTGGAACGGCCTAAGCAGAGTGACACAGATTCGTGACCTCGGAGTTATCATGGATTCTAAATTAACATTCATCCCTCACATTGAAACCATCTTGGAAAAATCTTATAAACAATTAGGTTTTATACTGCGCGTCAGCAAACCCTTCAAAAATCCTTTAACTTATAAAATCTTATTTAACAGTTTCGTTCTTAGCCGGTTAGAATTTGCCTGTTCAGTTTGGAATCCGTCCTTTAAATGTCATATAAATCGAATCGAAAAAATACAGAGAAAATTTATTAAATCTCTCGACTATAGAACTGGCCACAGTCATTCTAGTTATGAAGACTCTTTAAAGCACCATAAGATAAAATCGTTAGAATTACGTCGCGACTGCGTAGATTCTGTAGTACTTTACAAAGTAATACACAATATTTTTGATGCCCCTGCACTACTACATAAAATTTACTTTAACGTTCCCCGTGCTTCTGAACGTCGTTGTCGTAAAAAATACTTATTTTATATCCCCAAAAGTAGGACTTGTTACTCTAAAAACATGTTTTTGAAGCGTGCCTGTAGACTTTTTGATGAACATGTGAAATTAGCTACCGTAGACATATTTTGTTGTTCCATTGCATCTATCAAAAAAGCTTTTTATGCTTGAGTTTATGTGTTCCTTTTTTATTATATAATTCAAAATGTTGGTGTAAAAGCGATATATTCATTGTAAAAAAAAAAAATTCAAGTGTTGATCACCTATACATCTGTCTTATAATAAGCGTCACTAAAATATTTTTGTTGTTAATTAAGGAAACTATAGGTCTTTATTATGTTAATTTTTGTTTCTAAACTGTTTGTAAATGACCGTTTGTTTCTTAATAAAATAAATAAAAATAAAAATAAAAAAATGAAGAAATTGTAGATTATAAAAATAGGTCCATCATAGTACTGCAAGTTTTTCCCCGGACCGATTTATTACACTCTCTGAAGATAAATTTATGCGAAGATTTCGTTTGAGCAAAGCGACAACTATATATGTACCTATGATTGAACTTTCATTCATGGTATTTTTGGCGTTTGTTACTAAACAATAACAACGAGTTTCGTTTTATGCAAAATTATGCGTATGTCATCGTGATAATCATAAGTATAATAACAAAATAATCGTCATGATGTGGAACAGAACGTAAAAAACTGTTTTACCGGCTTCCTAAACATGTTTAGCTAAATAAGCCTTCCGTCGTCGTTGTGCAAGACGGCGTAAATATGTTTAAGTTAAACATGTTTAAGCATTTAATTGTGTTTAACTAATTTCATTTAAGGAGCTATTTAAGTCAAACGTTGCGCAAGTCACCCTAAGACATAAAATAAACAACTTATTAAATCTACCCGTCTGTGAAAACTGCATTGCACTAATCTCATCGACTACAATAACTTAAATCATATTTATCAAAACATTTGAAAAAATACACCGTCAAATACAATGACAATGTATCGCCAGTACAGTCAACATCAAAAGTGTTGGACAAACTCTTATTAATATTCAACGGCCGGTGACCGCGTCTAATGAAATTACCACAACAAAGCTACTAACGTCGTCGCGTGGTGGATTGTTGTGCAAATATAAACATCGAATCTGATGATAACGACTACACGACGAACAATAAACATTCTAATCCGACGGCGAGATTTGAATTTCGAACCGACGACGCCATTATTGAGGAGAACAATAGAGTTAGTTGTTTTTTAATCGTTACGTGTGGTTTTAGTTCTTTTGTTTTGCTGTAGTAGTTTTTGGTATTAGACTATCAATAATGATTTGTCTGAGATGTGATATACGTTAGTAAATTCGTACTTTGAAAATACATATAAGATTTACGTATTCAAAAAACATTAACAATGTAGTTAATATATTTCTCAATTCTTTTAATTATCCACATGTAACTTAAAAGTACTAATGCATATTTTAATACCCTTAAATCGAAGACTTTCGTTACAAATTATATTTTATTATGAACAATACGCAGAGGCGTGAAAAGAAGATTAAGTTAACGATAGCTCAGAGATACTAAAGCATTCATTAATATAAACGAAAATACAAGCCGCTTTTAATATTTTATTTCGAATAATTTTCTATGCGAATGTACACAAAAAGTTAGCCTGCACAAGAAAGACATTGAATACGCAAATTGGAAGGACAAACGGTTGCAGACAATTGATTCGATCACGAGAAAGTTATAGTCGATTTATAAAATATTCTGTAAGGGCCTGCGCAGACTGGCAGACAGGACGGCCGAGGTTTTTAAATGTATAACCTCATTTCAATTGCGAAATAAGGTATATATTTCTATGCTCGCGCGGTCAGACAAAACTGCACTGCGATGCTCCGAGGTTAATCACTGAGCATTGACATTATATATCTATTATACCTTATTTCGATTGAATAAGTTTTAAATACAATTGATGAATTTAAAATTCTCTGTCATTCTATCTGCCAGTTTGCGCAAGCCCTAAGGCGGCGCTGTATTTGCAGGCCCAATTCAGGAAACGTAACCGATTCGCCGTACCGATTGAAATCCAATCGGTTGTTAAGAAAACCGGTGTAATAATAACAAAATGTCTTCAATCAACGATAAAAATAAAGTATCGTAGTAAAAATGGATCGGATTCGAATCACGCGCAGTTTTAATTCGAGTAAGTAAATTAAAATGCGGCCGGCCGTCGGGCTCGTTTGAATACAAATGGTTTAGGGGTGAACACTTTCAATTCAGGCCGAGTCACCCCTCTAACTCATTAGAATCGGTCTGGAACTCTCGAGTTATTTATTGCGCGATTTTTTTATTTATCGCCGAGCCTAAAGGGTGTCGTTTGATTCGATTATGCTCCGCGAAAGGCCGAACGTCCGACGCGATATTAAATTGTCTTCGGTGATATAAATCGTGACCTTTTTTATTGTGATTTAAGAGACGTTTACTTTTTGTGTGTATACAGTTTTTTTGAGATGTTTCATGCTGTAATTGTAGCAAATGGGTGGTGGATTTTATTGTTAGGCATAAAATGGGAGTGGATTTGGGAACGCTTTGTAATAAATATTTTTATTTAAGAGCAAATACTTTTTTATTTCATGTGTGTGATATTTTATGGTATTGGTTGATTTTTTACGAGAGTTTCTAAAATGATTTTTGTTATTGTGACTCTTATTAATGTGAAGATTTGGATCTTAACTGAGGCTAATCTAAGCAATACATACCAAGCAAGATTTTATCGATAACAAACTTATTCTCAATCTTATCTTCTAGTCTCTGTTAAACAACTGACAAAGCAATAAGCCACACATTTGTACAAAATGAGATCATATCTTGGAAACAGACGTGAACAGTTATGCGGGTTAGCTTTAAATTATTTTTACATGTAAAACCTAAAAAGTCACTGCTAGTTTTTACCAGTTGACATCCATGGATGATGTTGCGATTATAGATAGTAAAACCGGAATAAATAGTAAATAATATGGATAACACTCAAGAAAGTTATAATAGAAAAACTATAAGTCTAATTGTAATTACCATTAATCTATTTAAAACGTGTCAATCAAGTAAAATGCTGTTCATTTAGTGATTGACAACAACTACGGTTGAACTCATTACCTTTTGTGTGGGTTGTTGCCTACCGCTATTGTCGATGTGACGTCATTTTCCAGTGATGTACCATAGTCTATGTTTTCCGGGATTTTAAGTAATCAGAATATAAAGATCAACGATTGATCTTTATTTTTATGTGAAGTTTGCTAGATTACCACAACATCATACATAAATAATATAAATTAGAGCTTTTAAAACAAAGGATGCATTAAAAGAGCCATCGCTATTTACGAAACTCAATAGATTATCCAGCGCACTATGGACCTCGCAACTGATCTAATAGGCAAATCTTTTCTTCTCTAAATCAACTATGGAATTGTAATGCTTAATTAACTAAAAACTAAATTAGGTACTTACAATAATAATTATTGTATGAAAATCTTTTAACAGAATAAGACAAAAATTCAAGTCCCGCGAATTTAACGGGTCCCGTATTTTATACAACATTGGCAGCACTATCCGTTGCTCAGAATATAGAGACGTAACCCACAATTTCATAGTCCAACCCGCTTATTAATAGTCGCTATGGCCCGCGTTGTTTATTGTGAATAAAACAAACTAGGGGTATTTTCTCACCTGCATTACAGAAGGCAGTAATGACTTGGGTCACGTGATACCATTATTTATGGCTTATATAATGTTTGACGTGATTAAAACTTTTTGGCGACCGAATTTGATGCTCTGTTGTTAAATTGCTGTCTTGTATAAATGGTAGACGATATAATTTCAATTTTATTCAATTAATCTTTTAAACGTCAGTAAGTTTAATAAACATCGTTCTTTTGACACAATTATTATAGTATATTAGTTGAATTGAAATGCTGATTAGAATGAATGCTGTAGACGCAAACTGCTTGTGTTACTTTTGTAAAAATATTTCAAGATACTGTAAAGAAAAAGCGTGGGTTTTAAGGGCGTAAATCAAAAAAAATATTTACAACGAAAAGGACTAAAACTTTGTTTTAAACATTGAAGCTTTGTTCAATGTGGGAGAGAACGTGGGACGAAACACAACTTTGAGATATAATTTCAAAGTGTCTTGTTGCCTACTGATTTATAAAAAAAAAACTGTGATGTGAATGTAATAAAAATGGAGAAATGCAGAAAGGATGAATGAAAGAAAATTGGTAAAGAAAGTAAACAAAAGAATTAGGTTAGTTGTAATGAAATTAAGTCCTAAGCGAACTTTATTCTGATCAGATTAGAACGTCCAGGGGCTCTGGATAAATGGAAAAATGCTGGACGAATAGAATTAAAAAAAAACAACGATTTTTTTTCGACTCAATCTCAAACACAAATCATTGCCAACTTTAATAAAGTCTGTCCGTATGTAAAACAGGTTACATATCAAATAAGAAGCCGTTGTTTACGGTTGAGCTGCCATTTCACGGGACAGGGCCGCCCATAATGAAACAATATCATGCGCAATCAGCACAAAATATTAAGGCACATGCCCCGGCGCAGAATAAATTCACCAAATTATCTAAGGGCTTTTAATTTCGCCGGTTGCTCTCGACAACAGTACGGCCGTATATTGAAGATATCCTTGAATTAGAGTAGCCTCAATCTGGAAACACTACTGCTGCTTGGGCAATATTACCTGGATCTTTAATGTGACTTCTTTAATAGCTAACTTAACTACCGCGGTTACGTTTTTAACACTCGGAAACGCAAACGTGGTAGTAAAGTAAATTGTCGATAAATACACTCTATACAGTCTCAGTAGTATATTTTCATTCGTATGTTCATCATTTCAAAACAATTTATATATAATATTGAATGATATACCTACAAGCAAAAATAAATAAAGACTACCAGAGAAAGTGTGTCATTATCTTGTTTAAGACGATGTAAATCTCCTTTTTACTAATACAGACACACATTAAAGAAGGTTCACTTTATAACAAGGCTCGATAACACTATTAAATACACCGAAACATCTCCAATACGCTATAAAGGTTTCAATTCAGCTCGATAATGAGGTAAGATATGATTTACGGTTCGCCGGATCCCTTTAGTTGTGGCTGTATTCCTTGGGCGAACAGCTTTTAAAGGGAATATCTTTCGTACGAATGTGAAATATATCCGCTGCAGTGATTTGCATGTTTATTTAGGAGCTGGGACCGATCTTCTGCTAAGTATGTGTCGCTTTGAAGTAAGTGTGTTTGTGTGTTTATTATATTGCAATATATTGTATCTAAACGACATTATTTTTAATCAGAACATTTAGTAATAGTTTTATTTTACAACGGTGAAGGAAAACATCGTGAGGAAACCGGCACACCTGAGTGATTTTTCAACGGTGTGTAAAACCATGACAGAGGCCTACAGGCGGATTAAACTGACACCAAGTGTTTTTTTTTTAAACGTCGCCCCACGCTAGGAATTTCTGCTGTATCGTGGGTGTGTTTCACAAACATGAAATATCACAAACACAAACACCCAGACTCGGGACAAACATCTGCGGATCGCACAAATTTTTGTCCCGTGCGGGAATCGAACCCGCAACCCTTAGCGCAGCAGTCCAATCGCTTAGCGACTGCGCCAATTGGGTCGTCAAGTTGTTCATCAACCATGCGATCAGAAGAAGAAGAATTTACAACGGCGTTTGATTTTTCTTTCGTTTATCTGTTAATGAATACATAATTAAGTATAAAGCTAATTATGTAGTTGTATAATTATGCAATTTAGTTATTGGAATGAAATTGAACTGCCGTTTCTTCAACAAAAAAATCCCGGTGTCAATAGTTTACTGCGTAGTGGCGATATCAAAACATTAACCAGGTTAAATCGTAGTAAATTAAATGTATGAAATCTGTCTTGTTCTTTTGTATAGTAAATAATTAATCTGTTTTTATCTATCGATGTAAGTTCGACTCTAATTATACTCTCAGCGCAACAAACTAATCCAAATGCATTGTGAAAGAGGGCTAGCGTACGGAAGTACGTGTACGAAATAAGTATTTGCTTAACATCAATCTTTCCCGTCAGCGCCGAGCGGCCGGCGTTAGAAAATACTTACTATCGTTATTAGGCTGGGCTCAGGCAGAGGTGAAATAAGTTACGTTGTATGTGTGTGTTATATGTTGTATAATGTTTATTTATATACACTATACAATATAGCATATTTTACAGTGTACAAGTACATACATATACACCGTCAACTGTATATATCACTAAAAATCATTCATAACATAATATAACATCACACCTATATTTCCCGAAGGGGTATGCACACACATTTTGCGGCTTATGTTATAAGTCCCAATTTACCTAGTAGGGGGGGAGCCCATTGCCATCATCCGGGCACAACTTCAGACTCCATGCTGCTACTGATAATTACCTACTGGAAAATCTCAGTAACACTTTGCCTGACCTGGGCTTTGAATCCAGCACCTCATGCTCAGCAGTCGCGCTTACAGACCACTAGACCAACGAGGTAGTCAGATCTTCAATCAGGCTGTATAATATACACGACTGAATAATTTAAACAAATATGTTTATTTTCCCTTTATACATTTTCTGAAAAACGACGAATAAGATTAATACTAATTCTCCCAAATCGTGTGTGCAATTTGCAGATAAGAAATATCACGTGTAGGTTTAAAAGAGATCAAACTTGCAACACATAGAATCGCCTAAAATAATAAACTGTAAACTCGCGATTCCAAAATGACAACCAGTAAAAACTCAATAAAAGAATGTATGGATATGTTTTATTAAAAGTTTTATTGTTAATTGTTCTTTTAAATATTTTTTTACAAGTTTTTTAAAAACAAAAGTGCCTCAGCTTTCGTACAATAGCAAATAGTTCTAACATAATCAATGCAAACTGAAATACGAAATTGAAAATAGAATTCAACATTTTCATTTGTTTCATCCGGATCGAGAGCTTCGCGATCAACGTGAAGTATTCAGCCGTCGGCACCATTCTGATATGCCAGGTATGCCGAATATGTCCGCGAGCCAATTGTATTTTAAACTGAATTTCTTCCGTAGAATTAGGCGTAGAGATAGATAATAAGATCTGTCATTGAAATGGCTATATACAAAGGTAAAGAAAAGTGGATATATTATTTTCTTTAAAAAAATGTCGCGCCTCTCTAAGAATTTCTCCTGTGTCGTGTATGCGTTTCGTAAATATGAAATATCACACAAACACACACTAGACTCGGGAAAAACATCTGCGGATTACACTACATTTTTGTCTCGAGTGGGAATGAACCCGCAACCTCTAGTGCAATGGCTTTGCCGCTTAGCCAATTAGGTCGCCAAATTAGATGAAACAATTTTGTAATTATATACGTATTCAAATACATCCGATATGCCTATTTCATTATGCTTGCACGGTTGACATAAGATACAAATAGTGGACAGTAGTACATTTTAAATTTATTTTATTATTCACCACGTAGCGATATAAATTCTAAGCGGTATCAAAACTTCAGCGATTTTAAAGAATTTGGAAATCCGGATACGTTTCCTAACACTTATTCACATACATTTGAATATATTGTTGAAGTCAGACATCGCAGCGTAGCGTTAGCTACGTTTTAGATTTATGAGCTACGACGTAGCCCTGCTACAGTACCGTAGCGGCTACGCGCAAATTCCTGCATAAACTTACGACGCGGCGGTTAATTTTTTAAATCGCGCCGTACTTAAAAGGGAGAACGGTTCACTTAAAAACCTTTTTTATTGACCGTAGGAACAATTAGAGGAACTAAGAAGCACTTGGTATTTCAAGAGTGAAAAACGGGATTCGGCGGCCATTTTGGGGCAAACGTAACGGTCGTGTTCGCGATAAAAGCAATTTAAATTAGGACATAAAACACGTCAAGGGATTGTCAACGAAGAATGGAGTGAACAGAGCCAGGGACAATTCATTTAAGACATTTTAAGTCGGCATTTTAGAATATAAAAGGAAAGTTGAGAAGGATTTTTAGTATGAAAAGAATCGGTGGAATCGCGATTTTTTCCTCTTTTCTGTCTCATAATTGTGGGAAGGGTAATTTAACTTGAATACATAAATTATGTGACAGCGTTCGTGTTAAATTTTTCAATAGAAGCCGTGCCACGGGTTTTCTAACCACTGATCTAATAAGACTTATCTTTGTGCTGATACCTGTCTTAAATTAAAACACTTAAAATAATCTAAGAAGGCAGTCATCCTCATTTTTGTAATTAAAAAAATGGTTTACTTTACGATAATATGGCTAAGATAAGTCGAGAAAACAAGTTAAACTGGGATATACACTGATCTCTTTTGCGTATTATAATAGAGGTGGAAGTTATATTATTACTAATTTTTTTTAATAACAACGTCTTCTAGCTACAAAGATCATTTTTGGGAGTAGACGTCCTAGAATGGACCTACGTCCACCTTAAAGGTGCATTCTAAACATAAAATTATTGTCGAAATCGTATGTATAGTTTCTGAGATAACCCTCATCATACAAACAAACAAATGTTAACTTTTTCGTAATATTAGTATAGATAATATTAATAATACCTACTTTCTAACCAGACAAATTACTTGAAAAGATTAAACACAATCAATTGAAACACCGTCTATCCGTCGGCTCACAAAACAGACGTAAAATGTATACGCACCGGAAAACTCGGTGGATTCATCGTCTGATTAAAACTTAGCGATTGATGTAGCCTGGAATTAATTAGAGGCATCCAAGTTGAGGAAAGGCTTCTGTGAAGTCAACTTAAGAGTAAATTCTGTGTGACAACTCACAACAGCTTGGTGCGGGACTCATGGACGGGGTGTAGCGACAGCCAAATAATAATCAAATCAAGTCTAAGCGATTGGAGTGCTGCGCTAAGGGTTGCGGGTTCGATTTTCACACGGGACAAAACTTTGTGTGATTCGCAGATGTTTGTCCCGAGTCTGGGTGTTTGTGTATGTCATGTTTGTGAAACGCACCCACGATACAGGAGAAATTCCCAGAGTGGGGCGACGTTTTAAAAAAAAAACTATATAATGAGATCAAATTAGATAACATTAAAAATCTAAATAAAATACTAAAGATTAAGTTAAGAAGTGAAGTTAAAGAGGACAGCTGGGACACTAAGAGCTTGCATTGCAGGTCATTTTTTAAAATTCATTGTGGAAGCTTAACGCCACCGCTACGTGCAGTGTAAAGCGGCGTCCCGCTTCCACAACGGAAAATGTCCTGCTGTAAGACTTCATGTTAAGGGGGTACCCCACACGAAAACTAACCTTTTGGGTACGAAAATTTATTCGACGCTCTCAGCGTCAGTGTGTCGCCAGCCTTAATAAATGTTAATGAGCGACAGCCCATAATGAATAAACGTTTGATCGAGAATTTGCTATTCCGTCCGCACTTTGACCGCATTACAAGTTGTTCAGAAGGTCTACTTTGAAGTGGGAATAAGAATGTAGGTTGTGTCGGACGGACTTCAATTTTTATCACACAAATATGATAAAGGCGAAATTTGTGAGTGTGTTTGTATGTTGGTTACCTCTTCACGCTCAAACGGCTGGGCCGATTTTAATAAAATTTGGTAAGGAGGTGGCACCCTGAATTACCGTATAGGCTACTTTTATCCCAAAAATATAGCAGGTAACACCACAGGGCGCAACTAGTTTTATAAATCACCAATAAGTACTAAAACTGTAAAAATCTTTCTGTGCTTTTCGGATTCTGATTTACTGTCTGTAAATTACAAGCAATTTTTTTACTAGTTTTTTCCGGCAAAATACCTTCCTCTTTGAGGATTGCTAGAGTGATGATAAAAACCACGTATTCCGTAAAATACACATACTACGCTACCCAAATACTGCAGTCCCTATTTACTTTGAAAAAAAAACATTGTCGGAGACAGTGCGTGAGGAAGCTCGTTAGCGCGCAGAGTAAAGTGGAACTTCGGTATTATTTTCTATTCTTTGACCTTACACAAAATTAAACCAAAGAACTCGGAGGTTGTTTTAAAGAAAACTGTTGATCGTAACGCGAAACGAGTTTCGAATTGAAAAAACACGAATTTCCATTACTTTTAGGTGCGTCTTGTTTTTTGTTCGGTATAGAAACTTGATAGCGCTCATTTTGGGAGAATCAGGATATTAAATGTATTCTTACTTTGGTGGGCGGTCGGTTTTTGTTACTTGAGTTATATATTACATACATAATTGTTTATAATAGTACCTACCTACTGTAGCACGTCATACATGTACAATTGTAGGTACATGATGACCTGATTGGCGCAGTGGCTAAGCGATGGGGCAGCTGCGCTAGGGGTTGCGGGTTCGACTCCCGCACGAGACAAAAATTTGTGCGATCCACAGATGTTTTTGCTCCGAGTCTGGGTGTTCGCGTATGTAATATTTTATGTTTGTGAAACGCACCCACGATACAGGAGAATTTCCGAGTGTGGGCGACGTTTCTTTAAAATAAAAGAGAAAAACACCAATTACATATATCGTCAATTATAGAAGTCTTTCAACAAACACACATTAAGGCAATCTAGTTACAGCAAATCTAAAATGGGTGCGAGCAGCGATACGGTAGCTCAGTTGGTTAGAGCTGTACACTGCGCCACAGTACGGCAAAGGTCGCGGGTTCAAGGCCCGCTCGTGTCCACAATTTTTTAAATTTCCTATATCAATTAAGATTCAAGCTTAGCATGAGCAACATGCTAAAATGACACCAAAAATAATATATTGAACTTAGTTGTTATCAACATCGTGTAGCTAGCTTATTGTCATCTTGACTAATCGATAGGCTTCGTATATTCTTTCAGTAAGCGTTGAGTAGGTTGGCTTATGACAATCATTCTCGCTTCAAACGTTCATCCTTTCAAATTATTATTTTTTGTCTCTGCATCACCCTAAGGTCTACTGGTAGAGAAAGCCTTTGGCATCATATCCGTCTTTGTACACTAACTTTGCACATAACGAATTAAATAAATAAATAAATGTGTACTTACCTACAAAGCCAGGTTAAATAAAAATATTGCAAATAATAAAAAGTCCCCTTAATCAAATACACCCCACTGCAATATATACTTCCTACGCTAGCTTAAAAGGAAAAGTTAACTTTTTTTAACCTTTACAATAATTATTGGCGCAAATCTGTAAGTACCTACATACTTACATAAAGTAAGCCAAACTAAATGCGATCACTAACATACAATCAAAACATACTTAGCTTATATAAACCTCTTTATAAAACTCATCCAGTCCATTACATCAGATCGCCTACCAGATTCAATATAAAAAATATATCGTTAAAACGAGAAAGTATTTCTGCTGATAGCATATTCGGAAAGTAGGGAACAAGAGTGAGCCAAGCTTTTATATACATTAAAAGTTCCCGACGAACTCCTCCGAGGCCTTTTATAGCGAGAATAAAAAGAAAAAACTTGAATAAAATACGCATACGAACAAACCGATAACAACGGCGCCCCAATATCTATTAACGACGATGTTTCTAAGAGAACCTACATTGCGTGTTTTGTTTTGAATTTTATTATTACTTTAGAGGTAATGCAGCAGTAGGCAGGTACTTAGTGTGGAGGAACGGGCAAAAATGGGTACCACTACACTACGCTAAGGCCAATGATAAAGTCAAGAGTGGAACATTTTTTAATTTACTTATAAACATTAACTATGTTGAACCATTGATTAAATTATACCTGTCACTGTCGTTTGCATGTTAAAGAATAGAGACGTCAATAGACTTTAACAGTGCTTAGGTTAAGAGAGGTTTTATCATCGTTTATAAGTAAGAGTGGTGTATAAGTACCTAAAGCCGACCTGATTGGCGCAGTGGTTAAGCAATTGGTCTGAAGCGGCTCAATTTCCGCCCGGGACAAAATTTTGTATGATCCGCAGATGTTTGTCCCGAGACTAAGTGTTTTTGTATGTGATATTTAATGTTGAATGTTGTGTGAAATGCACCCACATTACAAGAGAAATGCCTAGTGTGAAGAGGCGATTTTTTTTAAATAGTAAGTAAACGAAATACTTTAACCTCTAATCTATATTATGATCTTTAAACTATAATAGCTATTAATAAAACCCATGTATCTACTTGATTCATGAACGCGTGTATTGTGAGTTGACAAAAAGAGGCAACCACTTCTACCCACAATTAGACTAATGAACAACTCACTTAGAAGTCAACGATAATTGAAGAACTTGACTTGTCCTTCGTATTAGTAATTACGGAGTACGCGTGAACTTGCCCACAATTACTTTCAAAGTTCCGTTAGTGTATATTTTTAAATAAATAAAAAAGCTACGAAAATTGGTCGTTGGCAGCTGGTGACAGGTGGAAAGAGAGTGGGAAGGCCTTTGTCCAGCAGTGGGACACTTCAAGCTAATAAAATTATAATACAAAAAACGACATGGAAGAAGACCAAAAAAATAAATGATAATAACAAATGATTAAAACTATTGAGAAGAGAATGAAACTTGTTTTTTATATTTCACTAAGTTTTTTGACATGGCAGTCGTGTTTTGTTTTATTTTTTTAATCATTTGTTTTTATTTACTTCATTGTATATACAGCCAGTTACTTGCGATGTACCTACTACTACTTAGCTATTGACTGTCAACCTCTATAGAATACCTTTTGTGTACAATTTACGCAGGTTTTTTCACTAATTACCGTTGAATATTTACAATGTATTTTAATAGGTAAAGTACAACCTTAATTTTTTTTAAGTACCAAAGCGGTAGTATTGCTCTCCAATTTAATATACAGACACCGTTTCACCAAAACTAGCAAAAACCGCGCAACATACTTGAAAATGCAGCTAAATTAAAAACCTCCACTTTAAAGTCGGTAAAAACTGAAGCAAAAGAAATGTCCTGGACAAAATTGGAAAGAAACTCCGTCTAATTGAAGGTAACTGGATCAAATGAGATATCTTTTTAATGGACTTTAAAGCTAACGCCCGGTTTGGAGGCAAGAAAATCTTATTATTCAGAGAGTTTCGTAAATCTTGGAAAAAGTGTTTATGAAGTGGATGGTAGATTATCAGTAGTAGTTTGACTTTCATTCTTATATTTGTTAGGTTTTTAATTCTATTGAATTTCTTTTTAATCCCTCAGTCTCCAAAGTGATTAGGTCTTGAGACTGGTTATAAGATTTTAGCTTTCACCTGGCAAGTTTTATCGTATAACAAGAATACTGTAATGTGGTCTTTTTATTAACCTCATGAATAAACATATATTTTAGAGATTTGCATTCGAGAATATATTACATCTAACCCTAAAGTGCCACCATAAATTGATGATCTAAAACTACGCGTCTCTTACTAACTAAAATGCAAATTAACCTACCCAAGAAGCACACCAAATCTTAATTAAGAAGCCTCTAACCCTAAAAATATGCATGTTTTCATTGCTTCGTACATCGCAGGCACGTGGGGAGCGACAATCCTGCACATAATGAGACTTAGACAAAGGGTTCCGTACAACTATCCGATTTAATTAAACTAGAAGAGACGCGAGCGCCGCGCAGATTTTGAAGTTTGCTCCACTTTCGTCCCATGTGACGGGAATTTTGGCGAAACTATTTAGATGGTTGTACACTACTGTGTTGTGAATTTGTTATCTTGATTAAATCTGATAAAAATATCTAATGTGTATTTGTGAATGCTTCAATATAAGCTGTTAAGCCGACTGTTTGCTTCAGCATATTGTAACTAACCGCTGTTGTTTAACTTTTATGAAACTGTCGAACAATTAACTGTTTCAAAAAAAGAAACCATAAAAGAAATCTTTTCAACTAACAAAGCATACATACCTTTAATAACTAAGACTTTTTAATAACCTGTGTCCCCCGACAGGGTGGGCATAGGTGTGTTCTTAGCTGCCCGTATTATGCAAGCAAGAAGCTTTAGATCCATTTCCTATTTAGCCTGTTGTGTTTTATCAGGCTTACCAAAAAACGGTGGGGTTATGGATTGAAAAAATTACATTCAGGCTTACCTAAATTTGAACTTACAACCTCTTACACAAATCCAGTTCCTACACAACAAACCTACCAACCAAACAGAGTAACAGTAACGAATTATTGACTGTAATCCAAACTCCACGAACAATCGATTACAACAACAATTCGGAATCAAAAACCAATACTTATTTGCTACGAATCCCAATCCGAGTCAAGACATTTATACGAGCAGGGGTCGCGGGGCGGGCTTCAGGCGGAGCACAACAGATTCCATGAATAACTGGAAATACCTACCCCTGTATTTATGGCTACGTTTAAAATTGGTCGTGTTTCAAGCACGCTGTACAAACACCAGTATATTTATCTCAATAAAGTTATTATAAATCTTAGCAATGGCTTGTTTATTTCGGTGGACAAATACGAGACTGTTTCGTTGGTTAATTTCTCGAAGTGGGGCAAATGTACTGTTCTGCTGTTTGCACTCAACTGAAATGGGCTGCCACGAGTTTTGGTTTGGTGAAATAAGGTTTATTAAACAGTGTTTCATTTTTAACATTATGTCCGTGTGACATTACGTTTCTCCTTCTAAAAAATCATGCTGTATAATAAAATTTGATGACTTGATGTTAACTAAAATGGTGTGTGGGCTAGATGAATGAAAATAGGTTTGAATTACATCGACTTATCGGTAAAGTGATTATATTACGCACATGTACTCAAAGTAAAAAAAAAAATGTTTTGTCTTTGGTACAATAACATTATTAAGGACACGTGGACTACTGCAGCTCACAACCGTAAGGAATGGATGAAGTAAAGAGAGGCCTTTGTCCTGCAGTGGGTCAAAACGACCATGGCTAAAATAATATTGAATAATAACATTATTGAAAGATTAGAAGGTACTAAGATCCCAAAATGTCAAAGTTTAAGGTCATATATTTTTCAAATTAGCTGATATGAAGGAACATTCCATATCAAAGTCTGACAGATATTAATTATTCAGTTGGATCGGTCTGAAAGTCCATCAGTAATTAATTTAGTAGCCTAGAATAATATTGTAATGGTATGAAGATAAAATAGGTGGCCATAAGCAATTACTTATTTATATACTCAACCTTGTGAATAGGACTAATTAATTGGTTTTGTCAATGTACTTAGATATTCTATGTATATAGCCTTTGTAAATCAAATATGATTGGCATTATACACGGGTAAAAAGTGTGAAGAAATATATATTTTTTATATTTTTTCCGATAAGGTTACGGTTGCCAATTAGTTTGAATGGAAACAAGAATATAAATAGAAAGAAGAATAAAGAAATAGATGACAATACAATATAGTTAAAAACTTTACAGAATATTTTTTCAGTGTAAAAAATAATTTCCAGCCATTAGTTTTTGCTGTCCAATATTTAAACGAATTACTAAGAAAAGACTACGTAAAACACCAACAAGGCCCAAACTAAGTTTGCATTCAAACTTAAACCGCTATACGAATCAACATCTTACCTCCATTTTAAGAATTAGTTTACCTTTCATTTTGCGGAGCGGAGCGCCTGTAGTCCAAATAAAAACAACGGTTGCTTTTGCAAATTAAATCTATAATCTTTATGGACGCTTATAAAATCTGTATAGGGTTTAAAGGGGGAATGAGAGCGGAGTTATCGGCGTAATTGTGAATGGGCCGTTTGCGTTGATTATAAAATAAAAACGACTAAATAATTGGAGTTTGATATTGTTACTTCATATTTTTTGGGAAAATGGTTATTGCTAATTAAAAGGGATGATAAGGAAGGTTGGTGCTCGATTCTTGAAAATGGGTATATAATACTATTAGGACTTGTTGGATTGTAGGATTTGTTGGTTTTGTTACAAACACGTCTTCAGTTTGACTGCTGGTCTAGAAAAACAGTTAAATTATAACACAGCCCGTACACAGGTAAATTTTATCCACTCATAGTAAGATGGGACGACGAATCGGCACTACCAAAAGGAAGACCAAGAGCACAAATACTTAACATGTTTTCTGAGGCACGGTGTCAATGCACGATTAAAAGTCACCCATCCGAGAAGTACGCAGTGGACGACCGCCTGATCTAAACGGAGATACACGTAGCTTTGAACCAAGGATAACAGGTGTAATAGATTGACATAGGTAGTACATCATCAGCTGGAAGACGTCCACTGTTGAACAAAGGCCTCCCTGATAGGAGTAGGGGGGTGTTGCAATAATCCCCTCGCTTGGCAAGTGGCTTGGAGATTGCAGTATTTGTGGTAAAGTTACAGAAGACGCTGCTGCCCATCTTTTGGATGTTCCCTTAGTCACCTCTCAGGACACCCATGGGAGGAAAGGGGGTGGTCGAATCTAAGCCGGATACCACACGGAGATAGGTAGTTGAAACACTAATATTTTTAACTTTATACTTAGAACATTACATTGTTTGTATAACTGAGCGTTCTTTACAGATGATATTATGACATGGCAGTCCTTTGTTCTGGATCGAACAAAATATTACAGCAGTTATTCAACTCATAAGATATCTGTAACGCAGTAACAGTCTGTGCTTATCTGTGTGATGTATGTATGGTCGGGGGTGGGTACCTATGAGTGCGAAGTCCGAAGTTCATGGCGAGCCAATTTGTCAGTAGGTTAACGCGATAAGACGCGTTATGGCTACTCTGTGCCACTTTGGGGTTCAAAAGTAAAATACGACGTTTTATCGTACCTTGGTAGGGATTAATAAATCCTTAAGATTTGGCTGAGGTTTATGTGCTTTTTGGTTGATTCAAAATGGTAAAAATAGAAATGTCCTTTTGGAGATCAACTCTCCCTTTTGTTTTTACCTATTTTATTTGATATGAATTATAATTCATCATTGTCAGTTATTAACGTAATAGTAGTAACTGACAATTACCAATTTTAGTGTTTACATTCAACAAACTGTATAATATTAATAATAAGCATAGATTTAACTATCAGGCTTAAATCACTTAAAACATTTCAGGAACTAAAGCAAAAACAAGCCAGCCGCATGTTATTTCACCGATACAACCACAATTCTGAAAGCGTGGCAACAAACCCATCGGCCGCAGCGATCGGCAGTTGTTTTTGACATCAACAACAATATTGACTTAAATCCAATCTATCAATGTCAATAATAGCTTAATTGGGCCATACGAAAATGGGTCAGCAAATTGTAAAAAATGTTGTAGTTTAATAAAAATGGGTCCATGCGTACATTATTACTCTTGTGATACCTGAAGAGGTAGGCACAGGTTAGCACGCATTTCTATTTTATTTATTACGAGCATCTCATATCAATGAAAATAATGTCAAAATATGACATTCTACACATGGCAATGAACCGAAATTGTGGTTAAAAAGTAAAAGAATCACCCTTCTGATCAACCAATAAACGATGAATGATAGAACGCCAGTTTATTAGAATGCCATAAACAGTAGCCAATTAACGATCGCGTTCGCAGTTTGAAAAGACCAATCGCGCGTCATCAATGCCACTTGTGACGTCATCATTAAAAACAAATGGTATTCAGTTTGACAGCCTCATTGGTTTCGAAATTATAATTGTCAGTGGTTATAGGCGTTGTTGAATTCTTTATTTGAATCCACTTGCGAGTATAATGTTTTAAAGTATTTGTTTATTTAGATGCTTGACAAAAATGTGAAAAAGGCTAGTTCTTTGTATTATGTAGAAATCGAATGTGTGGAATATAAAGTGCATTGACTTGTGCCCTAACATGGCTTTAACAAGGGCATTCAATTAGGTATGGTCTATAATGTATTTTCTTGTAGTGTAGGCGCACCTTTGTTCGCATGTTTTTAAAGACGTATAAAAATCATATCAGTGGAAGTCTTCCGGCTGATCATGATGATGATAACAATCACAGACGAATAGCGAAAAAAGGGTTTTTAGTTTAAATAGTCTCAAATAATTTCATTAAAATAATCAACATTTAAATAAGTACGTACCTTTAATATCTTTAAGGAAATATTTAATGTAATAAAACAAACCGCGGATTCGTTGGCGGCTGAACTTGAAAGTCAATAATAAATATTGAAGAGTTACAAATTAAATTTAAATTGGTTTTAAGTTTGTGGGGTTACAGATAATTAACAAAATTTATTATAAGTATTGGAATTATGAATTGAAATGATAGGTACAACGAATTTGAGAGGTGTTATAATTCTGTTTCTTTGAATTTATAATTTATAAAATATCTAGCTGCGCCCAGCGGTGTTACCCGCTACATTTTCACGGGATAAAAAGTAGTCTATATGTCAGCTACCTCCATACCAAATTTTAGCAAAATCGGTCCAGCCGTTTGAGCGTAAAAATGTAACAAACATACAACATACACACACACTCACAAACTTTCACCTTTATAATATTAGTGTGATGTAATTAAAAAGCGAAATGGTGCTGACGCCTGATAAAAGATCATACGTACTTATTGCCTATCCCTATTATAACAAGAATGATAATTATAAATATGTATGTTTATCACATTCTAAATTATGAAAAATATTTCTACTGATACACATCCCTAATCCCTATATCCATCTTTCACAACCGAACAAGTAACTGATTGCATAAATTAAACAAAAAAACAATAACAATAATACTATGCTAACATCGCTAAAAGCCAACTACCATAGACCAGTTACCAGACGAAACCACTCAGGGTACCTATTTAAATGACTATCGCACAATATAAATCTTCAGTAACAGCTGGTTCCGTCTTCGGAATTACACTGAATAATTAAGAAATAAATCTGCCTAAGCGCAAAATCGCATGCTCAATTAACACACCGCACCATAACATTTTACAGTTTTTTTTACTAGACAACAGTGCTATAGAGTTGGAACATGCAGAAACTCCACTACATTCAATGCACGATAAAATCAACAAATTGGCTGCAACTGATATATATATATATACTCGAAGTCAATCGATGGCGCTTGCATTCTGCCTCGTCACTGATTTATTAGATTTTCTGGGTTTTAATTACCTTAAATCATAATGTATACAGAGTTCTTCTTTATATAACAATGCCCATGGGCTCGAGACATGGAAATTTTAGAGACGGCCAGCATGATCATAGCGATTCGCCGACTGAAGACGACGGCTCTACTTGCAAACACATAATAATGCAGATGGGACATTTGGTCTCAAATTCATGTGTTGCCTATTTTTGTACTGTTAATATCACATGTTATGTTTACCATGTTCAGTTGAGCAAGTTGTGGTACGACTAAATTTTTTCCGTAATTAATCTTATTTATAGGAGTGGAATAGATGTTGAATGGAATGGAGAGTCAAGTTCCAACATGCGTGCGTTCCACGTGCTGTTCCAAGTGCGCATGCGTGAGTTGATTAATTCATTTCGTACGTAGTGCACCTTCTGTACTTATCTATTTAGCGCCATTACGGAACCCTTTATCTTCATTAAGTTGCAACGGTTAATCTAAAAAGGCTTTTACCGCGTCAAAGTAGAGAGAATAATAAATAAATGTTACGGGTTAGGCAAGTATGGACCTTTTACCCTGACCGATGTTTTACGGACTTATTTGTGGACTTGGGTATCTTTATTACCCTTTTTGAGTTGTCGCGGTTGGCGGCTAGTGGAATGGCTAATAGGGGCTGACTTGGTTATCGGTTGGTCTCGGTTTTGAGTACAGCACTGCTTCTGTTCCAAGTATTCTGTGTATCGGTTATATACCTATATCTCAATGTTAGTCATAGTCATAGTCATAGTCATAATGTTTTTATTTCATATAGGCTACAAAAGAGCACTTACAAAACGTCAAACTAGTTGCACGGTTCCAAAAAGTCGTTTCTATGGAGAAGAACCGGCAAGAAACTCCATAGTTACTCTTTTAAAAATATGGTTTAACAATCATTTCAAGTATGAGAGAATAATGAGCTACACAATATACCTAAAATAAGAATACGAGTAGCATCAAAGTCAAATAAAAAATATTAATATAGATCGGTTATTCTCTCATTCACAATTTGGGTAAAATACATGACAGTGAAATGGTTTAATATACCTAATCAGTAAACAATATTAAATATCAAAATTATGGTTGAATGGCGGGTATGCCAGGGAAGCCACAAATGCAGGAAAAATCAGTGCCACACGTCCCTATCGTCAATATAACTATTAATACTATAGTAGGCTTTCTTAATTAGTACTTGTTTCACATAGGATTTAAACTTGCCTTCTGTAAGGTCAGTTATAGAATTTGGAATTTTATTATAAAACCGAACACAGTTTCCTAAGAATGACTGTTGGTCGGAGTATTTTTTAATATACCCTTAGTTTTTTCCAATATCGTGGATTTGTTCAATAAAATGTGTTTAAACTTAGAAAAATGACTCCAAGTTAAAAAAAATTATTGAGAACACGATATTTAAACTTATAAATAAACTTTAAGCTGAGGTCCATCCTCCATCAACTATGATAAATAATTATATTGGGTTGCAAGAAGAAAGCCTCTACGAGTGACGATATTTAAGCAGATACGTACGGCGCACCCTGGACGGTCCCCCTCGCTACCATCTTGCAGACTGACCAATACATACTGACTTCCTGGTGTATACACAACACGGAAGGATCTATTCCATGTGGCACTTGGCTCATACCGATACGAAGAAGAAGAATATGATCAATAATATGTAAGATCATACCGTCCCAGTAGGTATCATCATCATCATCAGCCGGAAGACGTCCACTGTTGGACAAAGGCCTCCCCCTCAACTGGGGGGGGGGGGGGACACAATCCCTTCGCTCGACAAGCGGCTTGGGAATCGCAGTATCGGTAGTCAAGTTACAAAAGACGCTGCTGCTCATCTTCTGGTTTTTTTCCCTTAGTCGCCTCTTACGACACCCACGGGAGGTAAGGGAGTGGTCAATTCTAGGCCGGATACCACACAGCACCCAGTAGGTATACGAAACCCTATTTATTCATCGTCCGTAACTACAGACCAAGTAACCATAGAAAGTTTATTCCAGAAAATTCTACGCCCTATTTTACCTATTCGGCTGAAACAATATCGGTCAACAAACCTATGCGGTCCAAATATCTGCAGCCTACGGCCCCGAGCAGCGTCATTCGTCAAATTCATGCATCGCTTGTACCTGCCTGCAAATATATATTGCTGGTTTCATTCAATATTTTTGGAAATTGGACGTTCGTACAAATGCATGTCCGTTCCCGAAAGAATTTTTGGATTGTAGATTCGGAGTAACGTTGTTGGCAGCTTATTTTCAGAGAAAAGGCTGGTCTAACATTCAACATAAGCGTGTTCAGCGTGCAAACATAACCTATAAGGAGTCTCGCATTTTTTGGATCATTGCGCTTGTAATTTCGCTTTTTATTAACTAAGCGTAATCTTAATATAGTAAGCACTGATAGCCGGGTGGTGTGACCGTAGAACTGCCATGTCAAGCTCACAAGTTCAAATCCCGGCACGCACCAGTGCCTTTTCGAATTCATGTGCGTATTATAAATTCGTTATCAGTTGCTAAAACGGTGAGGGAAAACATCGTGAGGAAACCGGCACACCTGAGAGATTTTTCAACGGTGTGTAAAGCCATGTCAGAGGCCTACAGGCGGTTTAAACTCTGACACAAGGTTGTTCATCAACCATATGATAAGAAGAAGAAGAATCTTAATATTTATCACATTTAAAATTTTAACATTTTATCCCACATCGCTAACATATAGTCTGAGAAAAAAAAACTTCGCTTAAAAAGTGTACTGTATTCATTTTACTATTATAACTTCCGTGAGTTCCCTCAGTAAGACTTCATACAACAGTGTTACAAGTCTCGAGTGTGACACAGTCAGTACGGTATGCACCAACGCGCAGCCTAACGATTCGGACACGAACAGCGACGAAGGCGTACGACAACACCTGTCGCCACCACCACCATCGTCGCGGGCGCATCGGTATGCGGTGCGCTGCGCACGCAGTTCGGCTCGCGACTCCGCCGCGTAACCAGCTCATGAATAAGGGCTCCGTTCGAGTTCGAAACTAGTCGGGCATTCCCGAATACACACGTGAGTATAACCGGGATATATAGTAAATAACTGTATTCATTCCCAACTTTGCGACTAAAAATCACTATATTTATCGATATTTACGCATGAGCCAATTGAAAATTTCTAGTAACTCCCCGGAGCATGTCTCGGGTCGGGCCCGTGGGCCTTACGGGCCTTAACGAGTGTTGAGGACCCTAAGGGCATTTTGAGGCCCGTAATTAAGCTAATAGCCTTAATAGAGGTATCGTGAACCACCTGAGATATGATGTCACGTCACTCAGGTTGTATTTTTGACGGTTTCGATTTCAGTTTGTTTTGTTTTTATTTTCGTCCAGTATGTTGCAGCTCTTTCAGGGTTTTAAAAATAAACCCGAAGTTTTGTCAGGTTCTTTATTTACTGATAAATACAACCTTTTTGGTTCAATAGTACGTATTCTAATTCAATATTTACTTAAATTTTACACAGTAATTTCGTACACACGTCACAACAAAAGTAACGCTTTAATCTTTAAACATAACACAGAATAATCATTGTAAACTATTAAAATTCAATCCTTGTATAGAGTGAGGATATTAATTAGTTCGGCTGGCTATTACACGGAATTAATTGGGTAATCCAATATAAATTTAACGATGGGATCGGACGCATTCTGTAATATTACCGTGAAAGTGGTTTCTGTTTATAACGAGAACATTTGTTTCTTTCCAATGATTATAATAATTAGTTGAAATTGTTTGGTTTAGTTTTGTTGGTGGGCAGAAGAATATGGTTTACTTGTAGCCAGAAAGCGATAATCAAAGACAGACCCAATGAAGGCCTAAATATAACCCATTTACTGGTATTGCGATACCTCTTAGTGACATTTTTGACAACTTGATCGGCGCAGTGGCTCAGCGCTTGGACTGCTTCGCTAAGGGTTGTAGATTCGATTCCCGCACGGGACAAACATTTGTGCAATCCACAGACATTTGTCCCGAGTCTGGGTGTTTGTGTATGTGATATTAAAAAAAAAATCAAATGGTTTGGGCTTCTAACTTCTCGTATTGATTGTCTAAAGTCTTTATATGAGAGCTGGGTCTAACTGCCTAACGTGCTATCTAAAGCATGGACGAGTCTCGTTATGAAATTAATAATCACCGATCCACAAACGGGCCGCAGTGACGGCAACTTAACCTCGTACAATTAACCCATACGACTGTTAAATAGCCACGAACCCCTTATATATTGAAATACATCAAACTACTTTTGTTATGAAACTCCCCATGTTTTCACCACTCTCTCACACCAGTCTATTTCCGTATGCTCTTTAGGTATGACACAATGTATCTAAGTTCATGTCACTTCCGAACCCCAAGAGCGACTCCTCAATATTCACGATGCGAAGTAACAAAGAACTCTTATGCTGCTTCCAATCGAAAAGAGACTTTAGCACGAAGCAGATAAGATCGACGATCGCAAGTCAGTCACATTCGTGCTCTAAATAGTTAAAGAAAACGTGCGCAGTTCGAATTCCGTGTTTGGAACTTCGTGGTCCATTGAGGTTTGATTCGAGGCGATTTAAGAGCTTGTTCTTTACTTGTACGGGTGGCTGTGTCATGACTAAAATGTGGGCGGATATTGGAGTTAAGTATGTGGAAAACTCTCTTTGCTGTGTGCATACCAAGCTATGTTCTTATGTATTTAGATATCTCGGAAAGTAGCTTTCCTAGTTTACCAAAATACCTCTATGCATTGAGATATAGTCCTCTCGATGCTGGCTGTTTGGTTTATAGACTTCGATAATCAAATAATTATTATTTTTAATTTCTTTGCTGTAGGATTAGACTTCGATACGCAGAACACCTCAATTTTAGAGAGCATTCTTTTCGAATTTTAGGGGAATACGGGAGTCTGTAGTATATTGAACTTGATTGGCTTGCAACATATCTAGCTACTTAAGTCATATAACTTAATATTGCATATTATCAAGCCTCTATGCTATGTATATTCGGGGCAAAGCCTGCGAGTTAAGCCATGTAGACTCCAAATTCTTTGTAAAGCTATTACAACAATATTCAAATAAAACTCGTATATTATACAATATTATATTTGAATACAAACGTATATTATTCAAATATGAACATTGTTTCGAAGTTAGGTAATCATGCCACCATTTGGACGGCTGAATGTAGGGACTTTTGATATGATCATGTTATTAGATATGCAAAATATAAATAAACTTTGCTCTCGTAATTTGCGATATCACAAAAAGTTTTTGTACTATGTACATAATTACGTATAGGCTTTCGTATAGGTATACAAGGTTTTCTCGTATATTTAAACGTACTTTTTCGGTGAATCCTCAATTTAATTATGTCATGTCATAAAGTTATGTATTTCTAAAAAAAATATGTCGTTATGTGCCATTCAACTCACTAGACTGAGCTAACATTTGTTTCGACTTCGTGAATTACCATAATTGCAAAAGTACAGGCCAGTTAACAAATGACCATGAATTTAAAAATAATATTTTAAATGAGGAATATGGCGCGTTCCATTTCAAACGTTTCCATTTTCAAACAAGACTGTTGGACACAATTTTGTTTAAAATAACATGTCTCATAAATACAGGCTGCCAATAAGATGCTAAAACAAACTTCATTGCTATCTTACTCAGAATCCTTTGATGGGTAATTTGGTGTGATGCACAAACAGTTATGGTGACGCCTCTCTAATAGCTTTCGAAGTCATTGGCGCAGAAATGTTCACAAGCCAGCAAGTAGTTTGCCTTTGACGGCTAAATCGTGTAAATCGTACGTAAGTATTAACTAGCAATTGCAGTATGTGATTGCATTTTGATATCTATTACGTTCCTACTAGTCACTTAGCGTAGCACAATCCACCATGTCTTAAATCAGGTTGTTTGTGCATCTGATATTTATTTTTTGTACAATTGCATAATTATAACATATTTTATTTAAGCATTTCTGATGCCTGTCATCTCAGAAGACTCATCACAGAAAAATCCAATAACATACACACAGATGTTCCCAGTTCACACCTTATCTTCATTTAATGGCGGTGCACCAAACAAGACTGATGAACGTGGCAACCGCCGTGACCGAGAACGAGTGAGCGAATGAACGGGTGAACGGTGCGAATTGAAACAAATTGCGTGGAGCAATGCACGAGACTTGAAGCATTTGTCTGCTTGTGCCGAAAGACGGGCTTGTAATGCTTGCCATGTAGAAGAGGTTTTTAATGGAGTGATTTATTGACACCATTTTTTGGGATTTTGTTTTGGGATAGATGTGTATTTGGTCTGGTTTATAGATGCGTATTGAATAGGGCTGTCACTACGTGTTGGATACGTCGATAGGTTGACAAATGCGGATGGTTGGTATGATTGTCATTGTACATCATGAAGATAATAGTGTTATTGGACATGACATATTCGAAATCAGTCGACGTCTGAGAATGCGCGCAAAATACAGAAGCTTCCAAGATGGATTTTAAATATTATCTAAGAACTAAATCCATACAAAAAGCAATATTACAACACTTGACATTGAATTATAAATTCACACATAATTATTACCTTAAGCGCTATAACAAGTGAACACATTACCAGGCGATAACAAAAGCATTTTTTCTCTAATATTGACATACTCTCCTAGTAGAAACTACCAAGAGGATCAGTACCACACTACACAAAAACCAAGTAAAACGGATCTTAAATCGACGGAACTATAAATAGAGTTAATTACGCGCTATTTCTGTAAACACTAATGCAATATCCCAGTCAACTAAATAATTCAGATGATGACGCGAGTCAGGTAGGTAGGTACCTATAGGTATCTGTGTATGTAAGTAGAGATGGCGAATAAATATTTGGATACTGTGAAACTCCATCGGATATCGAGTTCGCGAGCGATATGAATTATTTACAAGTTTCATGTACTTTGACGTCACTGGTTTCTGAATGGCAATTTTTTTGGTTTGTATCTTACTTTTTGTGTTGACATCAGCCCTCTTACCACGAACTCTTAATGCAGGAAAGCTTACGATGTGAAAGCGAGACGCCGCTATGTGGAGTTTAATGCGGCGTCTCGCTTCCACAACGTAAACTGTCCTGCTTGTTTGATACAATGTCTGACTTCACTGAAAGGGCAGCAAAGATGTAGTATTGTAAATTCCCATTTTGTCGGAGAATATTTATATATATGGAGCATAAATATTCCCATTCATTTTTAGTATCTAAGTATAATTGTACCCTGCTATTCTTAGAATTACAATTTTTAACCAAGGGTTATATTATACCACGTTCGTGTGCTCTGTGCATATCAAAGAATAGAGATGTCAATAAACTTAATACGGTGCCCTGGTTTAGTTAATGCCGGTATGATCCTCGTTTATGAATAAGAGTGCTGTTAGTTATTTAAAAACACTACCCAGTGTTTCTAAATAACTAACAGCACGTCATTTTTTTTTTTTTTAAAAACGTCGCCCCACGCTAGGAATTTCTCCTGTATCGTAGGTGCGTTTCACAAACATGAAATATCACATACACAAACACCCAGACTCGGGACAATCAAATGTGGATCGCACAAATTATTGCCCCGTGCGGGAATCGAACCCGCAACCCTTAGCGCAGCAGTCTAATCGCTTAGCCACTGCGCCAATCAGGTCGTCAAACAAGTATGACATTTATTTACTTGGTGTTACTAGCTAATTATCAAATCTAGCTAAGGTTGTCAGTAGGTATGTTCAATGCCAACATGATTAAAAGCTAATCATACATTTTGATATTGCGGTCAGCAAGAAATTAGGTCCACAGGTAATTGAATCGATTAAATCCTCGATTTCGGAACACGGTAAAAAATGTTTGTCATAGTAATTAATACGGGTTATTCACAGCCCGGATCGCTTCACAAAATTAATTAATTATTCGGATTTGGTTAATGACCACGCGTGCGATGTTGTATCCCGTCAGTAATTATTAGGCGTCTCCCTCGATATCAATTAACAATATCTGCAAATAATTTTAACGATTAAGCGTTGAATTTACGTTAATAGCGGTAGTGGCTACCGATCAAATATTTGCCGAACCCTCAATTTCTGCCGATGCAAACAATACTCTCGTTCGATACACCAACTATAAACGAGATATTGTGAAAAATAGTATTTTAAGTTATTTATTCAGTGGGTCATAAATCAGATCGGCACGTGTAGTCGGCGTGAGCGCCAAATACAGAGTGACGTCACCCGGGCGGCGGGAGTATGGGAGCAGTGGGGCGGGGAAAAAACAACCCAAAAACTTACTTTTTTACGCCTAGACATAACGCTGCTCGGGTGAAAAGTTACGTGAAAGCTAAGAAAGATGACTCCCGCGTATAATATAAACTACACATGATATATTGTTCGTGTGTATGCAGAGACAATTTTCCGGGTTATTTATTGGAATGATGCCGTGTATAGGGACCTTTTGTGCGGCATCTGCAGCTTTATAGGCACAGCCCCCGCGGGGTTTCTCAATATCAATAACAGAAGCAAACGATGTAAAAGTTGGACGTTGGTCAGTCGAAACTTTCTTACGGCCGAGGATCGCACAGTTTGTCAATAAAACTTCCGAAGCAATTTCACCTTGGGACTGTCTGTTGTATCTTTTTATAAACTTGAACTAGATAGTACTATTACCTATGAATTTAGATGGCAATATCATACAATTGTTAATAGATTGCAAGTGCAGTTGAGAGGACTCAGTGATACGAAAACTTTCGGACGAATCGCGAACGAGAACTTCGCCAACTAACGATAACAAACACCCCCACAAATCCACTATAAAACCGCTGGAATTGGTTGAAAAATATAATAATAATGTTTATAATAATGTTTATTTATTTCTCCTCACAAGAACCAACCTTACATAATTACAATGATACTTATATCTATTTAAATACAGGTATGTGCATAGGTTAGAATATGTGAGAAGCTGGTGTCTGAGGTAGGCATGTAAAATGCCTGTAATACAAATCACCAGGTCCCCACCCACGGAAGCAAAAAGAACAGTTTTATTAGTGTTATGATGAGAATGTTAGAACTTAAGATATAAGGAGTAATTTTAAAATATTATATAAGGAGAACATTTGTAGGTAGTTAACAAAAATAAGAGCTTATTAACAAAAACATTTAAACTAAAAACTAAAACAACGCCTCAGTATATGTGAATGTATGGTAGGGTGTGTTGTGATGTGTTGTGTGTAGGGTTTCGTGTTTGTGTATGTCTGTGTGTGGGTGTGTGTTTGTGAGGGTGTGTGTTTGTGTCGGTGTGTGTTTGTGTGGGTGTGTGTTTGTGTGAGTGTAGATGAACTAAGTATTTTTGATGATTTAGCTTTTCACCTAGTCAATATTTATTCATGGAGTAGCTTTTCTGTAAGGTTATAATCTAACTTTTGCAACCACTCCATAACCATATTTTTACATTTATTTTTTGGTAATGAATATATTGATAGGATCCGGTTTAACTTATTATATAAGTTAGAACCCTGGTAACAGAAGAAATTATGTGAGAAACTAGTTTTGAATGCAGCTGTTGTGCAAACTTTATCCTTACGTCGCTGGTTTTTGAATTTATCAGGTTCGTATTTTAACAGGGAGTGTTGTTTAGTAACAGTATATAAAATGAAAAGCTGTCGGACCGTCAATACTTCCCATTTCTTATAAAGATCTTGAGTTGGATGATAGAATGGCAAAGATAAGCTGACTTTAAGAAGGACTCTTTGCGCTCTCTCAATTTTTAAAAAATGTGTTTTACATGCACCACCCCAGGAGGTGATGCAGTAAATGAGCTGTGATTGGCAGAGAGCAAAATATACTGCTTTAATCACGTTTTTTTGTGCAACATATCTTAAAGCTTTAAAAATTACGATAAGCTTACGTACTCTCGCAGCAATACGGTCTATATGATGGTGGAAGTTTAATTTGAAGTCTATCATCACTCCTAAATACTTGATTAATGATGTGTTAGAAAGATTGGGGCATGAACAGTGTCCATCATTCAGATTCGAACACGAGTGACTGATAATACTATATGATGGATTAGGCCTATCGTTAGTTTTCATGGAAAAGGTTATGTAATTTGTCTTTTCAACATTAAGCGTTAAGATATTCTTATACAACCACTTCGTTACAGCGTCCATTCCTCTCTGTGCATTTGAAAAAACCTCTTTCCAGGAGTTACCACTGAAAAGCAAGGCTGTGTCATCTGCAAAGGTAATGATTTTTGCATTAGGAATTTGCATCTGACAGAGGTCGTTTATGTACACGAGGAAGAGTGTCGGACCTAGGATACTTCCTTGAGGCACTCCAAAAGTCACTGGAACTTCTTCGCTTATGGTATTTCCTATTTGGACACACTGTGTTCGGTCAGTCAGGTAATCTTGTAGAAGTTTCAGCTGGAGATCCCTTATACCAAGGCATTCCAGCTTCTTAATTAAAATTGGGACAGAGACTGTGTCAAATGCCTTTGCTAAATCTAAGAATATTCCTACTGTCTTCTTTTTATTATCAAAATTATTTACTACGTAATTTGTCAGTTCAAACACAGCATCTGATGTGGATCTGTTTGCTCTAAAACCAAATTGTGCCTGCGATAAAAGATTGTTATGTTCTAAATATTTTACTAGTCTATTATTAATGATCCGTTCCAAAATTTTTGAAAGAGTAGGGAGAATAGATATTGGTCTATAGTTACTGACACAGCCTCTGTCTCCACTCTTATGGATGGGATGAATTCGAGACTTCTTGTAGATGTTAGGAAATACTCCAGCCGAGAGTGACAAGTTACAGATGTACGATATCGGAGACGTTAGAACATCCCTATTTGACTTTAAAATTTCACCAGAAATCATATCCAGACCAACTGAGCAGTCACTTTTTAAACCTGATATAAGCATCCTAACCTCATCATCATCAGTAGGTAAAAGAGTAAAAGAATGACAGCATGAATTTAAAGTATGAGGCTCGGTAGAGGAATTATTCTTGCTTATCTTTTCAGCCAAGGTTCTGCCAACATTTGCGAAGTAATTATTTACATTATTGGCTGATTTTAGTGGATCATTGGAGCATATTAAATCTAACGGGATCTCTTTAGTTTTGTTTGTATACGTGATCTCTTTTACAGCTTTCCATAGCTTTTTGCAATCTTTGCCTGCATTTTGGAGTTGATGTACCTCAAAGTTCCTCTTAAGTTTTTTTAATAGGGATGAGCAAAAGTTTCTGTACCTTTTGTAGGTAGTCTTTATTAATTCATTATCTGGATCTTTCTTAAATTTTTTAAGTAGGTTATCGCGGTTTTTAATACATTTTAAGATACCCGGGGTTATCCAGGGTTTTAAGATTACCTTTCGCCTGGGAATTCTTACCTCCCTAGAGTTGCCTGTAATAGCTTTTTGAAGACTTTGTTGAAAGAAAGCTGCAGCTTCGTTAACATCCTTAATTGTGTACAAAAAACTTAAATCAGTGTTTTTTAGTTCAGCATTTAAACGTTCATAATCTATGTATTTCATTACTTTTTGAGGTTTTTGTCTAAGAGAGGTAGCAATGTATAAAACAACACTGTTATGATCAGTCAATGATGTTTGGAGGACAAGGCATCGTGCCGTTAATTTGGTCTTTAGTAATACATGATCTAAACATGTTTTATTACGCGTCGGAAATGTGAACGCAGGTATCATACCATGGAATGCAAGCATATCTAAGTATGCAGAAAGATTTGTGTCTGTACTATGCTCAGCAATATTGATGTTAATGTCACCTAGCAATATGATATTTTGTCTAGTAGAATATTTTAATAATATATTGTTGAGGGATTGAAGAAAGACATTGATATTCTTGTATCCGGGGGGTCTATAAATAGCAAGAGCTACCAAATCCTTATTCAGAGTAATCACAAGACAATTTGCTTCTGCTATTATAGGTTCTTCAACTGAAATAACTAAGTTTTCCTTGTAATACACAACCACACCCTCATTTTGCGTACGATTATTAGTTGTAAAAAAGCTATTATATCCATCCAAGGGAGGCACAAGGTGGGAAGATGGCAACCAGCACTCAGTCAGAACAATACAATCCCAGTTTATCTCCGTTTTAACGAGAATTGGTAATAACCCAGGTAAATTGCATTTTAAACTACGTATATTCTGCTGAAAAATTTTTAGGCATTTGTCAGAACCAGGTAAAAAAGTCAAGCAATCCTCTGCGTTACAAATAGTGGAGTCAGCTACATTAAAGTTGTCAATTTCTCTTTGAATATTATTTAATTCATTGAATTTTTAGGGTAAAGCTTTTATTAGGATAATACTCGTAAGTCAATTTGTCTACATGATTAATTTGTAAGGTAACTTTCAGTATTACACAACTGTTACACTCCAGTTTGGTTGGTTTTATTAACTTAATGGAGAGGCTATTTCCTGTGCTAGGTAACTCATATGTGTTATTCATAAAAAATGTGTTTATTGTGTATTTGCCGAAGAATGTGAGGTGTATTAGCGTACAAGTGTCAGTGTTCGTTTTGTGTATGTTGTTTATGTCTTCATATTTACTGGGCACATTTATTTTTACTATAAAAAGATGGGCGTTGCTTAAATAAGGGGAGCAGAATACTATGCATGCAGTAAAATTAGAGATAAGTAATACATAAAAGCAAAAAATTACTAGTCAAATACTTTTTTTCAGATTTTCAATATCTTGTTCGCAGCTCAAGTGCAGACGGGGTTCATTAGAATTGCGTTTCAAATATACCTTGCCAAAAGATGTCCAGCAGTGCTCGTAGTTGTGGTTTTTAGCAAACAGTCTAGCTAGGTAGTGAAGGCGTCTAGCTGATGGAGTGAGGGATTCTGCCACATATATGGGTTTCGGAGGACCATCGATATTGAGACTGGCAGTACTCAGACGTTGATGACTGTTCACTTTGTTGTAATTTCTTGTAGATCTTATGAAGTTTTCTCTCTTGATAGTCGAAGTAAAATCCACTATGATAGGGCCAGTTGGCTTACCTTTCGGCTTCATCCGGAATACATCTCGAATATCTGATTCCTGAATAGGAACGTTGATAACTTTGCCAATGTTTTTTGTAAGTTCGACTAGGTTTTCCTTGTCTTCAGAATCAGTTGAAGGGACATTTCTAAGCTCCACTGTAGTGGATCGTGCATTTTTCTCAAACTGCTCGAGTTTTGTTTCTAGTGTCTTAATGTGGCTTTTAAAAAGGTTATTTTCCTGCTGGAGTGTTTTCAGGTTACTAAGAACGTCATCGTATTTTGCGGAGAGATGTATCACAGTGTCCTTAATTTCGTCGTTCTGGGTTGATAGGGCAACTATTGATGATTCCAAGGAGGCGAACTTAGAGTCCTGCTGTTTCTTTATTTCATCCATTCTTGCCATTAGGTCGGATAATGTAATATCAGCAGTGGTTGATGGGTCATTCAGCCGGCGCTTACATCGTTTCGTAATATTAAACTCTGAATGTTCATGACTTTCGGCTACATAAAGCGCTGAATCGGATCCATAATGGGTGGGAGAGGTAAGCTTAGAATTGCTTTTCGTTGGCGTACGTGGAACCGACATTATTTATTAATTACTTATTTTAATCCAATCTGTAGTATCAGTCTGTTATAAAATAAATAATGGCCAATATTTTTCACCTTGGGCTATACGCTAATATTTACCCGCTAGTCGCTGGCGCTTATCAACTGTGGCAAGCAACAGGGCGCTCGAGCAGGTGACGGTGGTGTGACGTATGCGCAGAGAAGCTCAGGATGCTAGCTCCGTCTCGGTTGTTGTTGTCCTGTTCGTATCGCGCCACTGTACACTTGCGACCTTTCGCTGTCTTCTGTGCGCCTAGTACTTGCTTAAATATTTCACTTGTATTATTTTCGAAAAACTTTAATATTTTTAATTAAAAAATTCAAACGAGTGCACACGTCTTAACGCTCTTGCGGTCCGGGGGGGAGAGATATGCTACCGCATAAGCCTGAGCTCGGCAACAAAGTAAATCGAGAATTTAACGCGGACACCACGGGATTAGTCGATGAAAAGTTTCGCGGGGCCTCCGGTAAAGTTTTCATCTCTTGTTGATGTTGGAAAATAAAAAAATACTGAACTAGAATCCAGGGGTGCACTGGTAAGGGATGAGGGATTAGTAGATAGAGCCGGAAGACGTGCCGCAGTGAATAATCGAGGTCGGGGCTCGACGATTAAAACTAATACTTTCTGAAGACGGCAATGTATCGCGTCTGCGAGCGCGAACTTGTGAGCTTGTAATATTTTGTGAAGAGTTTGCTTTTAAAGAGGATAAAGTTGTTTATGTTCGTTATTCTGAACAAGTGCAAGCAGAATAAACGATGATAATAGAACCCAAAGAATAAGAGGCCGATCATATAGAAGCATTGTGAATTGAACTCAAACTAGACCAATAAAAGCATAAAATGGGACAAACGCTTAAATAGACTCCAATTTTCAACTATGCATTGATTCTAGCAAGATTTAAAGATGATGCTAAAACAGGTCCTAAAATACGCAAAAATCAAATTCATACTAAAGCTGTCAGCGTCTAACACGACCGCATAGCATAATGACTGCTTGCAACGGTTAAACAATACTTTGTCGGATATTCAGGCCCAACGGAGGGGAATTTTGTAAACAAACTGAGAGCGGTATGCAAATGTTATCCACGATACGGTGGGCGCAGATATAGTTTTCGTCGGTTCAACAATGCGGGGCTCTGAAATAATGAATATCCAGGCCGTGTCAGTCAAATGGAACAATTACGAGGTTCGTTTGATGTTTGCCGGTTATATTTTTATGTAAAATAGTTGCGAAATATTTTTTGTTCAATTGATACCTAATTCTTGAAAAATTGACGATACTGGTAATTGTCTATTACACTTTTGTACGCTTATTTATCTATATAGGTGTGTTTTTAAAACCACGATAATAGAAGTACGTATAACCCTGTATAAATATTTTCAAATTCCTGTTCGAGAATTCTGTCAAAGCACTCAATAACTCGCTATCAGCGTCTACATTCGCATTTAATTTCCTTCTTTCATTTCATTCCGCAATTAATACTTCTCAGCTGGTACAAGACGAACGTAACCTTTAAATCAAAAGATTTCCGACCTTAATACTTCTATAATAAGGTGGAATAGATAAGCAAATGGAATAGGACTGTAAGTTAGCAGGACTACCTTGGTGGATCTCGAAGAAAATTTGATTTATTCTTGGCAGTGTGTCAAGTGACATATTCGGTTCGCAAATGCGGAATATTGGAGCAATGATAAAGCTTTATTTGGCGTATATTGAGCGTGGCACGGTTCCCTCTTCATTTTATACGTTGTGATAAAATATACCTCTATATTAACAATAAATATGTTCGTGTAAAATTTATGGTTGATGATTTACTTTGATACTGGAAGAGCTGCCGGTATGAAATCAAGGTTATTAATTTATAAATTGAACGATAATACATTTAAAAAATATTTTCATGACATGATTTTACATCGAAATAATATAATTGTAGTTTCATTGAAACACGTTTAATACGGTAAATTTTATATGATACCTATGCTTTACAAAATACGTTTGGAAATAAGCAGCTATGGAACTAAGGAGTCATCGGTGCTTACATTAAAAAACTTGTAGTAAAAATCACGCTACGCTTTATTTCTCTCACGTATAGACCAAAATGTCTAAGACTCACCTTCAACCGTAGGTAAATCCAAAAGTGAACAAAGTACAAATTTATATAATCCAACTTACACGTCCACACCATAAAAAGTACAATAAAACAAAATTAAACCATGTTGTAATTCGCTATAACCATTTTTTGCGGTTGTACGATACTCCCAGAGGGAATGAACGAAGACTGGCCGCGGCGCAGTTAATTAAAAGACGTGAAGTACTTCACTACGAGCAAATTTAAATTAGAATAAAAATTGCGAATTAGATCTTGTATTTGAGGAGTATAGTTGGATATGAGCGTATATGGCGTAGTAAAGGTGCTGCGATTTTGTATATTTTGGTGGGTTTTAGACTTTTAGTTGTGAGAAGTGATTTCTTTTAAACGTTATTTATAAAGTTTAAGTACAGTATCACAACTTTGAGAAATTACGGAGTAAGAATTATGGAAGGAAGTGTGGGATCACAAGTTTGAAATTTAGATTTGCTACAAGGAAAACATAGTCCACTATTTTCATTGTTTATTTGATGTGACTAGATATTAGATATAACTCAAGAGTGGTTTTTAGGAATCATTTAATAACTTATGAGATTTGATAATATTAGATGAATTCGCACACCAAGATGATACAGTGAATGAAGCTAGAGAAAACGTCACTGTTAATAAGGAAGACGAGTATGAATACCTTAAAGCTAGAAACGACAAAAACATACATATATATATACGAACATAACTAGAGCTCATACAGTATACATTCGTGATGTAAGTCATGGTGAATAAAAGGATCATGATAGCGTCATAAGCAGAGCTCTATGGGGAATGAGGCGAGACGGTGCGCTGTCGTGCTATGGAGGAGTTATGAATTCTGGAGTGGCGTGAAAAATGGCACGGATACGCGTTTCAATCTTTTATGACTTTTATGGTAACATTGTGGGTGACGTTAGGTGGTGACTTAATAATTTTTATGTTGGCAATATTCACGGTAAAACGTTACATACTTCTGGTGGTTAACGTTTCTTTTAAACCGTCGCCCAACACTAGGAATTTCTCCTGTATCGTGAGTGCGTTTCACAATCATGAAATATCACATACTCGAGATGAGATTCATGAGATTTGTGATACACGCACCCAGACTCGAGACAAACATCTCGGGACGCACAATTTTTTTCCCGTGCGGCAATCGAATCCGCAACCCTTAGCGCAGCAGTCCAATCGCTTAGCCACTGCGCCATACGGGTCGTTGGTTTATGCGATGATCCTAATTTTTGTCGGTATTTTCGTTAGGTAGGCATAGGGAATTATTCCTCAAAAAATAAGATAAATAATGACATATCATCTCATACTCATCTTCCAGAAAATGTTGGTATCCGTGTAAACAATAATAACAATACATCCGTCCAATAAGGAATTTTCCCTTAATATGACTTCTTACAAGGAAAGAAACACAATATATCGAAACCTAATAAAGTCATTGGAAATATTACAAGCAATCCAGCCTGTCACCCAAGCCGTACATTTCCATTAAACGATACTTTAACACAAACATCAAAACTTATTCCGAATACATTTTATACACTCGGAGCTTATGCAAAACACCTATAAACGTTAAATATATTACTGGAGAGCAAACGTTGGAAGCTAAACGTTCCTTCTAATGTATTCGGTAAAGTTATTTTATGAACTGCCTATAAAAATATAACGGGCAGGTCGTAAATGTTAAAATTTTTGATCCCCCATCCCTTATCGATGTAAATCGTATAAGGGACTATTCAGGAAGTGAGCCCACGTTTTAAGCTTAGTTTAATTTTGTGGAACCGTTTTTTGGACCATTACCCGAGCCGTGACGCTGACAGCAATGAGTTTTAAATTACTGCATTATACGAAACGTTTAAGTTGTTACTTTATTTAGGCTACTTATTATAATCTTTTCAAGTGCCCGAAAACAAAAGGATTAAAAGGGACCGAACATTTAAATTTATATTTACAATTGAAAGACAGGTTGCGAATGAAAAGTTTGGATTCTTTGGAAATTTTATGCTTTGTGTTTGTAAAAACAATAAGTCACCCTTTTGAATTTACAAAGGATGCTACCAACCATTTTCTTGAATAAACATCTTGGAATAAAGTTGGTAAGAACTGACAACTGTCGTATAAATCGGTGTGTCTAGGGCCGTGAGTGGCCATCCATACTGGAAACAAATAAAAAGGTTTTTTTTATTATGGGCCCAATAGTGGAGAGATTTTATGTCCCTCATGCGGGCCCGTTCGAACCGGTATGAACAGATTCGTTGCCCCGCAAACAGTCGTAAATCTCGAACATTGTTCTGATCCGTTCACTATTGTTTAATAAAAAATACAAGCAGAATACGGTATTGTTTGCGGTGGACGTAATTTATTTCAATGAAGTGCTCAGGGCCTCAAGTCTGCTATTACAATAGTGTCAGAATGGTCTATCATTGATTTCATAATTGTTGATTTTGACAAGTTTGGTAATCTACTAATACAAAAGCGTCACTATGACTTTCCAATGGTCAACCACTGACACTCCATTGAAAGCAATGGCATAGAATGGTAATCTCGTACATAATGACAAATCAATAACAGACGTAGACGGTAATCTGCTAAAATTTTGACAGTTAACTCACAGACTACAATTTAATATGGTAAGGTATAAAACACAATTACTAAACTGTTTAATATTATTAAACTGTTTGCAAAACACGGACCACAACAAATAAAAACAGACTAACGTCAGACGTCAGTGAGCAGTAATGTCAAATTTGACAAATGTCAAATGTCAATTTGTCAACATAAAATATTATTTATTTATTTATTTATTTATCAAATTACATGCACAACATAACAGTTTACACTAAATCGTTGCACAGTAGAGGTACAAGTATAAACAATATTTAAAAAGAGAGTAACAAAGTTATACAAAAAATAAAAAACACAACTACTAGGAAATAAACAATTCACCTGTCGTTCATCAATTCGCAAAATCTTAGACATTCACAATATAAATCCTTCCATTTCATCGCAAACACATCACACTCAGGTACGGACGTCATGAGAGCATTGATCAGTGTGAGCGCGCGAACGAGCGGAGAGTTAGAGTGTGAGACGGTGCGGGTTCCAGGCACAGCCAATAACGAATGTTGGCGTGGTCTAAGCTGTATTTTCGGCACCGTAGGAACATACAGACGCACCACTTGAGACACTAGGCCAGGACAGTCCGTATCACCGCGTAAGATCCTACACACAGATGTCATTAAACAATTATTACGCCTTACTTCTAGAGAGTTGAATTTTAACATACCTAATAGAAATTTTGTTGGATAAAGATATGGATAGTATTTGTACAATTTTTTGTACAAAAATCTGAGAAACGCTTTTTGAATTTTCTCTAAAAGTAAGGTGTATGTACCTTCATAAGGATTCCAGATAACTGAAGCAGACTCAAGCTTACATCTGACCAAAGCCATATAGACCAGTTTGATGGCCATGGGATTGTGGAACTCACTCATATTTCTTAAAACAAAACCTAACCTACGGTAAGAGTCAGAAGCTAGTGCTTTGATATGGTCATGGAAGTTCAATTTAGGGTCAAAAAGAACTCCCAGGTCCCTAACTGAAGTAACTCGCGTTATTGGCTCTGATCCCAAGAAGTACGATGCAATAAGTGGGTTATGAGCACGACTAAAAGTCATAACATGACATTTATCCGTGTTAAAAAAGAGTTTATGGTCTATACTCCAACGGTACACTGAATTTAAGTCCTCCTGTAACGTGACAGAATCAAAACTGTTTTCAATACCATAAACTAATTTGAGGTCATCCGCATACAAAAGACATTATTGAATTTCATCATGTTTTTGCTATTTACGAACAAGATTGCATAGAACATTATCAAATAATATCATAGATAATATGTAGAAATATTTAAAAAAGAAATCAGGCATAATTAAATGTTCAAATTGAGTAGTAGTTTTTCGAAAATCATTTTTACTAACGGGTTTTATAATAATGGCAATACGATAATGTCATTCTACCACCATTATATTACGAGACCATTGACAGACCAATGATCGACCATTATGAATTTAGCAGATTACGAACTTTTAGCAAAATGACAATGGGATGGGAATTGGATCGTGTTGGAATGACGAATTTATAAAAATAGCAGACTAGGGGCCCTGATTTGATGTAAACGTGTCGGGTTGTGGTACACATACTCTATTAAACAGACTGTTGTTTGATATGTTTTTGTTATAATTAGGGTGAGGTGGCGGATTTGAGAATTATTTTTCTCGATTTTAATTTTGGCTTAATGGATCCTTATTAAGACTTATTATTGTTGACAAAATAATTTACTAACACCGACCTTCGTAAGGGTTGACCGGATTTCTGAAAAGGGATAATGGTGTCAAAGCTTAAACGTTTTTAAACAAAAACGGTTTTGAACTAAATTATTGCTAAATGAGTTCACATAACGTCAATTCGTGTCACTCTGGGCTTTACAAAACAAAGATGCGAATTAATGGCTCTCATTCGGAAAGGTCTATTGTGAAAGCTAGTCCCACGGGTGTACCCTTCCATTTCGTAGAATTGGACGTACACCGAAACCAATTTAACGTGATCTCTGATGGTCCCCGCAAATCATATTGATGAACACTAACGACGGTAGAATGTAAGACAATCGGAAGATCTTTATTTATTGGTTGCGTAGCAACAAACGGAATTGATACGTGGTCCGTTTATTAGATTCGTCGCTTTCTTTCTTTACCTTTGACTGAGAGGTTAGCGTTGTCTTTTGAGGAGGCCGTTCGGTTTGACGCGCACTTACTGTTTCGAGAAATTGGGAATGGAGGATCTGATAATGGAATATCGTATTATTTCGGTTTAGATCCTCGCGTGAACTTATTGCGCGTGAAATATAAAAAGGGGAAAAAGATTCAGCGATTGTATACAGGATACAATGTGACGGATTAGATGTGAAACATAAAGGATAACTTGAGAACACAATAGGGGACGTGTGAGAGAAGAATGTTTTTCATACTAATGCTGTTAGGTAGTAAAATAAAATGTGATACCATAAAAACGGAATGAAGTCAACTTACGAATGCGACAAAAACACCCGTTTGACATATTTCAACAGTGGTTTTTATGATTTCCCATAAAATATTACAATCGGTCGTAAAATGTTAAAATTTTGTTCGATACGTGTATTAGTTTGCTTATTCGTAAGTTTAGATTGCTGGCGGACGTCGACATTATTTATAACACGTTTTATATTCTGAATATGAAATATAGTTATTACGAACGGCAGTCATAAACCAAGCTGTTATTTTTTTGTTCATTAGTTCGCAGCAATTTCATGAATGCCAAAGTATTGAAACAAGTTCGCTGGAAAAATGAAATCAATAAATTAGACAATTGTCATCCAATCACGCTAAAATTTCCCGGAGGGTAGGCAGAATCATTTTTCTATATCTAGACTATCTATTTTACATTTCGCTGCTTAGTCTAAATAAGTCCAATATCGTAGGTGGCGAGCCTATTACCATTAATTGATCTCATACACGGCATAATGCTAACAAAGCATTTAATTCATAATTTGACTGCTGTACCGTATAATATTATCTCAATATGCAAAGATAAAGCACACAAGACGAAGTACCACGTTGGGCGCCAATATTCCATTTGTTCACCAAACAATGTCATAAATACCTACTCTGAGCAAACTTACTTATGTTAGGTAAATTAAACATGGCGCCTCAATTTACATTGGGAACGCATATGGCAGATACATATAGATGTCATACATAGACTTATATGATGTTTGCGAAGTGGATACACCAGTTATGTACATTGTTTGAACGCAACAAAGTAAACCGCAGTATACGCGACCATTATTCATTAGGTTAATTGGCAGTCAAACGCATGCATTAACTGACACGCATGAAGATTATAATTATGTTATAGCGGGTAATGTATTTCCAATTTGTCCGTTTCATTTGCCTCCATATTCCATTCCAAATTCCAGTTTCGAAACTTCATTGTTTAAAGTCATGCAGCCTGTATTTGCAAAACACTTCGAATACTCCAAAATGATAGTTATTATTTTTTATTTTACAATGTTTAATTTTTAATATAACTTAAAGTTACTTAATAGAAAAAAATGTGTTCGATACTTTTATAAATGAAAATCTAAAACTTTTTTGGATTCGAGGAATAATAAACAAATGTTTCCCATGTTATCGAGGGACAAGGAAACATACAGCTTCTATAGCCCCAGGCTCTTCTAAACTTCGTCCAAAATTGTCGACTTTTCAAACTTCCTTAATTCTTTTCTTAACAATTTTGACAGATATCTTTCCCTTTGAAAATAGAAGTACGAAGGAAATCTAATTTAATGAAGAATCATCCAAATATATTTCAAAATTATTCAATAGACAGGCTTAAAACTTTTAAATGCCTTGACGATGTAAATATTATATTTATTAAGATTTGATTATATAGTAAGAAGTGTAGGTAATACAAGGCATGCAAAAAACAAAAAAAAGCCATTGTAAAATTTATTTAGAGTAGCGCATAAGCCGCATTAGATCATCAATATTACAAGAACAAACGAATCAACAATATCGTTGAATAGCGCAAAGAGATTTCAACAATAACATACTATCAACTTCTATTTCTAGCACTCATTAAATACATACAAACAAAAATCTCTCCGGGATACGAGGCCGTACGAAAACCTTTTAACTCTGTAATGGATGATCTTTCAAAAACAAAAAGGGAAGTCAAATGTATATAAAACTCGATAGGAGGTAACTGTGGAGTATCTAATGGATTCGAAGAGAGGCCCAGGGGTGTATCTTACATATAACGTGAATTGATTGGATGGTGACCAGATATATTGTGGATTTTTGGATTGACGACTTAATGATGTGTGGAGGATTTGTAGATCGAATGTTGGTATTCTTTTTTTAGAGTGATGTAGGTATTTTTCGCAGCGGGATTTATTGGAGACAGTGTACTTTCAGTTTTTATTTATCAGCGTATTTTTATTAAGTCTTAAAAGTGATTGTATAGTATATAATAATATATATACTTAATATATATACTTTTAACTAAATGTACCTACTTATTATTAATAAACATGTATAACGAAACTGACTAAAAAAAGTTTGACCAACCGTGCTATTCCAAAGACAAACACTACGAACTCACTTCAAAATCCGCGGTGAGATTTGACACTAGCGCTACCAAATAATTATGATGATGATGACGGTAGCAAGGTGACGTGTGAGATGACTTTTGAGATGATGTTAGTGTTTCAGAATAGCATAGCTGAAACTAAACCAAAACTAAAATTTGAAATCGCAACATTAGCACATAATAATGTAAAACCTCTTCTCTGAACAACAAAATGCTATAATTAAACCTGCAAGAGCTAAAATTCGTCCTATACAGGCTAGAAAAAAAAACACACATTAACGTGTTGTAACCTCCTTGAATACAACACACCTACACTGCCATAACTCACCCGGACGAATGTCGAGTGGAAAAAACACTTTTACACTTTTTTACTCCTATGTACACGCCCGACTTTTTTCCTTCACTATACTTAATCACTGGGTTCAGGGAAATTTTTGTTTAGCTGCTATCGCAATGGGTATTCTGCGAAATGACCATGTAATATCGTATGTATTAATTTGTGGACGCTACGCGGTGACGTTCATAAAGTTTTTTTTTTTCATTTGGGAAAACGTAAAGTCGTTGACCTTAGGTAGCTCTTGCTACGCAGCTTGTAGCAACGTATACTTGCAAAACTGTGTTTAAAAATTTTACTTTTATTATCATCATACTAGTAAGTCTCCGATTTTTTGCCTGTGATATTGCTTCAAGCTACATAAAACATCACACAATGGAACAACGTAAAAGAAGCAACCCTTTAATTCATCCTTTGAGAATGTGTATGAGTTGAATTGAAATTAAATTAGACTTGTAAATCACTGCAAAAGCCTAGACAAATAACATTTAATCTATGATAGATAATTAGTTTTTTATTCACAAGTAACACAAGACGTATTTTACAATTATTATCAACTTACATCTAACACAAATCAAAAACAATAGACTAGATTAATTTGAGTTTGACAAGTATAATTATAATTTTCTCCTCCAAACGATTCAAATAGCTAATCAGGAACCCATACACCGCTTTAATTCCAACCATATATTATTCATCAACGGTTATGGTAAATTATGAATCAGAAACCGTTTCACCATTTACCCCGATGTATTTCCTACCAAAATATTACCCAAACCTTATAAACGTACAGTGATGATTAAATTTACATTAACCCAAAATTAACAAAGCAACCAGAATATAAATTGTGGGTATTCTCTTATTTTAACCGCCGCAAAATTTTACTTGGTAATATTTATAGAGTACCACGAGAACAAATATCACGCAATATCAATTACGAGGTAAATCGTACAAAATATACGTATAAATAAAGCTAGAAGGTGAAGTGTGAGGTCCCATTGCGGAATTAACTGGTACGAGAATGGAATAAATGTAATCAATACTAGGATGACTACAAAGCTGAAGAAACCTCGAGTATTAGTAGCGGAAGATTAAGAGGGCTTTCAAGGTGTTATTAGGCTGGATTTTTGTCTAGAATGACTTAAATTAGTTAAAAGTAACTGCTCGTGATAACAAGCAAACCCGTCGATGTTTTGTTTCCAAACTAATTATTCTATATTTACATATATTATTTTTACATTATAGTTTAGCTGTATACTTGCAAAAGAAAAAGACATTTGATTACTTTTTTCGCATTCATATTCGAAGACCAAATATTTCTCGTCTGTATTTTATGCCTGTTCATGAAACACCTCTGCCTACTTCTTAAAAGAATATAAGCGCGATTGTACGCATGTAATTTCAACTCAATCGGCACTTGACGAAGCAGTAATGGTGTGAAAGAGCGAAGTCGTGGATCGACATGAAAGAAACTATTAAGATTGGTTATGTTCCTTATACGACTCGTTAGGTTACGAGCGAACGAATGGGAGCATTTGTGGTGAACTGCGGTTTAGAATTGATCGACTAGTTGTGCTTTAGTATATGAGGGAACTGTTTTAGAAGACTGGAGACTTTGCAGACCGGATTCTTGTGAAAAAGGTCGAGAATATACTTTTTTATCATTCAGTTTACTTTCTTAGTTGTTGTTAAACATCACTTAAGAATATTTGTACCCCATAATGGCAAGAGCACTTTTTCTATTAAATTGAGACTATTTTACTATTGAAATGTCTATTGTAAATAACGCTCTTAACTCTGTCTGCTTTTACAAACAAAATATTGTGACATTAGAGTATCTACACTGTTTGTAAGCAGCACTTGAAATACAATTTTAATACTCTCATGTGTGCAGCTACAGTGTCCGTGTATAACAGAAAGAGAAATTTATCCTCAGCAATATTGAAGATGCGAAAATAACTACTGATGAGTGGACTTAAAATCAACGATCACATTTCCAACATCAAAATAAGTCCACAATCAAGCTAAAACTAAACAACTCGCTTAGCTCGCTCATTTCTCGCAACGCTTTCAACGCCACCTCGCCAGTTAAAGCAGAAGGCATAAAACTTGATGGTGAGGGTAGAATTAAAACGAATTGATTGAAATAAAACACCGCCCAACAGGCAACAGTCGTCGACTGAAGTGAATAAATGCGTATAAAATATCAAGAATTATTGGCACTGAACGTTGAAAATGGAAATGGGCTCTTATAGGCCTGCGTTGTATGTTTCATTTGTTTTCGTTTCAACGAGTTGTTATTTTTCGAATGTGGCTTAAAGCAAGGGACGATCGATCATGGTAAAGCAACGCTTTTCACGGTTGATCTACGAATGGTTTACCAACACTTATTGACCGATGACCGATGCCAAATCGACGTTAAAGTAATTACAACAGATTTTTTAATAACAATTATGACCGGAATGCTACCTTAAGACTTCATTGATTAATATTTGCATCTAATAAAATGGCAATAGGCTCGCCCCTGCTACGAATAGGACAAGTAAGTGTAAATCTATGGAATGCATATAGTTAAAAACATAACCCTTTCTTGGTAGTCGGGTAAAAACTCTATATGTAAATATAGAATGGTTGTATACGTTTTTACTCGTAGCGAAGTGAGCCACGCACCACTTAACGCTACAACCCAGGCACTAAACACAGTGCTAATTGAAGCGCCATTTCTATGTATATTATATTATTACGCCAGTATTCCAGAGGTAGGCAGAGAGGTATTACTGCACGCCGTGTGTTATTATCTAGTCAGATATACATACCTATAACAGGAAAATTACATTAAGCATTAGATAATTCATTGAATAGTTTAACATACAATTTATTTATATAAATTTATTTTATTTATTATAATATCATTTATTTAAGGAGTTGTACATAATTATGATACTTATGATATGATAATTATGATATATTTTTGCATCCGTTGGATCGTTTGTGGCGTACTTTTGGAGAGGCCTATGTCCAGCAGTGGATTGCAACGGGCTGATGATGATGATGACATAATTATGATAAAAAAAGATTTTTTAAGAGGTAGGTTTTAGTTTTAAAACCGCCTAATGATGTCGAAGGTAATGCCATACATCTTAACAAAAACAATGGTCTTAGTCTGTCTGTCATGTTGAAACATTACCTACATCTTTCTTTACTGACATTTGCAGGTTATTTAAACCATCACATAATTAGCTTGTTCAAGTATATAGGTTAATATGTGATCCGTGTCTTGTGTGAGCTACTGCAATTACTTATCGACACGGCACCGGTAATTAATGGTAGTGCTTGTGTTAGAATTAGCGATTCAGTTAATTGAATGCAAAATAAACATTGTTTAAAGTTAAATACAGACAGATATACGTATTATTTTAAGTTATATATGGGCATTATAATATCACACGCATTATATATCGTTAATAAAAGTTCAAAGTCCGAAGTTCTTCATAAAATATTTACCCAATCTACATGAGACCATATCGAAATCATCTCAAACAAAAATATAATGATTAAAGTTACTTAATTCAATATAATTATTGACGAGGATATCGCTAACAAACAAGAATAGGTAAGATAATAAACCTACAGACGATATAAGACTTTTTTTGTTGTCAGATTTTAACCATTTAATTGTCCAGTGTACTATAATGTACACGTCGATTGTTTAACTATTCTGTCTACTTAGCGAACAGTAAACGTGTTAATTGTTCGCCCCCTTATATTAAAGTAGCTAGTTATCTGTTCTCACGTCATATTGAAATAAACACTGTTGACGCTACACCTAAATGAATTTTCTGAATATGACTCTCTGTGTGTGGTGCGTGTGGTATACCCCTGTTGTCTCCATAAATACAGGGGGATATAAATCTTGTCTCTCCCTACAGTTTAATTATCGCGTTGTTTATAGTGTGAGATAAAATATTGACTAGTTTTCCAGGTGGGTTAACCTCAATATATGAACGAAAGTACCTGTAATTCAAGGATATTTAAAAATCTGAGAGTTGTCATATTGTTTTCATATCAAGATACATAAATAAATTGACAAAGGAAATTTGAAAAATGTTGTTAGTTGGTTACAGCAGCGCTACGGTACGGCGAAGGTCGCAGGTTCAAGTCCTGCTCGTGTCCATCATTTTTCAAATTTCCTTTATCAATTTAGATTTAAGCTTAGCATGGGCAACATGCAAAAATGACACAAAATTTCATGTACCTATATAAATAAACATTAAAACTTGCCTAAATATTTTCTTAATATTAATTGTATAATCATTCATACCATTTATCAACGAATATTATCGGGTATTACCGAATAATCGAATTATTTAATTACAACTATAACCCAGTTTTGTATCCATTTCTAAAATGAATCAATCAATAAAAATATTTCATATTTATCACAAAAATGCTGCAAAATAATAAAACCGTATTCATTGGAAAGTCTGAGGTAACTTTGGCGGCAATTTCTGGGTACCATTCTCTTTATGGCTGGTCGTAATAGCACTACGAGGGAAAAAGTACGTACAGAGTTGAAATGAATCGTAATGGTAGAATTGTTTCATTAAAAACGTTATTGGACTTGGGATTGGTGATTTTTTTTCGTATTAACCCCTTTGGCCGGTGATTATGTATTTGTGGTGAGAGTTATTGAGACGGGCTTTTATGGCTTCATTATAATGTGCAGTTGTTAATGCTTAAGGCTTGTGTTGTGTTGACTGTCGATATAGGATCACGTGATGTTTTTAGTGACGTACCTATTCTTATAGATAGTGATGTAGATATAATGATAATATTTGTAATCGATTTTTGTACTTCTGTAAGTTTAATTCTCTACGGAACTGACATAAACTAAAAAGGCAAGAATATATTATACAAAAAAAATAACTTTTATGTTAACCTAAAACAAAATATACATCTGCCTACCTTTCACACTTAACCCTATATTACGTATGCAAAATAAACCAAGTAATACTATCCGAATCGTTAGCAAAACGTCCATTCCGACGTCCCCATACAGCACTTTCAACAACAAACGTATTCGAACAAAATAAACCAAGATGGCCGTTCCCGCGATTTCCCAGCCGTACGGCCGCCGCCGCGCTAGTTGGCGTATTGACCGCCCGTTCGATTTTATTACCCGCAGTAAAGGAATCGGAAATTTCGTAAAAAATCAAAGTACAAAAAAGCTGAGGGAGTGAAACATATGTTAATTTGGCCGCAAGAGGTTCGAGGAAAAAATTAACCTGACATTCGCCTTTTTGTAATCGCAATTCTGAGATTCCGATACCTTGCCGTTTTGCCGATTACGATGGAATTTGGACTGAGATATCTGCTGATAGCTTGCTCTTGGTTATCAAAGCCCATCTACAGCTGTTATTATAATATGAAGCGACGATGAATTCCAAAAAGATTTGCGATTTGATACATACGATAAGAGGCCTTTGCCCTGCAGTGGGACAGTTATAAGTTGTTATAATTACCTGCTCCATTTTATCATCATAAAAAGTAGCTTAAAATATGTTAATCCAGGGTGTCAGCTACCTCCATACAAAATTTTAGCAAAATCGGTCCAGCCGTTTGAGCGTGAAGAGGTAACAAACATACAAACACACACACAAACTCACCTTTATAATATTAGTGTGATTATTATGCGGTATGAATAGGCACAAAGGTGTTTAATTGTAATTTTAACAATGTTACCTAACTAACAGCATTAAAATTTATTAGCGCCCCGCGTAGATGCCCGCTACATTTTTTCGGGATAAAAAGCTACATACCTAATTTTATGAAAATCGGCCCAGCCGTTTGAGCGTAAAGAGGTAACAAACATACAAAACACTCACAAACTTTCACCTTTATAATATTAGTATTATGACTCTATTACACACGAATAGTAGAATATGAATCGCCTTTCTCTATTTATAAATTCGTCAGTAGGTCAATTCAGAATGCTGTGAAAATCACAGAACTGTTATCCATATTGATTAAGCCCGGATATTTGCAAACAGAGATTTATATGTAGGATATTTTGTGTTACATGCGACCCATCCCAATGTAAGTCATCTATTTTATAAACAGTGAAACGAAATGGACGATGATCTTTTATTACGGTATTTTGATATAGGCACCTATCATTAATATTTTTATAACTAGCTTTTATATCTAGATAATTTACGTGACTTAACGTTATTTAAAAGACAGACAGAGACAAGTGGAAGGAGGGAAGGGAGGCCTTTGCCCTGCAGTGGGATAATACGGGCTTATAATAATAATATAATAATAATAACGTTATTTAAAAAATACTTTTTAATTAATAATGTTAGAAGGTAAAATTAGAAACTTCACAGATTAATAACTAAAATGTGTGACGTGTAAAGATCCTAGTTTGTCCCAGGTAGGAAATGCCGATACCATTTAATTACTTGTTTTCATTAAAACCTGGTTAGTTTGTATAAAACCTACTTTTAGAAATATTTATTTATAAAAAACGTCGCTCCACACTAGGAATTTCTCCTGTATCGTGGGTGCGTTTCACAAACATGAAATATCACATACACAAACACCCAGACTCGGGACGAACAAATGTGGATCGCACAAATTTTTGCCCCGTGCGGGAATCGAACCCGCAACCCTTAGCGCAGCAGTCTAATCGCTTAGCCACTACGCCAGTAAGGTCGGTCGTCAATAAACCATTTATTAATTTTAATCCAATTGTGTGACCACTGTTATACCCAATCAAGTTTGTAAGCTAAGTCATATTGATTAAGTATTAAGTAATAGTGTTTAAATAGACTTAATTCTGTACTAAGTAAACCGATCTCCATGTTAATATTGGAATTAACTTCAACTTGAGGCGTACTGATTTGTGAGTCGCTTATTGTCCTAAGTAAATTGGCTAAGTAATATGAGTGACCTTGTATTGGGGTTAATAGTAGGACTGAAACAGATTTTCTTCACCTTAAGGGTCATAGCTCATAGATCAAATCGGAAAGGGATCGTCACCGTATCGACTAACGCCTCGCCGTCAAACAGGCGTTAACCTTACGTAAGCACGTAACCCATAGATTGATTTGAATACCAAGTAGGTCATACTATAGATTGGCTGTGTGAAATAGAAAGACTTAGTACAGTGTAGGTTAGAGCGAGATCACCGGTCTATGGTATATCTGGTCTGAGACGTAACCAAAGTGGATCAGCTGCTCCGATACGTCGACCCGGCTACGGCTAGGCGACGCCACGCTTACGGCTCGCCGCTCCCGAGGTCAGGCGATTACGTTACGAATCCGATTAGTGTGCTTTGCAGTAGGGAGTTTCATAAAAAGAATACTGCACGGCTCGAGTTGATACGGTTACGTTCCTATTCCGTGTTGTTCCTAAGTCAGTAGTGGTTTGGATAATTACCTTACAAATATTACAATTAAATATCAATGTAATTTCTATAATGACTTACCAATCAACTTTTAAAAGTAATGACTCAATGACATAAGCGGTCAGTTTTCTTTTATAGTTCGTAATTGCCAGTCTATTTAATTACTACGGCATGTCTCTTTGATAAACTGTTACAGTACTTTAAGTAATTGAATACCAATTTTATTAATAGTCACACAATTAAAAAAAATGTTTAGACATGTAAAAATATTCTTAGTTTGCTTTGTTTTAAAAATAGCTAATAATTTTCTCGTTTTAAAATCTATTGAAAAAAATTTTAATAGCTAGAAAGTTTAATTAACTAGTAAAATATAGGTGCATATCCAAATGATTATAAAAAATATACGTATTTTATTCATATTTATTTCTTGAGCGCTGTAAAAAAATCTCTTTACATTAGATATACAAAAATACAGACCAAACAACGCATAGAATAATAAATTTCTAATTTCAAACATCCAACGTACATTAAAATAGATACATGATCTCGTACAATTTAATTTCATGCTTAACATTCCGTTTCGTACCATTATAATATTTATACAACAAGTTTGCAAAACATTGAGAGGTAGATAAAAGATAAACAGAATTGCCTATTTATACAGGCAGTAACTATAAAACTGATAGTAATCGGCATGTTACATAAAAATATACAACCCAATTGTACAGAGATAGAATAAAATTACATAGGAATTAGGAATATTAGGATACGTTACACCCATCAGACATTATACCTGCCATTATTTTATGAGGGGATCGGTCATGACTAGCGATCAAATAAAATTCGAGACAAGAATGTCCTGAGGTATGTATTTGATTTTTATTGATAGCTACTGTAAGAGAGTCGATGGTTAATAATACTTTAGATTGTGTCGTTGAAATTGATTTTAAATTTGGAACGTTAAAGTTTATAGACTAAAGAGTTCATAGTCTTGCAGACTGGCCGTCTCTTATATGTGTATTTTTTTCTATATTAGAATATTTTTGAGTAACGTTATGCGTTATCTATTTAGGTTTTACTGTGACTGTATTTTATTTGATCATGTTTCGTACAAATAAACGATCTATCAAAACTAACATCAGATAAATATTCACTGCAAATGCCAAGTTTTAATTTTATAGTTTGATCACATCGAGAGTATGAACGCTATAAAAGTCGCCAATGTGTGCGTGACTTAACCAGGAGGCTAATCATACGTTAACCACAAAAATAACATAAAACGACGATAACGCGGCCCTCAACTACTAAACCGAACAGTTCCAACAAAGGCCCGGTATTATGCATTCGAGTCACGTTCCGCTAATCTGCGATTGTTACAGATTATTAAGCAACCGTTGCCCATTTGGTACGGTAACGAAAGTTACAAAGCACCTTAAAAAACCGACGTGGATCGGGAACAATTAAACGAGTCGGAAAATACCTGTTACTGTATGCTAGGAGAGGTGCAGTAATGAAAAGCGATACAGAGCGTATTAGCTTTTGAATCGTACTTTTAGTGTTTGGAGTAATTTGAAAATCGAACTGGGTGCTTTGTTGGCCAGTTGGCAAATTCTGATGGCCAGTTATGAACGAGCGCTTTACTAAACATTTTGAAAATAGAGCCTAACTTGATTTGACTTTTTGCCAGTGCTTTTTTCGTAGACTACCTACATAAAAAAACGGATAAAGTCATGAGTGTGGAATTATACACTAATACTTTTATATTGGTAAGTAGGTTCAAATTATAGTGTTACTACACTCAACATTTATTAAAAAATTGTTTAGTTCTTGATAACTAAAGACTTAATATAAATCTTATCAAATCCCCCAATGTTGAAACAGTGAACTACTTAAGGACTATTAAAATATTACTCACGGCTTAAGGGCTGCCAACACCCCTGTTGTCGCCGAAAGCATTGCTCAAGGGGTGCGACGCGTGAGTACCTTCACACTACCAATTAAGAGGGCTTCAGAACAATGGGGTTTGATATAGACGAACATAATATAATTGAACACATAACAGTATAAATTTACACCAAAGTTGTGTAATATAGGGACGATGACATTAAAATACACGGGGTACAAGGGTTTATTCTGTTTGTGGAAAAGAATATAAAATGATGTCAAACAGAAAAAAAACAAAAGATGTTCGGTAAAAAATTATTATAAACTTCCCTGTCCCGTGAGTCACATGTGATACATGGTCATAGTTTAACGATTGTGTCTGCATCGTGGACAGTAAAGTGGTTAAGGTTATAGGCAGATGACAATGGCAGTGTGGATCCATTTTGTAGTTTCGTAGTGATTAATGTATCCTTAATTTTTACAAATATTGTAATTATATATTTTAAATACTTACATTCTCTCTCTCTTTCTCTTTTTTAGATTTTAATAAATAAGAAATATGTTTACGTAGTATTTGTTAATGTAATCACCCCTATTCTGATAGCCATATTTAGTGTGAGTTGCACCAACAACTTTGACATATTGGTTAGCGTTAAATATGGCCGCTTGTATGAGAATTTCCTACGAACTTAACGTTGACGTACGGACTTAACGATAACAGACGGTTGGTGCAATCCACCCTTAGTGAACAACGTTATTGTTCATGCAAATTTCGGGTTATGTTTCTATGCACCCGTATGAGTAATCTACGTCGAAATAAGCTATATAAGATATATTTTAGGAACCTACTATAGCACCCGATCGTGTACGTAGGCATCGTCATATTAATTTCATATCACGTACAAACTTATAAATATTATCTCCACGCCATACCGCCCTTTGTTCAGTTATTCTTAAGCTAGAAACTAGATTCTGTTTGAGAATATTCTCTGGTAAAGGTGGAAAAAGTTACTTTAATAATAAAGTTCTCCTTACCGAATTTTACTCACGGAGGCCTATCTTACAGACTAGCCATTTACGCAGGACGTTATACACTATAGTGCACAAAAAGACATTTATTTATTTTGTTTTACACGGTTTATAATAAACCAATTACACAATCTAAATGCATAAAGCACAAATATAAAACATAAACTCTTGACAACAATTAAATATTATTTACTTATCTTATTTAAATATTATTTTATATTATCTTCACAAAAATGTAGACATATAACCATTAAATTGACAAATTTATTCGCAATCCGGGTTGGCTTCCACAATCATATTTAGTGCGGTCATTGCACTATTTTTTTCATCCTCTGAATATGCATTATTCAACTCCCATTCGTTCTTGTACGAGTCAACGAAACTAGTGTGGGCCCGATAATTGACCACCTGATTGGCGCAGTGGCTAAGCGATTAGACTGCTGCGCTAAGGGTTCGATTCCCGCATGGGACATACATTTGTGCGATCCGCAGGTTTGTCTCGAGTCTGGGTGTTTGTGTATGTGATATTTCATATTTGTGAAACGCATCCACGATACTGGTAAAATCACTAATGTGGGGCGAAATTTAGTCAGTTAAGTTTGTGTTACTTGAAGAGCGCTCAGTCACGATTGTGACGCGGCGGCACAAGCTTATCAGTAAACATTACAACTACAGCGAGAGCCAAACAGACTTCGCGAGTCAGAACATCTGTACCCTATAACTCCTCTGCCTTTCCTTCCAGGATTAAAAGTGTGATTGTTATTATGATTCCGTTTAATTACGTAGCTGCCTGTTGCAAAAGGAGAAGCTCTTAGCTTCGGTATAAGAAGTAATGAGTGCTATTTAGTTAACATTTTACTTCTTTATTTTTATGCAAACCCATTCAGACTTTCGTTTGACTAATTGTAAGCATCATGCTACAAAACTACAACTACAAAACATTGTAAGCATCATGAGCGGGCCTTGTGGCGCACCCTGGAGGCCTACGCCCAGCAGGGGACAGCAATAGTCTGGTGTGATGTGATAATCATGTACAATTACCGTAGCTGTGTTTGTAAAGTAATAACAATTAGATTTTGCGATATATACATATAATAATTATAATTCCAACAGAAACTAGCCATTTACGCAAAATATATTTCAATGTACAAGTGCAGTCGCAAACAGAGGCATTCTATATTCCTACACACTCAGTTTATTGAGACGGTACCCTAAGACTGGAAACTATAACTTAACTAGCCAAATCTCTTCGTGAAATACAGGATGTGATGTAATTATAATAAAAAGATGGTGGTAACATATTTACTGCCAACTGCGTCTGCACTATTCATCCAAACATCCTTTACAACCTAGTAAACCAAAACTATCCTACAAAGAGCAGATTTAACCCTTCAGATAAGTCCCCCGTGCGGTCTCATAACCCTCCATACATCACCACAACGCCTCGTCTCAATAGTCACGGGCGTAGACAATTAGACCCTAATTTGTAAGCGGTACACCCGTCCCAGCAACGTCACAGAACGTGTGTTTATTTTGTAAACAAACAAGTACAGTTTGCAACCGAACTTGCGCGGAGATGTGTAGGCATAAGGTAGTATTTATACTGTGGAGTTCGCGTGCGCTGGTTAAATATTTATTTGTTGATTTATTGAGTAAAGGAGAGTTTTGAGTGGTTGATTTTTGTATCGCAAAGTCAAAAAGTGTAACGTTTAAGACATCGTGTGAACGGTATGTTTCTCTTTTAACTTTAGATATAGGTACTTGAACTTTGCTGGTTCCATGCTTCGCACTGTTTCAGGTTATAGAGCTCTTATTTAAAAACCAAAGCAGATCGCGGCTTAGCCGAAATGCGTGTATGTTTTGCTGATGCGTGATTATATCCTAATTGTCTGAATAATAAACTTTATTTATACATCTAAATATACCACGGGAATTATATTGAAAGCTAATATAGGCATAGTCTTTCAGGCTATCAGATACGATGCTCGTTTCGGATCTAAATTTTGACGTTACATACTCTTGAAGCCGTGCCGTGTGGTATCCGGCCTAGAATTGACCACCCCCTTTCCTTCCGTGGGTGTCGTAAGAGGCGACTAAGGGAAAATTCAGAAGATGGGCAGCAGCGTCTTCTGTAACTCCACCACCAATACTGCGATCCCCAAGCCGCTTGCCAAGCGTGGGGATTATGGCAAACCCCCCCGCTTAAACGGGGAGGCCTATGTTCAACAGTGGATGTCTTTGGCTGATGATGATGATGACTCTTGAAGCCAAACTACGTAGATATACAATTATAAATATAGATATACATATCTGGTTGTATGATAGATTTTTTTTCACTCGAGCTCGTCATTGTGACTCCTGTAAACCAGAATCTACAATGATAACCACTATCCCATCCTCATCCACCAATCCCATATAGATTGCCATTCGTCCAACAGCTATTTATAGAAATCGGTTTGGGATGATAATTGTATGAGAGATATATATGACCAACAGATCACAAGATCCAAAACATATCTGATATGCGACAGAACTTCAGAGCAAAACATCGCATCATGTCGCACGTTCCCACCCTCTCCATGAGACCTTGCATACAATCTAGTTGAGTGCTACAAGCACCTATGTATCAGTAGACGACGGGGACGGTGAATTTTAACGTACTCCACTAAAGTCATAGCTTTATATTGCCACTTATTTTTAACGACTCATCATATTTTTTCTTGATGAAAAACGTTAAGTTAAAATATTGCGGTGTTACTGTCTTTATTGCTATAATATCTCATGCACGCGACGGAAATAACTAAGTACTTTCGCACAAATGAATTATATTGATGACGTTCTTATTGGGATAATAGTAATTGATCACTTATATGCTTTCAGGTCGTAGAAGGTAAATTCAAAGAGGTTTTATACCAAAGAAGAGTCTACGCAGCTCTTATTAATCTTTGTCACGTTTTCTTGCAGTTTTGTGCATAATAAGAATCTCCCTACAAAAAGTTATAACAAGAATAAGTTTTTCTTTAAAGTTATATAATATAAACTTTGGGAACTTAACAGAGAAAGATCTTTGCCCAGCACTGGAACAACCTTGACGACCTGATTCGCGCAGTGGCTAAGCGTATGGACGGCTGCGTTGAGGTTGCGGGTTCGATACGCGCACGGGACAAAAAATTGTGTGAGTGTGGGTGTTTGTGTATGTGATATTTCATGGTTGTGAAACGCACCCACGATACAGGAGAAATTCCTAAACTGGAGCGACGTTTTTTTTTTTCAAAAGTCCTAAGCGAGGAAAGAAAAACCATTAACACGGCACTAATAACATATATCTAATATTGACACAAACTTCAACATCGAATATACGAACATACATGTATGAAAACACACCTCTCGTGTACACTAACAGTATCTATTATAACCCAATTATTGAAATTGTTGGACTTCATATTGTACAAAGCTTTTCGGAATAAAAAAGTACTGCAATGACTAAACTGTTACATGAACGAAAATTAGGAAAGCTGGCGCGGATTCCTGGAATATACACTGTGATAGATTAAAATGTGCGTACGCATTAGGGTTGGCGGTTTATGATGCCTTTGTCTAAAACTAGTAGCTTAAACGAGTAATTTTACCAACTACTAGATCCCTAAAAATTGACATCAAGAAGCAATAACATTGTACTAAATTGGTACAAATATGAAACAGATGTTCACAATTTTTTCGAGAAAAAGTTAAATTGAATTAAAACCTTTTATCTTTAACTTTGACTGTGCTACAACTTACATCATCTATTGCGGTTTCAAGAGTAAATATTCATAACTACAATCACACCAACCTTAGAATCGAATATTGAAATGATTAAACCAATATTTTTCGTACAGATATACAGAAGCGTTTTATGAAGTATTTCTAAAGCGGCAACCCTGCGCTCTATACAGAAAATGTACTGGCCGGTTATAATGAGCACCGAAATTCGTATTTCCCGACATTTGAATAGCGACCGTTCCCAATTCATAATAACTCATATTATATGATGTATGTGAACATAATATTAGTTCTATTTCCAAACTATTTCTGTGAGCGAGATGGGAACTCTTTCGTAACTTGTAGTTTGGACATTTATTTATTTTGAAGTCATATTATTATTTGAATTAGAAACAAATCTATGGTCTTGGTGTGTATATCAAATAATTTTTACACGCGCGATAGTCATGATTTGTATTGAAATAGAAAAACTCAAGTTTAATGGTAAAACAAATAATTATCGTGACCGAACTCCGATCATACTAAAATTTAAGAATACAGGTATAGTCTATCAGTCATGCCTTACCAGATTTTTACGGACCTTTTTGAATCAAAATATCTTCTACCAATAAACATGCACAAAAATATAAAAATAGATGCAGCACTTAACTATATTAAAACTAGAGTCGAAATAGAAAAATACAGATCTATTCAAAAATTGGATGCACTCGGTGGATATCCGTACTTATTGAATTGAAATGCTTTTTCGATGGAAGTATAATCGTAAAACAAATACCCACTTGATTTTGGTGTCGTTGTAAAAATAATTTGACATTTACTTGATTAAAGATATAAGTGCATTTCAGTAATATAATTAATATTCAGTTAGGTAAGAGCTGTCCAGTCTTTGCGTCAGGGAAACGAAACAATTTTCAGTAGGTAAGTGAGTTGTATTAGTAGGCAGAAGATCGGGCCCAGTAGCGTGCTATAGGAGAGGCCTACGTCCAGCAGTGGACGGAGACAGGCTGATGATGATGATGATTAAGCTGTATTATTTAAAATATCTTAAATGTATTCACTTTGATTTACAAATACTTAACGCAATATATGCAAACGTAATAATAAATAATTACTTTGCATTAACCTAAGTAAAAAGAATCTCACATCTTCCCACTAAGCTAGTGTGGTGATTAACGGACCTTCTGTGTTTAAGAAGAGGCCTTTGACCTTCGGCGTAACAATTATAGGCACTAAACAAACCTTGTAAAAAGTGTCACAGAAATAGAACTTTCAAAAGCGCATAAATGGCAAGACATTCTAAAACAAAGAGGCCATAAACCATTAAATAATACTAAGAGATGACCTCCCTATAGAGTATAGAGGTTTCGAGAATAGGGTGTCTATTCTCGAAACCTCTATAGCTATACTCGTTCTCTCTCTCTCTCGGCTCGCAGCTATACCGCTACCCGGCAGATCAGTCGATCTGTGAGGTTAAGCCGTGCTCGCCGCGGTCAGTCTTGTGATGGGTGACCGTTTTCACATGTCGAGACCCCACCGTGCTTCGGAAGGCACGTTAAGCCGTTGGTCCTGCGCCTGATTTCTCTCCGGTCGTGTCGGTCTACCGTCCCATCGGATTATGAGAGTGAGGGAATAGGGAGTGCACCTGTTTGCGCGCATACTTGTGCACTATAATATATCCTGCGCAGATGGCTAGTCTCAGCTGAGACAGGCCGCCGTGACCGAAATTCGGTCAGGAGGACATTATTATTATTATTCTCGAAAATACTAGTAACAACAAAACAGAGTATAAAAAAGGTATTTTATTGCTACTACATTCATACTTTAATTACACCGTGTACACAGTAAGATCGACAAGGGAGATGAGAGAGCTCCCTATTCTGAATTAATCAAGAAAACAATTATCCATTCTTGTTTCGAGGTATTGTCTTTGGAGGTTTCTCTTCACATTAAATTTCCACTTTTAATAGAGACCGCGTTAAAAATACATCTTAAAACATTATAAATTGTTTCGCGTTTTTAATTTGTTTCAACTTGTTTTTCTTACAGAGAAAACGTTACGTAATTGAAATCACTTGTATCTAGAGGTAATAGCAGTTTTTATAAGCGTAATATATTTTTTCCACGAAATAGTCTTGTATGAGAACGGTATTGTTACAAAACAATTGTTGAACGTTTCTCTTTAAAAACTTAGGTTTAAGTGGGGTTTTTTGCGGGTTGCGTCTTCATTGTATTAAATGATAAATCATTTTATTTCTGTAAATAGGTCTTAAAAAAACACTTTTACACGTCATTTTTTTAAACTAGATAGATGGCGCCGGCATTTCCTAACTGACTACCTCTGAGAAGAAACGGCGAAACAAACTCAGGGGTCAATGTCTCTTTTAAAGTCCAGACAGGTAAAAATAATTTATGTGAGAACAGTGTAGGTGGTCTGAGAAGAGGTCTTTTTAAGAAAGTACCACGGCGAGTTTGAGTCGACCTGTCCTTACAGACGCCCCGTCTCGTACCATCTGAAGGACATTTGGGTAGTATTAAACATAAATAAGTATAAAGATCAATCTTCATTTTCTTGGTATTGATCGGAATAATACCTACTCACGACTTACTTGGCTTCAATGAGTTCCTCTCCCTGAATGTATATAAATTACCAGTTATTTCTTCTTAATAAAACAAAAGATTATTTAATATTATTACTTTAATCATATTATATAATTTTACATCTTAGTTATATTATTTTCATCATGTTATACAGTATAATCTTACATAAGTAGTTCCTAACTTTTCTGAATTAATGATGATTTTTTGGTAACACCGAAAATTTAAATAATGGATATCTACATATCTGTAACTAGGAATACATAACTATAACGTTCTTACTAAAAATACAAAATATTTAAACTGCAAATAAATCTCAAAATATGGTTATTCCTTTATTGAGTTAGGTTCAATTTAAATATAATAGCAATTTGAATTTCAAATCCAAAATCTAACAGCTCACTAAATAATAAAACAGAATTACTTCACACGTACGATGTTCAATTACTTCTAACTTATCTTCAATTCAATTTCAAATAATTCATCTTTGAAAGTTAAAGGACGTTTTCAAAGTTAAGCAAAACGCGCTGCCCGAGAACCTTCCATAATTCTTCGTTCAATCAAATTTAAAGCAATGCACGGTGCAATGAAACTTTTTTTATATTCCTATTCATTACAAAAGTTACAGAAAATTAATTACTTATAACGTGCCGTGTGGTATCCGGCCTAGAATTGACCACCCCCTTTCCTCCCGTGGGTGTCGTAAGAGGCGACTAAGGGAAAATCCAGAAGATGGGCAGCAGCGTCTTCTGTAGCTGTCACTAATAAAACATTTGAAATCAACGCGGGCAATGTCGCGGGCGGAAGCTAGTAATTTTATAAAACGAATTAAAAAGAATGCTTATGCCTTAAATATTTAGTTACAAAATAAAGGGGATAATGCTTCACGATTGGCTGCAACTTACCTACTTAGTAACTTTGCAGAAAACTAAAACTCATCACGCAGTTTATCCATATAAACATAACATCACGCCTGTATTCCCCGAAGGGGTAGGCAGAGGTGTACATATAGTATACCCACATTTCGCCAGTTATGTTGTAGGTCCCAATGTAATAGGGGGCGAGCCTATTGCCATCAACCGGGCACAAATCCAGACTCCGTGCTGCTACTGAGAATTACCTAATGGAAAACTCAGTAACTTTGCCCGACCCGGGATTTGAACCCAGGACCTGTTGCTCAGCAGTTGCGCTTAGCGACCACTAGACCAACGAGGCAGTCCATGTCCAGTTATCCATATAAATAACGAATAAATCATATTGAACACTGCCTCAATCTATCTGAAATATTTGGGATCCCAAAACTGATGTAAACCTAGCATTTAGCTTAGCAAATTACTATATAAAGTCTCTAGTTTCAGTTTGGTAATATCTAGCATAACTATTGCGTTTGTATTTTTTTTGTTCAATTGTCATTTAACAAAAGAAAAACGCATAAGCGTAGTCAATTTAGCGTTCATAAACTGTCACTAAAGGCTTGATTGGTTTTGGCAATTCAAGACCTCCTGTGTGAGTTTTATTGCAGTATACCCCGGCACGCACTGTCTTTTCAAATTCATGTGCGTATTATAAACTAGCTTTTATAATATAAGTATGAATATGGAATAGTATAGATTAGTTATCATTAGCTAAAAACGGTAAAGGAAAACAGTGAGGAAACCGGCACACCTTATAGATTTTTTAACGGTGTGTAGAGCCATGTCGGAGGCCTACAGGCGGTTTAAACTCTGACACCATGTAGGTAGTTCATCAACTATGCGAATAATCATTACGTACAATTTTTTCAATCCCGCTCAAGAAAAAAGTATTCTTATATTATCAAAACTAATCACAAGTTCAAAGACTGCAGATAATTTGACTTAACCGTTCGCGTTTTTCTTTTGTTCAGCACAAATATAGACGCTTTAGCTATGCACATAATAATGTTAGTTCATTTTGAAATCAACATAAATCTACTTATTCCTAATAACATGTAAACTTACGCAAGTATACCCAAATTGCGTAATGAATGTCCTCGTATTTCTTGTCCCGTGAATGGAGAAGGGTTATCCTTATTCGCTTCTTATCATACAAAAGAACTCTCAAAATACCTTCTTATAACAATGTCTTAAGAACGACTCAAATTGTATCATATAAAAATACAAGCTCGTTAAAATAATAAAATATGTCGAAGTAGCAATAATAATGTCCTCCAGCCCCCTTACCATGAAGTCTTAAAGCAAGTCATTTTTCATCGTGGAAGCAAAATGCTGCACTACACAACGGAAAATTACCTGCTTTAAGAGTTCATGGTACGGGGGCTGACCGAATTTCAGTAACGAGTATCTTAACTAAGAACAGCTAACAACGCAGGAGATATTAAAGTGTATTTTTAACCCGAAAATGCTTAAGAAATTGTTCAAAGGCTAAAAAGGAATCTATTTTTAGATACTTACACAGTGAACATATAACTCCAAACCAGAATAATCATTAAAACCCGTAACGAAGAAGACAGGTATCTAAACATTATAATTATGTATCTAATTATAGTATTATTAACGAATTGATCCTAATAACAGTCACTGTCTTTAGTTCTTGCTGACAGTGAGTAGATAATTATTACTATCATGTTATTTAGTAGGTACAAATTAATTAATTACGATTATACGATAGAACCACTCATTTGCATGAAATATAATTTTTACGCCTGTATTTCTCGGGAAAGAAGGCCGCTTCTTCAAAAGATTTTATAATTCTTCAATGTTATTCAGTGTCGGGTATTTGTAGGGTGTCGTTAAGGGCCGCACGAATAATGAACTGTAAGTAGTTCCAGCTCTACCTGGGCAATTAAACTCGCTACCATCTTTTTGAGTGGCTAATGTATTTGCGATGACAAAGATAATAGTCAAAGACGGAATTCAAAAATAAACTAAGAGAATTTATAAAGACAATGTGATATGAGCGCCCCAGAGGCAAAATATTATTTTATGTAATAAGTATCTCATTTTAAGTGAACCCTGTATGTTCTAATAGACTCATGGTGATATATAGAAGAATCGCGGGTACAAACTTAGTGACTAAACCTATTTTTATGTATTATAGTATTAAGTCATGTATGAATTTATGTAGGTAGTTTAAATCACGTACAAAAATCAAACCCGGTAACCTATACGAAAAAGTCAAGTACCAACTCCAATCGAGTCACCAAATTAAATATCGATCACTCAAACAAACACCTACTCCACAAACAATACTCAAATCGAACGCCAACTTAAAACAACAGTCAGAGGATTTTTAATTTGGCCGTCCATTGCGCCCCTAAGCTTCGGCTTTCCAATGAATCAATTAATAAAGGGTTAATGGAACAGTGTTAAAGCGATGACGCCGTGCCATCGGACTCGAGGATATTTGCATAAACAGATGAGGTGTTCAAGACAATATAGATCGAACACTCGACAGCTTGATTGAGACTTTATTTTAGGATCGTGTTAATTGATTTTTGAGTAGACGTGTTCTTTAGGATAGTAAGCACTGATAGCCGAGTGGTATGACTGTTGGATTGCCAAGTCGATGGCCGCAAGTTCAAATCCCGGCACGCACCAATGTCTTTTCGAATTTATGTACTATCAGTTGCTTGAAAATTGTACTAAACAAACACAAACTGTTTAAATCAGTTGCTTAAAAACGGCGTAGGATAATATCGTAAGAAAACCGGTTTCTCAACGGTGTGTAAAGCCATGTCAAAGGCCTACAGGCGGTTTAAACTCTGACACCAGGTTGTTCATCAACCATACGATAAGAAGTAGAAGACGGATAGTAAAATGTATTTCTGTGTCGTACCTGTATAATTTAAAACTGTCAGGGATGTATTTAATGAAACATTGTCTGAACAAAGCTTTTTAAGCTCTAAAAATGATTGGAAAAATAATCACAATAATCGCTGTACGTATCAAGACTGTCTATTAAGAACCTCTTTTGATAAATGCGAAGACAAGGTACCTCACCTGAGATCACGAGCTCGGCCAGTACGCTGTCTTTAACTCTAAGCAAAATTGGTACTCCCATATTTAAATATCAACTCAAACTTCAAGCCCACGGTAATAACAGAAACAGCGCACAATGGGCTAAAATCACAAATTTAAGGAAGCGTAACTTTATAACGCAATAACCGCTGACGGACGAACTCGTAGTTAAACAAAAGTATTACATAGTCGTTCATAAACTATTCGACGCTTAGCGAATGTAATACTGCAGAAAATGTTGATGAAATCATAGCTCATAGTAAGGTAGGGCTGGCGCAAAAAGGTTTAAATCCAAAAAGTTTTTTTAATTGTTATTGAGAAATTGTAATGAGTATTTCCGCACATTCTATGTATGAATTGAGTTTATCTGTCATGAAATTCAGTAGGTATCGAGTAACCTGACTAGCATCGTTTTAAATGTGACAAGTATAGTAATTAACTCTACTTGTCACAATCTGTTAAATTAGGAGTGTGAGACAACACAGATTTGCCTACATATTAAAGATACACTTGTAAAATGCTTAAATATAAAAACATAATTTTATCGGATCAAGTATCGAAAGACAAAATAACGTAACACGACACACCAAAGACTAAACCGAAGTGGAGAGCCTTCACGAGTGACGATACCGTATCCCTGGACGGTCAACCTCGCTACCATCCTTGTTGACTGACCAATCTCTACCCACGGCATGACCTATTCCATGTGGCTATTGGCTCATGCCGTTACGAAGAAGAAGAACCGAAAGTATATTTTCAACATGTTTAAGTTGAGAGTATCTGAGTGTCAACCCTACCTCCCAACTGTGATAGTTGCCACGTGAGCCAACAGACCTATAAGTACTACCTATGGTAATATAATTTAATCGGCTAACCGTAATAACTTACGCTCTAACGTATAAATTTGTTGAATAAACAACGTTACAACGAATTATGGTGAAAATGGCGGCGTTTTGATAAGGCTGCTTTTATGTAAATAGCTGTATGGATTTTGGGTTTGTATGTGTTAAATAAATGTGTGATAGTCAATATATTAATAAATAGATTAAGATTGTATTGGAATCAATGCAAATATTATAATTAATGCCAAAGTATTTCAAACTATTACGTGTTATGTCTCTATAAGGCATCCCAGTACTCCGAGTCTAAAAAGATCGCAGTTGGGTTTATGTTTTAAAATCATTTTTTTTTCCAACAATAAAGTAACAAAAATTACAAACATTTATAATAACTTTAACAAGATAAGAGGAACAAAAATATAACAGATAGATCAGTGCTTTCTTTCTGGAGGGTTAAAATCTATTATTTCTGGTCGTCCCTGGATGATCTGTCGTCATGATTGATGCATGGACCGTCCATGACCCGGTACATACAGGATTTAAATATATATTACATGGTAAATGTCAGTTTTAGCCGTGTTTTCTAGAAAGGTCTTTATACCTAGGGAGAATGTAGGTAATCCCCAAGTTTTAGTTGATATTTGTAGGCAAAAACATAAAAACAAAACCTTTATTATATAGTTTTTAATATTCATTTACTATTAACAGCACTAATAGCCCAGTGTTATAGCCATTGGAATTCATGTGCGTACTATCAATTAGTTATTCGTTGCTAAAACGGTGACGGAAAACATCGTGAGGAAACCGGCACACCTGAGAGATTCTTCAACGGTGTGTCAAGCCATGTCAGAGGCCTACAGGCGGTTTAAACTCTGACACCAGGTTGTTCATCAACCATACTATAAGGGGAATATAATATACATTGTTATAGGTACTGTATATAATACATAACTGCAGAAAATTAATTTTATATTACTGAATGTAATGACGATCCTGAAGTGTATTATAATACTGTATCATATAAGTATATTTTCAATGAATGAACGTAGTACCTATCATTATGAGCGACTATTAAAAGCTTCTTATATTATAATTCCAGTAGGTAGTAAATACAGTATACGTTGTTATAATTAGTATAAGCGTAAAGCTATTACCAGGAAGGCTAGATATCAGGTATATTATAATTTTAGCCGACTACCAGCTCAAGTAACCGGGTTCATAATATACCTCTATATATCTACATAGGAATGTTATCCTAGCATCCGCCAGCGATTACGTTTTCGTAGACTTGAGAATTGGGTTCACAAAATTAATATAAATTAGAAATGTCATTACTAAAAGTGAGAATTGGGCAAGGTATTTGATTGACGACTGATTCACGCAGTGGCTAAGCGATTGGACTGCTGCGCTAGGGGTTGTGGGTTCGATTCCCGCACGGGACAAAAAATTGTGTGATCCACAGATGTTTGTCCCGAGTCTGGGTGTTTGTGTATGTGATATTTCATGTTTGTGAAACGCACCCACGATTCAGGAGAAATTCCTAGTGTGGGGCGACGTTTTTAAAAAAAAAATAACTAATAATATACCTCTATATATCTACATAGGTATGTTATCCTAGCATCCGCCAGCGATTACGTTTTCGTAGACTTGAGAATTGGGTTCACAGAATTAATACAAATTAGAAATGTCGTTACTAAAAGTGAGAATTGGGCAAGGTATTTGATTGACGACTGATTCACTAAGTGACTGGCTAAGCGATTGGACTGTTGCACTAAGGGTTGCGGGTTCGATTACTGCACGGGACAAAAATTTGTGCGATTCGCATATGTTTGTCCCGAGTCTGGTGTTTGTGTATGTAATATTTCATGTTCGTGTAACGCACCCACGATACAGGAAACATACTTAGTACTGGGCAACGTCTTAAAAATAAATGTTGCTGTAAAAAAATAGTTTCCTTTATCTCAAATAACTATATATATATTTTTTTTTTATTATTATTATCACAACATAACACCATTACAGTAAATAATCACCAAAGCGATGTTATTTGAATCTTACTAACTAACATAATAGTAGTAAACAATAATAAAACAGCCTGTATTTCAAGCGGTAGGCAGACGATTAAATAGTACACCCACATTACCTACGCCAGTTATGTTATTAGTTTTTTACTAAATAAAACAACTGCCACTCAGATTTTTGACACACTTACACATCTGCCTACTCTAAAAGAATCTAATAAACTTTTTCACAAAACATAATAATATTTATAATTAAAACAAAATGACAAAACTCCATGACGCGCTGTCAAACACAGTTTTTAATATGTACATTTCAAAATAACAGAGGCAGAATGATTTCAAGCCTTTTCCCATTAGCTTCGAACATGAAAAACTCGTATAGCTGTCATTTTTAGACGCAAGTATGAACTACAATTCGCCTGTCGAACTTTTGGACGCCGTTGCTATGATTTGTTCTGTGTTTTGAGTGAGTGAGTTGGGCAAAATGAGAAAAAAATGATTTAAACTTTTGCGTTCGTTTTTTTGTACGTATTTTGCCTAGCAGAAGTGATTTTATCGAACGATTACCCTTTATTGTGAGTAGTGTTTAGTACTACTTATTACCTATATTGCAACTTGAACATACTATTATGTACTTTAAGCCATTGATCTCGACGTTTGTGTATGTTTTTTTTTTGATAAGCACTGTCTTATTTGTTCAAGGAAAACCAAATTATTGGTGATCAGATTATGAAACTTTAACTTATAATATATTTATGTTAAGTCTATGTCATTTTTACTATACCTATACTAACAATACTAATACTTTTTGAGGACAATGCGGCTTTCATTTATGTAACGTTATTCGTTGCAGTTTAGTATTGCTGTTCTAATATGACACACACAAAAACATTGATTCAAGCTTTCAAATATCTTAAATAATATTTTAAACAAGAGGAGTTAGTCTTACCGATTACAAGCTTACAATTTAAACATCTTTACCAATGTTAAAGCTTAATCTAGCACTACCGCACGGCAGACAGTACATTCTTTCTTATAAATTGATACGTCAAGGGGGCACAATCGGGCTTCGGATAAATTTATCACGCCGGAGGCCTAATGATTGATGAGATTCACTGACCGGTTACGGGGTCCGTCGATCCCGTTTATTTTCGGCTGTGATTTGTGATTTTTGCGGTGTACGTGAAAATTGTGGTGCGTTTGCAGAGATTGTGTGGTTATGTGATGAAACTAGGGCAGGGATGACAAACTTTAGTGGATCAATCCGCCATTTTTTCTAATGAAATGGTTAATGAGGCTACAGATGTGCCATTAAATAATTTTGAGAAAAACAAAAGAGGAATAGTTCCATGTGACGGACAGACTTGTCGTAAAATAAGACGTATTTTTATATTTATTTAATTCTAATTTAATTACAATACTTACTATCTAAATGGAAGCGCAAAAGTTCCAGAATGACGTCATAATGCCGCAAGTCTCCAAAAAATCGAAGAAATAATAAATCACTTCATAAGCCGTGACAAATTGGAAACTTAATCCTTGTTATAGGCGGAGATCAGGATGTCTCGCGACCTAATTTGTATTTTTTAAACGAAAACGAGTCGCGAATTACCCGACGGTGTAGATATAGGCCAACCGAGAAATTACGCTAAAATGAAATGCAAATTAGACAAATTTATTATTATCCTGCGGTCAAAAAGAAAATCCCCAAGAGAGAAATACAGAAAGTGATTAATAAGAGCCCTCCAAGATTTTGGTCGGCAATGCAAAAAATACTTAATAACTTCTTATGCGTAGTACTTTATGATCTTGGTGCTTTCATTGTAACATAATGGATACATTACTGAAATTAGGATTAGAAAAAATTAGGAAGTTTATACACTTAATACCGTAAGAAGTGGCTCAGAATCAACGTTGATCTAATGACTGTATCAAAAAGGAAAAGGCTTATTTTGCTTTGTTCTAAGAATTAGTTTGGTTGCAACACAAATCCTATTGGTACCAAGAGAAAATGTTTTTGAGGTACGTAGTCAAATATGGCTTAGTAGCCAGTGGCTATATTATATGGATTTCAAAGAAACCTAACAGATTGTATTGATTGTGTCTTTTGTGCCTATTACTTATAATATCATTATCTTTTCTGCTAACATACTCATTGGAACCTCGTCTGAACGTTTGCAGTTGTACTCATCGGTCCAAATTTGAAAGAAAAGTCTTTAGGAATATGTTCTGTCTGTTATAACAAAGAGATTATGAAATATGAACATGTAAATAAAACAAATGATTGTGGTTTCCCCTCATTCAACGTAATAAGAGATAGCTGGCCCGCCTCCAAGCAGAGAGAGAACGGCTCACATAATTTCCAAGTGTTATGTAATTGTTGTCGCGGCATAAACTTATCCCAAGACAGTCCAATATATTGCGGAACTCATCGAAATATCAACAGACGGTATTTATGCCAAAAACCAAGGTTCTGATAGAGAATGTTTGATAACTGATTCCATGGTAGAGGTGAAAATGGGTTAAAATTCAATTTTATGTAAAAAGGATAGTAGATTAGACCTTATCACATCAGACTGAGTAATCATCATCATAAGCCCGTTGCAGTCCACTGCCGGACACTCCTCCCAATGTACGCCACAAAGCCCAGACCGAGTATTGGCAACATATAGCGAGAATAAGAAGATAGAAGTGGTACAAATATAACCAACAATAAGCCATGATAAAACTTGTAAAAGTATCTATACAGTGGCTCAATAGTGTATCCTCTTTGAATACCTCTCAGAACAAACTACCAGACAAATTCGATAGATTTCGTTTATCATCGAAGCTTCTTCCAGAGAACTATGCATCATTCACACAGTCAAAAAAGCTACGTGATAATACAACGCTAATCAAAAACGTTATAGCATATTCTCACGACACGGAAGCATCGAACACACCCCCTTCCAATACCGTATAAATAAATTCCGAATATTCCGATTGGAATTCCATAATACGGGCGAAAAAGTACAATGGAACGAGTATCACAAAATATCAGAGTACTTGGTGTAAATACGGGGTATTGGTATGAAACGGTATCACTTTCATCTAAATATGAACGAAGTTTCAATGGCCTTCATATTTTTAGTGTTGTGCGAATCGATGAATGTTTGAATTTTTAGAGGACAGATGCCGCTGTTGACATGTTTTGGGAATTGCTTTTTAAGCTGTTTGTTTGATCCGGTTTGGACAAAATGGCGAAGCGTTTAGCGTGTTTCATTTGTGCACTGACAAAGGTGTACGGTTTTTTGTAATGCATTTGTTTGCTTGTGTGATTAGTTTTGCATACTATATATACTTATTCTCAATATGCTGTATAAAGATAAAATATCTTGAGTATTTCATCCATTACAGTTTTATAGAACAACAGACTTACTAAGTTCGAAATTTTCTTTGAAAATAAAATATTTGTTAATACAGTAGGTACCTAGTTGCCGACCTAATCCTATTACACCTAACAATGACTGAAAAGTCGGAGTTTGAACGCAGAATTTCTCTTTTGGCGATAGCAATCCAGCTAATGAGTTCACCGTAGTTGTTCCAGCGGATTCTAGATTCTATCCACGATTCCTCGATTATTCGAACGGTTGGACCTCTATCGTTTCAATAAGCTTAAGCTGCGGTTTCTAGCTTTATCAGGAGCTAGGAGCTAGGTGTTAAGACGATGCCTGTCCCATGGCTCGGCCTAATGAGTATATCCTTAGTAGGTACCTACTTACCTTTAGGTAAAGATATTGTCTACCTAAAGATTTTGTTGCTTAGGGTTACATAAATAAGAATTTTCTGTCGTATAACTTCTTTAGGCCTCAGCTAAAAACCAGCGCTGTTGCTTCAATGTCTATTGGTTCGGCCTTATGAGTATTTCCTTAGTAAATAATAGATTAGAAAATTGTATACCGTCTAGCTTAAGGTTACATAAATTAGAATTTATTTGTATTATAACCGCCTAATTTGCTGACCCAAAAACAAACTGAACTGCACCAGTGGTGACAAAGCGTACTAAAGAGAACCTATTGTCGAATGACAGTTTACAATGCAAAGACAGCTACACAAGCGACACCGTCACCCGCATAAAAAAGTTTGCAGCTTGATATATTAATATTCGGCTGTACCAACAAGCGGCAACAGTAAAGTGTGTAATCTACCTACAACACTTCCCTACCCTAAGGACAAAACACTCGTAAGAAATGAAACAATATGTATACTTGCCCAAATTTAATCCGCAGAGCGTCAACATAAAGTTAAATTATCTCGGAATTAGGTTGGCGATATATGCCTTTACATAACCTTGTGTATAATATATGGAAGTAAATAAAAAAGGGGACAAGGCTTGTCGTGTTTCTTATTGGAATAATAGGGGTTTATGGCCACAGAGCAGGTGTAAGCGGTAGGTCTATGAATCAAATTATAAGCTTTACAAATATACAAATAATGAGTTATAGATAACCTACAATTTAAGATCAACAGATGCAGACATTTTAGTTTGTAGAGCTTATGCACGAATTGCTTAAAAAACTTATATTAAAAAGTAAAGTTCCTACCTTACCCTACCTAGATCGAAGGGATTTAAAATTAGTTACATTGATTTATAAAAATATATACCTAAGTCCAAATACGACTATTTGGTACCACACTATGTGATACACTATTTACGGAACTAATATGCCTAAAGGCAAATAGTGGAATACAAGCACAGTACACAACAATAAAGCATTAATAAACCAACCACATGTCAATTCAAATAAAGCCGATAATAATTAACTGACTATTGAGTACACAACTCCAGTTTGTATAATAACATAGCCACAACTGTATGCTATACGGCCTCTTTGCATAAAGAAATACAAAACAAAGAGTACCCGTATTGATTTATTATGCTGCTCAATTGCCCTTTGATTTGAGGTGACATATTTGAACTACTGGTTTTCAGTACTCTGTGATTGCCTTGACCCGAAGTTTAGTTTAACGGTTTGTTTTTCTTTTTAGTCTTTGTAGTTTTATAATATTTACCTAAGAGAATTAAGAAAATTTACTTTTTATTTAAGTATTTGAAATATTGTTTTCGTCTCGCCTTTATTTGAAATGTCACTTTTAGATAGTTTCGCTATCAAAACGATGTTTTGAAATGTAAACGTTTAAAATGTTGAAAATTGAATTGAGATTTTGGCTCGTAAAAACGTTCAATCAGCCGGGATTTCTAAACCAACCGCCAAACCAGCGCTTCCTCTACAGCTAAGACGGGAGAGGCCAGTCCAAACCTCCATGGAAAACAACCTTAAAATGCGTAGCCTCACAAAACTCCGATAAGAGACTCCACAAAACTGCATATTGTTATCAAAATTACTCCATATTGCCATGTTTGGTATAAATCACGGGCCAGATTAGGAAAAATACGGTTATCAGTGTGTCTAGAGGGTTTATTACCCGTGAAGAAATATGGCGTTCGCTTTAAGTACTTCCGTTTAGCTCTGTGTGTCATAATTTGGGTGTGTTTGTGTTCTGTAAGTACTGAAGATATTTGTAAGTACTTGTTTATGAAGCGATTTGGTTTCTTATCGGAATGGTTGTTTGGGAGTCTAATATTATGTTATTTAGGGATGGTTTTGCTTTTATGCAATGTTTAAAATAAACACATCGTATTAGATTCTAAAAATATTTTAATCCGCAGTGATCCGTTTGGAGAAAATAATAACAATACTGTTTATAATAAACAACTGTTAGGCCTGTTAAGAATCCACTAAATCTTCCTTCAAAAACCTTTCTACACATAATTTACAATTATAAGTACACAGTTGCCAAGTTCTGGTTACTGTCAAGATCGATAACGGCCATGCTCATTCCTTAATTAATTAACTAATTACTTCTCAAGACTGTAAGTGTAATTAATTAGTCAGTCGACGTGACTCGCCAATAAAAATCTTTGCTACTTTTGCTTTACTTTTGCATAACGTTATATTTTAAAAAAGGACGCTTTGATTCTACCGTTATAATTTGAATTATAAACCAATACTAGGAATGAGAGTTCTTTCAAATTTATGAGTATCTTTCATGATGAGTATTAGGGATATTAGAATATGCCTTTTATAGCCGATATAGCTCGAAGATTAAGCAAATTGAAGTGCCAATAAGCAGGCCACAACGTTCGAATAACCGATAACCACTGGGGAAGAAAAGTTCTCGAGTAGCGACCACAAGCCGGAAGACGCAGCGTTGGCAGGCCTCCTACCAGGTTGACTGACGACATCGTCAGAGTTGCGGGCTACCGGTGGATGCAAAAGGCAAGTTGTCGTACATTGTGGCATTCTCAGGAGGAGGCCTTTGTTCAACAGTGGATTTTATACATACAGATTGTTGATTTAGGTGCAAGTATACTGACTACTCGAGCGATAAAAAATAACAAAATCTTGAACTATGAGCCTATTTTCTCCATCAAAATAACATTTGGAACCGTATTTCATATGAAATGAAAATATTTTGAATTTGATTTTGCTACCTAATCCTTGCTTTTATATGTAATATCATATATATATAAGTAATCATATATAAGTTGTGGCTTTAGTTTAAAATTACAAATAATCTAAACATATACATTTTCAACTGTTTATAGCTATTTAGATATTGTACAAGACTCGTTAGTTTACACTGTCTTGCTCTTGAACACAACAACAAATTATTTTGGATCGATTTCCAGGTGGGATTATTGGAATTTATATACGGAATTCTGGATAGCAGAACAAGGTCTAAATTAAACCTAGATAGGAAGCGATGGACACTATGTCCGTTCCCTGAAACTCATAGCGCCTGTCAAACTTTGGATGTAGTGTTGTCTACTTTCCTGTTTGAGGAACGTGGTGAAACAATGAGAATATATCTAGATACTTAACTGGTTACTCCTTCACTCAAATTTTTTGAATGATGGATGAAATTGTCTTCTTGGTCTTCGGCCTTTGCCTCTACTACAGACGATTTAAACAGTGTCATGTAGAGGTAGGCACTGTTTTTGTGGCTAAATAACCCAATTCTACTACACCTTACGCAGGTGTGTGTAGCGGCAGGTGGGTTAGTATCAATTTGGATTAAATTATACCTGTCATAATCTTTTGCATGTCAAAGAATATAGATTTCGATAGACTTGAGAACAAGTTAATATACCTTTTTCCGTTGTCTGTAAGTCAGCGAAAGCCGATCCATATTTGAGGAAGATACCAAGAATAATTTAAGCTACATTTCTTTTAAATGAAGCAAAACCTTTCCCTTTCAGAAAGTAACACAACAAATATACGAAGACCAGTCCACTATTGTTCGCGATTTCTAAGACGGCCGTACTTGAACTTTCATCAGGCCAAAGGTCCGGCTCTGTATAAAAAGGCTCGTAAGGCGGTCATAACATCACATATACACACACATGCACACACACGGTACACTCACAAGCTTATTTGCATACACGTGGAGGCAAAGGGTTGTTATTAGTTTATGCTAGCCTAGTACAGCGTATTAATTGCACTAAGTTAATAAGATTTTCCGTTCCGTTTTTTAATAAGTTAGGTCTTGTTGGTAAAGATATACATACATACCTCTTGATCATCCTCTTTTTACATGTTTAACTTTATGTAGGTATTATACAAGAACGCTGGACGAATATATATTCGATTAGAACGGTAAGTGTGGGAATGATATCATCCACATACATTCACCATTCTATTCGTCTAGCGTTTCGTGGCATTCTTACCATTTGTCTAGAAAAACAGATTTTATAAAGAATATTTTTTTTAAATAAAAATGTCTTTTCGGATTTTCACAGACTTACCTGATTCTAAACATATATGCTATTTGATATGTTACTTCTAATATTATATATCATTGCTTTCTCTCGTCCAAAATACACGTACCCGAAGACGCCGGATCCCTCGGAGAATATATAGATCTGTATGTAGACCAATCAGATATTAATTCCGTGCAGCAAGCGATCCCATACTCGAAGTTAATAATTCTATTGTGTTCTTCCCAGTAGCTAATATAAAAAGGAACTTATTAAAAACGTCCGATTTTATGATCCTTACTTGACTCTACATAGACTGTGTCATACAAAAAATTAATAGATACCTACTCTATGTATTTTTTTAAATTGTGTCTGTCATATTATACTAGAAAATTAGCTATAATATAAGCTTGGCGTAGTTTACGCATTAGTGTTTTCTGTATAAGTCTAACCTATGACCTATAAATTTGATATTATTAAGTTAGATTTAAATGGGACGCCCTCTGGCCAGATAGCGTGACGACTTGCATTAGAGGGCCTGCAGCGACTGGGTGCATAAAGCAGCAGACCAGGGTTTGTGACGTACATTGGGAGAGGTAAATGTCCAGCAGTGACTGCAACGGGCTGATGATGATGATGAAGTAAGATTTAAATGTTTACCAAGTTTTAATTTTTCAGATCAGTTTACACATACAGACGAATTATAGCTTATACCATTATTATTAAATAAAACATCCCAAAGAATAGTATCTACCTACGTATAGGCATTATAAAAACGTGATTACATAACGGAATCTAAGTATAAAAATAAGGAATTCTCCAAACGTTTGACAATGAGTGTAGAGTTGTGGACGCGACACTTTTCTCAACGTATTTACAAATTCAGGGGTGCACGTGTTTGCCAATTTGCCAGCCCCTGTTCGCACCTGTTGGGAACTTTTACTGCTACATTGAGACGGTTTATAGCCCACATACGGTATCTAATGTATGCATCCTTTATTAGGTTGGGTGTCTTTTAAGCAATAGGCGCGGTTTGATCCATTTAAGAATGTGGGTTTTTAGGGATTCATTACGGTATTGTGTTATGGTTAATTATATATGTCTATTAAGTCTAAAAAAACAGATGAATGAATTATTTACTTTAGATATTAAGGAATAATATGATCAACATCGAATTATTTATTTAAGGGCGTTGTTTATGCACTTTTATTAAATACCACATGCAATACTACCCTAAATAAATACCGGTATATCTTTACCTTGCTAAAGCGACATCCAAACACAAATCTCTTAATTTTATTGATACTCTAATCAATACATTCCATGGAAGTAGTGCTTTGAAATACTCAAATGTAAGCTAAAAAGTATGATTTTTATTAACACTCTTTTGCAACAGCCAGAAAAAATTTAAGCAAAACGCTTCGATATTGGCGGGGTGCTATCGGGCAATTAGCTACGTAAAGATTTATCTGCCCTCATTGGCTCGCGTTGCAGGAACCAACTGTAACAGCCAAGAAACCGCATCACTTACAGTATTTGCAAAATTGACTTGATTTTTTAAATGTTTTATCTGATCATTATTTACAGACTACTGTGTGGATTCGTTTTCTATTTAATATTCTTTATAAATATGTAATTTATAAGACTACTCATTTATCGTGTGTTTGTTTAATTATTAAAATACCAAGATGTATATGTTATCGATCAAAGCTTGATTCTTCTTTCAAGAGGGTTAAGGTTATTTTTGTACATTAGATGAATTTAAAAACTGTCTTTTATTATTTTCTTTGTGTGATGTCACTGTTCTTTTTGTATAAATGTTTTTCTATTCTATTCCATAAATACAATAGTTTTTTTATGGAAATGCTGATTTAAAGTTGACTGTTGAAACCTTGTCCGAAATAAATAGCAAACCAAACATTCAAGCACACAAACGATTCACAAAAACCAACTAGAATGAAAACAAGCAAGATAACCCTAAAACACTCGTGCTGACGAGCATGGTATAGAACACCATAAAATGCATTTATTACTGCACTCACTAAACAGGTTAACGCGTAAAGATGCCGGATAAACTATACAGGAGAGGGTAATAACACTAAGCAAGTGTTCTAGAATCTTCCTTTTATGTCCAATAATATTTTATAATACATAAACCACCTCATTGATCTGACGGTCGTTAATAAGTGTGGCGCGAGGATCTAATTTTATTGTTGGTCCGATTCTTAAGATCTGATCTATTTGAAAATACTAGAAAAGTTTCTAGCTAGTTGAGGGTTGGAATTGGCTTTGCACGTTTTTGTTACTAGGATATAATTTTATTAAAGTACGAAGTTGACACTACATTAAAAATGAAAAAGCTTGAATTCAAAAAATGATGTTCAAAGAATATCTTTGATCTACGAGTTTACCAGCACGTCAGGATTTTTTCTAGCCCAACAAATAGTTAATGCGTATTATGACAGGAAAAAATACCAGTGTATTTTCCTGGTACTATCCCGAAGGCTTGTATTTATGAAGAGGTTTACCGAGAATTAATTAAAAGAAATATTTATGAAGCGTAATTCAAGATTGTCTTCATAGCAAAATAATAAAGAACTATCCTGCATATTTTAAATTATGAAAAGATCAACCTTTAAATATATAGGTATATTTTTCTAAATGACGTCATACAAAGGCACATTTCAATATTACGTCACTAAACTCTAATACGGACCCTACATTTCTAGCCCACCAGTAATCCCAACACAAGTACATCTTAAACAACCAATTTATTCCGAGTTACAAAATCACTGGCACATTAACGCCGGCAACCAATTTCTGAAGTGAATGTAATCAGCAACCGAATTACCTCACCGCGATGAAATTCCAATTATTTAACAATTACCAATTTGTGTGGGTGTGCCACGTAAAACAGAAGCTTGGTAATACCACGGTAGTGTGAATACCTACTATTGTTTCACACATTAAGTCGCATCATTTTACACGTGGCTGCGTTGTAGTGACAGTTATGACGGGTAACTGTCAGAGTGTTAGCAACACTGGATGCTGTTAAGTTAACATGTTGTTAACACTGCATCAGTTGCATGTAAATACACAAGCTTTATAGGATTTGATGTAATTACTTGTTGTGCATGATTATACGTGTGCACACGTTAAACCGAATTTATATTAGGCATGGAAATGGAAAAAAAAAGCTTGGAGGTAAAAGCCGTACGAATATTTCGTTGCCTATTACGTTAGTTGAGTAAACAAAAAAAGGGTTATGATAAAGTCAACTTATACCTTTTAAAACTAACATAAATAAAAAATAATACCTACACATAAAAATATAAAAAGCATCGTAATATTGATCCCCATCGATGTCAACTGGTAACGTGCCCAAAAGACTGGCTGCATTGCCACGTTGAATAGCAATGCTTATTCTTTGGCCACGTGTAGACTCAACTAAGCGTTTCGCTATGTCTCTAAAAAGCGCGTGAGCGCTCGGACCCCATAGTCCAAATGTTTCGACCCCAAACGGCTTAAAAATATAATTACCAATTAGGTTATTGTATTTCCGCCGCTTAAAATAAATAATTGTAAAATATTTTTCAACGATATTAAATTAACAAATAAAATACCATAACTCATACCTTCAAATTACTCAATACTTAATTTTACGTTTTATCTACATAATTAGAAGAGGTCAAAACAATATACCTAGTACGTAAACTCGCATACCTACCTATTACATGTTGATTTAGATTTATAAGTGGACGAAAATAACAGGAATTCGTTATTAACGAAGTGTGTCGGTAGTACAACGTCATATTGCCACGTAATGACAGTTTTACAACAAAGAAATATTTTAAAAAGGTTCACTTGACACAATGGGCGAATGGGAGTTTTAAAATTAAGTTTTCCATTGACGCAATAATCTAACCTGATTGTTTTAGGGATAAACGTCTTCCATGTCATTGCTTAAGTTTAAGGTATTTTAATATCAAGTTTTATTATGATTGGATAAGCGGTTCAGTCGTAAAAATATTATTGACTGACCTATTTTTGCGTGGTTGCCTCGTTGGTCTAGTGGTCGGTAAGCACAACTGGTAAGCAGGTTCCTGGTTCAAATCCCAGGTCGGGCAACGTGTTACTGGGTAATTCTATTAAGTAGTTCTCAGTAGCAGCACGCAGTCTGGATTTGTGCTCGTTGATGTCAATAGGCTCGCCTCCTATTATATTTGGACCTATAACAACTGGCAAAATATGGGTACCCACTGCTGCCTAAGTTTATACTTTAATTTTGCGTAAGGGTTGACCCTTTCCAGTGTATCACATAAATATGATACATGGAGATTGGAGATTGTCTAACTGCTGTGTCTACCGTCTAGACAGGACCTGTTAAAATCAACGTGATCTTCGTCTGAGTAGTAGTGTTTTATTTTCATTTATTTATCATTTAAAAAAATGTATACAATGTTTTATATGAATAGCAACTTAAAAAAACCACTAAGGTTTATAACCAGTGTTATTTTGAGTGTATGTCGTGTACAAAATACAAAATCTTACATAACCGTTACAAAATATATTATAAATATTCATCTTCCTATTCCACATCATTTTCATAATTAATTGTAAGTGGGTATTCTGCATTATTATTTATTCTTTGGCAGGCGGAACCAGGTCCCTATCGCAGTACATTTTATTTGCCACACTCCTCAGTAATTGCCCACCGCCTACAATTCAAGTACGGTGCAATTCTTTCTACATTTTCCGACAAACTTTATTTGACATTTCATGGAACCGTTACAAAGGTATTTTTCAGTTTCCTCAAAGAAATTGTTATTTAAATAATAGTAGGATTTTTAATAATATGTAATTATGTTATACGAGCTATTGTTTAACGCTAGTTTAGTGGTATTTTACATATATGAATACTTTAAAACCATTCCTTGAACTACGTGGATAAAGTAAACTCGTGCTTCATTATAATTCTCACATGAAAAAGTTATTCTGCGTTATCTTATCATTGTAACGTACGCTAGCTATGATGTATGCTATTATTAAACTTCACAGTTATAAGCATTATACTTTTTTTTCGAGAACACTATTTTATGGTTTGTCTTGAAATTGAAATATAACGACAATATTATAATATAGGAGTGATCAAGCTAAAGTGTTTTTTGAGGATCGTAATGACATAAGTAATTATAATCATCTAGAGTTTCATCGTAGTTGATAACCCCTTGTAACTGTTCACTCTACAACGCGACTTTGTTTATGTAGCAAGCATTTACCAAACATTGTACTTTATGAAAAATACATTTTCAAATCGGTTCATAAATGACGGAGTTATGAGATAGCACATAAAAAAACATACAACGGAATTGAGAACCACCTTTTTTAAGTCGGTTAAACGTATACAAAAACCCTAACACAAACTTTAACTAACTCCACCGCTTATTACAGGACGTTAAAAAAGCCAGCAAATGATTTGCAAATACCTTTAGTGTAGACAACGGTCATAAACACGGACACGGCCATATTATTTCCATGTCTGTCACAGTACACGCGATAGAATCAACTTTATATGACCACCGCGCAACTGATACTGAACAATTGGAGTTTGTAATTATGTTCGTATTGACGCATGGTTACAATTGGTGTCAATATAGAACGAGAACAAAAATGGCGTACAAAAAGTTCTGTTAAATAATACTTAGGGACACACAAAATAAGTATTATTACTAAAATGCTATACGGATTAAGATACCTGAAGTTATTTTAAATAAACTACTTTAAGATAATTTGAGATTTCGTCGTAAGTTTTTAACTAGTCTCAAAAATAAAGATAGAGCCGGATTTTTCAAACAATTGACCCCTGAAAATAAATCCATAACCAAAATTAAAGGGTTAGAAAAGAAATACTTAACCTCTTTACATATTATTTTTTTTATCGTAAGAAACTGGCAGTAAAATCCCGGTGGGCACGAACAATATGTCAAACATGGGATCCAAACTCGCGACAAGTCATTTATATTTCATCATACAATTTCCTTCATATTAGGTAAATAAATAATGTGCCTAACGGATGGAACAAAAAACGGGTGTCCCACGTCAAATTATTTCATAATTAAGGCCGGGCGCACACCTGGTGCTGGGACTGTCACTGAATCACACGTATACAATGCTTTAAATGTGGAATAAGATTTATTTTTAATAAAACGTGTTTGACATATTTTTGTGCCAGTTTTTTTTAATTTTAGTCTTTAGGTAAGCCTTGTTGGTGAAAGGATTATTTTTGTATGGAAAAATATGGTATATATAGGTATTTTTAAAGAATTTAAATGGAATTCAACGCGGTTTTTTCTACGCACAAACGCCAATACTCAGAAAAATATCTGCGATCACACTAATTTTATTCCGTGCCGCCAGGGTTTCTAAAAGAAAAGTTTAATCTTTTATAAACCCTAATTTCATCATCATCAGCCAAAAGACGTCCACTGTGGGGGGGGGGGGGCGTTGCCATAATCCCTACGCTTGGCAAGCAGCTTGGGGATCGCAGTATTGGTAGTCAAGTTACAAAAGACGCTGCTGTCCATCTTCTGGATTTTCCCTTAGTCACCTCTTGCGACACCCACGGGAGTAGAGGAGGTGGTCAATTCTAGGCCGGATACCACATGGCAAATCCTAATTTGCTTGTTCTATTAAGACATAAATCTAACAGGCTAAAAACCAACAATTTCCGAACGTAGAATAAAACAACATATTCCTACCATAACAGGTGATAGAAATTGTGACATAAACATGTAAATATAATAAGAATACATAAAGAACCATTTTATACGCCTTTTTATTATGAAGCTTTATTATTTTTACGAGGATGAAGATTAAACCGTCGAAACGACTGGTAGTAATAATGTGTTGTCTATCAAATACGTAACCGGTTATAGATGGAAATTGGAAACAGAAGCTGGCTTTTGTTGGTTTTACAAAGATTGGAAAAGGACCCCGCGGGGTGACGGATGGTAGGCCTCGCTACCCTGAACATAGAACTTATGATCATGGGTAATATGTGAATGTATAAACGGTGGATAAAGAGAATTCAATGCCTCTTCCCGTCTCAGGGAGTGACAGATTTGATGTCTGGATAAAACTAACTGTCTATCCCAATGGTCAACAAAACAGTGATGTAGATAAAATCGACTTTTAGAAAATAAACCAAACAACGAACGTGGCAAAACTATGAAATAATAAAAAAGAACAAAAGTCTATAACACTGGCCATATATTCATTGATGAAAAAGAAACCGAGGTTACACACCGCTCAATCCCCAGCAGTGTTTTTATTAAGTCACAGATATAGGTCGACCGTTATTACCGCCGGGTTCCGTCGGTCACTTGCGTCGGTCAATTTTTAGGTAGAATCTAACTTCCCCGTATATTTTATGCGGGTATCCCTTTCTGCGGATTACCGACAAGTTTTGGTTAAGTTTCGCCTTTTGATGCCACGATTGTTCGACCTTTGAATTTAAGTTTGGTTCGTTTGTTTTTAAATTGGTGGTTAGCTTTGGGAATTCTATTTTCAAATACGCTAAGGCTTTTTTTGTTTTCGGATTTTTAATACGGTTTTATGTTAGTTCGAATATTGTAGAAAATTCTAAATTGCCTGATTTAACTTTTACAAAATTAGGAAAAGTAGTTTCGTTATTTTCGTCGTTGTAACAGTAATTTATATTTCGTTTCCAACCAAAATATACCTGGCATCTAAAATTAGAGTGTTCAACAGGGTTTTACGAGTCGATTGGAGTAACAACAAGTGTAGCAACAATCTAGCTATTACATCGCGCCGGTTGCATTTTCAACTGTAAACCGGGCACTGTCAAAGTATAATGAATTGTAAGAGAGAAACCGGTAGGCTGTAAAAGTTACCCCTTGTCACGAAAGGGGCAAGGCTCACGCGATGTTAATTAAAAAAGCGGCCGAATCTAAATTATGCTGATGTGCCAGTGGTTCAGTATCTTATAGTTTTCATGCGTCGTTGCTAACTGACATTGGTGGCACTTCTGTCAAAGCGTGTCTTTCTTAACCTATGTTTTTAAGACCAGAACTCAAAACGAATCTAACCCATAATTGCTACATACAATGCAGCAGTGAAAGTCATAAATAAATGTTTTTAAGCTTATTTAATATCTATTGTCAAATTATGTTTCTCCGAATCTAATTCCCATAAAAAAAACAGTACCTAGAAAAACACTAACTTTATCAACAAGGTAATTTCATTATCATTTGCTCCATTCAAATGTTGGGCTACCAACCTGGGGATTACATTATAACAATCATAACAAGTTTTTGTGATATAAACTTAGTTGCAGAACGGTTGCCTGGCAACTCGTCTCTTCTATTTGTCAACCTATTAAGTTGCTTATTATAATAGTAGCGGGTTGCTAGACACTAAAATTAATTCCCTAGGACACACTGGGCTTCATTGTCTATGGATTCGCTTTGTTTGGCTACCATTGTAGATCCTAGCTTACAGGACTTGCGGGATCGGTACAAGCGGGCAAGCGGGCTTGTCCTAATACCAGAGCAACAGCGTATATAGGTGGATAAATATATTGGTTCAAATCTAATTTATATTGCCTATAACATCTACGATGGGAATCGGACCAACCATCCATTCAACTTCGATTTGTTCGAGGTCATTATACGTTTTTACTTTAAAATTCGCGTCGGGAGCATGTTTGTGTTACTGTAAGATAAATGTCTTTCCGTCTATCTACTGAGACACAGAACTATAACCTAGTCTAAGAGACAGGGCTTCTAATGAGCTTCACAGAGAGAGAGTGATATTTTTATCTTGTTTTTTATTCTTATACAACAAGTGCTGCTTAATTAGCCCTGTAGCCTTCTCCTTTACTTTACACGTCTATGGTTAATTAAATCGTAACATAAACTATACATTTTTGCCTATGAGGTAGTGCCTATAATTATGTACTACGTTAGTTATAAAAAACCAATCCCAAATTAAATACAGTAGTTACTTACGGAACCCTAACCCCTCGACTGTTGGTCAACGGCCTTGCCTCCCAAATAACCTTGTATTCCAGTTTTATTTGAAGCATAGACGCGTCTAACTAATGGCTAATATCTACTTTCATAACGTAAAAACTCATGGCGGGCTAATTTAGACGAAATGGCGCTATGCTTGCCATTAGTGAAGTGTTATCTTGTGGGCACAGCTGATAAGTCATTTAATGTCTGAATTTCACGTGTGAGGGTTAAAGGTATGGAGTGGGTTGTGTGGGCGAGGTCAATGACATGCGGGTTTCATAAAACTTATGAATGTGCGTATGTATTCTGAATGTATAATCTAGATAGTATGTTTGAATATTTTATAGGATGTCCCTTTAGTCAAAGTTTTAATGTTAATTTTCAATGTATTTTCAACATCATTTGACGTGTATTTGCTTGATTATTTGAATACAGCACTGCCTAAAAAATATGTTAGACAAATGGAAATACTAAACCCCATTTTTAAATGCTCTTAATGGGTAGTCAAATGTGTGTGTGAGCAAACACACAGGAATAGAGGCGTAATGATTTATAACATAACTTTAATTCTTTATTGACGTAATATACAAACATGTCATAATATATTAAATAAAATATTAATTCCCTAACTTGTGACTGAATATGATACCAGGTGCTTGTTTTTACAAACTGGTTTGAACCGTTCGAAATTTAGTGCTTGCGCATTGTAGGGTTAAAGACGTAGTGCAAATTTTTAATCACACATAAAAATACCTATATATTTAACCCTACAATGCGTAGCGCATTTTCTGTGCACACCACAGAGAGGTTCCCACGCTAAACGTAGCAAGTTAAGCACAGACGTCGCAACATAAATAATTACACGGTCACTGCACACGAGGTCACAGGGACAGGTTTACCGTCAAACCGCGATGTTGTGGTTCAGCTAAGTTTTCGGTGGCTGGTATTACCCTCATTTTGACTCGTTTGACGGTTTTTACCAAGTTGTGAATGGCTCAAACGATGGCTTAGTGCGCTTGATGCTTTAGCTGCAGGCGGATTGCGGACTGCAAGAATTTTTTGGAGCCTAGTGTATGATATGATGTATATAGATATTATGACGCCTATAGCTACTTTTCGAAGGTTTAGGTAAAGGTGTAGTTTTTACTTTTTGCTAAAGATACCTATTAAGGCGACCTTTCAAAAGTTCGACTTAATTTCACTTTGACTCTGATAAAGATACTTGGATAAAGGTAGTTATCTAATCCCAGACTACAACTAGGTACCTTAGTTGTATTCTGGGATTAAATAAATACCCAATGAATAATAAAATACAGGCTCTGCCTAGTTTGGGATCGGATGACCGTGTGTGAGTTGTCCAAATATATTATTATTAATGAGTAGCAATAGGGTCCCTATCGCCTTAGATTTTCAATGGCTAGCGAAATGAATAACCACACAAACGTATGCCTACTGCTTTTAGGAATATAAGCCTTCTAATTTATAGACAACAGTTTCATCATACAAAACTTTCGCAAACATGTATTTCTTACTTCCATAACCAACAAAAATTATCATTATAAATCGCCAGCATTCAAGTCCTCTCCATAAAATGTATCATACTTAACATTAATCCAACTTGACGTACACCGTACTTAATATAAACTGACAATAATAAAGCTTTGCCAATTCATTCGAAAGCAATATGAGAGCGTCCCGTTATGGATTTTATTTAAAAAGGCGCATGTTCCATGACGTCTCTCGAACCGAGGTTTCATAAAACGCCATGCCATGGTTTGTGCAGTGTTTAATGTTTTATAAATATGATAAAGTTGATACGGATGGATTTATAACCGAATTATTGTTGGCAGCTCTGTAAAAGTACATCAATAATCTCTTTTGTAGTATTTTTAATGAAAGCGTAATTTGAACAACTTTCATAATAATATCTTATTTTCATTTGTTATTGAAATCTCATGTTATCATTCATCATGTGTATGAGGCATGTGATGCGGGTGAATCAAGCGAAAGAAGTATGTCAGGATCGTAGCAAACGGAAATCCGTGGTCTCTGCCTACCCATCGTGGAAAAAGGCTTGACTTTATGTATGTATGTATATTATCATTCGTCTACTGTAGCAGGTACTTTTCTATTTAAATTACAGGTAGTTTTTCTACCTATTTAAATTTAGCAGTCCTCAAAGATAGTATGCCTTCTTTTAAATGTGTGCTCGTTTAAAACACGTGCTTTTATCACTTCCACGCGCATTCAATTGACATTAACTTCTAACTACCTCTCCAAAGTTACGCACTTAACTTTTAAAACACAAGCTGCCTGAATGCAACTATGTTCTCACGATAAACATCTACACTCAAGACTTAAACGGCCAAGATAAGACAGACGCTTTCATACACACTCCTTTCCAAGTTCCATTAACTTTAGCAAGCAAAGGCCGCTGTAAACTATGCATGTATCGTGTGTACATCTCTTTTCATCGCTTACTGGCCACGGTTCACACTAGTTAACATTCCGCCGACCCGACTATAAGGGGATGAAAAAAGTCGACTCAAAGAGAACAGGTTTACCAACAGCTCTCGAGATTCCATCTTTAGAAGGGGCGCGAATTCGATCTCTTTAATGTTCGCCTTTTCACTCAAAACCTTTTCAACGCGCTGCCCTACAAGTTCCCAATACAAAAATTGAATACGAATATTTTTAATTGGAACACGGATGCAGGAACAACGTTTGAGAATAGACCTAAAATTACAATAAAGGTACATGCCGTATTAACATTACAAAGGGACCTTTCGAGTCGGGTCATTCTGTAACCCTATCGTCGTCCATTAGTTAGTGGCAGGTTAATAAGGTTCTTTGTTGTCGCCACTCGACGCTTTCACAATTTCGCCTTGAATGCAGCTTATCTCCGGGCTTGTTTGCTTACACCCTCGGTAAAAGACCCACCGTACTACGTCACTTGCCAATTTTTGTAGCGTTAGTTGGAAATTATGAACGCAAGCCGAGATAGTCTTTGTGTGCTTTGATAAATTTATTTCTTGTTTCATGGAGATTGTTTTTGTATTCTCTTCAAAGAGCCTCGCAAAGTGCATATAAATCTGTAATCCGAGACAGAATCTCTGTAAACGTGTTTCTCTTTGCACTGTATGCAAAAATTGGAGAGCCAACTGAGTTCAACGAATACATGTTTTTAAAACTACATGTTTAGATCTCTTTTTTATGAAAAATAAATATTATATTAGTCACATCAAAGTGTGTAATGAAGCGCAAACCATTGTACAAAGAAGAAAGCAAGAGAAAACTAAATATGTGAAGGTAATCGTTTATTGAAGCCAACATAATAGTAAGTTATCGAGAATATTGTTCCTCAAAATTCGTTGGCTGAGCCTCTCAATAGTCGATTTAGGGGCGAAATGGAAAATTAATGGCACGGAAGTGAAATTCTTCAGATAAACCGGAGACAATAGACTTAGACGATCGTTTTAGAGCCCAAGTAAAGACATTCGGCACCATTACTGACGGTGAGAACGGCGGAGGAGCTGCTGAATTTAGTTTGTTTCTAAAAGATGTTTGGAATCCGCGAATAGAATTCCGAATTCGTAAAAACTGAAGGACTAGTGAACAAAAGCTTGAAAGTAGAAACAAAAACTCAGCAGACCCGTGAATATGTAAAACGGACAAAATAATAAAAAAAACATGAATAGGGAAGTTGGGGTTAGAGAACAATGAACTGGACATTGGTGACACACAAAGTATTTACAATGTTATCCTCTCAAAAGTACACACTACGTATGACTTTAATAGAGATTCAGTTATTCATAACTTATAAAAAAAAGTACATAAAAAAATTAAATGGATTAATCTTTTTTGAGAACAACATCTATTTGCAAGTTATCAAGTTTTGTGAATTAACATCAGCGTTCAACAAGAAACAAGAGCTATCAGATCTCTACAGTTTAATTAAGGGAAGTTACCAATATCCTTTATTTCTGTTTGTTGGATAATCAAGATTTAGATTAGTCAGAACGTCCGTCATAGGTACTACAATTTCAATAAGAACTTGAAACATAATAATAATCAGCTATTAAAGGCACGAAGGGAACACGATGTTGAAGAGAAATTCATCATAACAGGAGTGTGACCGACGCTGGTTAGTCCCGCAAAGATATTGATTTTTACTCCCACATAATCCAAGTCACCACACAAGCCAGTCGAAATACTTAAAAACAAACCAAATTATCACTAGCAATAACAAAACACAAACCATGTAACTTCATAACAGTCCCATTATATTTATCAGTCGGCAGCCTGTTACCAAAACCACTATCAAATTCTAAACAATAGTTGGCGCTGCAGACTGTGGTCACGCGGGCTCAACAATGGCGCTACGATCCGCTGCAAAACGTTATTAAACTTAAATAGAAGGGACCATTGATGCAGAAACTTCCCATTACTGGGGATCGAAAGAAAATCTCTTATCAGAAGCGATTATTGGGCCGGGATTAATATCTAACTGTGTGCCGACAGGAGTAGCGATGGGAATTTAACGATAAAACCTCCGTGGTCGGGGACTTTTTGTTTTTATTAGTTCTTGGTAGTGGAGGCGATGTTTATGGGATAAAATAACATTCTTGGAAGTACAGTGGAAACATTGAGAGCGATCAAGCTGGATTAAGTTCTAGTCTATTAAGCTGGCTTTTCGTCATAAATTAACACTGTTTCTTGTTGCTAGGATACATTTTCAAAGCGGCCAAGATTAAATGAAGTAGTATTAAAGATAAGAAGCATATTTCATAAATTTTCGGCATATGAAACTTCATCCAGTCAGAATCTAAATTCAATACCGTGGAAAGAATTCCATTTCAATGGAAATTCGACTCAAACCATTTCAACGGTGCACGCGGCGAAAACAATATTACCTACCTATTGGTGGACCTCACGAAAACCTATCAAATATGGAGAACCGAGCAATTGTCGAGTTCTATTATTCATTGACGTTATTATACAAATTATAATGAACGACCATTTTCTATATTGTTCTTTTAACGAGTCAAACAATTTGAAATTTATTTTATACATGTAATTGAGCTTGATTCTTCGCGTGTAATAGAGTTAGTTTTAATTTATTCCCATTTCTAAATAAATCTATTTTGAAAATGGTTTTACTTACACTGCTACTTTTAAATACATTGAACATCGTGACGTCAAAAACCTTGATGCCTTTTGAATTTTGATGTTACTACTATTGTTTCTAAAACTAAAAGCTTTTGAAGTAGCTTTGCATATTTTTTACATAATCATCGAAAACTTTCTCTTATAAATATAATTATGTACAGCTACTATCAACTCCAACTGGCAATCATAATTGTTATCTACTAGGTGCGTAGTTATCCCTCATTCATATTCATAAGACAAATGCCGCGAGCGTTTCTGATCGAACAAGGGTTACCAGATTTTAAATTGAATTACTGCCAAGAAGTCTTACTGTTCATTGTGGCAAGTTTTGTGTTCAAAGTTTTGTAAAGTAGATTGAAAGATAACCTAGTTTACGGTTAATAAGATTAGGCTAATAAAGAAAAGTATTATTATTACATTGTTGTACTGATGGTATAAAATCCGTATTATATAGTCTGGAATCACTAACGGGCAGCAAACAAGCGTTGTGATTAGGGATCTTTATACTAAGAAGCCTTTACGAGTGGGACAGTAACATGACTGAATTACTATTGATTATCTATGTTCCTAACATTTCTAAGAAAAATCTTATTTAATATGCTTTATCAAGAGTAGAATATCACAAGCTTTATGGAGCTATCTTTTATCCAAGTTAGCATAAAACATTCTAGTAACTTTGATGTTTAATTCTGAGAATACCGAACCTAGTCCTGTCTTTTGGTGCCCCTGATTCGCTCATGTTTTGCGGCATGAATAACCACTTACATACTACGTTAGATAGCCCTAAATTTATTGTTAGAGAGAACATGAGACCTTAATTAATGGACGTTCTAAATCAAAGCGGTAAATATCTACTGTCTTATGTGATGTTATCAGGAACTGTTGTATTCAATTGTAAGCGAATTAATTGTCTTTCTGCTACTCGGTTCATTGGTTAAGAACCAAACGGCATGGTTGAATTTGATATATAAGAAACTGACTATGATAAGCGAATTTTGAAGTATAAATATGTAGTCACTCGTAATTATCGTTTTAACAACTGTGTTAATATTTGAATGAGCATCATTCTTTATAATAGGAACCCGATGTCAATACTTCCATTTGTGTTATTTAATAAAATCCTAGGCGTTTTGTTTCTGTGATATTCAATTTTATTACATTTTAACATATTTCCGAGAATGTTAATAAATAATCGATTATTTACAAACATAAAAAATGCTGGTAATAGTAACCCGCTTCATATTTCTCTATAGCTAACTATCTAGATACACGTCCAAACAGTTTTCCCAGACAATATTTCCCAAACCTGTTATCGCATTTCCCATTCCTATGCGTACATAGAGGTGTACCACAAAAACCTTTTCAAAACAACGCGCTAAAATTCCAAATATTTACCGGAGCATTTGTCTCTCAATATCCACCACAGTACAACAATGCCCATTCACATACCTTTTCCCTCAAAACTGCACTGTCAATATTCCGTTCCGGTATAAAATAGACCGGTGCAAAGCGGCGAGTCAAACCGCGCCATATCGTCGAGGCTGTGACGTAGATATATTAGCATTTAGATTATGTCCTCTGGCACTAGAGGACACGTGGTGTCGTCATGCCTACCTCTGATTTGTCCCCGAGCGAATGGATGAACCTTGTGTTTAATGAAAATATAAATTCCGGTGTAAAGCTGCTATAAATGTAAGGGGAACTTGGCTGTGGAATGGACGTAACTTTGTGAGCCGTATCTTGGTTTGATAATTTAGGTGGGAGATTACTTGAGACATTAGACGTTACAATTCTTGTACGAGATGGAAATAAAGTCAGAGTGAATAAAAGCAATATTTGTATTATGCTTGACACGTGTGTAACAAAAACTTACATTAGACAGAAAAAGGCTAAATCCGAGAGCAGATGAAAATAGCCTACTACTACATTTGGGATCTTATTAAAAGATGAGAGAAAGTAAGATCGTTATTGAACCAGTGTAGAGCCATTTAGACCTTGATTTCCGAAAATTTCTTATATACACTGTCGGGCAAAATAACTTAGATAAAGAATTCGCATCCTAAATGAATTTCCGAAGAAATTCCATATCGCTCTTTGTATTGTAGAATGTTATCTTGCCTACCTTTAGGTTAACATAAAAACTCGAATAAAGGTAGTAAAAAGAGGTCTCATATTTTTCTCAGCGATATCATGACCTCGATACGTCATCGTGTACGCGTATCGATTGTTTTCCAATCGATCCCTAGCACACATCTATTTTACATGATCACTTTTGCACAATATGACAGCTTCGTTCCTCGTTCCCTTGTGCATATTAAAATGCAAATCAAAGCCGGTGGCTGGCGCCGTAGAATTTTCTTGATATTTTTTTTCCTCCACAAATCGATTCGACATTCGTAATCGAGATAGACGCGAATAGTCACGTCTGTAATATATTTTGGGAGGTGTCGTAAAGACATCTAATACGAAATCTTTTTTACTTATTCCAATATGTGCAAAAGTAAAGTATTTCCCTTTACGATTGTAATAAAATTCTTAATCGAGAATTAATGTTTGTGGAGGTGCGGTAGAGGAATTGTATTTTTTTTGTTTCGTGCCTTCCTATTTTAAGTAAGGTGGAGGTCGCATTGAGGCGGGTTATAACGACAGCTGCCAGCTGACGTCATTCCAGTGTCCTTACCTTTTGTCAATTTTTAGAGCATCTTAAAGATCTGTAGCGCGCGGTAACGACCAACGCTATTTGGTGTCGTCGCTTGACACTGTTTGCTGAAAGAATTAATTTGTAAAATACCAAGATAGTGTCATGCAAATACGAAAACAATCTCTTTGTGTCTTAAAATTTTATGATTTTAATGAACTTGTATTTTGCTGTGTTGGAATTGTATAAAGCCTAGAAAAAATATCACTTAGCAAAAAGAGCTGTGGGACGTGGATTTTACTTATAAGGTAGGTGTATGCAAGAACTTGTCATTATTAGTAGTCTAAATACCTACATTCTGGCACTCATTATCATAACTATGTAAAAGGTGGCAATTACGTATATTGCCATTAATTTAACAGTCACAATTCCCAATATTTAAGTTGCAAAAATACTTTCGTTCGTCAACTTTCAAATACGCAAGTCAACATGTCCAACAAATACACAATGTAATACCCAAGAAAGGGTTGGTAAAAAGTAATTTGACCGCATCTCTGTTGTATCATTTAGGTCCATTAATTGCAGCCGTAAGTTCGACGTAGCCATTTTATCGTGCGCGCAGCCGACGCGCCGTTTATGCAAATGATACTCGCCGAGTGTCGGTAATGTCCGTATTATAACAATTTAAGAAGTAAAACAACAATAAGTGTATCTAATATCTCTATATTTCGGTGGTTCGGCGGAATTATGTCGGTCCGGCCTTAATTGAGAATCTTTTGTATTCAAATGTGTTGTATACTTTCAATTTTCAGGGCCAATGTATAGCGTACCTACGTGGTTATATTTAGTATAATAGGTAAGAAAAATGTAAAAAAATGTGACAGTAGAAGTAATTTTTCAGAGGTAAGTCACTAAAAATTAATTTACTTGGTTTAGTCGGCCTGATTGATAGGCAATGTCTGTTATTCTTATAACCAGAAAATGGCCTTTACCCTAATAAGGAATATCTAGACTTTGTGTCTTCTAAAAAGTGCTTACATAAAAGTTAACTACGTATATTATTACTCTTTTTTATCTACCTTCCTTGTGATTGGAACATACAAAATTAAGTATCCAAATAAAGAACTTATTAGGCGCACAACCAAAATACAATTTAAATGTAAATAGATAAACGTATCATTTCGATCATGTTCCCCGCATCTGTTCCAATAAAACCGAATAGTATTACATATTTTATAAAGTAAGGCCTTTTTATTGTATGCACACACTGTCCATATTTCCGCGACTTTGCGACTCCACGCGTCACGGCGTCGTGTCGGACACAACACGCATACTAAACGCGGGACCTGTCGAAACGTGTGGCGAACAGTTTATACTCCACCCGTTTTATTCCCCACCATAAAACCGTTTTTACGTCTCATTTTCATAAAGCAGTGCGACATTATTATGCGAGGGTTGGACCCGACAAGATGCGATTTTTAGTCTGAATTTAAATGTTGATGCGGACACCCTATATGGTAATGACTGAATATGAGCCGTATTCATACAACTATTTAACTGCTGCTGAGTTAGTATAAGCAGAAAGTCGGAAGTATAATAATTTTCCTCTTTTGTTGAGATTTTGATTAAATTAATGCTGTTTTAATAAGGCAACTTTGTCGTTTCGTTGTTCGCCACTGGAGACTTTTGCTACTGTAATTAGCAGTCGTTTTTTATTGGATTATGAAATGTTATGATGTACGCGATACACCCTACGTCCGGCGCACCCTGGACGGTCAACCTCGCTACCGTCCTTTTTGACTGACCAATCTCTAGACCACGGAGTGACCTACATATATTATGTGGCTATTGGTTCATGCTGAGACGAAGAAAAAGAATATCTGATTAATGTTAATAAAGCAATCATTCGGAATAGTACACGGCTATATATTGTGTTTCATACAAGGTAAATATTTACAAAAAGAAAAAAAGAACACAGGTATAAACAACTCATTCCATAAAACAGTACCGTTAATAAAACTGTTATAATTACAGAACAATAAACGCGTTTACTATACAAATAAAACATTAGTGTCAATTAATATAATTGTGTGTCATCGCCGGTGTTATTGCTTCCAGCACGAGTATGCTAGTACACTGAAACTATGTTCACATAATGGCGACCAATGGGCCAAGCGATTGCACTGACAATAACAATTCGTTCCGTACAATTAGGTATAAAAGCTTACTTGGCTTACGGGTTACAAAAATATACACAGATTATACTAAATGGTAGTTCTGTGTACGCACATTTTCAAATTAGTGTTGGGATTTCAATTTTTGTTAAAGTATCGATTAAAAATTCAGTGTCGGTAAAATACTCAATAGTTTGTAGAGCCTAAAGGTAATGAATAAACGTTTATCTAGTGCAGCAAGAGACAACGAACACACAAAAATTTAAACTAAAATTAAAAAACATAGACAAAGAGATTTTCGCTGTAATTAATTGGTATATTCACAACGTGATGACGTCTGATTTTTTTTTAATTATTAATTATGTTTACAATACTATAACTGAAATGGCCGTTGTAAGTTCAATTAAACGTCTATTTATCGTGTCCGTTAAAAATTTGATACGAAAATGTAAAAAACACGCGACAATTGTCGCTGGTTCTATGAAATATTTAGTTGGTCTGTAATTACCGTGTCCCTGTGAATGTTATAATATATTTGTATGCCGTTATTTCGTCAGTTCATTTTTTACAATTCATACTAAAATACCTTAAATTACCATGCAAATAGGTCTAAACCCTCATTTGTTGAATTCGTTGAGATACGTTTATATCGATAATACTTTTTATGACAACATACTATGTAGTTAAAAAAAAGTATTGAAATTTCGGTTCCTTTTTACAAATAGTGTATTACCAACCAGTAGGATAATATAAGCTATGTCTATTTCATATAGTGTAGTGTAGATATGGTATGACTTCATTCGAACTTTGACAGTTAATCATATTATAACTGTTACTTTAGCAACTGATATGGTATCTTGAGAGCAATATTGATACTGAACTCTGGTAGATTAACCATGGAGTTTAGGCCAGTAAGTAGATTTGAAATGGTTAAAAGGTTGACTATGCAAATTCTTGAAAATTAATTTACTACTAGTCTGGGAATGCACCCAGAACGGAATGAATGAAGATATGTTATAATTTATGAGTAAATACGTGTATGTACATTGTACATAATTATGTCATAATTATATTGTATCTGTACGCTATCGATTTTAACAAATGAGGGTCTAGAGAATTTTCAAAAAAGGAATGTAACTCACCAGCAGCGTCGACTTGACAGTTGAGGAAGAGGAGGCAGGCAAACAGTAGAGCGACGGTGCGGTGGAGCGCACAACGCCGCTCTCGCATCTTACCGGCGCCGGGCCGCGCCTGCGCCAAGACACAAGTCACTACGTCGCCCCGCCCCCAACATACCCGCGCGGCGCCCGCGCACACCCACCCAAAAAGCGCACAAACGCGCCAAAAACCTTACTTACTGCTTACATATACACATCACAACCAGTTTTGCCACTTAAATTTAATTTACCTACTAAAATTGATATCATTTATTATATCACAAAAATACGACAACCGCTTCGATGATTGAAAAATTTTCAAAATTTACAGACTAAGAGTTTTAAAAACACGTAGACAACGACGAGGATAATTTCTTCATAAACCTATATTTACAACGATACTAATTTTTTTCTATAATGTCAAAGCTAGACGTTCGTTTTTGTTTAGATGGTTTCACTGCGCGATAACATTTTAGGAAGCACAGTTTGGATGTACTGGCTGAGTTCAACCATATTCCATTGTTGTACACTGTTTCGGTCTTCTCAACTGGATTCGGTAACACTACACTGGCACGTCCGCCTTTCACAAATGACACTAAAACTTTTCTCAATCAAACACATTTTTTATTGTTTAGAGCTGGAGTCATGTGTTGCAGCCGCTTAACATGGCACCTGGGAACAGACGGGCAACGTTGTTGATCAGCCCCCCAGACAACTCTAAGACTAGAAATCGAATAGAATGATAAATGTACGGTGATGACATAATGTTTCGACTATGTTATCGATGACATGTGTCAAACTCATATATTTTTCATTCTATTCGATATCTATTTAATTTCTATTCGTCAAGCGTTTTGCCACTTGTCTAGGGGGATGACTTGAGCAATGAGCGTATTCTCATGCCGACAAACAACATTGTAAGCTCGAGTTGGAATGCGCACCCTTTAATATTAGCTATCGAAACAAACAAACTCTTTCCGAACCTAGCTCTCGCATTTGTTTTTATGTAGCATCTAGTCTGAAATCGAAATCCTAAATACCAATAAAATTAAATGTAGCATGAAGCGTAAAGCGAAGACTTTGAAGCGATGTTACTAGTATTATATACGGGAAAAATGATTTTTTTGATACTTTTATAGATACTTTAGTAGGTATTATTTGAAAAATACATTTTTACATTGAAATAAATGTAATGTGTTTACTTATCAAAGTATATTTCACATTTTAATATTTATTGACGAGTCTCATAGCGACATATCAATACAAGATCTAAATCATTCGATCAATGTAAAGTAAAAGAGAATTAAACATTTATATTTGTAGAGAGACAATTATTATTATCAAACGAAATGTCCCTCCTACAAAAAATCTATAAAATATTTTATTTACGATATGAAATAATTCTAAGTTAAAAGCAAATGTTGGTAGGATAGGTAACTGATTTTACTGACTCCTACTTGTAAATACAGATACAGTCAGGCCGATCCGTCTAAGTTGGGAAGCAGACGCCATCCTCTAACGACACTGATGCATACGGCTATATATCCAAATCAAAAACATGGACGTCTTCATTCCGACTAATGCTCCCACTTTACGAAAAACTCCGTACCGTTTCTTTGTTGAATAAAATTCTAAATATAAAACAAATCTTATCTGTGATTGTGGTTGAATCAAAGCAGCCAGTAACTTAACTGGTACGCCTAGACTAGATTTAATATTTCGCAACGCAATCACAAAACTATTTGGAAACCAGTAACCCAAATAGGAAGACTAATATTATACTAAAACCAAGCCCGCATAATATATTTGGGTTCGAAAACAAAACAGAATCGGGCAAAAGTAATATACACACAAATGTTTCTACAAATAAATGTCAAATCCTAATTCATTCGTAGTCACGTGTATTTAATCCCACTCCGGTTGAATATCCGACCGAAATATGACCGTTACGGTCTAAGCGAATAGCCTTAACAGCTGTAGACACAATTAAATTTCCCAGAAGGTTGTATATCAAATATATTACGTTTATATAACTTTCATAAACTAGTTACTTTAATATTTCTCGGACATTTCTATTTTCTTTCCAATTTCATTATGCTCTGTACCTATTGCGGACTATTTTAGTGGTATTTATATATAAGTAAAGGAAACATACTTTTGTAATAATGATCAGTGAAAATGTGTACCAACGAGGGTGTCATTTGTGTCTAGATAAGGGGTTCAAGGCTTCAATAATACTCTCCATAGATCATTCTGGCCCTACATTATTCAGACCTCGAAGTACTATTCGTTGTACGACGACATAAAAATACGTAATCCTACAAGCTTATTACAAAGAAATCTGACTGATAAAATACAGCATTAAAGAGGAAGAAAAGTCTTCACAGAATACTATGAATAAAAATTCCAACTGCCATAAACCAGACTAAAAATTCAAAATCAAAAGACTCCATACATATTTCAAAGACAGATATATAACTTGGGCATAACTCACGAATTCCAATAACCAAGACGAATTCTCAGTTCCGATATAGAGAGAGAGAGATATATGATAGTGAGTCTAAGAGTGGGATAGATGTATTAGAACTAAATATTCCATGATAGAGTGGGACGCAGCGTGGAGCAGTTTGCACAACTTATAAGTTTCAATAAGAGTCGGCCAGGTGCGAGGTCTGATGCTCCCGATAGAGCTATTTGCATAGAGCCTCGTGAAATTGGTTTGGTGATGTAACACAGTTATTATTAGTTATTCGTCTAAGTAACACATAGATATCCAATCCGAGTAAGCAACCAGATTTAAAACGGAGTTTGGAGCGTGTAACTGCGGTTTTAAGTAACAATGTGTAAATAGATGAAACATGGCGGATTTGATTTTCTAGCTCTGTTTGTTTTGTCAATGGGCTTAACGTTATGTTGGATAACTCCTTTTGTTTGTTTTAACGAACGGTAAGAGCAGGTAGTCTTATTCTTTTTTATAAAGAAAAAAGAACAATTCTACCTGCATCTATTTTTCTTTGCGATATTTCTTTCCTTATATGATTAACATGATAAGATGTTTGATCCCAAACCTAAAGAGTTTAAGCCGGCAGTTCCAAATAATAATTATCCCTCGAGGTTATCCTTGCCTTTACAATTCAGGGCTGATGTTACATACCCATCTATTGTTACAATAGTTTATTTAGAGACGCCTAGTGAACAATCCATTATTCATTTAGTAAATTCATCTTAAATTAGTATTCTAATTAAATTCTATATAATTGTTAATTGCTCACGATGACGCATTTAAATTACGGTGTAGGTAGAAACTACTAAATATTATGTACTTAATTTATCCTTGTAATTAATGTGCTGTACCTACAATAAACAAATTTCGACCAGCCTCCTAACCATGAACTCTTAAAGCAGGACAGTTTAAGTTGTTGAAGCGAGACGCTGCTACGTGCACAGTAATGCGGCGTCTCGCCTCCACAACGGAAACTGCCGTGCTTTAAGTGTTCATGGTAAGGAGGCAGTTTATGAATTAAATATTAAAACTAGATAAAAGGTAACCTTATATTCAATAACCTAATGCGACTGCTGAGATGGAGGGCTGGGGGGCCTATGTTCAACATGAGTGCTATTCTTGTAAATTCACTCAGGGGTACAATAAAATATATCCATATCTTAGCTTTTATATATTTTGTATACTTCTTCTTATCGTATGGTTGATGAACAACCTGGTGTCAGAGTTCAAACCGCCTGTAGGCCTCTGACATGGCTTTAAACACCGTTCAAAAATCTCTTCAGGTGTGTTGGTTTCCTTACGATGTTTTCGTTCACCGTTTTTAGCAACTGATAATTAATTTATAATACGCACATGAATTCGAAAACACATTGGTGCGTGCCGGGTTGGAACTTGCGACCCTTGACTTAGCAGTCCAATGGTTTTACCACTTGGCTATCAGTGCTCACATTTTGTATACATGAGTGTTTAATATGTGTGCTGTTGGTATATCAATAAATAAATAAAGTTAAGTTTTGCTAACTATGATATAACAACAGTTTATCTATTTGAAAGGGTAACTTATCCATCCGTTAAACACTTTAAACGCAGTAATCTATAAAGCGGTTAATAAACTTCACTAACTGTTGATCTAACTAAAACAACAGGCGAGTGAACTGTTAAAATTTAATGCCGTCAAAGTTGGCGGAAACGTCAAGTGTTTGAAGTGAACGTCAAATTGATTATCATGTTAGGGCTCGCGTTATGAACGTTTATGAACGCTTAGTTAAAGTAATTGCAGCAAGCCAATCTATGAACCTGTTGTCACTGTTGATATTAGCAGTAATATTGTCTAAACACTAAATAGCATAACATAGCATTGAAATGATTTTTCATTTTACGTAGATGGTCCTCAAAAATCGAGAACATAGTTTTTTCTCGATATAAAACGTCATCTATTTAGTTTTAATTTTAAATAAATCTTTTTTTTGGAAACTAACTTTACTTTGTAAACTACCTTTAAATTGATGTAAAAAACGAATTGTGTTATAATGACCCTCTTCATTCAGAATATAAATACTTAAACATATTCGAATTATAATATTGATCCGTCCAAGAGAGATTGAACTCAAAGTGGTATTAAAAAAAATCTACCAGTTAATCTGTCCTGTCTAAAAACCTAACATCTGATTAACACGTCAACATCCTAACACTCCATAATCAAATCCGATATCTTAATTAATGCTAAAGCGAGTCTCATCACAGGCACATAACAAGAAAGTCAGTTTCGGCTGCAATTATCATCTATCATGCCAACACTCGGAAACGTTTAATCAAGTTACCATCTTAATTAACTGGCTAACGATCTTATTTGCGCGCTCGGTGACATTCTGCGTCAATTTTTAACTTTTAATAGGCCTTTGAACGTGTGGTTTTGGGGTAGGTTATGCAGGACCCTTTTTTGGTAGGGTTATGGTCGAGTGATATTCCATCTTATTTATAAACGATGCTAAATTGTGTTTAAAATTAACCACTTCTTTTGTCTATTGACATCTCTATTCTTTGACATGCAAACGATAGGGACAGGTTTAATTTAATGTATTCTTTAACATTGTCAATTTTTATAAGTAAGGAGAATTATATCCTATGTCTAGAAAATCTGTTAAAAATATTCTGACTGGTAATTTAAGTGGTTCATCATCATTTCAACCCGGTATCATCACTGCTGGGTGGCCTCCCTTTTTCTCTGCCAATATCCTCATCTTTAGCGTCTCTTGTCCAGGTGTTCTTAGCGAATTTGTTAATGTCGTCAACACAACGTGCCTTTGGCCGTTCCTGGCTTTTTTGACAAACATACTAAATAATGGCTTGTTAACCGATTTAATTCAATTATTTTCTAAGAAAATAATAAAAGCAATATTCTGTATAATGGTAAACAAAACTTAAATTTAGAAGTAAGCCCAACATAAAACACAAATAAATCTATCTCGCAAATCTAAGCGTTTAATCAACCAACAGAATTATCCTATTCAAACTACACCTAGCAGTTTCAACAAAACAACTAACTGAATCATCGATAAAATTTCGAACACACCAATCGTTAACAAACGCTGTAGATCAGCACAAAACAGAGGCAACATTATAAACAACTAAATCGATTTACTTTGAGTTTACTAAAGTAATCAAGTGAAGTTTTCAAAAACTTGAGGCAACTGACAGTGTTTTTAACAATATTTGTACCGAAAAAAACTGTAAAGAATATCGCGTTTTCTGCATACTACAGATTACAGTTCTTCGCGTTAACTTCAGGCTTTGTGCTTGTTACCATAGAAATAACAAACGTTTTTGATAGTAAGTTAAATATAACATCATCATCACGCCTGTATTCTGAAAGAGTAGGCAGAGGTGCATATATAGTACACACATGTCGCCAGTTATGTTATAGGTCCTAATGTAATAAAGGGCGAGCCTATTGCCATCAACCAGACACAAATCCAGACTGCATGCTGCTACTCAGAATTACCTAATGGAAAAACCCAGTAACACTGCCCGACCCACGATTCGAACCAAGGACATCATGCTAAGCAGTGGCTCTGAGCGAGCTAGACCAACGAGGCAGTAAGTTAAAAACGCATGAAATTGCTATCACTCATGGTACAGTCAGCAACTTAAGTAGAAGATAAACGGAAATAAACATAAATTCAAGTTATTCTTTCGAATAAATAGGAGCGTTCAAATGATGATCTGAAAATACTTAAGACTTTTTACTATGTAAGAAGTAGTTCTCCACTTAATTACATGCTTAAAAATTTAAATGTTCAGCTACTTATGTTGCCGACTGTACATACAACAAACCAGTGTAATTGCGAGCAAACAGAAGTAGGTTCTAAAATAAATAGCGTTCTGTCAACGGCGGGGCAAATCCGTCTCGCTGTCAGCATTATCACGGAGCCAAATATGCGAGCACTGATGTTCTGTATTTTTGGTCCGTAAATGTCAGGTGTGTGGGAAGAGAAATGGGGGAGCCAGGCTAAAGGATACGGACGGAATACGGGAAGAAATAGGACAGCTGTTTGTTTGCTTGACTGACAGAAAAACAGGCAAACATGTGCTGACAGTCTTATTTAAATATGTCTCGTAGTAAAATAATGTGACTAAGAATCATTTTAAATGTGTGTGTGATTAAAAATACTAAAGAGAATTCGATTGAGAAGTAAACACTTATCACGATTTAAAATCAGAAAAATATTGTAGTTAGTTGGAGAATATTTATTTCATTTTCTCCCTACAAAATCCGTATTGTAAATAATAGACGTAATCGAGATCCCATCTCAAGATGGTTGATAAAAATACACATACACTACAGAAGAGTCGATAATAAAGACCATGATTTTCTAACGTATTAAATATATATTCAAAGTGATCCGGCCAAAGCAATGGACTTGAATTAATATCCCTAACTCTCAGTAATTACGTATAAAACATAATATTGAAGTGTGTTTTGCATACATACACATATGCATGTTTGTGTATAAGGCCTTACGTTAATGATTTAGTCAGCACTCGGCTTGATGACCCTTCATTCTAAAGCCATGATTTTATCCACCGATAAATATTTATAGTCGGTATTTAGATTGAGTAGTCATATATAATATAAGTTTAGTTAACTATACGTTAAGGTATATATTTAAGGTAAGGTAAGTAATATCAACACTTTTTCTGACTTAAAAAAAAACTTTTTTATGTTCACTTTGTTTTGTTTTTTTTCATCTTGAAACAATTTTTTATTTTATTGCCTTGTTCAAAAAGTTTTTTTCCAATAGTATCCTAAATTTGATAAAGATATGTAGACCTTCAGAGATAGACAGTTTAAAAAGTATTGAAATTACCTTCAATAAAGCCTGGGTACTGCAAAATGATAAAATAGTAAATTCTTTGAAGCTCTCACTTTATGAAGATACATTTAAATTGCGTTAGTATTTTGCATTTTTTTTCCAAAATACTAAAGGTGTGAATGTTAAAATACCTCTAAATAAGCTCTATTTGAGTGCTGGAGTACCACCACGACTTCTCGCTACTTGTAAAATTAGCTTTAGAAACTTCCACGCCATTCTTACAACATGCGCTACGAGCTACGATTCGTAGCAACTAGTTTGTAGCTTCGCAGCTCCGTAGCGTTTGTAGACGACAAAACTAACAAGCAGATATATTTAGTTTTTGTTCGTAGAAGCTGACACTGACATCAGTCGTTTGCCTTTGCAAAATATCTTGCAAACAGAAGGGTTTGTTGGCATGCTTTACTTCTATAATTGGAATATTACGATCAGTATTATTTCTAATGTATAAAAATATAAAATTTAAAAATTACATAGTAAGTTTTATTTATTAATCTCATGTTCATTTCGCTCATGTTGTCAACCACAAAACATAACAGAACTTAAACGAAAACACATATTAAATTCGCTCATAAAACTAGCATCGCTACAAAACCTATTAGATATCGGTTCCGTACATCACAAAGCTATTACGGTCACCTTATTTACCTAAAATGTAACATTAATACCGGCTTTATTTCCAAAATGGTTAACGTGTTTAATTTTACGAGCGTCCGAACAGTTATCGCATCGACCGCGAATCCGACAGAGTACGATGATTCGATGACGCGGCATGATCTCACTGCTGAATAAACGATTGATTTACGAGTATTGCCATTTAGACTGTGCACAGAGCGGCTGCACTGTGTGCTAGATTGTGTTTGGTTTATGAGGCATAATAAATTGTGAACAAATATTTCTTGAGGTTTTGAGTTTCGACTGTTTCTTGTAGAATACATTGTTATTACACGTAAATGAATATATATTTAGATACATGAAAAAAAAATGATATGATTAAATAGCTCTATTTTTCACGAAGAAAAAGTTAAAGAACCGTTATTTTTAATAAATTTAAATTATCGATTCTGATACAAATATTAAAGCACTAACGTATAATTAACGTCACTGTTACAGAAATTTTAACCACCCCACACGTTGCCCGCTCGAGTAGACTGAGGTTTTCTGATATTAGTATGTTGAATTGTTGACTCACCAACTTTAATGTTTCTAAAGCGATTCCAAGAAAAATACAGAATGAAGAGACCGTAATTTAACGGAACATTGCCATTTCGCTTTTAGTTAATGTTCAATTTAATTATCTTGGTCAATAATTTAGGGTTCGTTAAAAGGCTAATAAATTTGCGCCATGGAAACAGTAGCTCTAGTAAGCCAACAAGCACAGACCCTCAAAAAAATACTCATGCTCGTTTCGTTATTTTAAACTGTTATTTTTTAATAGCATTTATCTAGTCACCGAATAATTGTCCCGGAACTCTCGTTTATAGCCGAAAATGAACGAATAAAACTCGAGTTTCATTTATTTAGATTTACAAACGCAAAAAGAGAAATCGTCGGCCAAATAATTACACGACAAATTAAAAAAAAGGAAATCCAGCGCCATCGCTAAAGCTGCACGATACAGAACTTTTCGCCATCTTTTTTTATTTTGCAAGTTTTTTTCTACGTCAACTGTTTTGTAAAACACTGTGCACTGTGTTCTGTAGTTGGAGTAAAGCGCTACGTGTCGCATCCTCGTCTTTTTTCTATTTAAAAACTATTTAAATGTAGAGTTTATAAAGTTGTTTTATGGCGAATTGTTCCAGCCAGTAAATTAACACGTTGAGTATTTATTTCGTGTTTTGTTATTTTAAAGGATTCTATATCTGATTTTTATAGTAATAAATCAGAACTTGTAGTACAGCTTATATGTGTTAATCAAGTGAAATATTGCAACAGACCTCAAGAACTAACAAGTCGAACGAAATATTACCAAATAATTCTTAAGTTATCATAATTGTTAACCCTAAACCCGTCACTAAATATTCATAGGCCATATAATTCGAAACGACTTAAATTATTCACCTCATACAAACAGTTGATTTTACAAAAATAAACATCATTATCATTTCTGTTCGTGCCAACCTATGAGATGAATCAGTTAATAAGCGTTAAAGATATTCAGTGAATATTTCAATGATATTTCAATTTTCGCAATTTCGAACACTATTCGTAATTTATGACGATATTACATTCAAAGAGTTGATTATGGGATGATATTTGTAACAAATGTATGCAAAATATATTGGGAGCTGAATGGGAAATGCTGGCCTCAAAACATCGCAGCGATAAAGAACTTTTTGCTGATGGCAACTTGTTAACGTCAATTTAAAATGAACACGGTGAAATATACTTTTCTTTGAAGCGAAAAGGCGAAAGGCCTGGTGTGTATTTAAAATATAGGTAGCTATATTGTTAGTGCGTTTTCGTTTCATGACATTACAACAAAGTCACAATATAACTGTTTTTAAACATTACGAGCTGTTACGAACATTAAGAACAGAGAAACATTAAAATATGAACGAAAGCGAAATTTCCCAGAAAATGTTGACCAATTATTGTATTACCAATAATAAAAAAAGACGATTGATTTTTTTTATTGAAACACTAGGACTTTCTCCTGTATCGTGGGTGCGTTTCACAAACATGAAATATCATATACACAAACACCCGAACTCGGGACAAACATCTGCGGATCGCACAAATTTTTCTCCCGAGCGAGAATTCAATCCGCAACCCTTAGCGCAGCAGTCCAATCGCTGAGCCAAACCAAATCAAACCAACCGGTTTGTCAAATTTTAATATATTGTTTTTAATACTGTAGTCTTGCTACAGACAAAGCAAAATAGTAGATAGTTCTAAGTAAAATACTGAAATTTACTTTTTAATGCTACGAAAACTATTACATAAACAAGGCATTTCCGTTCAGATTAAAAGGAGATATAAGTAATAAAATTTTACAAGGGAATATAAAACTTAAGTGTTTCCCGATAAGCACTGGTATCCCGCATTTGAACAGGTTGTATTAACGGTAAATTTAAAATTCGATTATGAATAACGCTAAACTATGGTAGCTGTATCAACTGGGTAATCTTTTGAACGCCACGGCCTTATATAGAAGACAAACGTTTTCGTGCCCTCCACGCCACGATTTCAGTAGAAGACAATATCTAATCGTAACATTTATTATAAATAATGTTTGTTATTACATTACACAAATGTTACGATTAGATATTGTTTTATAGTAAAGTTACGGCATGGGGACCACGGAAACGTTTGTCTTCTATTCAAGACCATGGCACTCAAAGGGTTGACAATCTAATAATTTCGTACAAGTCATCGTCACGATTATAAGAATGTATTAGAAATTGCATCAATTTAGATAGATCACTTTCATTGCCTGTATTTATCTGTAATTGTCCTACTCCCTAAAGCATAAAAAATCGGTCAAGGCGCGAGTTGAACTCGCGCACCGAGGGTTCCGTACGGACTTTAAATTATATTTATATGATAATAACATTGCCAAGAAAGGAAGACTAATTGCCTTGTATCGTGTATTAGTAGTGGTCAACAAATCTAACATTCGTTTTTGTCTAGACTCTAAATTTAAACGACATGCAACTGCCGTGTGGTGTCCGGCCTAGAATTGACCACCCTCTTTCCTCCCGTGGGTGTCGTAAGAGGCGACTACAGAAAAATCCAGAAGATAGGCAGCAGCATCTTCTGTAGCTTGACCACCAATACTGCGATCCCCAAGCCGCTTGGCAAGCGTGGTGATTATGGCAACCCCCCTCTAATAGGGAGAGGCCTTTGTTCAACCGTGGACGTCATTCGCCTGATGATGATGATGACATCAATTTCGCTTGTAACCGGCCTGTATATAATTTTAGGACCACCAAAACTGATACTTTGGAAACATTCTTAAAGATGAAAGATTAACACACAGCCTGAGGAGTTAACACAAATTGATTCGGCCGATGCATTAATTTCCTGCCAACAATCGTGCTTCGTATAAATGTACGATAAATAAAAACTGAAGTTACTACAAACGAACGGTATGAAAATTCAATATCCGTTCGAGGGGACGCAGTAATGCAGTGTTATATCAATGAATTGAGGAATTATTTTATGAATCACGAGTTGTTTCGTTATTAAAGTTATTCTGACATTTTATATCGTATGGTTGAATAGCACTACAAAGCAAAGGTCGAGTAACACCTAATACTAATTTCAAGTAAATGTGTGCTGCAATGCAAAAGGAATAAGGAATAATATTGAATCACGCAACGTTATCTGGAGAGTATACAACGAAGACCGATGCGTGCAAATTAAAAATCAAGTGGAAGTCGTGTAGGAATGAGGAGTTTAAAATAAACGTAGGAAATAAATGTAGGTACCTAAATGCTGTAGTGTCTGGAACTCTTATAGAAAAACAAAATGCCTTGTATCTGGCACATTATGCCACTTATCATAAGCGGTGGCAAACTATTCATCTAGTCAAAGGTATTAAACATACAAATGTAGCAGACTGCAATGAAATAGAAAGGATTTATGAATCCCTGCTGCCTGGGAATGAGAAGCATGTGTGACGTCACGATCGCTGCCGCATAATGATGAGCTGGGAATACGTGTGAGTATCTGCGAAGGTCAGTGAGCAAACAGTTTGACAGAACAGATACAATAAATGTCATGTGTGCCAACCTTATAAATGTATAAAAGAAACAAATAAATTCAAAAAATTCCATAGTTCTTAAACAAATGAAATACAAGTAACAGTTAAATACTGCTACGTGTAAAAAATTAACCTATAAAAATATAGTGAATTAATGATGCATTATTTTAAGAAAATCGGTTTTCAGATGGAAATAAATTCGGTTATTTCACTGACTTATAAATTAATTGTACAGTTTTTAGCACAATGTAATGTAATATGTTGCATGAAATAATATGCAAAAGTTAAAAGCAATGAGCATTTAACTTCAGTTCAAATTTATTTGTAATCCTCCAATTATACAATTATTATTACTAAAACCTTTGATTATATATATGTCTAGATGGAGTGTCAAGACCCTGACAGCGTCGGTATTTTATAGCGCCTATTCCTCACAATTGGCGCCAAAAGCCAACAGTGTCAATTGTGTTGTCAATGGAGACGCTTGTTTTTCTATCATAAAATAACGTAATAAAAATGGCGAAATGGGCTATTAAGGTGTGTAGAAATTACAGAGGCCGATTGAATATTAATAAATATGTATCCTATCACCCGTATGTTAAATAAATTATCATTCGTTCTGGAATAATGAATTACTGCAAATATTGGAATAAAAAATAAAAAAAAATTCGCCATTTTGCAAGTGTGGCAAGTCTGTGAAAACTAAATTTCCCACATTTACACATGAGACCGGTTTGCTGGTAGGGCGATATTATTAATGTAATGGTGGATAATGGATCTTCAGTTTTCTACGAATCGAAGTGTATTGTAGTACATTGAAATAAGCTTGTTTTTTTTTTTCGAATATTCCACCTATTTTGAATTTCAAGATGGCGGGCCTATTGACTCTTGCAAAATTCGACATGAGCGCCAGCATGTGTATACTTAATTACGTGCCTGCGCCGAGGAAATTTGAGGAGTTCCTTCGTCTGAAGTTAACCATGGGGATAGTGTTTAAATCATGGTGAACTTTAGAACGAGATATTATAGTTAAATGTGCATATAAAATGTTGAGTCACTACTGTTGACCGTTGATGAGTTCCCTCGTCTGGAGGCAACCGTGAGGGTGGTGTTAAGATCATGGTGAATTTTAGGAAGAGCTATCATGGTTAAATGTGTGTACAAAATGTTGAGTCTATACTGTTAACCATTGAGGAGTTCCTTCGTCTGGAGCCAACCTTTGGTTACAATTCGGTCACGCTTATCATGAAAATGTATAGTCTTTGGAACTGAACTAACGTGAAAAATTTTAGCTCCGAAAGAAAAAGAAAGTGCCATAGCCAATTGCTTGTAATAAAAAAAAGATGTCTTCATAATATATAAATAGTACCAAACACAATAATTATGTACCTATTATATAAAAATAATTTTTATTTCGAGTTAAAAGATAGACTGTACCACGTTGGGCAATTTACCCCATTTTAGTTGTAATGTTTATCAACTGGTATCATTACGCACGCATTCATGCAAAAAAAAAAAAACAATTGGCACGTTGTTTTTTGTTTCAATGTAGCGCCAGACTCCATCTAGATAATCTAAGACTAAAACCTTAGTTTTCATTCAATTAGAATTACTGTTTTTTGGATGCAAAAAGGCCTGTATAAAAAATGCATACTTATGATCAAGTATGAAATTTACAACGGTATCAAAATAATAGCATCATACATCATCACCTACGTCCATCATCTGAAGCAGTTCTGTTTTTACCCAAAATTGTGTAAAAATGTCTCACAGCCAGACAGTAAGCTATCTAAGAAAATGTTCTTCTTTAAAGCGATATTGTAAGTAGAAAATGTAAACTTAGCGTCATCTTACATTTTAGTACGTAATACATTGTTAGAAAGAACGTATACAGTTCTGTTTGACATCTGGTCGCCGATAACTGCGCACTGGGGACGCGTCGCTCTCATTGTAATGTTCATAGAAATACGAACAATGTACTAAGAGAACATACACTAGGAGAAGGCTTGTCGATTTATGTGAACAATTCAATTTGTTTGATATGTTTTAAGATTTGAAAAGTTTAAGAAACTTTTTTTTAGTAATTTTTAAACTTTTGAATAACATAATATATTCGTATGAAACGGTTCAGTAAGAATTTAATATTAATCAATACTATAAGGAGCGTACATTTGTAACAAACTACATAATTACTAGATTGTATATTTAATTACAAGGGGGTGCAAGTAGGGTGCCTTCACGTGTGTTAGTGCCTAAGTACGTTCGGCGCACCCTGGACCTCGCTACCATCTTTGTTGAATGGCCAATCTCTACAGAGCATGACCTGTTTCCTAAGACATAGTTCATGCCGATACGAAGAAGAAGAAGCCGATGTTTTTTACTTTTAACCCGCGAATCATAGATTTTCTAAACAATTAAATTTTATTTCCATAAAATTTGAATTAGCTACCTCATTTAGCTTCCAAAAAACAAATGCCGCTTAATGGCGGCATCCCGCCCGATCGGAGTCGTCTTCTGTCCAAGACCTAATTTGATTCGGAATAATTTAACTATCCCATCTGAATGTAAATTCACTAACTAAGCAAGTTGTGAATGGCGAATGTTAATTAGTAAACACAATGATTAATTAAGTCAGCCGTAGACGAGATCTTTGTCATTATGATGAGTCGTATCGTGTCCTATTTATACGCAAACGTCTTCGGATGTTAAATGAGAGTGATTTCATTGACTAAGTGGGGTTCCTGTGAGCTTGTCATATGTTCCATGTTGTGATTTAGCGGCCATCTTGTTATTTCAAGTTCCTCTTACCTTTGTACGCTATTTTTGATACTAAGACATTTGTTTCACTTGACTCGAGTTAGGCTTAGGACGTTGGGTTGTTTGCGATTTTTTTCGTCTTGAAATATTTATGTTGAGATTTTCTTTATACTTTTGCTGTATACGCAAGGGAGGTTGTAAACGATTTGAGCTGTTTATATTTATATTCTATTAACATAATAATTATTGGTTGAAGCTCAGGGGAACCATGTATCTAATTATATTATTAAAGTGGATTTTTTTATAGCAACCTTTCAGTTAACCAAATTTAATCTCACACTCTTTAGTTTTTATAAAATCTCCGAAATTCAATGCATGCGTGGTGAATTTGAATTTAGATCAATCATATTATTACTCTAAGATTACTTCTTATATTCCATCAAACACAATTAAGTATGAAAAAAATGAAGATACCCATCCCATTTCACGAGTCTAAATATGTACAAAAACCGAGTTCGAGAATAACCCGACCATCCAAAGTAAAGCTGCAGCTAGTGTGACTTAACCTCACCCTTTCTGACCCCTTAGACAGGTGACAAAATGCTTGACGAATAGAAATGGAATAGAATGATAAATGTATGACAATGACATCATGTTTCGACTATGTTATCGATGACATTTGTGTCATCCATCCCCATACATTTGTCTAAGGGGCCACTTGTCTAAGAGGGCTGGTGTGCTAAGTGTTTTTAATTTACATTTAAGGATGCTAGCGTGATAGATATCTAACTTTTATACAAATTACGTTTAGTTCTTCCTCCATTATTTACCCGCTTCGTTATCTAGCTGCCTTAAGCAGTGTTTATCGACTTTTAAATGTAAACCAATTTAACTTAACCGAGTTTGCGTGAAACGTTGCATGCACACACGGGAGCATGCGTGTGCCAATTCTAATACTTTTAACTCTATTTAAATAGGAATAGAGTTGATATTTGCGTGGACACAGGCTGAATGACTGCAGTACTTGTGACCGACTTGTGACAATTTTGTGAGTATTTTTATACACGGAAATTATTTATGATTAGCTTTGCCTTGGCTTTAAATAAGAAAGCTTTATTTTTATAGACTGAAATTGCTGTCTTTACAGAATTTTAGATCAGTAAAATATAGTTAGCGTTAAAAATAAGATTACAACAACAAGCCAAAATAGTAATTAGCAGTAGTAGTAGCAATCTATAAATTGCCACTAATATTTTCGCTTCATTCAGGGGACTAGTTAGAATTATATTTTAAAATAAGTTACTGCACTTGATGAGATGCACAAGATGAATTTACAAAATTTGGCATTAGCTTACCTTCTCTACTAAAAAGTCGTAGGTAAGTTTATTTATACAAACAGTCATACAACAAACACAAATAAATATATCGGCCATACGAAAAGGTATTCCATGAACGGAAACAAAACTGCCTACACCATTTGGATAAAAAAAAATTGTAGGTGTGTATAAATCTCTAAATCAAATTACATACATTACACAAGCGTTATATATTCTATTTACAAAGCCAATGCTGGTATGAAATAGAAACATTCACACTGGCAACTTGTTTGCTCTGTTGCGTTATTTGTTCACAGTAACGTTCACGTCTCTACAACTCGAATGTATTATTTGCCATAAAATAAGACGCTAAATTGGCTGATCTTTTCTAATTTTGTGAAATGATGATACGTGCGTTAAAAGGAGATAATAAAAACTTGATAGCTTATTAAATTGCTTATTGACGACCTGATTGGCGCAGTGGCTAAGCGATTGGACTGCTGCGCTAAGGGTTGCGGGTTCGATTCCCGCACGGGACAAAAAATTGTGCGATCCGCAGATGTTTGTCTCGAGTCTGAGTGTTTGTGTATGTGATATTTAATGTTTGTGAAACGCACCCACGACACAGGAGAAATTCCTAGTGTGGGGCGACGTTTTTTAAAAAGACAAAAAAAAAGAAAAAAAAAAGAAAATTATTCTGTTAGACATTATATGATAGATGAAATGATGCTAGCGGGTAAAATAAAAGTTAATTACTATCTTTGATCATTTGAAGAAATATATTATTTTGTATTCTTCAAAAGACAAAGCTGCGGTGTTTCTTAGCACGCTAACATAACAGAAGTCAGAATAACTTCTATGTTATAGGGTATTTTAGCCTTGCTTGAAATGCCTCTTCTTATATTAAAAGAGAACTAGCTTTGATCCTCGATTCATTTTGCCATTTAATCAGTACAATTTTACCCATTAATTGCCACTTCGCGCATATGAACCCAGTCAGCCTAAAGACCAGTGTTATACATCTAGAATAATCTAGATAGTTGTGCTCAAACAGGAAAGCATTACAAGTTATATTCCCGTTGCGTTATTATCCATTTTCATATGTTTGCCAAAGTTTTGCAGTTAACAGTCATTTTGTCTAAAGTCTGTGTCTACTCACTGTGCTTTGTAATTAAGGGTGTAAGGAAATCATAACAGAGAGAGAAAGATGCTAATGTCTAGTAATCTTCTCCTTGTCATATAGTTGTTGAACAGCCTGGTGTCAGTTTTAATGGCCTGTAGGTCTAACATGGCTTGACACACCGTTGAAAAACCTCTCAGGTATGCTTACGATGTTTTCCTTTACCGTTTTAGCAACTGATAACTAATTTATGGTACGCTCATAAATTCGAAAATACATTGTTGCGTGCCGTGGTTTGAACTTGTGACCTTTGACTTTGCAGGCCAACGGTCATACCACTCGGCTATCACTGCTGTTGTTCTAAAACATGTCTGTCTGTCAAATGCACCTAAAATACAGGAAAATTCCTATAACATATTTTAAATCAATTTTTATTTTATAAACCATGTCCAATACCAATACAATGCAAGATTTACAACCAATACACATACGTTCGAAGTTCTTACGGCACGTTAATTAGCACAAAGTTAATACGCCAGATACCGTTCGCCGTAGGGGTGGTACGTACCAACTTCGACAATTAATGGGCGTTACTGTCCGGAGTTTTGACTGAGAATTACTCGTTTGGACGATCTCGGTTCGGAGTCTTGCGACGCATGTGAACTTGGATTCTTAAGGTAGGGTAAAGGAACCTTATTTTGGTCTAGGTAAGCAAATTCTACCGTAGCAATAAGAGAAGGATTCATTTGAGTTAATGGTTTATTTCTTCCTTTATTTAAAAAAAAAAAACCTTCGCCCACACTGGGAATTTCTCCTGTATCGTGGGTGCGTTTCATAAACATGTAATATCACATACACAAACACCCAGACTCGGGACAAATATCTGCGGATCGCACAAATTTTTGTCGCATGCAAAAATAACGGAAATAGAAAGACTTAATATGCTTATTTCATAATTTTTAATACTTATTTCTGCATAGAATGAGATTATGATATATAGCAATGAGCTTATTTCAATTCTAATAAACCATAACTATAGAATCTGACTACGATATATTATTCCGTATTAAAGTACAAGTACCTACAAATTTAACTATTAATATTGAACGCACCAGTCGATTTTATATCGACTGGTGCAGATGATATTGAACAGATGCTCGAAGCATCATGTTACGTGATACTGTAAGTAATAAACTGGGTTGTCGATATAAATTATATATGATGACGTCAGCGTTATAAAGTGAGATATGAGATGGGTAAAGAACATCCAATACTTTGTATGTTGATGGTGATTTAAAAGCATTAATATTTTTGGATTACCGATGGATACACATGAGATGAAGATTTAAAGTCCTCCTTGTCGGAAATTAACTATAAGATTGACGCGGTTTGTGAGTACCTATAGAGCTGTGTGTAGTGATGTATTAGGTTCAAGTTATGTAATTTACAGAGAAAAAACTGGTGATTTTAATATTTTTTTTTTTAAATGAGATAAAAATTAATTTGGAAATCTCACAGCACTAAAAAAATCTTTTTTTTTTGTTTTTACTTTCCCCTGTCTACCGCCTGTTCTACTAATAATAATCGCACACACGGCATTGAAACTGTAACATTTCAACTATCGTTCTACATGCTTATTTACATAACAAAACTTTTCATATAAATTTGAACAAACGACATTACATTTTACAGCCAAATTCTGCATGTAACATTATGTACCAAAGAGGTATTAATCAAAAACTGCGAGTACCAACTACGTGCACGCTCGCCCTTAATTTAGTAACATACGTGCTTCTCCTTAATTCAGTATTAGTTAGTTTACTGATAACTGTGTGATCTAAGTTTGTTTCTAACGAGGTATGTTTGGTAGGACAAGAAATAGATGGGCTTTTTTGTTCGATTTTCAGTCGTAATCAATTGTGTTTAGGTAATGAAATGTTTTGTCTAAATGTGTTATACGGCGGATTAGGAACACTTCGTTTTTTTTTAAGGCAGGCAAGCGATTGTTTGTGTCACCAATTGACGAACCCAGTATGAGCCCTAAAAGAGCAAAAAGCTAGTCACCTTGTAGGGCTTAAAATTAGCAGTGAAATGAAGGTGTATGCTGACTACCTCTTTAGAGATAGCAGTCGTGATTGTATATGTGATATTAGTAGTCTTGTTCTGTGATAGAACTATGTGAACCTGAAAATTGAAATACACTTTACCTATTTTCATAACATAACACACAAACATAACATTAAAATATACCTAAATTGATAAAGGAAATTTGAAAAATGATGGACACGAGCGGGATTCGAACCCGCGACCTTCGCCGATCCGTGGCGCTGCTCTAACCAACTGAGCAGCGCCACGGATCGGCGAAGGTCGCGGGTTCGAATCCCGCTCGTGTCCATCATTTTTCAAATTTCCTTTATCAATTTAGATTCAAGCTTAGCATGGGCAACATGCTAAAATGGCACCAAAAGTCATATTAAAATATACGTTCGGCTACAGCATCAGAATACTAGAAGATCTATTATTTAGCTTTTTGGCAGAGCAACTAATTGTGCTAATTACGGCATAAACTTCGCTCCAAATAGTAAACGCTGCAGACATTCGTCTACTCATTAAGTTCTTACACTAAACGCTTGAGAAAGAGGAGTAACGTACCTATATTGTGTAAGCTTTAGATAATAGCAGTGAATACTTACACGAAGCAGGTACCTAATCGTGTCAAAGTGACTGTTGGATCGGCGGACCGGATTTATATAGTACAATATTCAACCTGCAACTTCTTATTCGTGGAGTATTTTGTGTCTATTCCGGGATTAAAGTATCCATGTCTATCATCATCATCAAAAGCCGGAAGATGTCCACTGCTGGGCAAGGCCTACGACTTAGAACGCCACAATGATTGACAACTTGCCATCTGCATCCACAAAAGTGTCCAGTGTATAATTACCACCTTGAAGGCCCATTCTATTTCGGATCTAGGAACTAAATCAGACAGTTAGTTTTGTAAATTACCTACTTAAATCGTCTTCTTGTTCGTATCGGCATGAGCTATGTCTAAGGAAATGGGTCATGCTCATGCCGTAGCGTACAGATTGGCCGGTCAACGAAGATGGTAGCGAGGTTGACCGCCCAGGGTGCGCCAGACGTACTTAGGTACCATCACACGTGGAGGCTACTTGTATCCTGCTTACATACAAACTTACAAATCGACAGACTGATATCCTATGTCTACGAAAATGTAGGTCTGCAATAAATATGCCCGGCCCATTTTAAGCCATTTTATTACAGTTTAGTTTATCCCCTAAATGTGCCTCCAGTTCACATAAAGAACACAAGCATTAACCCCACGATAAACACGTTCGTCCATCGTTTTTATAGTTATAACAGAATACCTTCTAAAATATTCTGCGTTCTACGCTATCATTACAACCCTTATCTAAAAGCAACGGCACCACGTGATCAGCTTCCAAATCCGACCCAAAATCAATGGAAGGTACGAATTAAACTATCAAACTTTTATACGTAGGCTCAAAAGTAATTAATACTGGGTTGAACAAAAACTGATACAAGCCGCTATTAGAGCAATACTATAATTGAATTAGGTCAACTTTAATTGAATTACCTTTTTGTACCGACAAAATTGATTGGTGATACAAGCTTGGAGTTTTGTTAATACTGTGCTGGTCTAAAAGGTTAGAAAACTGTTTGTTTTTGTTTAAATGATACTCTGTTCAAACGTCAAAACTATGTTGGGTTTGCATCATCATCATCAGCCAATCTCAGTCCACTGCTGGACATAGGCCTCTCCTATGGCACGCCAAATGGTATGGTTTGCATGGGTTAGTGAAATTCATGTACTTAAATATTCAAACCAACATAGCAAAATATACAGTAATAAGCCTGGTAAAAAACACTCAGAAGGTTGCGTTTAAAAAATTTGATTTTATTTGATAACCCCAATTTATTTGCACACGAATTTGTATGCACGAGGTCGCAGATTCAAACCCAGACAAGGATCTATGAGACTACTCAATGACATAAATACTTTTTTAATTTTTCTAAGACACTGCCAGTGTACCATACTAAAGGACAAGTAATTTTCCATAAGAATGACATTGGAAAAGGCACCTAGATAATTATTTGTTTTATCTGAGGTAAGTTCCGTTATAGTGTCTGTGCTATAAGCCTCAATTCAGTTGGGTTATAACATGGATATGGTTTAGGTACATGAATAAAAATCTATTTTAACAGTTGCATTTTCAAACATGGAGAAAACTTACCTTTGACCCATTTACCTAATAAGTCCATAGTACTGTACGCTATCATTCTTTAAATTAAATTCTGCGGAAGTTCAGCGATTTACTTCATTCGGAATAGTTGATTAACTCCAACAGTGCAGTGTAAGTATTTCGGGTAATAAGTGCTTGAAATTCTCCTCCAAATAGGAACTGTGCACTTTGTTTAATCAGTTATTCTGCTTTCTAAATGTAATGTTGAACGAATTGTATATAGGTAGGTTCTTATTTGCCACCATAGCTAAGTATATAAGATTGCTTTTATTCGTATCACACGAAACTAAGTCCATTGTACATAAAAACCCATTGCTTTAAGAGATTCGATAACTGATCGTAATATTGAGTCTCAACAAACACTCATAATCAACCGCAGCATCCTCAATCTTTACTAATTTCCTTGTACAAAATGCAAAGGCAGATTCATCTAAATTCGAAATAGAATAAAATATTGACACCTAATGAACATATTGAACTAAAAGTAATAAATAACAAATTACTAAGGAAATACAATATAGAATAAAGTAAGAAAACAAAGGAAACGTAATCACTTCATAAATCTACAACGCAGTGTAAGTTAGTGTTTGAAATTTAATTTCAACCTCGTTGCAGGTGGCTTATTATTGCTGTATAAAGAGTAACACCTGTATAGTAGCAGCAAACGCAATATTTTTCATTATTTTTCAATTGGATAACCATTAAAAACCGTTAAACTTGCAAAAGTTGGTATTTGAAATACTGGATCATAAATAGAGAGAAATATTTTAAGTTGATTGAAATTAGAAAGAAAAAAAAGGGTTTTGGTCATTTAAAGCAAAATTAAGAGCTATAAAAAAGTTACAAGAGAGATAAAAAAAACAGATCTAAAATTCAGCTGCTTGATCCAGATTTTGATCTCTAAACTGGACCAAACTCAAAGCCTGTTCAAATCAAATCGATAAACGAAATAGAAATGAAACCTGCAACAAACAACGCCTAATAACCTAAGCTGCATGAAATTAAATTTCAACCGCGCTCTCTTTGCTGGTGGCTCATTACTGCTAACTGAGCAGTAACAGCTGTGGAGACCCGTCAAAATTTAACGACCACCGCCAACAATTCACCTTCATATCTACCATGTAGTATTATTTGAGGAAACGTAATGAAAAAAATATTTAAGACATCTTTCTACCTAAATGCCGGTGGTCTGAGACATGCGCTTTTAGTGTTTTAGTTGACTTTAATAAATAAATGTTAAAAAGCTATTTCAATAAATCTATAACTTTCCAATCACCAACAAAAAAATATCGGCTTCTAGCTTATAGCGGGTCAAAAAAATAACGATATCATCACTGTTCCGTTAAACTATTGATCCCGAATAGTAATCGGAGAGCAACGGTTAACGAACAAATAACGAGAATACATTAAATGTGCCAATTAACACTTACAAAATTCTTATTGACTCCAATTCGAGATTCGTAATCATCATGAGTTTAATTTTTAAATGACAAGTACGGACAAAGCATAAACAACAGTTAAACAAGCTAGTTTCATTCAAATAATACAGCTTAAACAAAAGCGGTTTGATTATTTCCAACGTCATGAATATACAATATTAAAATACGAACCGCGAGATATTAAGGCAAAGCTTTTATTGCAAGAATTGTTTCCGCGAAAAGAGGTCGTTGTAAAACCGTTGAAAGTAGCTGGCCACGGTAAAATGCGGACTTCGGTGTTTCGTGTTTATTTTAGTATCAAATTCAATTGTGACGTCATTAAACGTGGGAATAGCCGCTCTATTTTTACTGTGATATTGATTTTGGAAATCGGTTTTCTGTAACGAGCAGTTATACAATTTTCTTTGGTCGTTTGATAGTTAATAATATTGCAAGACCATTAAGCGAAAAATTCTTATAAAGTTTATGACTTTTGTGCCCTCGGTTAAATATTCTTGTCGATCGGTGAGATGCTAAAACTTATAGAAAATGACATCAACGTAATTGCCCATGAAAATCCACAAGTAATTGAAGGTTTGAAATGGCAACAATTTTGCGAAACGAAATTTTATCACCTTAGAATTTCATCATAAAATCAGGGGATCTGGCACCTAAATTAATCTACGGGATCGTTTGCCAGCGTTTGGCACCGTCTCCAACGAAGAAAGGTATTAAGGCTCACAATGCAAATATTGTTCAGCGTAAAAGCCAATTTTCGGTAGTAAATATAAGTTAATCTCCTTTTTATCGGCCGTTGGATTTAAAGCTATTGTTCGTGTTTCGAGTTTTGAAATCATAATGGCGTTAATGCATGAACAGGTTCCTAATTTATATATGGAGGTAACGATATGGATGAAAAGCCATCCATTTATGACTCCAGAAAGGTAGAAACTTGTCGTCTCTCGATTACTGGATATTTAAAAAAATATGTATAAAGTTTTGTATAGACTTATATTATCTCCGAGAAAAGTGTAATAAGCACATTAAAAAGCTTAATAACAGAAAACAATAGTTTTTAAACAAACATAATCGTATCTTGAAGCGCGTCTCAAACTTTTCTTACTAGTAGAAAAACATTGGCAACCCAGCTATCATAACTCAGCAACATAAGCGCTATAAGAAACAGTATTAAAAGTTGTTACAAAAACTTTATTCAGCACAGTACCCGCTGCAGAATCAGTATAAAGACCGGACTACACTAGACATTTTTCCGTGATGGAAAAATATGACAAAAAATGTGAATCTATTAGTGAAGCATGAATTTGTAACTACAGTGGGAAAATAATAATTAGCATTATAGACCATCGCTAATATTCTAGTGATGGTTAAAGTTAGTGACAATCTAAACAAAATACATTTCAAAGAAACAGTTCATATTACTGAACATGTTGACAATGACGGTAATAATGCGAAATGTGATTACACCAACAAGTGGGAAGCAGTAAAACATTTTAATGCGACTAAGTATTACTACGAAAATTACAGTAATGTCCCTCAAGTTGCTAGTTTTAGTAGCAAAAAGCTATTTGTGTGTTCTGTGCCTAAGGCAGATGCTTCTGCTGCATTTCTGTTCGCTAACTTTGAGCCGTTATTACGTTGTCGAAATGGTTGGCTGTCTTAATGAGGGTTTGGGATATGACACACGAGGGTTTTTGGTTTGAAAAATGTTTCTACGTTGGTTAACAAACAGAAGTGGACATGTATGATTAAAACTGCTACAATTTTGTTTTTAAGTGTTTCTCTGCGAAAAACCTTGTAAATTCTGGGTAAACTAAATCTAAAAACAGTCAGTAAATTTTATTACTGCTACTGAACATAACTTAAGACAGTATACAGTACAGAACTAAGTATTAATTTTTGCTATAACTGGCGTTTTAGTAGCTATTGAAAAGATATTGACAAGTGACAACATGGACAATGAGTCTAATTATTAAGACCAATAAAAGCGTAATAGAGTCTACGATTAATGCAACATTACTGTTGTAGGAGCTATCTATAGCCCAGTGTTTAGTAACTTTTCTAAATGTGCATTATATTTATAAGGATTGGAAGAAATCATCTATGTTTTAATTTTTTTGACAATACGTTGAAGCGACGCCTTTTTTTAATCACCGGGGCAACGCGGCGAAGCTGCTCGGGATTCGTGGAATTTTCCACGACGTCCTCGTGCCAGCCGTCTGATTGGCCATTCCCTCCTGACATAGTGTGTGACAAGTGCAACTGACATTTCATTACATAGTTTTATTATGTACATATTTTTTATAATATTGTTTTACTTTATTTTATAGTTTTAGTAACTTTAATGAGTGTGAATAGCAGTAGTGATGCGGAAACTAGTCAACCTCCATCGCTGGATACACTGCTAAGATGTCCGTTATGTCCCCAAGTTCGCATTTTTAAAGGTAAGCGGGGTTTAGGAATACATATTGGGAAGGTTCACAAGTCCCAAAATGTACTATTAAACCCTACTAACACTCCTTCCCCTTTGGCTGTCACTTCTAGTTACCCGTTTTGGCAAACATTATCCAAATTTAAAAATTCTGTCCCTCTTGTAAAGCGAGTTCCCCGCGGTGCCAGGCCAGCAGTTGCTTTACATTTAGCTAAATGTGTTCGCCTTGTCAACCAGGAGAACTCGCTAAGTGCTTGGGAACAATTACTCACCTTCCCTTTTAAGATTCTACACGTGCAAAAAGTATTGGCAAATCCCAAATCGTTAACAGCTCAAATTAAAGAAAACTGTAACATTTCTACTTCCTTTGTCGATGCAAAATTTCCGAAACTCAGTAACTTCAATTCAAAAAGTATAAACCATCATGTAGAATCTAAATTAGGTGAAGGTGATATTGGGGGTGCAGCCAGATTACTGTTCAGCAGTGATGTGATTGCACCTTGTTCTCCAGAGACTTTGGCAGCTCTGGAGAGCAAACATCCGGCTCCAGCGGATGATCTTTCTTTTCCTGACCACCCAGATCCAGCTTTACATTCCCTCCAAATTTCAGTCCAACAGGTTGTCACAGCCATAGGCTCCTTCCGAAGTGGCTCCGCCGGTGGACTAGACGGCCTGACACCTCAACATCTTAAGGATTTGACGTGCCCAGGCGCCGGTGTAGCTGGGGAGACACTTTTGAAGGAGCTTACGTCTCTGATAAATTTAATGCTTTCCGGCAATGTGATCGAGTCCATCGTTGATATTTTATATGGGGCCAATTTATGTGCCCTGCGTAAAAAAGACGGTGGTATTCGTCCCATTGCCGTAGGAAGCACATATCGGCGTATGGCAGCCAAAATCTGCTGTAAATTTTACACTGAATCACTTTCGAACAAATTTCAGCCCCTTCAGCTAGGCTTTGGCTCAAGGGGGGGCTGTGAGGCTGCCGTACATTCCCTTTCAACCTTTCTAAATTGTAGGAAAGGTGAGATCATCCTGAAGGTTGATATAAAGAATGCTTTCAACTCTGTGAACAGGGACTCCTTGCTGGCAGAAGTAAAAAAGGAAACCCCCAAAATTTATAGTTACCTTTGGCAATGCTACAGAAACCCTTCAAAATTAGTCTACAAAGACAACCTTTTGGAATCTGCAGTTGGCTGTCAACAAGGGGATCCTCTTGGTCCAGTCATTTTCAGTCTGGCTATCCACCCCATTATATCACAATTAAATTCCAAATTTAACATATGGTATTTGGATGATGGAACCCTAGGAGGTGACGTGGAAACTGTTTTAAAAGATCTGGAATTTCTTAAGGACAATTTAAATTCTATTGGTTTGGACCTCAATTTTTCAAAATGTGAAATTTATATCCCGGACACTACGGACAGACAAGACATTTTATCAAAATTTAATGCTGTTGCTCCTCAGATTAAAGTGGTGGATGAATTAACGCTCCGTCTCCTAGGGTCTCCTATTTTTGAACAATCTTATGCAGATTTCATCGACGAAAAAATTCAAAATTTTGATATGATTTCGGAAAGACTTTTCAAAATTAACATACATTCGGCCATAACTTTAATCCGGTATTGTTGTGTCGGCCCAAAATTCATTTACAACCTTCGTTCAAGCGCATTGTGGAAACATGCACAATTATTAGAAAAAATTGACCAAATTATCCGCACCACCCTAACGTCAATTTTAAACGTAGCTTTAGATGACCGAGCTTGGTCTCAAGCTACGCTTCCAGTCCGTATGGGTGGCTTAGGAATCCGCACTGTTTCTAGTTTAGGTTTACCGGCTTTTCTGTCCTCAGTCCACAGTACTGAAAAATTAACCAGAAGAATTCTAGCGTCTTCCTTGGTTAATTTTGAAGTATCGTGCTTGACTGAAGCGATATCCGCTTGGAAAATGGCTTGCCCAAATACCGAACTTCCCAAACAGGTCTTCTCCCAGAGACAGTGGGACGAGCCGCTTTGCAGTTTGATACGGAATAAATTGATAAATACGTCAATCAATACTGCCGAGCGCGCTCGTTTGCTGGCTGTGGGAGAATGGGAGTCGGGCCTTTGGTTGCAGGCACTTCCGTCATCCAATATTGGGACAATGTTGGATGACAACAGTTTCCGCATTGCTATTAGTTTACGTTTAGGGACTCCATGCGTCACTCCTCATCGATGTCACTGTGGTGAAGCTGTTGACGGCCTCGGACGGCATGGTCTATCATGCAGTAGGAGTGCAGGTCGCATACCGCGACACGGTAACATAAATGATATAATTCGCCGTGCTCTTGGCACCGCCGGCGTACCAGCCGTACTAGAACCAAATGGCTTGGTACGTGACGATGGAAAGAGACCCGATGGTATGTCGTTGTTACCCTGGAAATTAGGAAGGCCTTTGGTGTGGGACGCAACCTGCGTCGATACCCTTGCACCTTCTCATGTTTCTGGCTCAGCAATTTGCGCTGGCACTGCTGCTGCTGCTGCGGAGACCTTTAAGCGGCGGAAATACAATAACCTAATTGGTAATTGTATTTTTGAGCCGTTTGGGGTCGAAACATTTGGACCATGGGGTCCGAGGGCTCACGCGCTGTTTAGAGACATAGCGAAACGGTTAGTTGAGTCTACACGTGACCAAAGGGCTGGTGCATTTTTTGGCCAAAGAATAAGCATTGCTATTCAACGTGGCAATGCTGCCAGTCTTTTGGGCACGTTACCAGTTGACATCGATGGGGATCAATATTATGATGCTTTTTAAATTTTTATATTTTTATGTGTAGGTATTATTTTTAATTTATGTTAGTTTTAAAATGTAAATAATTGTAAAAAACTTATATAATAAAACAAGTTGTTGATAGTAGCTATTATATTATCAATCTTGTTATTGGGTATAAATTTATTGTATGCTTTTATACTAATGCATACGTCGAATTACAGTATGTTTAAAACTAACGTATATATTATGACAAATAAGCGCAAATTCAGTATCTATGTCTTATAAACTTACATACTATCGACAAGAAAATAACTACGAGGAAATACAGCTCAAACGTAAATTAAGCAGTAGAACAAATTTAAAAAGAAACTTGTAAGAGCCGTTTACGATCAACAAGATAAGCCTCCAAATGTAAATACGGTGACACAAACGTTTGGGAAACACAAACATATTACCAAACTTGTGTATTTACAATTCAAATGACATGAAACAAAAACCATTGAGCGTACAAACCGAACGGAAAGGATTTAAAACTCCTCGCCAGTCGCGCCTATAAATCCGTAGCGGAGCCATAGCTGGATAAGTTTCACGCATGTTTGGGGAATACGGAAGACGCTGGGAAATCGATTGAAAACTATGCGCGACATTCAGTTGGAATACGACGATTATTATAATCGAAAATTCATTCTTTCCAAAGAATTTCACATTTCACAATAGTTAAATATAAAGCATAATTACGATTTAGGTTAATATATCACAATTATACAAGTGGAATTCAAACAGACTGCATGTCATAGAACAATAAAATTACTAAGAAAAGCAAAATAAAATATCAAGACTACTATTTGATTCAAATAGCCGACTACTTACTATTCCCTAAAATTTTGTTTGGACACAAAATATGCCACGCTCCAATACTAACACTGAAAACTATGTAAGTGGGCCATGCAAATAATAGTTAGTGCGTGAGTAAATCGCCAAGCTTCGAGCTACCACGACGACAGGATAAACAATGTTTTCCAACTAAAATCAACTTGCGGTCAAGAGTAAGCTTCTAAAGAGTCTTACTATCACTTCGTAGTTAGAACCACATGTGTAATCAAAGACAGATGGAACCCTTGATGAGTGCTCGTCTATGCCGCATGGAATGCTCTGAGTGCGTTTAATGTACGTCTGACTTCTTCAAGACTACATAAACGGTCAACTGTGGTCATATGGAGCATTTTGACTACAGTGCTATGTGGATGACGTACTCACACAACATAATTATTTGCTATGCTTTTCCTCGAAAACAGTACTTTATTCCTGGATACCCTATGTGCTTTTTTGTACTCCGGACAACACATGTGCAAAACTTCTTGATACTCGGTTCATCGGTGTAGGCGTGAAAGGGTAACAAACTTACTTTCGCATTTATAATAATAATAAGGAAAGTAAGAAATAAGGATAAGAAATAATAGTAGGTTCTAATCGTAATATTGACAAGCATATATGCAGCGGTACTAACATACTATAAGACGATGTATTTTATACATAATCGATCAGTCTTCTTCGGTTCTTGGGTAAAGGCGTGTCCCATTCATCAATCTTGTGCCGGTTGCGAATACTCACATTACATGAGGAACACGATTAATCTGATCTTCGTGTGTCAGTCACGACCCTCCCTGCTAGAGCTTGATTGAGGAAAAACTAGTGGTTGGAGATAGACTAGTGTTTTTATTACGAGTACAATTATAATAACAGTTGTAAAGATGTTTCGCGATTAAAGCCATTTTCTTCAAATGATAATTTATTGATTTAGATCTGAATAAGGTTATTTAACATCTTAAATAGGTATATAAATTCATATGCTGATTCTAGTAGATACTATTAAGCAAATTAGATCCATTTCTAATTACATTAACATGAATGACTTTGAAGACCGTAGAAGCCCGAAAATGTAATAATTATGGCTGGAGCTTAAACCAACAACACCACAATTCCAATCAAGCCATCCCATCTAAGACATGGTAACTTGGTAACCCAAAATTTTACGACGACAACATTACAGATACCACGAACCATCGGATATTGTCAACGGAAGATGTAAAACAAATCGCTATAATTAATACGAAACTTTACCAATTTACGTCGAAACACAACCTTAGGGCGAAATTATAAATGTCCCTATAATTAAATTAAAATATAAGTTACCGAGTTTAAAAAGGAATTGCGATTCCGTAAGCGGCTCGTCTCAGTAAGTTAGAGATTAATTAGAGTATGACTTGGATCCCTACAAGTTGTAGTAATGTTATTATTTAATTCAAGTTATTACCGATAAAAACAGGGTTCCTACTCCCATTGCAAACTGACAAGCGTAGAATATTAACTTAATTTAAAGGGTCTACAATTGGGTCTGAATCAAATAATAATAATAAAAAAGATTGTACCTAAATTTAAAATGTTACCCTTCTAAAACTACTTGTGCTGCCAAGCTGTCAAATATCTATTTTAGCTAAATAAATATTTTACGTAAACAAACTTGTCGGCAACAATTCAACGTAATAAAAACTCTTTCGCATAACAATTCTGCATGTGGATCAATTTCAGTAATGGAAGTTACATGTAAACTAGAACTAGATATTAAAATAGCAGTACGAATACAATCGCCATGTGTTGTTGGTTTTTATTTATAGGTGGGTACTTTTAGAAATTATTACCCGTGCATTTATGCACCGGCAAATATCCGTGGAAAATTAAACTGTGTGCGCGAGTTGGAGCTACAAATTAGCAATCTAAAACCCGCTGCAAGCTGCTAACAATAGACGGGCTGGGACCAAAGAGGCGTATGTGCATTAAAACTCATTATACAGTTTAAGTACTGCTTGAATCTAGATAATATGTGGGCTTAGTAAAACTATGGGACTGTACACGCTTTTAGTTGAGAACATATTGTAACTAATATGCAAACAAATTAACAATATTTTGACGATGATATGACGTAAATAGATAATGAAAGGCAATGGAGGATTGCGTACATAAATAAATTTCACAAAATCAAAACGGGACATTCCCTACTTTAGAATACTATAAAGAATAACAATCAGAATGAATACCTCTCCTTTACCGCTTATCATTAAGATACGCTTGAACCAAAGGAATGAATTAAAGAACCGGCTAACTAGAACCCGTCCTGTAGGATTTTATTAATCCAATTTTGGACTTCGTAATAATAGGTTTAATTATTCACGATTGAGAAAGCTTTTAGAAGCGAGTTTATGGAAAGTTTGTATGGGGGCCGGTAATGAAAACGGGGATATACCTACTAATGTATTAAGGTCCAACGGAGGTCCGGACGTGGCGTTGTGTTGTATTTTGTTAGACGTGTTTAGATAATGATGAATGATTAAGTATTCATTGAGAATTTTTGATAACGGAGTATTTTAGACGGCTGAATTTGAAATTTATTAATTGATCAGTGATCATAAAATCTAAAAGCTTTTAACAAAAACAATTTTTATGACACAAGAAGCCGTAATTCTCAAGCTATTTTCATGGAATTTATTGTCATATCAATCGTCAAAAGCAATAAGAACCTTCATTCAATTTGAATTACATTGAATTTAAGCTCAACAGTCACTAGCTCAGGTGTAGTCAGAATATAACACAATACATGCACAAGGCATCAAACCACATTTCAAAATACATGGCATTGTTTAGAAACACAGACACGCCTGGCCACATTCACAGATAGCTACATCCAGCGCATTGTTCCGATTCAAATCAAATTTTCCATATCACTCCTCACTAGAATAATTGCATGTTTGATTGTTAAATATCGACTTAGTAGTCCAACAAATACTAATTGACTGAAGCAGCCTAGCTTATTCATTTATTTATTTGAAGCACATATCTGGGTTATTACGAACTTAAAACAACCTAAACATTCCTTAGTATAACGCCTGAAGATATCAGTTTTCAAAACATAAAATTTCACTCTAGTAAATGGGAGAAGCGCCAAAACTAAAGTTTTACAACAGAATAAAACTTTCCGGAATATACTCTTCTGGATAAAATTTCCAGTTTCAAATCATTGTGACAGCCCGGAAGCGTCTGGCATGGCGTTTTGAAAATTTCAATTCAGGATGTTATAGCTAAAACTTTATAATGGTCTGTCTATATCTATATCTGTGTTATACAGTTAACTTTGATAGCACTTGTATTTTGGTAATATCGTCATTCAGATGTTTTAAAATGTAACCTAAAAAATCTAACTAAGCATCCAAAGATTCTGATACTAAAATTATAACCTGGTTATTTCTATAAGAAAAAGATGCATTGAATGCAGAAGTCTGTAAGGAAATTAATTCAGTTAAAGAGACAAAAGCTTGCATACAATCAAAAATACGTCTCAGAGCTACACTAACGAACGGGCAGGTTACTCAAAACTAGTTAATCGCCAATCCTAAGCCTTGCCTTGCGCTGTTTGTTCAGCTCCTGTCCTCCGAAGATCTCTGTTTGAACAGGGCCCATCAGGAGCCGAACTAATCGAGTAATGCAGTGGCTTCGTACGACTTTACGTTCTCCATTGAAATAAGTCATGATAGAATTATGTTCCTACTATAACAATATTTTCAAAAGTGAGCCACTTGGAAGCTATGCGATAGAATTGTGTCGAAGTTTTTCAATTTAGATTTTATATTGGGTTTTGCTTACATTTAAACAGCGGATTTTTGAGTTTGTTGTGTATTAAGGTTATTTGGATATTTAAGTACTAATCTCGTTGTTTTGTAATGGATCTTGGCTACAGGCGGTTTAAACTCTGACACCAAGTTGTTCATCAACCATACGATAAGAAGAAGAATGGATCTTGGATAATTTAAGGTGAAAAGAAGTTTCGTTTTATTCCAAAAAAGTGCAGCCAAAACATGATGAATCTATAGGTATAAAACTAACACGTAGGTACAGAATAAAAACTATAGAAGAGACACTTTTACGAATAAAAACAGTTATATCTTTATTTAATAAATCTCCAAATTCATCCGCGTAGTAAATATAATAGAGTCTGTTATCTTCAGTAAACAGCTAAAATACTCTAGCAAAAACAAAACACGGGGGACACTCACAACGAATACAGCATGCCAGCCGATAAATAGTTGCGGTTTATTGAGACACAATTTAATTAAAACTTTGAATTACATAAGTTTTAATTGGGTGTAGAAGTCCATGTAATGTGTGAGTTTGTGAAGGATCTACGCTACTCATTTTTATTACCCTTGCCCTTTTGTTTTAGTATATAAGTCTGGGATACAACCAACTATGCGGTGCATGTCTTGAATAGTGTCTTATACATGTCTGCTGTTTTATTAGTACTTTTAAAAACCATAGTTGGAATACACTTGAACCCCCTTACTCAAAAAAATTTCAATGCTGGACAATTGATGTTATACCTGTTACTGTCGTTTGCATGTCAGAGAATAGAGATGTCAATAGACCTAAGTAGTGGTTAACTTCTTCTTATTGTATGGTTGATGAAACAACCTGTTGTCAGAGTTTGAAAAATCTTTTAGGTGTGCCGGATTACTCACGATGTTTTCCTTCACCGTTTTTAGCAACTGATAACTAATTTATAATACACATATGAATTCTAAAAGACATTGGTACGTGCCTAGGTTAGAACTTGCGACCTTTGACTTTGCAGTCTACCGGTCATACCACTCGGCTATCAGTGCTTGGTGCCTGGCTAGCAGTGGTTAACCTAAAACACATTTTAGCATCGTTTATAAGTAAGAGGGTTAAAGTATGGCACGGCGCTAAAGGTGCATCCGAATATTTTAGTTTAGAATCGAAACTCAGCTTCTAGCGCGATACGGCAACATTTTTGCAATCATCCTATATGATGGCACCTCCATAAAAACACTCGCACAAACCACTTCTGTAGATTATACGGATATTGAAGACGCATTCATAAGTAACAGGAAACTACTACCATTAAAATGCTCACGCATTCCGCCCACGTACAGCGCCTACAGGGAATCTCCGTAAAACTATAAAATAAATAGACAAAACATAATATTAAAAAGTGCTGGGCTACTTGGCTCGGTCTTCCTCCCAATAATTGATATTTGCCATTTGAATTCAAGCTGTGTTGGGGCTACGGGGAGGTAGGGAGGAGGATCGTTAAGGACCGTTCACAAAGAGCGATTCAATCGACCTCAGACTGTGTATCTTATGGCCGTGACGTGAGGGCAAATGTTTGCGGGTGTGTCGTGTTTCGTATACAACAGGACATTTACTCCAGTCTGTTTGTTCTTAGTATTTATGAAGTACTCACTAACAGGTTTATTGATGAACATAGAGTGAAGGACAACGTTAATACCAAACATGAAACCAAAGTCAAAATCGTTTGAAATGTATTTTAGTGTATAAATTGCTACATAAATATTTACGAGTAAATATCGAAAACCACGATCAACACAAATAATCCACCATATTTTCAAAGATCTTATAAATACCACACAATTTTCCTTGAAGATTCGCCCATAATTCGGTAGAGCGGCTCTATTTTGAGCCTACTGTATTCTATCGACGATTCTGTTCGCATAGCACATAAATAGTGGTGGGCCTCATAGCCTGGGGGTTCGCTACGATTCCAAACACATACGTTATTTGGCGGGTTCTGTAGGAACAAGGGCGAACGTTCGGGCGCTAATTGAAACTAAGGAATTCAGTGAGCGGCCTCCCGGCTCGCTTGCTATGTGCGAATGTACTGCAACCAAATCCTCGGATTAGGTGATGCGGAGCGAAATATATGCGAATAGCGCTTTGCATCTACTGGGTCACAGACACGACTTTATAAAAATATACTTGTAGATCTTGCAAGGTGGGTGGTATGCATATATTGCATATGCTTGCAAAAGGAACTAAGACAAAATATTTGTGTACCTACCTACCTTCTATCTTGGTGAGATTTTTGAATTAACGTCTTTCTAAAATTTGTCTTAATTCAAATTTAAATTACCGTCTAAACAAAATTTATTTTTTGTTAAAGTATTATAGTTTTTGTTTCGATCACTCGGTACTAAAATAATGAGTTATCAGATACAAAAGCAGAATTATGATTTAGATACGCGATTGAAATATTTTACGTATAAGGAAACAGTTTTCTATCTAATTGAGCAAAAAATTGTTTTTTGTTTATTAATAATAATGCGTACAGAATTCGGATTGTGATAAATAGTCACCTTGTATGTATTATGAACATGTTTCATGAATATTACCAAAATGTAATAGTTCTGTCACAGGACCGAAGTTGCCCACTCCACCACGATACAATCAGTCATTTAGTTATGAATAAGCGATTTTTCCGACGATAATTTCTTGTTTTAATTATGTAAAAGCTGTTTTTAGACGTCATCGCATTATTTTAATACACAAGTGGGCGGTTGTGAAATAACCAATTTGAACGATATACTTAAGCTTTAATCGTTTGTTTTTACTTAAAATTTCTACTCGATATACATTGCCGTTTTTATTCTAAAAAAATTATTAATGCTAGTATACTATATAACACGCAATATAAACAACCCATCATTTTATTTCTTGTTTGGATTGCTTAGTATTTTGCGTCTTGATTCCGATTGCTGTGGTAACATTTGGGTACATTATATTAGAATGGCAGTGTTATATCAAACGTACATTATTTTAAATGTATCTATTGTCCAACCACACATTAAAATAGGGACTAAAGACATAAGATAAATACACAATTAAATATCTTAGCGGTTAGATAATAATCGATTTAGCACTTACTACAATCTGTTCCCCAATAATTTCCACGTAAACATGAATATCACAGAAATCTGTGCTATCGAGAAACCATTTATTCGTATTTACGAGGTGCCAGCAATACATAATATCTTGTATACATAACACACACAACGAAAATCAACCTTACACTGCTGCAATAAGGTATAAAGTCACGTAAAACTCTGATGTGTAGTTACGATCTTTTACTGTGTTCCGTTAGTTATTTAGGCTAGAACTAGAAGTTTGCTTAGTTGTCTTGACTAACCCTGATGAGCCTTAGGGTAACAAATAACAGCATTTGTTTGAGTTTCTCTGTTTAAGTATGTAATAGAAACTGGACCGACATAATGTTGTTGTAATGTGACAATAACTTGTTCTAGAATGGTCTTTCTTCGAGGGTAGAACATTACTCCGGCTTTATATTTTAACCCTTAACTACCTTTTGAGATAGAAACTACTTTACTACTTTTACAGGTAGATCATCATTTGGGGTTTGTTTCGATTTAGTTGCATTTTGATGACAGATGCAAGTTAGTTTTTTATTAATTACCTACGACTTTATGTCAATTATCCCGCGGTATAAGGACGTATGGTAATTATAGTAAGGATAATTTTATAATTAGTAGTATATTTTAAATGTGATAATCTACAAATGTTGGAAGAGTTTATCATTGTAATCATCATCATCGGCCTATCTCAGTCCACTGCTGGACATAGGCCTCTCCTATGGCACGCCACAGCTCGGTTTTCGGCCTTCCGCTTCCAATCTTAGTAAGATATTCTTAAAATATGAAGCTTTTATAAGCAACTAGAAAATAAATGGAAGTAAAATATTTTATATCCAAACCTCATAAATTAATAACAAATATCCGGTGATGTTCATTACTTTTCATTTGCTTAGCTTATAAAAACTTAGTGCCTACCTAACCTTTTTATGCGCTCACGCAAAAGACGGCGTCGACAGATAAAAAGTGTGTACCTAAGTCAGTGCTAAGTATTATGTATAGATAATAAAGTTGGCATGTAAATAGGGCGCATGTAAATAGAATAGACTTAGCACTCCTGTCTGATCTTTTATCAATTTAGATACTGTCGGAACTTCGTACACAAAATGGATTCTGGTAAAGAATAGTAACTTCACGAAACACAAATAATATTGTATGTGCGAAATATATAAATTAAAAAACGTACAAATATTTAAGCAGCAATTTGAAATGCTGTCTTCACTACTATAAGTAATTTTAGTGACAAAACATGTCATTCAAAATTATTTAGTTAGGTAATGAAAACCATACACAATGCTCTTCAAACGCGCGCATAACCCTACCACCTGAGGCGTTCCAAAGTTAAACTCTGAACATAAAATCTGTTTAGCATATTTACTTAACCCTTTTCCGTTCTACTGAACTTATAATTAACCTCCCATACATACGTCCGTACAAAAGAATCGTATGTAATATTCATAAGGTTATTATTCATGTTATGCAACTGCGTTCTCCAATAAGATACGCTTTGAAATAAGTAAGGTAATTATTAATATGAATAACTTCCTTTTGTTGTGGCGCTATCTGTGAGTGGAATCAGGAAGCGAGCCACCTAACTTTTGTACGGTGTATACGGTTTTTGCGGTCGGCCTTTGTTGAAATGTAACGTAAGTTTATTTTTATTTTACTATACAAACTTTGGGGAGTGTTATTCATTTTATTTACTATTATACTCCGGTTGTACTAATGTGTTGTGTTGAGTAGTTTAGGGTTCACAAGGAGTACTTATTCATGAGCTGGTGACACAGCGGGAGCGCGAACAGAACTCTTTTTACAAGAAGTATTAACAGCAGAGAGGAAGGAACACCTATATCCAGCATTGAGTAATTCCAAACTGCCACATAATAATGATGGTAACTTTATGAACTAATAAAAATATTTTCACAACGTGTCAAACCATGCTGACAAACATTTACACGCGTCAAAATTTACGTCTATCAAAACAGCGCGCCAATATTTTAAAAGCCACCGTCGAACAAACAAAGCCATCAATTAATGCAACCAAATACGCGTCAATCGCGACGTGCATACATATCGCGCCGCATAATATCGCTATACGTCAGGAGACGCGCGACGTGGCGTTATCGCGCGATAGGCCGCGATTTATTGCGCCCTCACTTCGAAAGGGAGTTTGTTTTCATTAGTGACGTTTATACTGTTACATACAATTATTCAACATCTAATTTAAAAATATATATAAATAAAAGCGTTCGTAAAACCTGGTTACTGAAAATAAAATATTTATTAGGTATTAGTTTTGTGCATAATTTATACGTTCTAAAACGGTTTGCCTTTGCGCTGCAGTGGGACGATTATGTCTAAAATAAATAACAAAAATTTTCTATCTAAGAGAAAAAAATACAATCCAAAATTACTTGCTTACTTACAGATGCCAAGATACTAGATTTCAATGATCTACAAGCTGTACTATGTTGCACCTTTACTAAACAAAACAGCATCAATTTTTGTTAATAATGGACATCCGAACATTTTTGTAACTAGAATCGCGTTACCGTCTTACTTAGCTTTCCCCAGCCTAAACCTTTCAGATTCTATTTTCTCTCCGGAGAACCCCGTATGTACATAAGTACATAGTTCATTTTAAGCTTGGCTGGAAGTTATTTGCGTGTCTCTATTCCTCTGGTTATACAGTAGGCCAAGCTTCGCGAAATCAGGTAAATAAACACAACTCCAGGTTTACTCTTGTATCTATGTGAATATTTTAGGACCAGGTAACAGAGTGCTTGCTTGCTGTTTGATAGTAATTAAAGTACAATTATATTTTCACGGTTTATGATTGGCCGGATTTTTCTTTTATTACCTGGCAATACCTTTTAGTATTGCCTGAAGACAAAATTTTCCCAAAATGTAGTGTGGATTTTTTGTGGGAAAAAACTAATTTTACTTTTCAACGAATAATTATTGTATATAGTAGGTATTGTAGGTGTATTATAACATTGATGATTTATGTAAAGAATGAAGGTATAACACAATTTTAGTTATATATAGTACTGTTGTTGTTCAAAAGAGTAGTAAACAACTAAGTTTTGAAGAGGAAGATTCAAAGTGCAGTAAATCGAGGCGTTTTTACGTAAATTTCTTGCTCCTAACTAATTTGCAATACAATGCGGCTGAACCCCTACTACCGCTCTAAAACACCGGATTAATACGTCGATCCACAACGTTTAATCTAACTTTACTTGCAAAGTGCTCTCCGAGACGACAACTTGGAATCGGAGCGTCTTGCATTAATTTATTAACAGAACGGAGTAAGCCGCTAATATGCCTTTCGGTGGAAAAAGTGGAACAAATAGAGGGATGCCAGCAAAGTGACGGTTAATGTCTTAAAAAGGCATTTAAGTACATCAAAACTTGGGTAGTAAAATGAATTATGAAGTTAAGACAAGGAAGTAACTTAAAGTACGAGTTTTCTAGCGTAAAAATGTTTGCCCCACGGCGGGCGCCTTTAGATGTTTTTGTTTTAGAGTATTTGATATTCGCTGGATTGCACTCGATCGCAAACTTTTTTCTCAACTTGTTCTTCCAATAAAAATCATTGTTTTCACAAGATATTTTGCTGTATAAGGTAATTCTGCACTCATATACACACACGCAAAGACTCGGAAGCTGTGCGAGGACAAAACCGAGAACTTTTGCACCGACACTATATCTCTTAAAAACTGCTCCGAGTGGGTCTCTGAGCCTTTGTAATACAAAATCATCTCAAAACTAGATCATCAATCAATGCTTTATTGAAGTCCAAGATAGTATGACAGTTAAATAAATATACTTAATTCAATACAATAAATGTCATACCGATTGCCGACCTTATTTGCCAGAATATGAATGGTCGAAACTTTCATCAACAACAATTTGTCACAGAAGATAACTCACGAAGAATTAAAAGGCCGCATAAAACAAAAGCTGCAAACAGTGAGCGTTTTACAGCAATGTAATAAAAGTTCTTAATTTTTTACAACTGAACACATTTTAATTTAGACAACCCTAGTAAATCACGCTCTTCCTAACGGTAGAGTGAGTTCAAACCCGATACAGTCGAGCGAAAGTATATTAATTTTAAAATATCCCTCCTTCGAAACTAATTAATTAGTTTCTAAAACTTGAAGCCGAGTGTTAACGATGATCTAAGCAATATCCAAGTTTCAGTCGCGCCGGAGCTTTACATCCTAACGACTAAGTTTAGACGAAAATTCACTCAGAAATCTGTTACTTATTTTTATTCGGAATTACCTCTTAGTATTCCTGTGCCCTCATGCACCAGCGGTAATCAAAATCTTGGAAGTTTTCTCAACTTTTTAGACGCTCATGAATATCTTATGGGGTGCGACATGCCTCTCTTGTTATGTTCAAAACTTTTTTTATTTTCCTTCACCATTAAAAGGCGGGGAAACTGACGATTTAGCGACGGCCCGGTGAATAATTAGGGAGTATTTCTTGCTTGTCACGTTTCTAATGAATATTAGAGCAACCTTCCCCAAGATATTCCAAGCAAAAATATCGGAAATAAATCTGCGGTTGTTTGCTCCGAAGGAATTTCGTTAATTACGCTCGCTTCAGAGATAAATAAGTCAGTAAGCGCAAATTTGTCCATCCATCGTGTTTTTGTTTCGGCTCACTCCAGGAGTTACTTAGTTATAGGGTCATTTTTTTCGAGTCCGGAGACCGAGTGAATTATATTAGTCGTTTGTGTGTGTGAATACGGTTGAAATAGTCCATTTCGGTGCTCTTTTGTGGGCTGTAAGAGGCTTTGGTATAGTAAACAATACTTTTTGGACGCAAAGAACAAAAGTTTCGCTGATGAATGCTTTTTGGGGCTTATAGAGCTGTACTTGTGTCGCTTTGAAGTTGTGATGTTTTGTGCATATACGATTAATATAAACGGGATTGTGTTTGTTTCAATTGTTCACTCATTAGCGGTGTGGTCGATGATTATATAATTCGTTTTCAGTCCAATAGCGATTCAAAGTTTTACATTATGTTCAACCAATTTAAGCCATTTTGATATAGACTGAATGACGTAAGGTAATTATAAATAATGACAATGTTTACACATTTAAAACTGTAACTTACTCAACTGTCTGTAGCTCTACGCTACTACTTATTTTTATCTTGTGTAAACTGTAATGGCGGTGACCAAAATTAAAATACAGTTTGAGTTGAAACTTAATTGTATAAAAGAATAAACATCAAAAATAAAGTGCAAAGTAGTAATATCGAAATGTAAAAAGATAAGTGCTTGAATAGTTTTGATATAACAAAAAATAGATTACACATAAAACCTATTTCCAAACGCTGACCACTTCAACGATATCTCGATAGCTTCACACATCAACTTATCCCTTTATATATGAAACAAGATAAACATTCCCGTCCATGTAAACATAATAACAAAAAGGTCTATTGATACGTCAGTGGACAATGCGGAGCAAACATGGGGCAGGCCTTGGGCAGGCCGTGGGCTAATGTGCACTGAATCGGAAAGATCTTAAGATCATGAAAAGAACATTGAACGTGCCATACAATCTGATTAAATGGCTGACATGTTTCGATGCTGATAGTGGAGTGGAGTATTTTATGAATGAAAGTATAATTAGTCGTCTACAACACTAATGGTATATACGAATGAGCGTTTGTCAAGTAGGTATATTTAATTGTTTTTTGGCTCGGAGCTTTGTTTAGCATTTTGCAAAGTCTTATTACAATTTGATGTTGAAAAATTCTAGGTAGCATTCCACAATTTGCGAGAAAAGCCTTTTTTCAAATTTACATTGACTAAAGATGAAAACATTTAATAATTTACCTTTTTCGTATTTCCAAGATCGATCCATGCAGCGATTTCTTAAACGGATTCGACTCTACATTTTCAACGAAGCTTCTAGATTCGATATTTAAAATTTCACAACGGGTTGGGTCAATCTGTAATATCGGGATATGTGAGGCAGAATTCCTTCGTCCGAACATCGTTTGGGATTGGCTTGGCTCGTTTAAAAACCTTCCTGCACTCAGCTATGGCCCGGCGCGGATGTTCTGTGGTAGGTACTGGCACGCGAGCATCGCCTACATTGTTGAAAGCGATCAGCACTCGCGTACGTTCGTGACAATTTTTATAAGGTCTTTGAATGAAGATTGTGGACGTGATTTTTAGTTTTCCGTAACATCGAAGCTTGTTTATGTTTGGAACACTGAGCATTGTTATTTGAACTTCGCCTCATACCTACTGCCGTAAAAATATCCATTCATAACTTTAGTTATTTTTTTCTTTGAGCTCGTGAATTCCAGCTCAATTATTATTAATTTTAATTATACAAACATCTAACTTTAGGCACCAATTTCGTTAACTCCAAATTTGCCCACGTTGGGCGCCAGCAATTATGTTTACTAATACCGTCAAAATTCAACAGCAACGGTAAATCATGTAACAGTCGTGGAACACACAAAGTACAATCTCTTTACACGTACCCACATCTCGTATCCTACAACTGCTAACAATAAAACAATATATCTGAAGCGATCCTGGATAGTGAGCGAGTCACTGATGTTTAACTTCATCAAAATATATAACGTTAAGGCTTTGCTTTGTGAACGGACTCTATCGAGAGTCCGATATTGATTCAGGAATGAGAAATAATAAAGCTGCGTTACAAAATCCAGTTGAAGGGTTTTCAAGTATATTGAGACTTGAAAGATCAAATAATGACGCTATATTGGTTTGTTTTAAAGCCTTTTAAACGCTCATTCCAAAAGTCTGTAACATAATTTGGTAATAATGACCGCTTAACCTGCTTACAGGCAAGAGTGATAGGGAATTTGAAATCAGATTAATTGGAATCGCCACCTCTTAAAATCGGAAATTTCATCAGGACTAGACTCATTAGGGCAATTATTATATCATCCATAGTAAAAACATCTATAAAAAAACTTCTTCCATGCCGAACAACATTAACATATCGCAAAACCGCTATTCAACGTATTAAATCCCCTTAATTTCCTACTTACAACTTCGTGGAATTTCCGTGAGTCTATCAATCCCATCGACAACTGTTATAATTATATAGACCTCATTCCTGTGTATTGATTGATAACCTACTAATTAGTAAGATGGACCGAACAAGCTCGTGAATAAAACAGTTTTCGTGGCGGCTGTTTTGGAGTTTCTTGTCGATTCTTCACCATAGGAATGACATTTTTGGAACCGTGGAGCATCTCAACATTTCACAAGCGCCTGTAATTGGTTTTTATGAAATAAATACATATTGAATTTGATTGTAGTGTGCAACCATTTTATGTATGTAACCAACCTTATTTATAGTGCTTCTTCAGCAATTCAGTTTGTAACTTATTATATTATATCGTATACCTTTGACACAATAAACCGGACCTTGAAACCAAACGGACGTATTATTCCCACACCTACCGTAATCGGCACCACATGATTTTCGAATTTGTACTTATTCACTATGAAAAACTAGAGTTACCAAATCCATGATGTATCTAGGCTATGGCTCACGCCTAGGCCAGGGTAATTAGAAAGGATGTTCTCTCACGTGAACCCCGAGTGTAAAAAACCTTCGGAAGAAACGTATATCAGTATCTTCGAAAGAATTTACCGAAAACCAAGAGGAATAACAAAAGACAAATAATACCGAAATTACGATACTTATTACGTCAATTTTTTGTTGCGACTATCTCTGTTTTAGTGTTTATTTTTACAAGAAAAGGTAAATAGACAACATTGCTTTGCTTTTATTGTGAGAAGATGAAGCTTTTATAGAAAAATACGTTGTTTTAATGTTATTCGTCTCATAATAACAAACACAGTACATTTCCCATTTATGGCAATTACATAATATAAATACAAAAAGTATATAACCTACATTAGCTAGTCGACGTCTACATAGAAAACCCGTTTATGATTTGAAGGCACTAAACGAAAAATAAAATACGTGGTGTAAAATGATGTTACCTTAGCGTGATATCGTGTTGAAGCAAGCGTGTGCCGCCATACCAAGGGTACGGAAAACTCACATATGACTAGCAAGGTAATCTTATATATAGGGGCTAGCTTTTACTTCAATATTAAAGTCACTGTCTTGGAATTTGGGTAAAGGCCCCTTGAGAGACAATACTTTCGCTCTTGGCAACTGATACTAAATTACATCTTATTAGTTTAATACCATTCTTAAACGCTTAATATAAATTGTTTTTAAGAAACTATTTTTATTTTTTCACGTAGAGTAATTACTAAAACAGATACAACGTGCTTTTGATAGCTCATTTCACTTCAGAAAACTTATAATTACCCTCATGTTTATTAAGGCACCAGAAAATACTAATTGGTTGTTTAAAATTGCCAATAGTTTGCTTTTCAAGACGCTTCGTGGTACGAAGGTTTTTGTGTTGATTTTTCTGTTTTAATTAATTAGTCTGTGGCCTCTGCGTGAACAATTTTTATTCGTTGTTGAGAAAATTCTCTTCCGATAATAGTTTTATTTGTAGATGCCGAATAAAGAATATTTCAAAATGTATTTTAATATTTTAACTTTTATAGGTACTCAGCAATATTACAACTCGGAAAACAGTACGATACAGAGACTAGGCAGAAGCTATAACAAATGACGATAAAATAGTAAAAGTACCCATCGTACTGAAAACAACTACACCTAAACACAAACCGACTGATAATGAAATGTACAATTTAAAAAACATGAAACCCTTGCTCTTTAATGCGTCAACATTACCCAAAAGCTTCTAATTAAACTCAACTAAACAGTGTAAAACGTGAAACGCCCTTTTGCACAAAGAGCGTCAACCAAAAACAAGCCGGCGATAATTGAATCTAAATACGTCATTAAAGTATCAATTAGTGCAAGACGCCTCCTAGAAGATTACTTTAATTGATAGATTTAGAAGATAGTATCGAAAATTACTTTAAATACTCGATATCGATAAAAACAAAAGCGTTTTTGAAAACCAAATATTTTTGAATGAATGTAATTTCAAAGAAGAAGATTATAAGTAATTATAATGATGTAAATTATAAATGATAATTTTGTTTTGTCTTACTTTAAATTAATAAAAAAATAAAAATTTGCTTTCTGATATCATAAATATGGCGGTTAAGGCATTTATTATAGCATTATTTAAAGTATGGGATAATGCGTTGTAGATATTCCCAGAAGGTGGCCCAAATTTAACCGTATCTAAAGCTACATCTCCAAGGAATGTCGTTACGTACTTTACCATACAATTCCTGAAGTTGCAATTCTCGACAATTCAAACTTGATTTTAGCCGAGCTATTTCTAAATCTTTCGTTCGTCCCTATTTGGGATGGCAACGCTCGTTTACATCTACTTCTAGCCACACAGCTATCATCGCTGCAACTGATGTCGTTTTGCAAATACTCGAGAACTCGATGTATCGAATCGTAAAATCTGTTACTCACTACAGTCGACTCCCGATAAATACTTCACACTGCTTTATTGATATCGAGAACTAACTCTCATACAAATCATTCTGAGTAGAAAGCGTTACTTTTGTTTCCCAGTTTTTCAGTCCGTGTTTTAAACTTTAAACTAGCAGATCAAAGAATGGTCTCTGAAATGTTTGTAACAATTATTGATATAATTAAATTATTCTTAAAATTGTTGTAACCAGCCTAACGCTATTACAACTCAAATATTAATCGTATTATTGCACCAACATCAACATAGACACTTACGTTATGGGCTTACAGAGAAAATACTAAACATTTCACAACCACTATTTTCAACAAACAATACATTGAGAACTTACTAACGAAATTAAGATCAATGTGGCGAATGTAGTAGGTAATGGATAATGTAATTGACACGAACGTCACAAGCCTATTTACAGAAGGTATGTGGCTCGGGACTAATCTCAATACTACAGGCGGGGCCACATAACAAGTCAGAGAGATTTGGCATGCAAGATTAATGCGGTGGAAACACGAGCTCAAAAAGTACGCGAGATAACTGTTACAGAACGTAAACGTAACGCTAACGTAAAAGTTTAAATGAAAGGAGGAAACATGTAGACCAGTTTGAGGTTTTTTGAAGGCTAAAAATGTTGTTTGAACGAACGTGGAGTAACAACATAATATGTTTCGAAAGATGTGCTTGATAACGATGAATGATGATATTTAAGTACGTCCGGCGCACCCTGGATGGACAACCTTGCTACCATCCTTGTTGTCTGACCAGTTTCTACACGAAGAAGAAGAAGACCTACGGAAATGTAACAAAATAGTCATTAGAGTTTGATATTATCACATCAAATCTCTTGGAAAAGGAAAGAAGAACACGACTGGCTTTAAAAGAAAAAACGAGGTCTAGCTCTTGTCAGCGCCATTACCTATATTTTAGCCATTATTACAATCAATATTTGAAGTCGCTGTTCGCTCGATGATATTATGCAAACCTGGCGCTAAAACATCAAGTAACCTCGAAGTCAAATAAAAAAACCAATAATAAAAATGTTCCTCAACACTCGTACATTATTTTGCAATCGACTCCCTATTGTACTCAGAATTCGTAACAAGGGTCTAAGTATCCCACACGTCCTAGTAACACTTGAAGCGGTAAGGAGCGGAGGTAGCTCAATACCCTACGTCGGCTAACCCTTCATTAGTGGCACGGGTCTTTTTTACCAGCGCCCATTTCAAAGCGCCGTTCTTGAGACGGATCTAATTTGTTTCTTTTCAAGCACGGCCTCGTTTCGTTTCCTAGCTGATTGCGGGCGCGCGTTATTCGCTCATCTCACTGTATTGCCCTTGTCTGCAATTTGTTTAGGTAAGGCGTTCGTGGGTCTGATGACAGCAAATCTAAAAGACAAACATTTGTCTTTTTCCCAATCGCTTTGCTGATTCTGCCGATAGGGAAAACAATTGCGGGTCTCATGTGGGCCGTTTGTGTTTATAATCTCATTTGGCGGTTGCCTCATCGGTGAATGCTGTTCCGTTCTCATTAAAAGGCAAAGCGGCTTTATTACTTTGCAATTCCGTGTACAGTACATCTTCACGGGGAGCGTGGTGATGCAGCCAGTGTGAACGGAGCGCTCTTTGTTCAGTAAAATGTGTCTAACGAGGCTCCGGTGCCGAGCTGGGTTAAGGGTTAGATGCAGTATCTTGTACTTACTTACGTTGTAATACAGACTGAACGGATAGAAATTTGCAACCGAGTTTTGCATGCGCCATAAAATGTTGAACATAGCTCTCGAATATTATATGAGCTACGAGTTATTCTCTTTGCCCTCTATTAAAATGGGGCGCTCGTAATAGTTTCTTTTTTTCTTTAGCTTTGTTCTTTCTTTATTCCGTACCGGTTACCGTGTTTCGCGCAAAATCAACACGTAGTTGGCCATACTACATGAAAATATAGTATTATTGTAATATTGCACCTGTATAGTTAGGTAATAAACTCGACAACTATGTCAATAGCCATCAAAGAATAAGTATAACGGCTCTTAAAGAACTAAGTATAAGATTACAGCTACTTATATCGAAAATCCATAACATAAACGATTACTAACAAATAACGCACTTATCCTACCCAAAGTACTTTGAGGAAAATGACGAGAACAGCCGAAAAAATCCGACCACTCCACGAAAACATTCGCAAACAACACGGGAATATCCATAAAAGCCATTTTACCCATACATCGACGGCCAAGCACTCAAAGATTACTGGGTACGGGGTACCAAGCACGCAGTCGTTACGGTACTAACGCTTGTTGCCACACGTTACTAACTCCTAATTACACAAACTACTGGGTTTCGTCCGTCGGTTCTGCCTGTATACGGAATTAGGCCACGGATTGCGAATGAATGATTTATTTTCTGGTTAATTCTACGCGAGCAATACGGGATCATTTTGTTACATAAGCCGGTTAGTGTTAAATACGGCTTTTTTATAAGGGATCTGTCTTATAATGTGGCAGATAAATACTTGGTACGGAATTTTTGTTTGCTGTTTTACTAGCTAATCCGTTCACTTAAGCGTATTTGCTTTGTATTGGTCCGTAAGACATGTTTATCGGTCTTTTATCCACACAATCGCCTGCTTGTATTATGTAAGAACCTAATATTAAGTTTAGGGACCCGGTTGGTGCAGTGACTAAGAGCTTGGCCTATCGAGCAAAGTCATAGATAGATACATTTCTCTTTATTGTACACCAAATATAAACATAAGTACACTACAGTACATAATGTATACAATGGGCGGTCTTATCGCACTAAGCAATCTCTTACTGACAACCTTAGAATGAACAGAGTTGTATGTATTAAAAGGCTAGGGTAATGTGCGGTGTAGCAATTTAATAACTTAACCTCAACAAATATGAAATAAATAATAAAGGTATGATTCTAAAGTAAGATACACAGATACTTAAAACCAAAGTTTGTTTGAGTGGCTATGACCAAAAGCTTAGTAAAAGTAGGTTAGGTAGGTTAGGTACTCGACCCACATCTGGGAAAATATCTATTTTTTAAAGACGTTAAATTATAAAACACATTTATATTTTAAAAATAAAGCGGTATTTTCATAAAACTGTTCTTAAAAACGAATGAACACAGATGTGTAACTTTTTAAAGGCCCTATACATTTTATAGGAAGCTGAGAGGTACCGCGAAAGTCACTTACAGCGATTTCTCAAGGAAACCACAGCACTCAAGGAACTTTACACAATGGGCCTTCGACGATTACGTCGCCAGATATTTTATAAAAAGAAAAAGTTTTGCTGGTTATATGTCATTAGAAATATTATTTTTAAGTTGTGAAGTATTTGGAACTTTTTGGAAGTAGGTAGGATTTCTGAGTCAAAGATATGAAAAAAAGGTGTTAAAAAGGTATTTCTATCAATACTTTTGTCGTGTGTGATAAAATTCGTCATGATTTGTGATGCTGTCAAGCTGTAAATTTGTATGGCCAATCAAAACAAGAAGCTCTTAATTCAACGATTTGTGTCGTTTTAGTGATTTTAGACTATAAAACAAAAACATAACGACGAATTAAAAACTACTTAGTTCAGAAATTAGCCAATACTACAAAACATGAGTTCTAGTTACAGATAAATCTAAAACTTTGTCATAGATATGATCACCACTCACAATGCACGTTAATGTTCTTTATCAAAATCGTCCAAACCAAGAGATGGAGTACCTCCTACCTGCCTATTAATACCCCTTTCTGTATACAAATAAATTTTGTAGGATAAGTTATAACAAGTTTTCAAAATAAAATCGTATCACGTTAAACATAAACAATTTCCCTTGCGTCCAATACACCCTGTTTTACTTAAGCTTAGATCAGCAAATAAGGGTCTAAAAAACATTGTGTCCCCTCAAAGTACTTAAAAAAGCAAACAAAATCCCTGAAAAACACTCTTATTCAGCCTTTTCAATTTTGCTTTAAAAAACGAAATTAATTATCAACTCGATACTAAGTAAAGATATGTAAATCGAGACGCCATAGCCATTAAGAAATCGATTTTTTAAAAGACATTATTCAGGCAATCAGGGATGGGCGGGGCTGGCCCTAATTCAGTGTTAATTATTCAACGGGAGCAATCGGACCATTAGACGGGTCTAAATACCGGGGTGCAGATGGTCGATAGTTTGTTTTGTACTTTAGCATCTTGTCTCTATTTGATTTGTGTTTTAACGTTATTCGTTAACCTAAATAGAATTCTAGAAATCCAAATTGTTGGTTCTAAGGAGGTGTAATGTTTAAGCATCATCCCACACAAGCCTCTATATCAAGCTAATTAGACATTGTGCCAATAATGTTTACAATGTTAATTTACACATCGAGCGGTACTGTCATGTACACCAGACAATCTCGGCAGTACGAACTTATAGCTTTAGAATTACTTCATGCCTACCGCAGATTTCTACAAATCAGTGCCAATTTTCGAAACTTATTACGAATGCAAATACATTTTTGAATTTTTAAAACACCTTTATTGAGATCGAAGTCACAAAGAATAACAAAATTTTCAACAGTGCGAACCGTATAACTTCCTAATCCTCATTCTGGCATCACCCTTACAAACTCTTCTTCGACAAGGCGGGACATGTCGAAATCAATTAGCCTTTGCACACAAAGCCCCACCGAACAATTTATGTGTGTGAACAGTAGATTATGTGTGTGCAAAACTGATTGTGTGAACACTGTTGACTATAGATTTTACAGTGAGCTTTATAAGGCTTAAAACCCGATAACCGGATCAGTCGTTTTTTTTGTATTTTTTTCAGTGTTAGGCAAAAATGTGTTTTCATTTTTATACACTGTTAAATGGGTATTATGCGCATTTTCTGGGTTGAATGTTTGTTGAAAGCCATCGAAGTTTTTTTATATTAGATAATATAAAAAATAAATAAATAAATATCTATACTTATGTAGTTTTAACTTTTTGATTCTTGTTATTTACCTAGTACCTGTAAAGGGGTAAACAACCTACAAAAAAAGATACGCGCCGAATTCTTAACACCCTCTTTTATTTGACGTCGGTTAAAAAACAGTCAATGCCATAAAAATAGACAACCTTTACCTACAGACTAATAACTTCATTGTTAAGGCATATGACATAAATACACCAATACATGATACAAGCATAATCTAGGCTTCACACAATAATAGAACAGGACAAAATATCTGAAAATAATATCGAATCCTTACGAGTACAAACTCATACTGAACAGTCAATCGGGTCTTCGGAATCGTGAGAGTAGTGTGTGATAAGGGATTAGTACGTTCGTATTGATACGAACACGCGTGATCTATGACTGGCTTGCGACCGGCCTAATACACGAGCTTAGTATACGTAGTACAAGCGGTGGTTATCTGTTAGGCTGAATTAGGATGACTGCAGATGATGCTAGATCTTAAGGCAGATATTATAAGCTGATTTCTGATGTTGATGATAATCTTGAAGTAGGTTAAAGAATGATTATATAAAGGACAATAATGGAGAGCCGCTGCTTTGTAGTAATGTCAGAAAAAAGGGCCAGACATCTGCAATTACAATATTTAATGACGTCACTGATCTGAAACTAGGAACCAAAAGTTCTGGAACTGCGAAGGTCCTTTGATAGACAATTTTTCTCGAAAGTTCTAAAAGATCTAGTATTTGTGTGTAAACAAGTCCATTCGATGAAATACTCTTTTAGTGCTAGCGGCTTCAAAAACCGACTTTGATTGAATGGATTGGTATATATCGTTCGCTCAATCATTCGATTTCATTCATGATCTAAACCCATTTATCACGATGTAATGCATTTTACAGCGTATACAACGCTGGCTAAAATTACTTGTGATGCAATGACTTCTAAAATAATTCTGTAACTTACTAATCGTATTTTCAGAGCAATTTTCTAAGAATCGTCAAAGTGGGTCCGAAAATTGCAATAGTCTCGCCACTTGGATTCACATTAGACTTTTCATTAACAGAAGAAAAATTATATGAATGTATACTTCTAAGAACACTTTTGTATTTGCAGATTACAAATGTGATTACACCGTAACGGATTAACGGTCTTTAAGAAAACCTTAAGAAAATCCCCAATACCCCAACTCGAAACCTACCCAAATAGAAAGCGTCAAGTCCTAGCTAGCAGTTACTTGTCAACCTTGAGTTAAGATCCTTGTTTGATGATTACGAAGACTGAGCCCAAAAACTATGAAATGACGACTTTTACGTCCGAAGTGGAGAAAGGTTATTGAATCCGATTTATTGGGGCTTTGGGTCGGAGAGATTATCCTCCCCATGATCGGCAGCGGTATGTAAGTCTATCTGGCCATTATGAAGAGAGGGATGGACCACACGTTATGGTGATATAAAATTGATTGTAAGTTACCTACAAATGGAGGGTGCAAAGTGCTTGTAAAAAGGATTTATATGCTGCGTTCTGACGTTGTCATTTTGAACTTTATTATAATACACTTAAGGCACAAAATGTATTGTAAATCGGTACATTGTTAACAACCGCAATTTATATAATATTACATGTTTTTTCTTGACCCCTAACGTTATATAAATATAGCAAACAAAATCTGAGTTTAGCTTTTACCAAAAAATCCAATCCAAATATATTTTGCTTTTGAACACACTCGTGCGTTCGACATTCGATGACGTCATTCTAGTCGGGCCTATCGGAACGGTAACAGAGTTAGGTCAATGAAAGTCCCGAATAAATACCACAAAGCTTTGAACATCACCCGTAGGGGACACACAAAGAGAACGCTGATTTATTCAACTATACTCAACTCTTTGACCTGATCGATAACTGGTTTGATTACAAAAATAACCGTACTATGAACGTAGGTAGGTATGGTAAGATGTGACGTGTATTTAAAATTTCCCTTTTTATTATGGCTAACTTTGGCCAAGGGTATAAATTAAGTTTAATGTGAGCAAATAATTTCAAAAATGAATTAACAATATTTTATGCATTACATTCACAATTTCATTACACCACATAATATTTATTTCAGTCAATAAAATAAATATTTCGTTATATGATTGAATTGAGAATGTTATCTATGGATTACAAAAAAAATTATCAAACATTCCTTTTATAATTTCATCATAATGCCATACAATAAGTATATAAATTACATTACGAGTCTACCACCTCAAATTTCCAGCTCTCAAATCTACCGAAAATAAGGAAAACACCTCTAACCCAAACACTGAAGTCAACGTGTAGTTTCAACCGTGTCTGTGTAATCTGTCCGCTAAAGAGCGGCTTGCGATGTTAGACTACTTTCCCCACTTAATTGGCGATAACAACACCGATACCGTACTGATTGCGATCCCGTGGTGTATTCTTTCTCGTTAGTCGACTGACTAATCGGTTCACTGTAGTTGAACGTTATTTGACTACGATTGAGGAAAATACGAACGGATAAATTCGCTTAGCACATGAATTGAGAGCTTTGATTAATTATTAGGTTATGTTTTAATTGATTCTCTTCTAAGTAGATTCATACGTTATTAATAGTTATAGAATTAGATTCATAACATTATTTGTATCATAACGCGTAATTTAGCTGCCAGGTAAGACAATCTTAGCATAAGTCAATTTGGAACATAAAAAGCCGTTAATAAAATCATCAACAAATAAATTTATTGACGATGAGAAATGCAGGCTACGTCTTACCTATCTTTTACTTAAAAGAAGAGAATCGAGTGCTAACTATTGAAATATAACAGAAAAGTTAGCTCGTATTTTATGTAAAATTCTATCTAACTTGTCGAGTGTAGTCGTTCAAGACCTGGTTTAAGATGTGGCCGACGTCAAAGTTCCATACAAAGACAAACGGGATATAGATTACGTAAAAGATATTGCTCAGTATAGCTTGTTACATAGTAACAGTATTTTTAACGTTAAACAAAGGAAAAACAAAGTCAAGGCAGAAGAGAAATGATTTATGTGCGAAACAATAATACTGGAGAGTTATATGTATGTAAGAACTTTCAATACATGAAGAAAATAAGAAATGATGCGAGTATAAAAAGAAAAATAACCAAATCAAACAACTTAATCAACGATATCAAACAAGACCTTACTTCTGATACCCTTAATCGTGATCACGAGGCAAACATCGGTGTCAATCAAAAGCCGGGACCAGCGCGTTTAGCCTAACAAACGGGGGATAAACTCCGAACATTTGTAGCGGAGTCACGCGCGATCATCCGTAACCAACAAAGGATGGCGACAAAAGGTAACCTCTAAGGCATGAGGTAACAGCGGGAGATTGTGGTGGATTTGAGAAAACCAACTGACGTTTGTTCGTTCCAACATTTACCAAACGTTGCTATTTGTAAATGTCATCATGTTAAATTGTATTGTGAAGTCATTTGAAGAGATTTGGGGAACGTACGAAGAGTAAGTTGATAAGGATATACAAAAACAACTAAGGTAATACCTAGTAATAAGTCATTTGATGATACTGAAAGCAATGAAGCTCAAGCAGATGTATTGTATGAAGTCAATAATGTTAGAGATATATGATATTGGATCGAAACGACATGTTAATAAGAAGCTTTTTGAATTGTAATTATTTTCAAAAGAAACGTATATCGAAACATGACAGCAAAATTCCATACCAAATTAAAATAGAGCATGAAAAGCATTCTCGCATTTAGCACACGACCAGAACTCTAATTAATTTGACGTATTTTGTACACTGAATATTTTCCACGAGTTTTTAGGTCACGTGTGTTTAATCCGTAGAAATGAACACATTTCCACAGATATTGTATCCAGAAAACCAACTCTTCGAGTTTCCTTGATTAAATTAATTATATATAGAAACAACGTCTGAATTTCCCAAGTGTGAATTTCTTAGCCAAATATGGTTAGCGTGAGGCTAAACGGGATTTAGAGGCCAAGATTTTGTAATTATAAGGAATTTTGTTCCTTACTTGAAATCGGGTCAATAAGGCATGATTTACCGTTAGTTCATCAATCATTCGGCCTGGTGTGAGGCCGGCGTCTAATGTAATTATAATAACCATCAGTTTTTAAGTATATCAATTTTGTCAAGGGCCGCTAGTATTTTATCATACGAAGATAGCAATTTGTACGGTGTCGTGGCAGTTATAGAATAGTAATTAAGAAATAAAATCTATACTTTTATGTGAGAAATATGAATATGATATGTACACATTTGATATCGTTGCCTTAATATATGTACCTTATTTCTTTGCCCTAATTTTAATGAAAATTTAAAAGTCGCCACGAGGACACACCCTCAACATAGTTTTTACCTTTACATCACTAATGACGTCAAAAAATAAAAAATCCCTTTCTTTTTCTATCAATGCACCTGATCGCTTATCGCTCGTCCACACCAACAAAGGGAATAAAGCCAGTCGGTGTGTAACCAGCCCTACATTTTTCACATCTGCGGTACCTACGTAATGTCCCATTGTCTCGGCTGCATTATCGTAATTGTGGTGGCATCACACGGGGCTATCAGATGGCAAGCCGGATACAGGGACAGTCACCCTGGCTGTTGCCGCTTAATTAACTGCGAACGTTGATTCGATGGTTATCAGTGATGTTAGTCGGCCAGATTAATGCAGTCGCTAGTTCTTGACTTTCCGCTCTCAAGACTTGGTCCATAATGACATGAAGATTATTTGAGTTTATGTACGTTTTAGGACGAGCCTCAATGATTGTATTTATGTGACCACTTCACATTCAGAAAAGCTCGTAGTAAACCTCGTGATTCTTTTCGTTGCGAACGAAATTATCAAGTACCATATGTTAGATTTCTTTTCCAGATTATATCTGAGTAACTAATAATAATAATATTTTCTGCCCATATGAAAAATACATCTTTAAGTTCTTCTTCTTATCGTATTGTCGGTGAACAACCTGGTGTCAGAGTTTAAACCGCCTGTAGGCCTTTGACATGGCTTTACACACCGTTGAAAAATCTCTTAGGTGTGCCGGTTTCCTCTCGGTGTTTTTCTTCACGGTTTTTAGCAACTGATAACTAATTTATAGTACGCACATGAATTCGTAAAGACATTGGTGTGTGCCGGGGCTTGAACTTGCGAACTTTGCCTTGGCAGTCCAATGGTCATACCACTCGGCTATCAGTGCCATATAATAATCCAATATATAAGTCAACTATATGCTAAATACATTTTTCTTAAGCCATTTTTCTTCGACAAAGCCTCGATATAGCCAGTGTATTAATGACGTAGCTGTTTGTAAAGTGTAGGTACATACTCCGCAATTATTCCTCGCCGCTAGCTTTAATCTGAATAACATGGAGAAACGTTTAACTTATGTTCAAGTTGCATGAACTGTATGAGTTTATTTGACTCTTGTATTATCTCACATGTTAGACACAATTTCATATCAAGTGTTTCTTAAACGAAATAAAATATGTCTGAGGGTAATATAATATCCAATGAAGAAATTCTTAGAGTAAATTAGCTTTGAGATGATACCATAATAATGGTTTCGTGTGAATTATTTGGCTTCTAACCTTTGCGTGTGTGGAGAAATGAGACTGCTACTTATCTAGTTGGATCTACTGACGTTACGACTTTGGCAGATATTCATGCTATAAGGGCGTTCCTATTATAATAGAGATGTATGACTGAAAAAAAGGGTTTATAACCTGTAGTGGGATGATACACAATACTAATGAGGGGCGGTAGCGCATTACGTCCGATCTGTATCTTATTTATTACCAACGCACTCACGATATAGGAGAAATTCCTAGTGGGCGACGATTTAAAAAGCATAACCCTCCTTCTGGCGCAGTCGAGTAAAAAAATTCAAATTGACCACGGCTAATTCGTTATTTATTTTTCGGATTGGAATCGGACGTATTGCACAAACTTCCTTAACCTACCTTTCAAAAGCTCTCAGTCTAATATTGATAATACCAGCACACCATCAGAATAGAACACCTTTTTCTACTATAGACGGTGAAAAATAATGAGAGACTTCAGTAAGCTAACAACAACAAACTCAACGACTGCAAAGAGTGGTGATTATGGAATTTTCCCATCTAGTATAAATTGTAGCGGTTATTACAAGCCAAGAAAGTTTGAAGCATACAAAAGAGGTGCCGATATTGTGTTTGGAAGATCAGATTATCAGAAAACTCTTCTTATAAATTGTTTAATGAAAATCATTAAGTATCTAATTAAGTTACTGGCTGGTCTTATAATGGACAAGGCAGGTTTTAATATTTGTTTCTTTTTTTTATAAACGATTTTCTCTCGCGATGTTGTCTTTCGCCGTTTTAACCAACTGATAACTAATTTATAATAAGGTGCGTGCCGGGGTTTAAACTTGCAATCTTTGACTTGGCAGTCGACTTTGACTGTCCAGTGGTCCTACCACTCGGCTAATAATATTTTTTACCGTTGTTTGGTCTGCGAGTGATTATGATGGGCTTCTATTTGGCAGGTTCTATGGTGTGTGTAAAACTTAGTTGCAATATTTTTGGCAGAAGTTTGAGTGATTTTTCCTGTAACTGTGACCGATCAATGCTTGTTTTATTCCTGTCAATGTCTATTTTTCAATGGATTAAGTCCAAAAAGTATTCTTAAATCAATTAGGTATTTCAAGTTATCTCTAAAAGTAGGTTCATAATGGTTCTCAACCCTGTTAGTGATTGGATGTGGGTTCAATCAAGCGACAAATATTTGTAAGATCTGCAGATATTTATATTTATTGTCCGGATGTTTGTGCATGTGCTATGTGAAACGCAGTCACGATGCAAAAGAATATATAACAGGATTTTCAAAATGGCTCTCTAACATCACCGCACAAAAAATACTACCACGCGTAACATCGACATAAAATCTATATTTGAACGATGAAGTTATTAATATAAGCTCCTACTGTCGGAGATTTTATCAAACTTATGAGTCACTGTTCTACATAATAGATAGAAATTTAGCATAAAAACACTTTTACAGAAGAATAACAATATCGAGAATAACCGTTTTTGTTAACTTTATCTAGCATTAATGCAGAATACAATTTGAATTACAGATTATTTTAATAATACATTTATATTTGGTCAGAGTGAAACTTGTCAGAGAATATTGGTGCAAAGTGGAAAAATCAAGAAAACAATGTTTATAAAATCATCAATAATATAAAATTATTCAAATAATGACAATAAAATATAAACCCAAGGCGGACCAATAGGCAGTAGTTTCTCCACCTACATAGAATATTAAAAAAAAACATCTTGTTGAGTATTAGTAATACAAGTTGTATTAAAGAATGTTACCTATAACCTCTATAACGAATTGTATTTTTATGATAGTATTGTATTGTGTCCGACTTGTAACTGTTTAAGAGATTGTAGATTAAAACACAAAATTGACACCGTGTACACGTTTTTGTTCATAAAATGGGAAGTACTAACGTCTAAGATACAGGCTAGACCTAGTTTAGACGTTAGTGTTTACTCTGAACAATGTTTGTAGAACTGTACGGTTACTTTAAAACAAGGTGCTATGTATATTGTATAATCTTTTTTAAATATTTTATTATCACAATGACGAAGCAATTTATTATGTTGCGGAGTTTTAAACACTGGATATACAATACACAACCAATAACTAAACAAATTAGTCTATTCAATTTGCATATTACCATAAACGCTTGGTACACGCCGCAATATCCGTATAATAGGAGAATACTAAAGATATGTTAATTAAAACATATTTGTCAACTGGTATCTATTCGAGCGAGTTATATGCGACCTGAACTATAACAAACCGACGTGACGCCGGATTATGTATACATCGAATTGTAACCAATGTACCTATATGTTTGACGACCCGATTGGCGCAGTGGCAAAGCGATTGGACTGCTGCGCTAGGGGTTGCGGGTTCGATTCCCGCACGGGACAAAAATTGTGCGATCCACAGATGTTTGTCCCGAGTCTGAGTGTTTGCGTATGTGATATTTTATGTTTGTGAAACGCACACACAATACAGGAGAAATTCCTAGTGTGGGGTGACGTTTTTATTTAAAAAAAAATGTACACAGAAATGTTTGTTACATGATGTGATACAGTTTTCTTAACGTTGATGAAGATTTTGCCATCGTTTCTGGTCTTAAAGATTTTGTATGTCCTTTTTCACGCTTCGGGCTATCTCCATAAAAAATCTAATTAAAATCAGTCCAGTGGTTTAGTTGTTATACGGTAACAAATAAACAGATAAAATTACTTTCGCATTAACAATAATATTACACATTCAATTACATAGTCCAACTTAAAACTGGCCGCGGCTAACGTGGGATCACCTCGCAGAAACAAGAATTTCCCCACACAAGCCTTGCCAGACAACCTATCATATACATTATACAAGTAGGTACACTATATGTATTACCTACTGTTTATAATCTGAGATCGAGATAGGGCTGCCACCTGCACAAGTTTTAAACTAATCAAAACTGACAGTATCGGGCACAGGCGTAACATTGAATCCACGAACATTAACATGTTACATAAACGTCTCGTTACTGAACTCGTCTGCGCTAAGGATTTTAGGAAATATAGATGATACTAAATGTTGAAATATACTGTATAATGAAATCAACTGTTTATTACCTGCATACGTATATACAGAATCTTCCACAGACGCCAGTTTTTCACAAAATTTATATTGGCTCATACTTTTACCTACTTTAGTGACGCGAATATTATTTAAGAATATTTTCTCAATATCGATCGTTTTATTTTTTTTAGCCTATATAGAAAAGTATCATCATCATTAATCTGTCTGAGTCCACTGGAAAGTAATGTCACAGATCAATTCTTTTTTCTCATTCCATTGCATTTCAAATACTTAGGTTGCCAGTAACTATAAAAACAAAACAAACAGAAATGGACAAAAAAAGAAGATATTTGTTTTACATCTGCTCCACCGATCTTCAGTAACAGTTAAGTACAGGAAGCTCACCCAAGGTTTCCAATCAGGGTAATATAAAACTTGTTGAAATTCTGAAACAGAAGTCCGCAACCCTCCGGGGTACCAACGATACACGATCCGTTTAAATACAAAGCTCCGCTATGACCGCAATTCGATATTATAGAGATTCCCTAAAGGTACGCGGCGCTCCAATCAGAGCTGAAGGCGGAACGCTGCTATCAAGCGAGACAATGAATATTAGAACATGATGGTAAACGGGTTTTGTATGTGGTACCTGACAAATAGGCCATACAGTTGGAGTAGACTACTTTTCCATCAGTGCATCAAAACGATGATCCTGGCTAGTAAACGCAAACTTAATTGTGTGTCTATTTGTTACCTCGTTGCGAGAAAACCAGTGAACCAATTGTGATGAGTTTGAAAATGATAAACCTACGTAGCCTGAAGGTTTGACAAGGAAGGACATCGGCTTTTTTTATTGCGGTCATATTTTGAGTTTGTTGTTTTGGCAACGAAGAGTTACATTGGTCCTTTAAGGACACTATGCCTATAGTGTAATAAATAAACAAAGAAACGGCAATTAAAAAAAATAAAGCCTCTTCCATACCAAGATGTCTGAGTTAAATGATCAGCGACAAACCAGCCTATAGTTCTCGAACAATAACTCACAAACTCGCTGGTACCAGTTTGAATATTTTAAAAAAAAAGAAGCAGAAAGACAGTCGAAGTTCTGGCACGAACATACGGAACAGGTGCATTGCGCTCCCCGAGTCGTTAAGCTGTACTGTTCAAAATAATAAGTAGTTCCACCGTTTGAGTTGCGGCCAACGTCCTCGGCAATCCTATTGAAAAGCCGAATGAAGATAAATGGTGTATTCGGCTCTATAACGACCCAAAGTCGACTGTTTTCAATTTGAGCCCGCTCATGTTCGATTTAGTGTGAATTCTGTGAAATATTTTTGAGAATTATTACGAGTCACATGGCTAAGGTTTCGGGAGATTTATACGATGGTAGTTGTCGTCTCAATTTTTATAATGAACGTTCCTGTTGAGTTTTATTTAAGACTTTTCTTGAGAGTTGAAATATTGTGGAACGATTTTAAATATTTCTGACACATCACTGAAAATACCCATATTTTTTGGGCTAAAGCTTGTGATTATATCCTAAAAAGATCGCATATGTAAAGCTTATAAATAAATTGCTCAAATCTAGAAATTCGTTAAACAAATAAAAATATCTGTAAGGATGATAGACATTAGTATCTGTAATATTCTTTATTCCTAAATCGCGAATAAGTATCGTCGAAAATTGTAAACAAAGCCAATATTTGGCAACATAAATCTAATAACCAATAAACAGTGTATATACGTACATACTTTATTGGACAAACCAAGGGATCTTTTCTTTTAAAACAGGGCTCAGATGGGTCCCTAGAGGGAACACTCATCTCACTAACATTACGCATCTCGAATCTCTTACATACGAATGATAGATAGGGCTGTCAGTTTTATAAAGTTTATTAGATATGTATAAGGAATCAAACATAATATGAAGATATGTGAACAAGTGGAATACAATTGAAAGGTGATCAATGCTAGTCATTTCTCTGTATGAAAACAGGTATGTACCTCCAGTGACAGTGAGATAGGCTCGTGTTATCACATGTTTTGATAAAAAGAAAAAGTCAAAACGTATTTTTTTTTTTTATATAATGCTTATGAGTGCAAGTTACATTAAAACTAAAAATGAAATATAGCAAATATAGCATCCCTATGTTTACGATATGTTCGAATGTGGGCCAACATGTGTATAACGGATGCTGCTAACGAGACACTTTTTACATACACTTCGAGAATACCAACGTATATAAACATACCTCGTATTACAGGGTTACAATATTATGCAAGTTCGTGCGAGGGTGAGAACAACATAGAAAAGAAGGTATGAAAGTGTTTAACATCTTATAAATTTAATTATAAACGTAAACTATTCCAAAAAAAATATTTTGTGGTTATTATTGCTCATTGCTGGCTGGACAATGCGATCAATCCCGTAGTTTTATTTTAAGTCTCATCCTAGAATGTCTTGAATAATTCACTTTTACAAACCTTGCTCAGAAAGTTATGGGCGTAAAAGGACGAGGAACTGCTAGGTCATAAAAAGCTCATAAAATAATAAGTAAAACAGCGTTCTTAAAAAAAGTTTTTCATTAAAAAATACATTCGAAGACATTACACCCCAAGTTCCCTCCCTTCTATAATGTTAGCATTTTTAACTTGCCGCCCCCATCATTAATGCATTCTAAATTATCTATCTAAAGTTAATCAAAAATATTTATCACAAAAAATACTTGGCAAGAAATTCAATGCTCAACCACACGTGAAATTAAATTGTGGTTTAAATTTATTGCTTCATAATAATCGTATTTTCGATTGGTTTGCGACAGAAAGTAAACTGTACCTACTAACGATACAGGGCTGTATTGAGAAAGAATTGATTTAAAAAAATATGAATTATTTTATAATAGTTAGCAATTTGGGGTTAATCAAAAAAGCGTCCGTGTATTCAAATGACCGCAGCGTAACTGCAGTGCAGTTTTGGGTCCTTAAAAATATAACAATTATTTTGCCTATTAAGTGTGTAATATTTTGGAATATTATATTATCGATTAGTCAAAAGTAAGAACTAGCAAAATGATAACTTACATTAAGTATATTTTTTGATTACCACACAGCCAACATTATGCCACGACAATACTTTTCTAGCGAAAGTTATTTAAGTTCTAACAACACTATGAATAAACTGCACACAACGCAAGGTATATAAACAGCGAGCGTTATATCGAACTCAAGAGAACAATTCAGCGAAAGATTTCCTCAAATACTATCAGTGTTCAATGTTTCACAAACTACAAATACACCTACACAAACACAATCCCGGGTAATGCCCGTTTATTTACCGCCCGCTCCGAAACTCCTCAAGAAGTCAACCACGTACTTGGAACAAAACCTAGGGCCAACTTTTGTGCAAACTTAATAATAATGCCAAATCCGGCTCTTGTCGAAGGGCTGCGAGTTTCGGACGGGCCACGGCCCAATCTGGGGGATTAATGAACTGTAAAAGATCTTGGCGAATTGAGTAATTTCCCTTCAACTTCCCACTTTGGCTCCATTTTTTAAATGAGAAATGATAATGTCATTGATTCGGAGAGAGAAAGAAGGCCGATAATGTATAAAGGGCGTATTCAGAAGCGGTTATTGATCCGGGAAAATGGTTAATAATGAAAATAGAGGGAGTACACACCCGCCTATCGCTTTACGTTTTTGTTTTATGAGCGTTGGAGCGGCTTCGCTCAAATATCTGTTTCAGAAGTGGGTGAAGGCGGGACGGGTTTGTTGTTGTTTATAAATTAACCTGTTATTTATATTATGATAGAATGTCGTTACCTATAGATCGATAGATAGATCATGTTTAGGCCGGTGTTTAAAAAGAGAGCCTAGTTTTAAACTAAGAAATCTCCACTGAGGAAAATCCATGAGTGTTTTGCACTAACTCAGCAAAAGAAGACTGGCAAATGCCTACACTGAAAGTGAAAACTCTCAAATGAAGACAAATACATATGTGTAATACATGCATAGTGCATACATATATAAATACAAATCATTACATATACATATGTGGCTACTTTCTATTCATACAAATAAACGATTCTTTCTGGTTATATAGTATAAGTTTATTTCAGTTTAAGCTGGTAATTATTAAATATGATTAACGATCTGAAACAGTTTTTTGTACCCAGTTCGTGATAGTGAGTGACGGCTGTCTTGCTGCGACTATGGCAGCTGTTCACGTAAAACCGACAATCATAGAGACGTCAACTCGGGCTAATTGAGTGCACGCGAAGCAAGCACTGTCAATAACTAAGTATACAATGTTGTTGCAAGCCTAAGTTCAGTTGCAAAACGTTCAACTTTCAACGACAGATGTGTTGTGGGTTCGAAAAGTGTAAGGGACAAATAGTCGTCGGGACCATTTAGTGAAATTTTTGTTTAAAATCACACTAATATTATAAAGGTGAATGTTTGTGAGTGTGTTTGTATGTTTGTTACCTCTTCATGCTCAAACGGGTGAACTGATTTTGATTAAATTTGGTATGGAAGTAGCTGGCACCCTGAATAACCACATAGGCTACTTATAATATCGATATATAAAAAATGGAGCGGGTAACGCCGCGGGGCGCTGCTAGTAAAGAATAAAGCCTAAAATAATACATCAATTTTGACACAAGAATTTTTAGAATAGACCGCGTAGTTGCCGAAATAAGCCCCCACGTAAAACATAACACACGTCGTTTACCCGCACCCCGTACACGAAAGTACTAACACGATCTTATTCCCCTTGATTACGCTCAAATAACCACATCCTTACGTACGAGCGATCAAGCCGATCATCAAATACTGATGATAATATAATTCACGTAATTTTATCGTAAAAATTACGGCCCAAGTTATCGGGATGGGGCTGTGAGGCGTGATAACTGGGCTCAACACGCAACTTCTGTAACGAACGAAACAGCACGCGACGTGTTGCGTTCCAACAACGTTTTATACGACACACTGTGTGCAGACTTGATTTCAAGGAAACTGTACACTTTATATTGTAGGTACTTTGTAGAATTTTTCGCGGCATTTACGAAAAAGTTTCGGTATTATTATTGACATAAGAATTCACAAAAAAAATATATTCTTTAAACGTTGAATGCAATGCAATTCAATAATTCAAGTGTTTAATATGCATTTGAATTAAATCTACCCATTATTATAAAGTTGATAAGGTTCCTAATTTATCGAGGTTAATGCTTCATTGTCCTACTTGATAATCCCTTAATCGCCTTTAACAATTAAATACCCGCAAAAACAATCCGTGTACATCAGCCATGATGATACTAACAAGATTATGCTTTGATACAAACACAGACCACTAATACAATATAAGACTTACTATAGTAGTGTGTAGGTACTCTTTGCTATTATTTAAGGGGTAAAATTATACGCTCAACTTAATTCGAAGTCAAAAGAGTGTTATTATTAATCAGTTCAGATAAATTAAATGAATAAATAGTTTTTCACTAAAAAATACAAAGTAAGCTACGTCCAAAAGCTCTTCTAGTGCGTGTAAGTGTATCTTTGTTGTATCTACATATACATAGATACTTAAAATGACCTAGATTCTTTCGAGAGAATTAAAACAATGTATGGGTATTGCTTAAGTAGGTATTTATCACTTGAATGACAAGTGCATTTACAAGTTCAAAAAAATATTAATAATAATAATAACAGCCTATAACTGTCCCACTGCAGGGCAAAGGCCTCTTCTCGTATAGAGAAGGATTGAGCACTGATCACCACGCTAGCTCACTGCGGGTTGGCGATTTCAGATAATTAAATCCAGGTTTCCTTACGATGTTTTCCGTCACCGTCAGTCAGTGGTGTCTTAGAATATCTAAGAAAGTATTTATGATATTGAAAAAGTCACATTGATACTTGCCTGGGTTTGAACCTGCAACCTCGTGCATAAAAATCCGGTATGTCAACCACTAGGCCACCACGACTATTAATTAATTAGTCTATAAAAATATAAAAAAAATATTAATTAGTCAGTATTCTTGCGTATTTTTTCTTTATACCTATCACATGATGACTTGTTAACAACCAAGAAGAACATTAAATAAATTAAGAAACAAACAAGACTTAAAAACGCGAAGACACAACTAAATATATATCAATTAGAAAACAACAGATCGTAAAAACAATATCTCCAAGCAAGAAAGTGTTGCAATCAGCAATACAAAACTCGTTACACGCTTCCATATACCGTGAAAATATAAGAAATTTCCTTAAATCTTTCCCCCACCTACACCAATGAAGACGTGCGATTTTTCGAAAGAAATGAGCGAGTGCTAGTTGTCGGTCGATATACTAGAAGCACGCGATGCTCTACTAACTGTAAATCCCAAGGAACACTGTGCTATGATGTTTTTACAATGATTTATTTTTATTTTACACTAACCTGAAACGCGAGGGAAGATTGTGGAAGTTGTTATGACTAAATGTTTGTTCGTTCGAAAACTATTTCGTAAGATTAATTAGTGAGGTGGTAGGATAACGATGTGGTGTTTGTGTTGGAATTAAAAATTAGAGTAATCCTTCTATAATTAATTAATGTATTCCAAATACAGACGCTGGCATAACTATAATAAGCAGTCTTTCTTCTCAGGCACCTAATTTATCATTTAGCCTGATGTATGGCAGCGGACAACTTACATAGATCTTATAATGTCCAGTGAAATATGAGTTTTCCGTATCACAACTATGCCTACCTATTCAGAATAAACGTATGGCGGTATAATTTAATCATCTATTTATTTCAGACTACAACTCGTGTTACAGAGTACATAGCATGAACATAATGAAGGGGGCCGACAGCCGAGTGGTAAGACCGTTGACTGCCAAGTCAAAGGTCGCAAGTTGAAACCCCGGCAAGCACCAATGTCTTTTCGAATTCATGTGCGTAGTATACATTAGTTATCAATTGCTAAAAACGGTGAAGGAAAATACCGAAAATACCTGAGAGATTTTTCAACGGTCATGGCCATGTCAGAGGCCTACAGGCGATTTAAACTCTGACACCAGGTTGTTCATCAGCCATACGATAAGAAGAAGCATGAATAATATAAAAAATAGGTAGGTCAAAAGAAGATTGTAATATTTATATGTTATACAAACATTCATATATACTACAATACTCAAAGTTTAAAAATTATAATACAGTTGCATTAAAACACATCAATCTTTATTAAATATTCACAAATGCGAAGACGTACAAATCTTATTTATAGTACTAACTTAGTGTGTCCGTATCTTATACCTTACTAATCTCTAACTCTCTCTAATCTAGAATAAAAAGTATCCATTGTTAACAAAATAAATGCTTTGGACCCTAAATTAGCATTCAGTTAAATTTATAACTAATAAATTTATTTCAATAATATGAAACTGAAATATCAGGCTTTGAAAGCAAAGTCTTACTGTTAAAATTTGAAACAGATCTGTGAACAGTAAAATACTTTCAGACCTTAATTAATTGCCAAGTAATGAGCCCTCGACCCTAAAATAAACATTTTTTATCTGCTCTTGCGATAATAAAAACTACAATTGCACATTCTAAATATTATAACTTTTATGAAAAATAATATAAGACAAAAGAGGATATGAATGATACCCCATATCGTTTCTGTTTGTTCTTTGTTTACCTAACGTTTGCAGTTGATGTTAGCTTATTATATTGACTAGAAGTGTCCTTGTACTCTCTCTATAACTATTCATCAGAATCAAAATCAAAACACTGATCTCGGAAATGTACTTAAGTCCTGAGAATGACTTAATTTTGCAAAGAAGTAGTAGGTACTTAATTACAATTATGTTTAAAGCATTTTCGTCTTTTTAATTAAAGTAGAATTTATGGGAATAAAAACTAGGGATTTCAATTAAAAATCGGGCATCATTAGTCAAATTATGATTGTACTAGGGGATTTTAATTGTGACAATTATCGCATTAAAGTAATATCAATCCACTTTAAAATAATAGCTATCTCATTAAGCGTAATTGATATCAAGTTTGTAATTAAGTCGCAATTTAAATTAAATTTTTCAAAATAATAGCTAAGTAACAATTAATAGTGACAACACAGGCTCTTAAATAAATTTTAATAGTGCGTAAGGTATGAAGATTTTCATCTCTAGAGATTATAAAAAAGATAATTTGGGATGCAAGTAGAGACACGCCACGAATGATTATACCTAAGTACGTCCACTGCACCCTGCGTCCGATCAACCCTGCTATAATCTTCGCCGACTGACTAATCTCTACGCTATGGCACGACCTATTTCCATTAGACAATTGGCTCATACTAATACGTGGACCAATAGGTGTGGCAAGGGTTACAGGTTACACCCGCACGGGCCAATGTTTGTGTTTCATGATATTTGCTCCAACCCGAAACATTTGTGCATGTCTGACTACCTCTAGCAAACACACCCACAATATAGGAGATATTGCGGGTTTCATTCTATTATTTATTGGCAGCTATCATGTAATTACCAATCAATTAAAATAGACGAAGCCGTAATTAGAAGACTAAAATTAAACTTTGATTGTACACTGATATATACTTATATAGAAATAGACTTTCCTAAAGATTACGAGTTAAAACTCTAACTAATATACCAATAGGACTTTCTTTAAGCTGAGACCTATTAAACGAACTTAACCCTCACCGTCTAGTGCATTTCATATGGTAAACATTTGTTAAACTATTGTGCCTACTTAGCGGACAGTCAACGTGTTAAATAGCTAAGACGTATCTTACAAATTAGGTAAAAATCAGTATTTAATTATTTTTAAAACAATCTTTCTGCCCGAGATTGAACTCAGCAGTTGCGCTAGTCCACAAAATTGTCCACTTTCAAACCTTAGACGATAAGCTAACTAAAAAGTAACATTTTTTTTCCGTTTATAGATTGAGACTAATATAAGTATCAGTACTGATTGATCTTGGTCTTAGACATTACCCCTCTTATGCATAAACGAGGATCATACCTGCATTAACTAAACCCCGTATTAAGTCTAGTGACATCTCTATTCCTTGATATGCAAACGACATTGACAGCTATAATTTAATCCTTGGGTTAACATTGTATTTCTTTTATGACTGGGCATAAGTTTCATGTCCCATAAATAACAAATGAACATATAAGAGGAACCCGTAGATACCTACCTACCTACATTCGACATTAGCTATTCAAAGTCGGTATTAATCAATTAAGTTTGTATCTATATCACGTGTATATTTCCTGGAAAGACAGAGATCAGGTTCTCGTGCAAATTTATTTGCTTATTATGGGTTGACTGCTGATATTAATTAATTAGTGTGTATAATATCATGATTTTATTCTCAGAACGGTAGTCATCTGGTGTGGTTTCATCAGTGTTTGTGTTATGCGTATAGGGATGAGCGACAAGCAAACAGTGTTGGCTTGTCGAAATGCTTATCTAGTCTATTGGTATTTTTTTTTAACCGTCGCCCCACACTACGAGATTTTCCTGTATCGTGGGTACGTTTCACAAACATGAATTATCACACAAACACTCAGACTCGGGGGCAAACATCTGCGGATCACACAAACTTTTATCCAGTGCGGAAATTCAATCGCTTAGCCACTGCGCCAATCAGGTCTTCAATCATTATATCTCTTATTTAGTTCAGTCAAGACACAAATCACAAATACTTTTGGAAGCTATCATCCCTACTTCAAATACTAGACTTGTAAAGGTCCGTCTTTACATACCCCACTGAGTACATAACTACCGGTAGTTTGCATAAAATATAATACACAAAATATCGAAATCCGAAACAGTGTTCAATGTTCAAAACTTGAAATGTTCAAGTTTCAAGTTCCGAACATTGGTTTTAAGATTTATATGTTGAACACACACGAAAATTAAGTTGTGTTTTGCTACTAATTTTACTTGAAACTTAAAATAAGTTATGAAACAACACACTCGTAAAAGTATTTTCATGTTCATGTATTATAACATATTTTTAATATATACATAGATATTTTTTTAATAATCGCGAATATTCAAACATTAAAGTATTTTTATTTCAGATTATATATTCCATGTTTTTTTAATTCTAGTTTTATGTCGAATAATGTTCTCATTTATATGCGAGGTCTAATTGTTATGTTAGATTTTATTATAACGGATAAACTACTACACTTTATTATTTTTACATTTAAAGTGGCAAAGGTATATTATTTACGTACTCCTTCAATGCAACTTCAGGGGATGTTCTTAAGTATAAATCGATGAGATTAAAGTTTATTTCGGAACTAGGTACCATAAAACTTATACAGATTACCTAAATGTAAAGAGAGAAAGAGATATGTACATGTCTGACCCGTAAAGAACTTAACCTGAACACTGACACTAATTTTGCCTTAATTAACTAAGTCAACATCAACAAGTAGATGGTCTACATAAAGAAATTATTTTTACCATCTCAAATCGCACAAATTTGTTAAATCAAAAATAAATCGTAACTAAAATGTTAACGAAATAAAATAAATATCATAAATGATAAAATATCAGCTTGAACTAAATCCCTCAATACTAACAGCACTCAACATGATTTATATTTTATTTTCTAATACAAAAGAGAAGCCTAGATCTGTCAATTTCAGATCTCACGTTGACGGGTGGTGCGCTACATCCAATCATATTTTTCGCTTCAAAGTAATTGATTACGAATCATATCTGACAGTTGCGTATTAGATGGCAATATCGTAATTTATTCGTGAAAATTGAGTTACATATTGTACTAAAAAGTAAATTGACTTTGATTCAAAATGTTCAACACATACGGTATAACAATTTTACCAACGTCTAATCTACAGTCAAACGAAAAAAATATTTTGTGTAAACCTAGTTTTTACTACTGAAACTATTTAAATTAGACATACTGTGTAAAATCACAAAATCCCGTCAAGCCAAAAAGGCTCAATCCAACTGAAAAAAAAAATCTACCACTATGCGCATTCCAATTCGAGAACACATACACAACACAGTAAAAAATTACATGTATGTACACGTTTCACTACACTGTGGCACTACGCTCGCTGCTACGGCGTAGCAGTGGCTACGCGCGAGCGTTCTACGCGACGAGCGTCGTAGCACTGCCGGGGCGGCGGTCACGATGCCGCGACGGTCCGCGACGCTACGCTGTATCAATTAACTGCTTTGTTGCCTCGCGTCACAAAGAGCTCGATTTTGTATGTGCGAATTTGAAACGGTTTTTGATTTTTTTATTTAGGTGCAGTGTAGTGGTTTTTTTTCTGTTATGCCAAGTACATATAATATATAAAGTTTGGAATAGAGTAACGCTACTTTAATATTTGACCTTTACTGGGTCGTTAAGCTTGGTAGATATTCAATATTACTTTCATATTTATGACGTATTGGTAGCACAAGAAAAATATATTACAAATCCGTCGTAGTTATTAGTTTTTTCCCAGTATTTTAGTTGCAAAACATACTCTTAGAAAGTCAATTATTTTCAATACAGCTTTTGATTTACCGTCTTACCTTCCAACAGCCGTTCTGTAAATAAACACGGTCCTGCGATGTTGCTGCACTTTCTTGGATTAACTCGAAGTTAATACTAGCTTCTGAGGTGAAGTCCAACTTTGTAATGAGAACTAGATGTTAAATGTAATTAAATGTTCACCAGAATATTCCATTTTAAGGACGACAGTGAGGGACGAGTGAGATTTACAGACGGATCTGTGATTAGTGTTATAGATGTTCCTACAATAGTATTTATATGATACCGGAACCTGGCGTATACTACGAGAGGCCTACACCCAGCAGTGTGTGCGCATGAGTGTGTGTGATACCGAATCTTTCTATAGAATCATACTTTACTGCTTGCCTACTTCTCAGACCTCATCATTAAGCATAACGTTCATTTTCTTTCCTACATTTAAATGCACTGTATCAGACAGAACTCATCATTGTTAGTTTAAGTCCGGTATCGAATACGTAATATTGCGAAAAAATTATTGTTTTTACAAACAGTTCAGTTACAGTTTTTAATAATGTGTTCTTTACGGATCTTCAGGATTTCACATAATTCAAGAAAATCACTTCAATCTCACTTGAAATCTCAAGCGAAGACTATAAGTAACCTAAAAAATCTTATTAGCGGAAGCCTATTTTTAACCGACTTCAAAAAAAAGGAGGAGGTTCTCAATTCATCGGGATTTTTTTTTAACATCTAAGTACAATATCTTGTTCAACACTTACAGTCATAATACATTCTGACCAAACTGCAGACGAAAACCAAAACTTCCAAAGTTCCACATTTCAGTTGACAAACAAAGATTTTCTTTTCTTACCAAAGAAAAAAGAAACAATCACAGATTGTTAACACGCTTGAAGAAGAAGCGAGGGGCGCTTAATGTGACCGAAATGAAATATCTTCCGCTGACAACTTAAGAATGGGGAGGAGCCAAGAGTGAGGCTGGAGCTATCAATTAGATTGGCATGTCATTTTAAGATCAATGTGTTTAAAATGTTCAATGACGTGATGGAAACTAATTACCGCTTCACAATGGATATTCAAAGCTGTAGTTTTTAAGGCTAAGGAATCAAAAATGTTACTAATTAAATTCATTTTTAAATAACCGTTAGCGGACCCGGCAGACGTCGTTCTGCCGTTTTCCCGGTAATATTTTCGATATTTTAATAGTAATTCTGCTAACAGGGTCGAAGACGTATCCAACAACTCAGAGATAATTAAAATCGATTCCGCCGTTCTTTAATTATAAGTGTTGTAATAAACCCGACTTTGTTTTAAACATATAATACAAGATTTTTGAAACTTTAAAGTTAAGGTTGTTCGCCAACATTTTCTCTGACATAGAGTGACGAAGCTGCCTATTTACTCTTGCTTTGAAGATACCAATCTGCGACTAGATCAATCTAAAGCAAGACTTTTGTATATTACTTATAGATATTAGGACAAGCGTTTGGGAGGCTTCAGGTTTCAGATTCAGAAAAGTTCAAAGGTACTTTCCGATAAATTACAAAACAAAGCATCGATTCAGATAGCCGTTTGGTACAAAGAAGCCATCAATCCATCAAACTCTACCAATTATCCGAGCGTTCTATTTAAAATAATATTGTTTTTATTAATGATTTACAAAGAGGACCCTTTTCGACATTTCCTCGTTTTTTCGACCGCGGCTTTTCCTAAAACGGCTTTACAAAAACAGACATAGGGAAACAGAGACAAATAAGAAGGAAAGCGAACCGGATTTTTTCTTGCGCAAAATCCGACTGAATATTAAAAGCCTCGTTTCGTTTTCATGGCCCCTCATTATTATTAGAATGTATATTAAATTAACAAGAAATCCCTATGGAAGTAAGCCGACGGTAATGTTCTGGAAAGTAGTAAGTTTAGGGCTAAGTGACGAGTTTTAATTCGAGACTTTAAGTTTCGTTTGACTTCGAGAGATCACTTTTCATTTTGGTTAAAGTAAGGAAAAAAAATCGCGATACGTATTTACAACGATTAAATATATCACGGCTGCTTTTTATTCTTAAGGAAAGGCAAAGCTGTGATGTTAGAGACCAAGATTTTCTCAGACAACATACATTCTGTGTTATTGGGAAAGCCTATGCCATTTACGTTTTAAAAAAACGTCACCCCGGTATTTATCCTGTGTCGTTTGTCGTTTGGGTGCGTTTTACAAACATAAAATATCACGTACACATACACAAACATCCAGACTCAGGACTAACATCTGAGGTTCTCACAATTTTATTTCCCGAGCGGGAATCGAACCCGCAACACTTAGCGCAGCAGTCCAATCGCTTAGCCAATCAGGTCGTCAAATATTCATAGTCAAATTTACCGGGCAAAACTGCAATTTATTTTTAAACAAATTGATTTATTGAACTCGACAGGGACTTTCGAAAGATCATGAAATTATCTTAACACATTAGCGAAGGTAGTTAGTTCAAAAGATAGTAGAAATGTATCCTTCAAGGCCTAGCAACCCAAGTATTAATAAATTATCTTTTAACGGTGGTACGTAAGTAATACGTTTACGACGTACTTATGTCTAGAATTAAGTCTTTCTCATCTCCCTCGGGGTATTCTGGCTTAGCGCCAGCCTTTACATTCCTGGAGTATGCATTTATATGTATGTTATACCTACATGTGTCTTCTTATTTTGTTTGAACCATGAATAACAACATTTTCAAGCTTCAGAAGTTACTGAGTAAATCTGTTATAAATCGGTATGAGTAATAATACTTTTTAGGGTTCCGTTCCCAAAGGTTATCCTTTGGAACCCTAAACGGGACCCTATTACTAAGACTTCGCTGTCTGTCCGTCCGTCTGTATGTCACCAGGCTGTATCTCAAGAACCGCGATAGCTAGAAAGTTGAAATTTTCACAAATTATTTTTATGTTGCCGCTATAACAACAAATACTAAAAACAAAATAAAATAAATATTTAAGGGGGGCTCCCATACAACAAAAGCGATTTTTTTTCAATATTTATAGATAATTGTACGGAACCCTTCGAGCGCGAGTCCGACTAGTACTTGGCCAGTTTTTTTGTTTTTTTTTTGTGTTCGAAGTATTTCAAATTTCTACTTGAGTTGGTTGTTGTAGTCTAAATTGGTTAAGCCTATCCATGCTACTTAAACGATTATTTTTGTCAATTTCAGTTGTTGGTGATTTAACGTTAAGAAACTCAGATATTTATCCATGGCATAACCTTCACGGTTCGTTTCGTGCAGATTAGTTAACAAAGACCGAAGATATCGTCAGAGTTGCGGGCAACCGGTGGATGCAAATGGCAAGTTGTCGTTCATTGTAGCGTTCTAAGGGGGAGGCCTTTGTCCAACAGTGGACGTCACCCGGCCGATGATGATGATGATGATGAGTCAACAAAGATCAAACGATTTGCGTTTCGTCTATCGACTTTAAGTACATTGTCGTACCAAAAGAGTTTCTTACGCAAATCCAGCAAACAAACCCATTTATTGTTAGCTACTATTGCACAATCCTGACTTTTATTTACCAGCAGTTGCGCCCCACAGTGCTACACGCTACATTTTTTCGGGATAAAAACGTACTCGTATTATTTATTCAATTTCACAAAATCTAGTTTTTTAAACAAGTTTCCGTTTACTTCCACTAGAAAACGAGAAATCTTATAGACAAATCTTCAGACACACTGCTATATAAGATCTAATGGGTGCATCGATTCAAATAAAGCGTTGAGACCACAATACCACACTGCACTCCGCACTATCTTTCCACCACAACTTGATTTTCTAACTCTATCGCTTGACCCAGTTTATCGAGACTAATAAATGGGAACATACATCACGCCTATTTCTTATGGTATGTATAAACTGCAGACCACGCCCATATCCACGCATTCATAGTCTTCTTATCCTATTACTATTACGTGTTTGCATTTTACGAGTATCAGGTGTCCTGGCATATAAAATTACATCAACTTTATGGACCACATGTGTTATTCAGCCCTTCATCAGGATAGCACACTTACAAGATTACTAAAGAAAGAATTCAACTGAATAATAATTGTGGACTGAGTTACGTCAGATTTAAAATCTAACAAATTATCAACACTTAAAACATAGTAACTGGTAAATTTAAGTTATTATTAAAAAAAAACGTCGCGCCACACTAGGAGTTTCTCCTGTGTCGTGGGTGCGTTTCACAAACATGAAATATCACATACACAAACACCCAGACTCGTGACAAACATCTGCGGATCACACAAATTTTTGTCCGCTGAGGGAATCGAACCCGCACCCCTTGGCGCAGCAGTCCAATCGCTTATCCACTGCGCCAATCAGGTCGTCGTCAATTTTAAATAGATTGGGTTTAAAATTCGTGCAACTACTAATGTAACTTCTGAACTACAAGGATACAGAAATATCTTGCTTTTTACGAATATTCTTAGTGACTATATGAGACTCCATATCCGTTTAGTCTAATTCTGATTACTAGGAATAATATGGGACTTACGCCATGTGGCAAAATGAAAATATTGCGAAAACTCTATGAAACACTTGGAAGTTTCAAGACATGCCATCCAAAAACAATTGTTTCATAGCCTATTTTGTTTCCCACTGCTGGGCAAAGGCCACTCCTTTCTTCAAATCATAACAACACTTGTCCACTCCCAAACCAAACGGTCCGTAGAGGCGAAATTACCGAATTTGTTAAGCATATAATATATCACTCCCATTTATAATTAGCTGGACTCGACGGGGCAATTAATTCGGTACAGGTGTACGTTCATCCCCACAAGCGGAGGGATGATGTTACCGTCTTGATTGACGGCGATGACTTAAAAACTGGTTTGTTAACCAAATTGTTGTAGCAACGAGGCAAAAACCCCGATTGATGGCTCTGGTATAATTCGGCAAGATACAGTGATGGATGTTGCGTAATTCTATTTATTTAATGGCTAACGTAATTATTTGGAATAAGGAGTATTGTGGGAAATAATTCTTCGTATTTATATTTTAGGAGCGTAAAGCTCGTACGATGGTACCCAACTATATATATTTAACGCACCCTGGGCGGTCAACTTCACTACTTTGTAGACTGTCCAATTTTTACACAATGACTTGACCCGTTTTGGTGGAGACATTTAGCTCATTCCGATAAGATGAAGGGCCAGTCTATAGCTCTTTCTCTAGACTATTTAACAAGTGTAATTATAGTTATTAAAGTTAGAAAAAACGATGAGAAAGCACACGCCCTAGTCACCATTAGCGACACCCACTGAAAAGCTTATTTTATTCTTTACCAATAACCATTAAACAATAATTATTCTTGTTAAAATGGTATAAAAAATATCGCTTCACCTAAAATTATTCCAAGATATCCAAGCCCATAATAATATCGAGAGTTCACAAAAATTGTATGAATAGATAAACATAAAAGATAACAAAGAAAATAACCCACAGCCTTTTAGGCGTAGTAAAATGAATGAGCAAAGTAATAAATATTATAATTTTTACAACCCCCGAAGCATATCCTACGCTATCCATAAATAATACGGACACCACTAGTGCAATAAACGTGAAATATAATTAAAAAATACATGTCAAGTCAATGGTTGCTCCTATCGGCTTTGAATATCTTAATGGCGTGTGCAGTCAAGCCTTGTTTGCTCCGTCCATACGCCAGCACGCTTATTATGAATGCCGTATTACCCGGCAAAATGGAACTGTCCGGGCTCCAGACTGGTTTAGATCGAAACAGTTAGCTACGTAATACAGCCGGGTAATACGTTTCGTGCTACGAACAATGCATTATTGAAGGCAATCATGAGTGTCGGCCAGGTGGCTGTTTACTTCGATTTGCTGATCAATTATTGCAGTCGGACGTTACGTCCATCTGCCTTGGCGTAAACTTTTCAAGTGAGCGCGTCGCGTTCTATTTTTAAAACGCTCACGTACTGGTATTCCTTATTCAGTTTTTTGTGATTCCACCTCATTGCGCAGACACTGCATTCGCCCCATCTGTTTTTATCAACGACTAGACATCGCTATGTTAACAGTGTGGAAGTTATGAAACTCGTGCACTATGTGTATTTATGAGGTTACGTAAACTTTATATTTGTATGAATATCACAATTCTGATGTATACCGTAAGTAGCAAGTGATGTCTATTCAAAAATGCTGCAAAAACTCGCACTGAATTCGTTTTTACGTTAATGACAACAAATACAACATACAACAAATTGCTAATTACAAAACGGGCCAATCCCAAAATGGCTTGCGACTTTGCGTTAAATTTTTCTCTCATTCCCAAAACATATAAAACCAATTAAACAAGGGTAATACACCAGTACAACGCAGAAGCTCCAAGTTAACTGTGAACGGTACAGGACGGAACCTAATTAAGATTTCGGACGGTACCCATTCATATACTTATTACAACAGATGGTAATCAAACCCGGACCATGTCTTCCTATTGTCCGCCGAATCCCTAAAAACGGACAATGACAAATGGGTTTATTTATCTATCTTTGAATCGTACTGTAAGTCGCTGGTCAATGTAGGCGGTATCATATTTTCTCCCGGGTAGCTTTGAATGCCTGGATAAGTAGATGGAAGTATGAGAATCAATATGAGGGAAAAGATTACTTAAGAAACTGTCTGTACTAGATTATTTTCTTTAGTTGGATATGTAGAGTCAAATAAGGGAAATATTAAATTAAATCAAGTAAACAAGTTGCACCATCAGAGTTATGCTGTGGCAGATTAAAAAGCATATACATATAATAATAAAAACAAGAATACCAAGCACTAAAAATACACATTCTAAAATATAGAAATATAAAAATCACCAATTAACTGACATCAAGAACAAACTTAGCCGTTAGGAAGACGAATTGATTTCAAAGTTGACTTAACAAAAAAGTACTATATTATTTCCTCGTAATGATTCACGATTCCCGTCTAAAGAGAGTGGGGCAAGCCGAGCTACCATCGGTCGGCGTTTAATTGAAGATTCAATTCTATGGACAAAGTTCTCGGCTCCTTCAGCAGTTGTGGCGTCACCTATACATTGTAGATACGAATCTGCATTGGAATAATTGGTGCTAAAACGATGATATTTCAAAAAAAATAGGTACGCCATAGGCTAACAAAATGAACGAGATAAGTGTTCTGAACTGCACACATACATAATTATAAAATTAAATTACAATTTGACATAGATGTGAAAGAGATAGCGTAATTAAAACAATAAGAGTAAAAGAAAAATCTAATGTTTGACACTTGCATGTTCTGAACAGCACACATACATAATTGTACAACTTGACGTAGATGTAAAAGAGATAGCGTAATTAAAACAATAAGAGTAAAAGAATAAACTAATGTTTGGCACTTGCGCGTCACTCAGATTAGCCAATCACTGCTGATAATATGTCCCAATTAGGACAAAATTTTAGTCTTCAAAATGAGCGCGCTATAAACATATCTACCTCATTTTGTATACATCATTGGTGCTGAAAAGCAAACAGACGCTATATAATGTCTAAATAGCAAATGTAACTTTACAGTCAAGTCTAGATAGTTTGAATTTAAAATTAACGCCAGTGGATTGTTGTTGAATAGTTAGTGTACTTTAGAGGTTTACTTTATGTTTCAACGGTAGTTCTACCCACGTTAACTGTAAGGTTTTCTTATTGAAATGTAATTGTTAGCTATTTTACAATTGTACTGAATATCAGAATGATATTTATCATATTATAAGCAGCTGTAACCACGTGCGCTATATGACAGTAATGCTGCGGTTTTCATATTTTTTTATTGTCTCGAAAGGTTTAAACGCCGGTAGTATCCTAGACCCCACACTAGGGGGTTGGGTTCCCTGTATCGTGAGATGCCGTGGGAAGCATATTCAATGAAGACATTTGTTTTATTATAAAATTTAAGAATCGAATTGGAAACAAATGCATGGTAACAAAAAGCGTCGTAAAGTAAATAATATAACCATCAAATGTGTCGGTGACTTGCCAATATGGACTTAAACAGGTTTGTCAAACGTAAACATAATTTACTGTTTGCCAAAGCATTCTAATACAAAAACGCTCAAAATAAAGATCTAGTTAAATATCAAAACACCCACACTCTTGTAAAAACCGAAAACAGAAAAACAATTAATTTTATTAAGTTTTAATATTAAAAATTATTAAGAGTTCTCAGAAAATCACAATAGAATTACTCTTAAACAAAAATTTATTTTATCTTTAATTTCTTTTTACTATTATGGTATAATCTAAACTGTTAATTACGTTACCCTTGTCGTATTCTATACATAGCTCGTGACCGATGAGCGGTACGACTTGACATGCTCACAGCATGACTATTTAATTCACTTTATTCCAACTGCAAGCCCTGAATATGTTATGCTTGAACGACCTGCGTTACTCTTTGATAGGTTTAACGTCACTCTAACAAATCACAGTAGAAATAGTAAATTAAATAGTAATATTAAATACGTTGGACTGCTGTAATTGGAGTGAGAGAAAAATAACGTTATTATTAGTCTTAGTATTTTATTTAACTGGACTTAGAAGCACAAAATGATATATGATTTTTATTTTGCAAATAGGTTTACAAGAAACAGTTTTACACGTCATTCATTTTTTTTTACTAGATGGCGTTGGCATTTCCTAATTGTCTACCTCTGAGAAATATTGCCGAAATAAATTTAGGGGAAGATGCATTGATTTCTAGATTTTTTGCCATGGCCTCTATTTATCATTGTTGAAATTCCGTTGTCATCGTCTCCTCTAATATTAACTTACAAATATAAATGATCACGCTAGCTCAGCAAGAGCCAGCATGGTTCTATCATAGTGAAGCAAATAATGTCTCTAAATTCTTTCCTCAAAGATCCAAACTTTGTTAAAGAAATACAAAAAATAAATGCGACAACCCTAGCAGTGAGTCGGTCGTCATGGTGACGAGGCGGCCCTAGGTAGATGTCAGATAATATGACGAACTAAGTGCCGCTTATTCATTACTGACTAAATGGTGCTTCAAGCAACGTGCAGCTGTCGCTTCAAATGTATAGCCCTCTACGTATACAAGCGACTAGAATTAGTACTTTTACCTACAACCATTGTTCAGAATAAAACGGGCTGGTTAAAATGTTACCACGTTGGTCTAGTGGTCGCTAAGCGCGACTAGTGAGCAAGAGGTCCTGGGTTCAAATCCCGCGTCGAGCAAAGTATTACTGGGTTTTTCTATAAGGTAATTCTCAGTAGTGACGGAGTCTAGATTTGTGCCCGATTGAGTCAATTCAATTCAATTCATTTATTCAATAACAATTTTTACATTGTGTCTGAATTTCTACAACTAAATATATCCTAAAAATCATACATGCGATCTATTTTTAAATCATCACAATATTATCTAAATTAAGTGTCAATCCATATTTAAGTCATCAAAAAAAACCATTGCTATTAAATTATAATTTATCAATGGAATATAGACACTTATTTAACAAGAACCAATAATATTTGATGGCAATAGGCTCGCCCCCTTTTACATTGGGAGCAATAACATAACTGGTGATATGTGGGTATACTATATGTGCACCTCTGCCTACTCTTTAGGGGAAAGAAGGCGTGTTGATGCTATGTAAAATAAGAAACAATATAATTGTGTGTTCAATAACACCAAAATATCATCTATCTAGAATACTATTTAAAAGTCATATAAAATATTTAGGTACCTACTTGAAAAACATTAGATCGAAATACGCAATAACTAGAATGGATAACATTCTCGTTTGTCAACAAAAAATAAACGAGATAAGAGCGGCTTAAGTATCTAAGTATTACATTCCCGGAAAATTCAATACCATCCAAATATCCTACCGTATGATACACACGTAAAGCCTCTTATCTTATAAAACAGAAACCAACCAAAAACTACTATTTCTCTTAAAAGTCTTCGATTACATCTAAAAGCTTTCCTTCTTGCATCGAATATGAAGATCCGATTGTGTATCGCACCTTCCAGCGTGGCCACGTGGCGTGACGAACTCGATTTGCATAGGAAACTGAGCTTAAACATTGGTTGGCATACGCCCCTAGCTGAATTATGTTTTCCTGGTACAGACAAATACGTATGCATTTGTTGCGTTGCCTTAACAAATTTTGATGCTATTTTGTTGTATAATGTGATTGTTATTTTTCGTTTTAGTGTGAAGATATAGTTACTCGATGTTGCCTTCTGTTAGGATTTTTTTAAACTAATCATGTAATTTAAATCAATAAAGGGAACTTGAAAATGACGACGTCTCTAACGTGTAAAATAAGCGACACGGAAGCCTAGTTCGTAAAAGCTCGAGTCTATCATTTTCCAAATTCCCTACATCATTTTGAATTTAAGCTTAGCATGGGCAACTGAACAAGAAATATTTAAATAAGAATTTGTATAACAAAATTAACCAAATTATAAGAAGGTTACGCATAATCATAAACCTACAAGGAAGTAAATCTAAAATGTTTTATCTTTTATAATTTACTGTCCGTCAGTAGTGAAACCCAGTCTTCATTCAAATCGTTCTAATATTCCTTCATAAATATTTAAACCTAGTGTAGTTTCAATCAACAAAGCAATTCACAAAAGAAAACATAAAAATATCCTTTTAACAGAGAACTTTGCGATCATAAACAGTTTAATCAAAGCGCTGTGGACCGCTAAATTATGACACACAATTTCCATGATAGTTTATTATTACATCTCGATATATTACGGACTGGCTGAGAATCCCTGGGCACGTGACCTATCGCACTTTGGCCGGCGGAGCAATCGACGCCGGCCTCGTAACTCTAGTGAGTTGTTGCGGCCGTGAAATGTGACTCCAGCCGTAGTCCAAGTCCCATTCCTCGGCGGCATCTAATAAAACTTTGATTTCCTCGCTCTGTATAAATTTAGGAATTGTACAGTTTTCCAATTTCATTGGATTCGATTTTTCACCCACACGTGTGATTCCTTCATTCGTTCATTAATCTACGTTTTAAGTGCATTAAATAAACACAACCATTGATCTGATTTGCTAGATCCCTATTAATGTCATATTCTCCTCTATAACAAGTTTTACAATCAGCAACTAAATGAATAAATATAGTAACAACAAGGTAATTAAACTGGCTGGTTTTAAACTATGTATATGATTATGGTGGGTAACCACATTAACTATATACATGAATTAATTAGTTATTAAAACGAAATCGACGTAATAAAAACAACACTGCGAATACTTCATAACAGCTGTAGCGGATTATCGGGATATTTAAAAACAAAATCTCATTCCATTCCAAAACAAACGTACAATACCACAAAAAGAACGCATAACGCACTAACATAGAAAATTACAAAGTGTTTACACAAATCGAAAAATAAATTATTGACCGGCAAAATGTTCTGTACTCCACACTATACTTCACTGCGCGTTAGAACTCCACTTGCTCACTATTCCGTGGCAATGCAGCGTAATAAAAGCCGTCTGTTCGTCGTCTGCGGGGAGCGGCGCATGCGACCGCCAAAGCATTAATACGTAATGTGCAGTAATGGAACGCTCGCCGAACCCACCGTCATATTATTCGAGAATAATGAACGATATATTACTTTATAAACCGGTTTTATAATTGACGCACCACATCCTGATAGCCAATTATTATGATGCTATTCCAATATATAGGTGACGATTTATGTTCTTTTGTTTATGAATATTTCAGTCTTTTTTGCCTGCTGCGCAGCCCGTGGTGGGTTGGATATTTAATAATTTTTACTTCGCCTCTTGAATAGGGTTATTAATTTTTTACGTATTATTTATAAAAATATACATACATACAATCACACAATAATACCCGCCACTTATCATAGAAAAGGTTAGTACCCTCATTATTTTACTGAATTCTGTCAGTGAGGAAAAAAGCTTAGTAACATTCTCTAGAAGGCACTAAAATGCCACCTCCTATATACAAAATACTCTCAGCACTAACATCTGCCGCCGCGCTTATGGACCCAAATGGCGGAGCTACATTTGTATCATATCATAACTCCGGTAATAATTACATCAGGACGCGGTGTGATAAGTTCCCGACATCTCCCAAGAGCACCGCCACAAGCCCATTGACATTTTCTAGAACAAACAGTAATAGAGACCGCGATCGGTAAATAATTCTGCGAGTTGAATAGCTTCATTACAACAACACGGGTCATCCATAATGGATCGACTTCATCGGTCGGTACCAACTCAGTAACTAAGTTCTGCGCCAATTAAACGCCGACTTATGTCCGTAACATCGAGCACTTGTCGATCGGAGACGGTAGAAAAGGAACTTGAATAATTGTGCATCGTGATTTGCATTTCTTGAGCTGACAGTTAACATAACTATTACGACTACAATAGGTATGGTAATTTAGTTTTGATCACATTCTATTGGATCCAGAAACTTTGGTATAGGCAAGAACTTAGATTGAAAGCAGATTGTACTACTACTAAAGTACCCACGCAGAATTAAAGAGAATCTTCGCACATCGATGTATCACCTAATATATCTATGGAATATACTGGTTTGTCTGTTAGAAAGTTACTCCGGCCGATTCCCGCAATTCGTTTCTCGTCTATTCATCGCATTGATTTCATACCCGCCACGAACTCTTGAAAATGGAGCTCCAACGCCAGCGGTCAAGGGGGCATCTCTATTTTTAAGACGTGTAATATCTTCGTCTGTTTGCCGTATTGATTATTTGAGCTCAGCTCAGTACACTTCTATTCTGTTTCTATATTTCAGAACGTTTTTGTACTAATTTTATATTTCACACATTCAGCCATCATTTCGTCTTATGTCTTTTGTATTTTAAATCTTTCGCATTGGCCTGCAATGAACGGACGATCGTAATGACATGAATGGCAATTTATGTATACGAAGTATTGATAATTAACAACACAAGCAAAAAACCTTAAGTGATAACAAAATAAAGACAAACAAATAATTCATATTGTCATTGATTACTTCATTTCTTTGATTGATTAGTACATTTAATTACATTTAGTTTTTTGTTCTGAATGGTTACACTAAGCTCCGTCAACCGTCGCTGATTTAGTGACCTCGTTTGTAAGGGGCCTCAGAAGTGTGGGCACTAACTTAATTACAGGCATCCGACGCCTGAGTACCAATTCAAATGCTTTCCTCCCTCGCAAGTATCGAACAAATCTCATATTTATGTGGATACGTAATATTAACTTCGAATTGGTCACTCGTTTTATTTGCAGAAGCTCCGAGATTTTATTTATGGGGCCTATAAGGATAATATGTTTTCATTACGTGTCACGGTATAGAAGTTTTGTTATAATTGATGCAGCTGTTAAATATTTGACTTTTTTGGCTAAATGGATGGTCAGAAAATAGAAGCAAATCAAATAAGTATTTGTTTGCATCATTTAATTTTCAATTCAACAAACAATTCTACGTGTTTGACGATTAGTAGTGATGCGAAATGAAAACCACTTTGTAATTCAATTTCACTGCATTTTACATCTGAATTCGTTGCGTTTCCGAGAATCATACCCACATTATGTAAATGTTAATTAAATTATTGTGTATTTACGATAGGTATATATAATAGATATTATGTATTTCGTAAGTATATACCTCTAAATTAATGATGAAAACACATTCCAGAATGAACGATAAGTACAACAATATTTTATGGAACCAATTTATTTTTTATAGGTGTCGGATTTTTGTTTCACAATAAAGTTCCAAATTTAATCTGGCCCACTGTGTGCCAACATTTTAGGAGTCCCATATTTTGTAATATTTTTAATGACTTTCGCGTCTCTAAGGAAATAATTCAAAGTGCCTTGAGCTCGATAATGTTTTATGAATCGCCGAACAAATGTTATTTTTGAAGCTGATTATGTGGGCGTTGTTACTAAAGATCCATTAAAAAGAACGTGATATTATAGTATAACAAACTTGGAATAGAAAAAAATGGATACGGCATAAAGTATTCGTTAAACTGAGCATACTTAAGTAGGTAGGTATTATACTTTTGTTAGCCGTGACGAAAATTCTTAAGACATCAATGTCTATACAGTATAAAAATATGATTTCTGATTTAATATTTAGTTGTACGACTTCTTTTCAGAGAAGGCGCGATATTACGGAGGACCGAAATAGATGAAGAACTCTTGTATCGGAGACCCACTTTGCGTCGCTGAGTCAACGGAGTAAGTAAGAGTGTAAGACTTCTTTTACATACAAGCCAATGTGGACTGTAGGTATGTGCCAGTGTGTATAAACACCACCGTCCGTAAATAACGCACAAACTCAGAGAACCTTAACTAAAAATATACATAATTATATACGAAAGTAAGTTACTTGTATCATGAAAGTAATAACTTCCGACCAGAAAACAACTTCATAGCATTGAACTACAAAACTCAAATAACTGTCCAACTACACAGAAACGAATGTGGACGCGGAACCTTCGCAGTAATTATCAAAGCAGACTTTGAAGGATAAACACAGTTGCGGCTGGGCCACATATTACTTTATGTAACACTAGCTGCGCCCGGCGGTGTCACCCGCTACGTTTTTAAAAGTAGCCTATGTATTAATCCAGGGCGTCAACTACCTCCACACCAAATTTTATCAAAATCGGTCTAACCGTTTGAGCGTGAAGAAGTAGCAAACATACAAACACTGTCACAAACCTTCGCCTTTATAATTAGTGTGAAGTGTGACTAGATTTAGCACGCGACTTCGTTTGCGTGGAAAATTGTGTCGTGTCTTTTTCAAGATAAAAGTAGTCTTATATCTAACCTGAAGTACAGTGAGCAAAATGACAGCCACTACGCCTGCGATTTCGTCTGCTTAAATTTAGGACTTCCGTCCAACCGTCTATCCCTTACTTAATCTATTAGGGACGGAATTTTAAAAAAAACCTTTGGGCACCCAAGAAATATCTCCTCCTAATCTGAGGTCTACCGGTTTAGGCTATGCGTTGTCTGACAGTCAGTCTAGTTTCTGTTTTATATAGAGGTAAATAAAGGTAAAAACTATAACTGGCGAAATGTGGTTTACAGGTTTCTGTAAACCACATTTCGACTACGAAACTATAACTTTATCGTTTTAGGTTACAATGAAATAGATGCGAGTCATTGCCATCAACATGGCACAAATCAAGACTCCGTGCTGGAATTAAGTACCTTATGGAAGAACCTTATAACACCCCACCGCTCTGCTGTCACGCTTCGCATTAGACCAACGAGGCATACTATACGTGACCTCAACAAATAAGTAGACGGCGCGGCGCAACGAGCAGTTTCAACGGAATACTTTATGAAGTAGAAATTCGATAACGTTGAAATTCAACTCTGCAAATAGCAGCGAAGTTGTCGTTTTAACGTGTTGCTACACTTAACTGTGACACACGGACGGCGAGAACGACTGCCGTGAGATCTGCAGATGTGTACTTTGAAATTTTTATCCAAGTGATCATGACACTGCTATTATTATCTGAGACTTGCAATCCCTTATCCTGTAGGTTTTAAACTATTCCAGATTTCAAATTGAGAACAATTTTTTTTAACCATAGCTATTATACGGTGCTTTTTTGGCATAATGGAACCAAATTTTTGCCTAATGTACACGAGGTAATTTTATGTCCAGATTTTTTCTGTTAATCCATTTCTAATGAGTATATAATAAAGAGAACTGTCATCTTCGTAATTCCTTTCTTTTATTTCCATTAATTCACACATTATTTCTCCCCACAAACTAATTTGCAGTCGTGAAATGAAGGGGAACCGAACCAATTTTAATGACATATAACTATTACAATTGCGTTCTCAATATTTACTCGTGTTCTAGTTAAATTCAGTTTTAAGGACGATGGTACGTTTTACTTTTTTTAAATGAATTCCGTTTTTAGAACGGCTTCTCTAATGTTTTCTGATAATCCATCTCTAAGAAATCTCTTCTAAGACTAACCAGCTGAAAATATTATAATACATAAGTATGTATGTGCGCTAACAAAGGTACTATCTGCTCCTTTACTCTCATTGTCCGATTTGACAGAAAATCGATAAGACCAGTTGAATATTTATTGAAAGACTCACGGCAAGCACCAATATATAGATACTCATTAAATACCTAAAGTTTTAAAACGTCCTTAATGGAAATATTACCTATTATAAAACACGCTGTGCCCCCCGGTGTTACCCGCTGCATTTTTTCGGGATAAAAGTCTATATTTTAATCCAGGGTGTCAGCTACCTCCATACCAAATTTTAGCAAAATCGGTCCAGCCGTTTGTGCGTAAAGAGGTAACAAACATACAAACACACTCACACATTTTCGCCTTCATAATTAGTGTGATTATATTTAACTAGAGTATGCTGAACGAACCGGTCGTACCGTGCGACATCACGAAATTTTCACCAACTGAACTTAAAAGTAAACATGAGAATAGTGGGACAAAGTTTGTGTGAAAATATTTAGAGTAAGTGAATTTGATCCGCGGGTTAAACTGAACAGCAAACACGATGAGGATAGCAGTCGTTGTTACATGATCTCACTCTATACGGGATGAAGATTAATACGCTTCCCGGAGGTGTTAGGAAAAAAATTATTCGAGGAATTGCACCAGGTATTACCGCGTAATTTAATGAATGCATGAGATCCTGGGTTCGAAACCCGGGTCAGGCAAACTGTTATTGGGTTTTTCCACTAGGTGATTCTCAGTACCAGTACGTAGTCTGGAATACTGTTCGATTGATGGCAATAGGCTCGCCCTTTATTACATTGTGACCCATAACATAACTGGCAAAATGGGTGTACCTACTATACACCTCTAAATATTTAACGTCATAGATATAAAATTTAAAATTATCTCTATAGTAACAAATTTTTTACGTGTATAATTTAATCTTTTATCTTACATCTGGAAATAGGTGTTTTAAAGAAGCTGTCGTTTTTAGGTATGACTCGTGCCTTTAAATGCACTCCAAAGCTGCAAACTGCTTAGCATAGTGCCATAAAAAGTATTTAATATACTATGTTGAAATAAAAAACTAAACTATTATGTATTCTATGGCTGGGAGCAGTTCGAAGGCCGAAGATCGAGCTCAGTGGCGTGCCATAGGAGAGGCCTATGTCCAGCAATGGACTGGGATAGGCTGATAAAGATGATGTATTCTAATTACACCGTGAAAACACATTCAATCCAAAAAAAAACAGCGAAATTATCGATTCGGTAATAAGTTCTAGACCACATCATCCCTGAGTTTCTAACGCCGTCTCGTACTGCCAAAACACATCGACACATTAACTTGTATTTGGCAAGGTAAGGGGTAAGTGACCCGGATGGGGGACGCTGCCTAATCTAAGGTTAACCTCAAAATTAACTAAACGATACCCCAGAGCATTACCGTTTGGTACACGGACGATTTTTCTAGCTTGTTTCGACTGCTACCGAGCCGCTTAAAGGACGTTGAAGTATACAGTTACATTGTCGTATGCTTAACCTTAACACCTAGGATAAATATTTTGAACAACTTTATATATAATGGATTTATGTTATTAGAGAGTCTGATAAACATTTCAATAACAAAAGATTTATAAAGCTTTCTTGAGATAAATTCAAGGCGTTCGTCTGAATATCAAACAGATTGACACGAAGCAGAAGATTAAAATATAATTGACTTCTAAATGTTAACTAAAGTCATTCAAGAAACTCTTCTACAGTGTACAAGAACCTCAATTAATCGACTCAATAAAACGTTACACTCAATGTGATATTATGCACTGCGTAATATTATCCAGCTCCTTACCAAGCAATATAAATGTAAAGTGGAAACATAAACATCTTTTCGTCACAAAAAAACCTTTAAACTTCAAATTTTCCTTCAAAAAGATAAAGCTAACGGGATGTCGTGAAAGCAATTATGGTAAACTTTTCACAAAGGTGCAATGCAGTCATAAAAGCATTGTGCTCCTTAGAATTCAAGGGAAAAACCCGTCATTACCAACAAAAACAACTTGTGCAAAGCGAGAGAAGTTGGTGAGAGTCTGCGAATTCGATTTACATATGAAAACGTTCGCGCGCGGGCCGCTAGAGGACGTTCTCTTAAAAATATCACACCCTGTAACACGATCTTATTTAAAAGTCACAGCCGGTGCGATTTTATAAAGGAATAAAATCTACGTGTGAAACTTTTCACGCCCGCCTCCTTTTGGCGCGCTAAAAAACTGTAATGTATGCTTTAATACCCTCTTTTGTCTCCAAATTTAAGTTGGTTCATGCCTGTCTGTGGGTTCTGTGTTTTGTAACAGATAGCCTTTTTTGAGAGCCCGAGTCTAGTCAGTTTCATTAAGATTTATGAACCTGACTAGACAAGCGTAAGCTCGTTTATTTATATTTTTATGCATGGCTTGCTTTTAATTCTGCCGCGATCTGATAACAAATGTTGTATTTGAGTACCTACTACAACTGTTTCGTTTTAAACCGTTACATAAATCTAGCAATGGCCTCAAAATTTAATTTAAAACTAGAGCTTTAACAAGCCAAACCAGTGCTTAATAAACACGGTAATATAAACATTACTAGAGAATTCAGTGGCATTTATTTATTCAGTATTATTTACTGCGATGTCAATTGCAACATTTATTTTCAAAAAAACACGATCACTATGTCATACTACAAACAGTGTTCAGGCAAGCGTTAAAGTCATAAAATATTGAAACGATATTTAGGTAAATAAAAAGTGTTCAACTGTGCAGTCTCATTTCATCCCAATAAATAGAAATACGCTGTTTCGATATCTATTTAAATATATAGCTTATATTTAGGCACAAAAGTTTTCCAATAAATCTAATAATTTGTTTAATGAGCTAATGACACCAAAAAATGTATCTGTCAAAGCTTCACGACCAAAGGTCTTCCCCATTTCCATCCATCAGTCTAAAGTCCAAATTTTCCGTTATTTCCTCTAATTCAAATATATTAACGTAAGTACTTCAATATTTTTCTAAATAAGAAGGTTAATGTTTGTTTATAATCTCCGATAAACAGTCTTCTATCACCCACGACGGATATCTCTTCACCTCGACATTAAGACGATGAGCTGGTGCTTAAGTTGTCATTTCGCGCGTCACGGAACGCTCCGTGTAATCCACATAATGCTTGCGCCACTACCATTGGTTCTCGACAGTGCAGTGGTTTGATACGTATATTTTTCATCATAGAAAGAATTCAACCACCCTTTAGAGAAGCATGTTAATCGGTAAAGTTTTCAGAAAGATATAAGTACTATTGGTACTGCTTGCTATAAAAAATAGCACACTACCCTTAATCACCGTTTTTCTCTCAATACTTGGCACATTTTTGTAATACCTACTAATCTATTTCGATCTTCAAACAGAGATCGTTGAAAAAAATCTACCATAAGGGACTTATAGCATAATCAATGAGCTCTTTGTCAAGCTCATCGTTTCGTTATTGACAAACGCTACGCTAGTCTAATTCGTAAAATTTTCGATTAAACATCTTTTACAATAGGCACTAAAGTTAACATCAAAAATTGCTAAATTTCAGTTTTGGTACTAAATTTCGTGACTCATAAAAGTAAAGTATTTTGGAAGACACATAGTAGGGGCTCTACTATAGTGCTGTAGTATAAGGTGCAGACGAAAATGGGAAATTGCTCTTCGTACTTAATGCCGGAGTGAGAGAGAGTGGATTTTAAACATTGTGTTTTATGATGCTAGTACAGCAATATAAGTATTACGACTGCATTTTGCTATTTAAAAGGCAAGGGGAGATTATTAAAATGGATTTTTTGTGTTCAAAACTTATGTCACATGATGGTATTTAATATAGGATTAAAATTTAACCCCTAAATTATGAGGAGTGGATTAGAATTTTACAGCAAGTAATTTAATGTGTTGTGTTGTGCGATTACCCGTACCGACCAGATTCATAACAACTACATAACTCACGCGTAAAGCAAATATTAAACTTGAGAATCGATGATGATTGCCACTTCTATTACGGGCGTGTCAAGTACGTTGTCTTATGAACACAAGTTAGCTCTGTATTGGTGCTTTTCGTAAATGTACTAGCAAGGGTTCACCATACTATTAAGTAACCAATAAATACCATTTCTATTTCCAAAACACTTTTTAAATTACCCAACTAATACTTTCTTAACTTTTTTTTCTATTCCCGTCTCAGCAAGACACGATAGCAAATAGAGTGCAGTGCGATCACAAAATTACACGTCAATCCGAAACGCGGCCGCGCGAACCGGCGACCTCGTCGCTCCGGGCCGGTTACAGCTGGATCGAGCCGGCTCGGAGCGGATAGAACCGGATAAAACCGGTTTTAATACAACCGCTTATTGGTAAATTGTGTTTCTATTAAAACGCAATGTTTAGTAATATTTTTGAATTATGTTAGAATTGTGGTTGTCGTTTTTTACTTGTATGGTCATAAATATTTTTGTTGGTAAATAGATTTATGATAGTTTTTATATCTGGATTAAATTGGTTGGAACATCGGCTATTTGCTATCGGCATTATGTACCAACATTTAAAAGGCAGTCAAAAAAAGCTACACCTCGATATGGGCAGACAAAATCTGCTAATAAAATACCTATATATTTGGTATTCATAAATGAATGTACCTAATAACTTAACTAATACTATTATCAAGCCTTCCTCAGAAACACCGAAAAATTACGAACAGTGGGGCAATAATTTAAAACAATCGATTCAGTCTTATGCATGTCACATTATGATGATTTTAAAATCCTCATAAATGCTTTGCTTTGCCTATATGCAAACCGAAAACCTCCTCCAGTCGATATCACGACCGATCATATTCAACATTGAAACCATACAGAGAGAAAGCTGCACCGAAACCTCTAAGTTCTGAATGAAGTTCCTATACAGTCCAGAGAATAGGTTTATACAATATGCACGAACTAAAATAGTGACTTGGAAGCAAAACTTATGTTGCCTAGAATAGCAAAACCTGGTCGATGCAGCCAGGCTATTTCTGTGGCTTTGTAGAGATTGTTGAGAGCTGGGAGTTTACCTAGTTAAAGGATGTTTAGGACATTTAAAAGCCCCTATCTAATCGTGCAGTTTGAAGCACGCTTTAATTATGTATGTGGACTGTACTTATGCTTTTATTTGGTGTACAATAAAGAGAAAATCTATCTATCCATCTATGTGAGCTAAGTATTGTATTGTATAGAACGTTTCTAATTTCAATACGCTCTGTGTATTTTGACATTTCTGCCTGTCTGTGTTGTTTAAACTTGCTGATCGAGTGATGTCGAGTTTATTAAATGGAGCTAGTGGCTTCTTAATTGGCATCGTAGTTAAAATAATATTAATCAATGTTTAATTAAGTTCAATGTTTTTAATCAGTACATATTTTGTAGGCACTGTAAGAAGTTCACTGATTAAAATAACAGTTTATGATATTTTTGTAATCAATGACAGTTTGCCCTTTATGAGTACACAAACGTGTGTAGTGATATTCTACTTGATGCCAGTCAGTTACTGCTATGAGAATGATGAAATAAATGAATAAAAGAACCTCAGCTCTATAGCATAAAAGGGTATTTATTTTTACCTAACACAATAGTACAGCCTAAAATACGTATTCATAATACAGTGGGATAATTTTCCATGCTGAGCATTAGGTCCTGGGTTCAAATTCCAGGTCATGCAAAGTGTTACTGGGTTTCTCCATTAGGTAACCCTCAACAGCAGCACGGAGTTTGGATTAGTGCCCAGTTAATGGCAATAGGCTAGCCCTTTATTAAATTGCGACCTATAACATAACTGGCGAACTGGCAATTGCCGTTGGTGGACAGCCTCATGTATCACACTACCTATACATAGACAAGGCAGCACCAATTATACGGAGTTCGTCGTGCATCTTGACAGGCACGCACGATAGCTTACATTAACGGCTTTGCTCATGACATCACAACGTCATTGTTTTGGACAACGCAATGTATATTGCATGCAGCGATTTTGAAGTTTACGAATCAGAAACATATGTCAGGTCTATTAGTAAGTAAGTGACTCATTACAAGGCCTTCTTGTATCAATGTCATATGACCTTTTTAGTCATCCTAAGACACTACAGGTATTTAAGAATCGTGCCTGAAATATGACAATAGGCTTACCCCCTATTCAATGTTGGATTTACAATGACAAACTATACGTTGTACCTACTGGAAGCTCAATTCTGCCTACTCATACAAGTAGTTTAGGCCTTGACAACATATAACTTACCTATATGTCATAGGTATGTATATGGAAATTCCATCGTATTTTAAGCCCATACACTCGATGCGAACCTCATTAATGCACATTGCACACACAATAAGAATCAATCTTGCAAATGGACGCGTTAAGTATATAAAGCGTGGTGCTCACAATATGCGTTAATTTGCTGACAACAATGTGGTTGTGGTCAGTATCGCATCAGTGGGGACGACGCCGGAATATTTCAATTACAGCCACACATTCAAGTCCCGTGACCACAAACTGTAGTATGGGAGGTTGTTGACCGATAAAGATTTGTAATTGGTATCGTAAGGGATATTTTTGCAAAGAAAAGCATTGTTAACGGACATGCTTTTTGTTACTGCAAAATGTAAGTATCTACTTAAACAATACTAGAAACTATATTGTAACCCTGCATGGTACATTAAAATGAACTTACAGAAAAAAAAACCACCAGTGAAAACCGACCAGTAACAAATGATTAAACAACGACATTCAAAAATAGAATTTGTAAACCGAATCAAAAACTAAATTCAAAGCAATCAAAGAGTTCCTAAATCAAAGCTGATTTAAAACATTTAAACAGCTACATTAGTTATGATTCCATATTTAAAAGTTCCCGCGCAGTATCGAGCAGCCAACCACAGTTATTTCGAGCGCATACGAGTTGTTGCAGACGGGATCAGTGTCAGCCCTAATTGGGCTACGCCGGGAGACATTTTTGTTTCAGATCAATACACGATCTAAATTTGGAATACTGTCTGTGTGATGTAATTTAGATGCAACATTTATTGTGAAATGAGACAGTACTTAGGTATAACTTAATATTAATCATGTATATATTCTGGTATGTGCTACACTGTAGGTAGGGGAACCTGTTGTACCTAGGCCAGTTTTTTGTATTTTGATTTTTTTAAATATAATGGTGCTAGCTACACCTGACCAGTGTGCATGTATTTAAAGATCATTTAATTAACAACATAATTCATTCATAAAACTGCGTATATTTTCAAAAATCCAGGGACCACTAACCTCTTGAAAAAAAAGGGGAAAACTGTCCTAGGTACAACAAACCAGATGTACCTTGGACCGTGTACGTTGTACCTTGGACCGAGCAGCTTCAAATCGAGATAAACACTTTTATTAGCTATAATTTATTTATTTTCTCTTGAATTATTATTAGTAATGATTAGATAATCATATTAGCATTTGCAGCTGACAATAATTACAGTTATTAACAACAATATTTAAGTAAAAGTATTGCTTTTATGAAAAGCCTCACCCATCTATTCTGTGTTAATAATAATTGACAATATTTTCTTATTCCTTAACATAAATTCTAACAAAACATCCATTAAAATCGCAGGATTAAACAAAAATAAATAAAAAAAAAGAATTTACAACAAAAATAAACTTAAGAAAGTACAAAAAATTATGTAAATTTCTTTGTCTTCACTAAATTTACTGCACATTCAATATTTTTTGTGTCGAGCACAGGTCTTTTAATTTTTTCCTTGCTTCGCGGCATTTTACCTATAACAATGTTATAATATTTTTTAAAACAATACAATTATACCTACTCCTAAAAACGTATGTAAATAAATGTTGACCTATTTCCGACTAAAATGATGTACCTTGGCCAGTGACCGAGGTACATAGTAAGTAGGGTGGCTAAGGTACAACATCGCGACAACTTCACTTATTAAGCTTTATAAACCCACTTGCCATTGAGGTTAGGATCTGACACTCATGCCGTCTAGTAGCTAGATGTATTAAGATTGGATTCTAAATAAAACAGTTTTTACAAATATGCATCACTTTAAATAAACTGGTAAGAAGTAAAGCCCAAAAAAGTTACTTTTTTGAGTGTAAAACAATAAATTACCTTTTTTAGACTGTGATCACGCGGCGCCGGCGAATCGCAACTAACTTCTTATTAATGTTGACAAATGACGTTTCAAATAGTACCATGGACAACGGTTCTTAAACGCGCGGGACTTGAAAAAATATGATTGTTCTAGGTACAACTCTGTCCAAGGTACAACAGGTTCCCCTACCTAATAAACACTGCGCGAAGTCACTAAATATTAACTAAAAAAATCTTTGTCCCAGATTCATTTTAAGGGCTGAAGTGTAACTACGATACTATAATTTCCATAATTTATAAATACTACACACTTTTTAGGAAACTTAAATTCTCCAAAATTACCATTTGTAATAATGTTTCGATAAACTGCACACAACTTTCATCAACGCACATTAGAAAAGTAATTAACTTAGCATCTAAAGTTTCACTTAATTAGATCTGTTGTAAAAACAAACAGAATAATTTTTTTGTCTTTAAACAATTTTCTACGAGATTTTTACTCTAAACGTAAGTACAGACTAGCATTTACATGTAACAGAGCATCAAGAATTCGCCGATAAAAAATTTTGCTTCGCAATTCGAAGTGCGTTTTGATAAAATTTTAAATCAGCGCTCTATATTTGGTTACAACAGTGTGTTGGTGTAACATATTAACGTGTAAAGGTATTTAGATAAGGTAAAAATCTCAGTTGTCTGAGGGAGCGATAGAAATGAAAAACTTATATAAGTATCTAGGTTCTCATCAGCTACAACATAATTGTCATTAGGTGATGACGTCAGTCTAGTCCCGTATTAAGCGAACCTACAATTGCCACTGGGCATCAATCCAGGCTCCTCGCTGCTACTGAAAACTTGATCAAATAGCACTGCGTGGGAACCGAATCCAGGATCTCTTGTGCAAGTTCCGCTTATGCTTATTAGACCAACGAGGCACAGTACCTACTAATATGAATGAATTAAATATTCAAAGCGTTACCTACGCTTGCATTGAATTGGTCGATGGGTAGAGAGGAAGCCCGTCGTTACCCATGTTGTGAACCTAGAAGTTAAACTACTAATTTACGCTAGGAATTTCTCATGTATCGTGGGTGCGTTACGAGCAAATTTCATTATGCTTTTGAAAACTGCGCCTTTGTCCGTGATGAACCATTCGTAACAATGTTACATTACATGAAAATGCTCGAGAATCTGCTATAGTGTATACTTGCCTTAAGAAATTTTGCTAGTTTTTAAAAACAAAAGCTGTAGTTGTGCTTAAAGCCTGCGTCTCTGAAGACCAATAGTTATTTGCATATCGTCAAGCGTTTGAAACGGGCGACATCTTGTGAAACTAAGAACGGACTGAAAATAACAGTTACTTCGAAGTTGGTTCGTGTTTCAGTATTAATAGAAAAACTAGTTTTTCGACACGCTTTGGCAGCTCTTATGGGGGATAATGTAATAGAGTACGGGACATAGTCATAGTTTTTCTTATCGTATGGTTGATGAACAACCTGGTGTCAGAGTTTTAACCGCCTGTAGGCCTCTGACATGGCTTTACACACCGTTGAAAAATCTCTCAGGTGTTGCCGGTTTCCTCACGATGTTTTCCTTCACCGTTTTTAGCAACTGATAACTAATTAATAGTACGCACATGAACTCGAAAAGACATTGGTGCGTGCCGGCGTTTGAACTTGCGACCTTTGCCTTGGCAGTCCAACGGTCATACCACTCGGCTATCACTGCTTGTATAATAGTCATAGTCATATGGTTGTTATTTCATATAAGTAAGCTACCAGAGATCACTTAAAAAACGTCAAATCTAGTTGCGCAGGAATACCTTTCGCTCACTACCCTAATGCCAATAATAATAATGTGAATGTTTGTGAGTTCGACTGTTTGTTACGCAATCACACAAAACGGCTTGACAGATTTGGATGACAGTTTAGGCACAGATTTGTGTCCGAAAAAACGTGTTGTTTTCCACCCAGACAAAGTCAATGTGAAAGTGAAAGCAAAGTGTGCTTACATTACGTAATATATAGTACGTACAGCTCACGTGAAGTAATTAGCTTGATTGAAGGCACAAGGCAGGCTTCATCTCAAATATCTTTGAATTAACGTCAGATTGCTGTAGGCATTACAATGTGGCTCAGCTGACTATGTTATTGATGTGTGAGTGGTGTAGACAGGCCAATTTCAATTGATGTAAATGATTTTGACGTACTTAACTACCTATAAGAAATATTTCAACTGAATTTGAAAAGTTCAAACAACTTTTGTAAATTGATTTGAAGCTTTGTCTGAATAGCTGTCAACATTGTTATAATCTTTTTACACACAATTGTTTCACCTTACGGCCACTTGATTTTTATGTCACTCAATTAAAATAGGTAACTTTTAACGTATTCGCTTCACGACATTTAAAAAGTCGTAATTTTTCTTTGACGTTTGTACAGTTACCTATTACTAGTACCTAACTAGAATTTATTTTTAACTATCTAGGCCCCACGGTGTTAACTGCTACATTTTTTCGGGATAAAAAGTACCCTATGAGTTAATCCAAGGTCAGCTACCTCAATATTAAATTTTATAAAAATTGGTCCAACCATTTGAGCTTGAAGAAGTAGGAAACAAACTACACAAACTTCCGCCTTTATTGTTACTTCTAATCATATGGTTGATGAACAACCTGGTGTCAGAGTTTAAACCGCCTGTAGGCCTCTGACATGGCTTTACACACCGTTGAAAAATCTCTCAGGTGTGCCGGTTTCCTCACGATGTTTTCCTTCATCGTTTTTAGCAACTGATAACTAATATATAATACGCACATGAATTTGAAAAGACATTGGTGCGTGCCGGGTTTTGAACTTGCGACCTTTGAGTTGGCAGTCTAACGGTCATACCACTCGGCTATCAGTGCGTATTGTTACTGTGAAGTGTAATTATAATAACAAGAAAATCATTCATTTACGTGAAACATGGTGGGTACACAAGGCGTTACATGAATTTATAGCAGAGGACATATCACCCTCATTATTATTTCTAATACACCTATTATTTCTAATATACCACTAAAACCAGCTTAAACTGACCATATAATATATCATACTTAACTGCACTTTAACTTGCAACAAAAAATGGTTCTAAAATATTCACGTAAACAGTACGTATTCATAAACCTGCCACTTTTCATTACGATTGAACTAAAAGGTTTCAACTCACCACTCTATTAACTTTATTGCAACAATATTTCATTGTAAACGTTCACAATCAGTTAATTAGTTGTGACTCATAAATTCTCCAAATAACATGGCATTTACTTCGCATTGTTTCTAGTATATATATACTGTATAAATACAAATGTTCACAGATGCCCTTTGTAACAAATGAATAATATTATTTCACTATATTTCATTCAGTATTATATTTCTACTCGGTGGTGAATTAAAATATTTCATTAATTCTGTAGTGCGGAGCATAACGCAGTTTCTCATTTTGAGTTTAATATATGACTTGGATATTTAGACTATACAAGCCACAGACTTCGGTAAAAAAGCTTCATATTACAGCAAGCCATAATGTCAATCGTGGTCATTATTTGTAAGTCTATGTACATAGTCTAGATAATGTCAAAACACTTGATAAATATAAATCTAATATAATGAAAAACATTTACTTAAGACTACATTGTCGAAACAATATATCAAACCCAAACATTTATCATTCTATTAGATTTATATTCGTTAAGCGTTTTGCTAATTGTCCTGGGCTTCAGAGATCAATAAAATGTATGCGCGTGTTTCAGTAGGTAGGTACCTACATCAATCAAGAAACCATAAAAAAGTTCCTACTCATGTTTCCCATTTATTTTCGTAAGTAAAACACTGCAAGGCATAAACACAACTTTCTCGCCCCATCTCGCGTTATTGACTAAATGATCCGAAACCCAGAAACTCACATTACCCTGTACACTGTTTTTATAGATACTTATGTACTGGATGAGGCATGATTGATCTCACATGGTCTGAGAAAACATGTTTACTTGCAGATCCTGTGACAAAGTAACGTAACTGTAGAATGGTTTTGAAATAAAACTATTTTTGCAGATTTTAATCCGTTTTGTGGTCCGTTTCGAATCCTTTACAGCATTCATGGTCACGGGCAGATTGAGGTGTTTAACATCTAACTTGAACAATTACTATCAGCTATCTTACATTTTAGTTATTATTTACAATATAGAATGGTTATTAAAATATCATAGACTAGCTTTGTTCCGTGTTTTATATACCTCAAATTCGACCGTTAGTTTTCCCCGGTAAAACGTTACATTAGGATTCTTTCCCAGGCATCATTTTGGTTGGTTAGAGAGCTACCTTCATAATCAATTCAATCAAAAAAAATTCAGCAGTTAAGTAAAGCAAAACAAAAAACTTTTTTTTTATTAGCAACAGATTCAGCTCCTTATACATTCTTAATTTTATTAGATAGTTGGAATCCTATTAACAAAGAAAATTTACGTAATAATAGGTTGTGTTGATTGCTATGCATGCAACATGTGTTGAGTTCTAAAATAGTAATACTAGTGAGTGCTGAAGTGTATTGCTCTACATCGTTTTCCTCAGTACAATTTTACGACTGCGCGTTAAAGCCAACTACAATGTTTTGCATTTATTCATCATGTATTACATTCATTTTCAGTGCGGTGCTGAAAGAAAATAATATTAAAATGCTCTGCAATTAAGTTGTTATTAGAAACAATCTATGGCAATTAGCGTGAACAATTACTTTTGCAATATCGCTTGTAAGTTACAGCATTTTGAACTTTATTTACACGCTCCATAATTACTTATAACTGCATCTAATGTCATTTGAAAGTAAAATGAAACTTCTTTAATTCTTTTTACAAATATTCTATATAATTTTTTAAATTACTCATAAAGTGCTTTTATAATAAGGTAATACTCTGTCACACTCAATGAACTTCTTAACGCTCAAGGCGTCATAAAAACCACGCTCTCCGTCAATACCACATCCAGTCAATATACCTCAATTTCCGTAGAAGTTGGTAATTTTTCAGCGCGGGGCCGGGCGTTGGCACCTAATTTATGGGGTTGCGGCCACAGGGAAGGAAGCTAAATTACCATACGACGTCCGCCAACAAAGAAACCGCTAGAAGTGCTTCCTAGACGATACCAGTGACGCATACGGCCAGCATTCCTCCCTGTTGATTTTGAGCGTGCACTGCGATGATTGATTAGTCAGAAGATTCATCTTCAATATTCAAACTGACAGATTTCAAACAAGCACTCACACAACTGGACACGATTATTAATTAAATACAAGAGTTGCAAAAATAAATTTGTACCTCAAACAGAATAACAAGTCAAACGATTACTAAGTAGAAGCTTAAGCTATCACGCAGTCAGTAAAAAGTCAGAAAATAAACTCACACAGTGTAAAATATAACCTCAAAGTGTAACGACTAAACAAATCTTATTAACATTAAAACGAATGCACACATACTTGAATCAAATAATATCCCACAAAAAAAATTGCCAACGCATATTTTCAAAAACATTATATTCAAAAACAATTTAGTTAAAATTTCCTGATGTAACCTGCATTTTTCAACTACGTTAAACTTGCCAAAGTTATGAAAAAACTGGCAAGCTAGTACATTTTATAAACACTGAATAAAAAGGTATACCAGTGCTTACGTCTTTTAAACTATGAAAAATTGCCCGTACAAAGCTCTTAGCAGAAGCTTCCTTTAACTTTCTTGGCGAAGTTTGCAAGTGAATACGGTGCGTCGGCACTTAACGGTTTTTTCGAATATAAACATCTTTTACAATGTATTCTATAATCATTTTAAGAGACTATAATAGGACTTAGTAACTCTGTTTTATTAAATGATGTGGGATGGTTGTATGTGGCTGTTGAGGCGGACTAAGATGGGATCAGAAAAATAGGTTAATGTTATTTTTTTATTAATTTGCCATACCTACTCAATATAACCTACTCTATTTTTTTACGATAACCTGTCTAACAGCGCCAGATACATAGGTATACACTGTTGCATCATTTTAATCACTACCTAAATTAGATAACCCCAGAAAAGACTTACAACACAAAAAAGCCCGATTTTTTAAAAAATATGAAAAAACTATTAAGTTTCCTTGTTTTCGTTATTAACTTATATAACAAAAGTCAAACCGCGTCAAAGCGGATTAAGGTCTTAAAATTTTTAAAGGCAGTGCATAACTTCCTCTCGTCACCTCTGTCATATACAACTCCCCAAAATTGAAAGCGATACATAGCTTCTCAACGCCGACTCAACAACTTTGAGGTCTAGGGTCATATTCTGCTAAACTTTCATTGCATTAAAGGGGTCGGTAAAGGTTGACAAACACATTCAAATTCCATGCATATGCAAAATATTTGGCGGCCGTAACTTTATGGCTTTACGATAGTTCATTAATACCAAATTGGGAGGTCCTTTGATTTTCAAGCAAAAGTTATCATCAGAAAATTATTGAGTCTTGGGAATAGGCGTTTGATCTTTAGGCGCAAAGGTTATTAAGTATGATATGATTGGGGTAAAGGTTCGATACCGCTGTAAATGTTCCTTTTTAACGTCAAATATAAGTTGACTTTTATTTTAACAGTTTGCGGTTGTTTAGTGCCTTAAGACAACTGGAACAATGCAGCGTGTAAAGATTCAGAATAAAATATAGGAATAGAGTCTCTCTCTCTCTCAGCCTATCGCAGTCCACTGCAGGATATAGGCCTCTGCCAGGCGCCGCAACACCCAGAGTCTTTACCCGTATATTGAAAGAGAACACCCTTTGTTTATCACACACTTCAACGTGATAATAACATTCATATCTACTGTGTAAACAATACATCATCACTTGTCTTATACTGTCACCTTAGCGGAAAAATTATACAGTATGTGAACTGACACTTTGTGAAATATTTCTTTCGATCACAAAGGTTGTTATCTACACAGCGAGTATAGGCTTTACTTTCAGAGTATTACGATCGCCCCCGCTAAAACTTCAGAATATTTGGAACAAAAGAAAGCAACGAAGCCCAACTGCGGTAAGCCGAGGACCTTCTAGTACAAACGACAATATTATTTCAGTTAAAAGTTCCACGGTTATCCGATCCATTTCCCTCGCGCGGGGATATTCAAATAAGATATTTTTCACCGCACTTGGCAATTCCGATGAGTCTTTTATGAACCCTATTCATATAGACATAGAGGTGATAAATTATCAGGGATCTGCGAACGCTGGGGTGGAAAGCTTAGGTATATTTTTTATCTTTTACGTAGATATATGTATTTTATGCTGGCAACACAGGTGTAGAGGTGTCGGCTTACCTGTTACGAAATTCTGTTTTATATCGTTTGCGATATGAACGCGAAACGTATCGCTTGTTTGCGTACTTGACGCACTTCCTCATTTTCTTAAAAATATTGTAAATATTTGGTTCTTTTCAGCACCAATCAAATGGAAAAAGAAAAACAAAGGGTTTCGAAGCCAACATTATACACCTTTTATTAATTATCAGTTTCAAACGTGTCTAAAATAAAAGAAAATTTCAAATTTAATAAATATTGTTCGTAAGCATATTTAATAAGGTATCTTTTAGCTATAAAGAATATCTGCTATTATATACATTAACAAAAACATGACTAAGGTTTAGTTACAACAATAGAAACCATTACAATTTATCGTTTAAACTATTCGGAATCCCCTCCTCTTACGGTTCATTGCGAGGCCCGGTTCACAAAGGCTCCATACTTAAGCCGGGTAAGCCAGTAGATAATGTTTGTACGGAGGCAATAATGGGCGATGTCACTTGGAGCATTTGACTGGGCAAACTGGAAAGTCCCCGCATTCGAGATTTAACTTGAGATGTAACAATGCGTCCAGGTGTTATCCGCAGATAAGAAGTTACGCGGTATGAGGCGTATTCAAATTGAGGGTAGTCGAACTATTTGGTGAGGTAGGTAGAAAAATATGTGATCGTTTTGGATTATTTAACTTTAAAGCGTATTCCAGTCTGATTTATATCGACGCTCTTAAATCATTTATGCCTATAAGAATTGGAATAACTTTGGATGAAGCTAAAACTTTAGACTACCCACAAAAATCATCCATTTCATCACTGCGCCATTGTGCTTATATTAAAACTGAAGAAGGGAAGCCCACACCAAATTTCACATTCAACAGCACACCCTCGCTTTCCAATACGTGACCTCTATATGAATTAATTCTATATCCCCGCCGAAAACGCGTAGGGTTGTAATCGATATGCACAACGCAAGTTATCGATAAACTAGGAAATACCAATTAAACGCAGCCCGTACCGAATTCCAAGCAACAATGAGGGTTGTGTACTGTTGTACTGAAGGTTCTCGCACAATGAAGTCTATGTGACTGTGCAAATGAAGGAACGGGTCCAAGTCGATGGGTAACTAATTTATTGTGGGCCAATTGAATCTTCATTTGACAACAATTGGGCAGACCCTTTGTTTAGCAAGGACCACTCACAGATGGAATTTGGAGAGTTAAGATTTGTTACATTATACGAGTTTAATCGATATTCGATACGTTAATTTAATTTTGATTTATGGTTGTCAAAGTTTACTTTGGCGTTACTTCAATAAGTTTCTTTTAAAGATTTTTATTTAACATTTTGTTTAGGTTATATAAAAGTACGATCAACAGTTTCGATAGCTTTAGAATATATTATGTACTTCCAAAACATCTAATTACATTATATTAATCTCATTTTGTTTAGTTACGCATTATATTAACATTTTCGACGTCCATTTTAATCAATTTCATTATTTAGTACAACCATTTTATTCACACAACCATTTTAATCCATCAACACGCTTCCGGGACGTAAAAATAACAAATTTAATACCGTAAAATTCTTTTAACAAAAATCTTCCGGCGCAATTTCATAGTAGTCTATAACAAAAACTGGAACGAGCCTGAATGTCTCTTTTGGGGGACGTTATACACCGTCCGAAGCGAATATGATTCACGTAAAACCGACACTAAGTTTTAATTAAAACTAAAGATATTTCTCACAAAAATCCTCCGTATAGCTGGATAGTAGCCATTTGAATTGCAAAACATTACTGTTATTAAAGTGGATGATAAATATTGGAAAGTTTTTAATAGAGAATACAAAGTTACATGCACGACTTTAAGTGGGTTGTCGATTTTATTAAGAGGATTTTACTGAAAAAGCGATTTTGATTAATATAAATAAATATAGCTTGATAGGTAAAAACATTTTTTTTCCCTTTAATCTATGAAAAACTGCGACAGAATTTTGCTACGCGGTCGCTAAAGCAAGTTCGCTATAACAGAATGTACAAGTCGAGCCCATGACCCATTTGCTGCTGCAATACAATTTAACAACATGACTATTTTTTATTTTCTACGAGAAGTGAGGGGCGCGCTGAAGAGAATGCACGCGACGCATTCGCATCCAAACCAAATGGATGAAACAAAACGTTTCCTTCCTTCATTAAAGTACTGAGGTTACAGAATTATGTACCTACCAACGATAGTCAAATGTACTGGCATTTCATAGTAAGTACACTAAATTGCCTGAGATTTAATACCGGAGAATATTAATTGAGTAAATTCTAGGAAACGTTATCATAATCCCTATGTTGTATGTATAATTTAATCCAGATCGCTCATATTTTGTGGAAGCCTGTGGCCAGAACGTCAGGTGGTATAATAGTGTGTAGTATATTATTATAGAGCGGGTGTTTCATGCAGAATTCAATCTTACACGTATTCTCATTTGTGTGTCCATGTTTAAGTTAACCAGTTTTAATACCTTTACAGGTATTCTTCACACAAATGAGAACACTTTGAGGATATTACTATCCTCAAAGTTCGTTAATACTCTCGCAGTGATCCCCATTGATTGTCTAACAACTGCCTTGAAAAAAAACATAAAGCTTTTATCGATACCTACTCTGAAATAAAGCATTTTCTAAATCGATTTATGTACCGAAGTTTCCTTCACGAAAAAACAGCAGTTAATGAGCATAATAACATCATAAACACAAATACATCAAACGATTGGATCCACATAAATGTCAAAGGCAGCATCTCTTTATCTTTTATCAAAGCGTTTCTTTTAGATATAAAAACAGGACAGAAGGCGTACTAGTAAATGTTCTGCCAAATGAACGTAGCATTTCTGCGTAGTCACTTCACAGGATACCTTTATCAATGCTGTCGGGAAGTCAGCTAAAGAACGTATCTAAGAAATTGACTGGCTGAATCTCAGAATTTTTATAAACAGAACTTAGAATGTTTATGAGTTTATGATTTGAGGATGGAATGAAAATAAAAGGAAAGATATTACAGGTAAGCTACGTAATTGGTTTCTTATTTTGTAATTTCATTATTGATAGTTTGTAATTTATTTCATGACATGACGATCTGCTTGACTACAGGAGAGAGTGCTACATTCGCACACGACCGAGTAAAGTGGAAGAGTGAAAGGGATGCCTTTGCCCTGCAGTGGGACAACACAGGCTGAGAAAAAAAAATTACAAATTATATTTGTGGTAGTGCACTTCCAATATGTAATATAGTCGACTCTACACGTGATCAAGGGGCTGGTTTATTTTTCGGCTAAAGAATAAGATTGCCATACATTTGCGTCTAGAGGTATAACTAAAGAGTACAGAAACAAAAGTATTGTTTTTAATTAACCTTATCAAACACGTAGCATAACATCCGCCAAACCATTCGTCCATACCATACATATTACTAAGCCACCTGCCTATCACAACCAAAATCTAAACATCTAACATTTCCCAGAATGTGTTAGCAAATAAATTTTATTTGAGCCGTACGAACAAAAGCTATCTGTCATACTCAAAAAGGAATTCCACCTAGACGTCTAGCATTTCTAATAAAAACGCGAGGCGGACTAAGCTGCGTAATAATACGGGATATTTCATAAGTAATGGTCCAGCGTAGCGCGAACTATTCCTTTATTCTTCTTCCCTTAGTATTTCAGTCTGTGGACGAATTAAGGATTTTTAATATCTGTCTGTTAGTAGTTCTGATTTGTTTGTTTTGCGTATTGAGGTTAGAGAATTTAAGAATACTTTGATAGTGTTCGATTATCATTGTCATCTTTCTTGAATGGTAGGTTTATGTTATAAGGTACCGATCTTACTTATTACGACTTGTTTCTGGTTAAAAATTAAGAGCTCAATATTATTTTATGACTAGCTATTAAAATGTATAAATGCAGAATATTTATCAACAAATAAATGGTAATACGATATTAGAAGCACAATAGGTACTTGACCTATACAATCTCGTAACAAAATATTTCAAATTAAACCTACCGCAGGGGTTCAACTGAAATCCTATTCTTTGGATATAAAAACGAGGCAGACACTATTAAAAACCCCGTTCTTATCTTAACTAACGCCAGGTAAGCCGGGCGAACGTTGCTTAAACCTATTTCTACTAAAGTTTACTTGCAAAGAAAATAGCGAACACCGTTTATGAGTAAACGGAAGCCTGTGCTAATAAGCCTCGCAAGATGTACGAAGCGTTACGAGGCATGATGAGGAAACATGGTAAAAATAAAATATATACAGGACAAGGACCTATTTTCGCTGAAAAATTAAGAAGCTTGCAAAATATCCGAAAACTCCCAGTACGTGACAGAAATTGTTTGAAAATATCTTAGTATTAATATTCGAATAGAAATTCTTAGCAGCTGGATATTAAATTCGATCAAATTACATTCCCCTAGATTACATACGATGGTGTTTCATTACCAATAACTAACCAATTGTACCCTGTTAGTGATTACAAACTATATGTATCTGAAATTAAAACAACGAGTTAGAGTATTTCAATTAAAGGTATCGCCAAAGTTTCCCAAAACAGGTAAAAACCACCCGAGATCCAACTTAAACGAAATAAACTTAGCAACAGTAAGTTTAGGAAGCCGTATCCATTATCAAAGAAACTTTGTGATTTCAGTAAACGGAACTTATATCGACCAGTGCATTACTCTGCAACCACCTATTGCTTAAAGCTTTACATCTAAATTGTGTTCATTTTGTGCTACTAAAACTAGCTCCTATTAACTCTTATAAAATTCATGCCGACGTTTACAGCGTATAACCCAAAATCACCATTATGCGATGGTGTAGTTGGTCTTGGCTTGTGGTTTAGCAAAGTAGGTAAAAGGTAAAAGCGTACAGTGTTATAAACGGTGAATTGTAAAACATATAAGCTAAAGAATAAGCCTTAAGTTTGATTAGGTTTGTGGAATGTTATTGGAAGTCGCTTTTGTAACACTGTAGATACTAATAATTATGCAAGACTACTTTTTATTGGCGATGTCACTCGCATCTACGAGCACTACCCGACTATTTCATGAACCAAGCCATACCTATGTTCAGGTCAAATCTGCCTGTATGGTCCTGTGTGTCAAATTTTATCCAAATCTAAAGAGATGGCTTAACAAACATTAGAATTCGCAAACAACTATCTTACTTACATCGATTATGATAAAATGTCGCTCCTACAGAAATAAACACGTCATAAATACCTATGATTTTTTATCGTGATCCAGATTATAAATATTGTTAAGTTTATTTTATACATAACTTTTATATTTTAATAAATCAAAACGGGTATCAACGCTAACGGTCGTTTAATAGTATGTATACAAAGAAAAATCCGGACAAGCAACATAAAGTATAATCTTTACAAAATGATTAATTATGGAAAAATATCGAAGCCGCGGGCGAATAACCCCTGAATCATTACCTACCTAAATAAGTGCGTATTGTATCGTGAACTGTAGGGTCCTTGACATCGTGACGTGGTATTTTTAAGTAGTAGTAGTATAAAAAAGTATTGTATTCTTCGTTTGTCTGTTTTAAATCGCTAGGTAATCCGAGTGTGCTATGGTTTGATTTTGAACTTCTTTATCCAGTTATTTACGTACTTTTTTAGGTAAAAATCTTTGTTTCGCCAAACGAGCTGCCTAAAGCTAACAGGCATTAAGTTCCAAGATCTTTACATATTAAACAACACAACCGTCATAATCCAAATCATAAACAAACGATTTCAACAAATAATAATTGAATAGCAAATAAAGGAAACCTCAGTTTGTAACACAGACGTACGAACAAACCAGTTCTCACGTCCTTCCTAACTTAGTGTTGAGTGCACGAGCCCAGGAACGAATTAACTTAATGTGTTCGCTGAGAATTGAGTAAAAATTAACACCGGGTATCCCCTTCTAACTGAAGCATTAACGAAAGAAAGAGATGGAAGCACTGCGAAAACTGTGACGGAGAAGTTGCAACGTAAAGCGCATATACTTGGTGATTTGCAAGGCTCGCGTGGCATCCGGAGTCTTGGGAGTAATCGATTGCGATGTTTATGAGCGCTTTAAATTTTGAACCGAACGTTTTAGCGTTGGTTTACATGTCTAGACTTCCAGAGTACCTGACTTGCATCGTAAAACATGAATTCAGAATATGCATTACTTGGCAAAATATTAAATTTTTACTACTAACATTTTGAATTTTGGAGAAACCTCATTTCAATCTATACAAGTGTTCATTGGCTTAATCAAGTGTTTGGTTACCTCAGTAAAGACACCGCTATTAAATTATATATCACTCGTTAAACAACTAAGTAATTAATCATAAAGAAATACGAAAACGAAATATTTCTATAAACACATACTCTAAATTACAATCTTTCTTTAGTTAAATGTCATACTGCCGAGATCACATTCCCTGGCGCCCACATCAATATCTAAATTACTAATCAATAAATGGAAGCTGACGGGACCGTTGATACAAAACGGAAAAAATATATATTCGAAGGAAAAATAGGTACCCGCTAATGTATATTTAGGAGAAATAAATATAGTCGTAAAAGTCACATGAGAACTCGAGAGGCTATACAGTGTCAAATATCAATTTAAGATATTGCCAATAGAGTGCCGTTGAACAGACACGCATACAAATTATAGCTCTTTGGAATATTCCGAAATATTCCATCTTTCCTGAGCGCCTGAATTTGGGATTTGGGGAAAGCTCGATATTCACTTGTTTTAACACTCGGCGAAATACTTCATTTTGCATTTTAATAGAATGTATAATAAGGGTGGGGTCGTCGACGGTAGTTTTTAATTAAAATCCGGATAAATCAAACATATTATACCAAAAGCAGCCGAGCTCAACACTAACTCAGTGTAAGGTCAAATATTTGAATTAGTTCTTGTCTAAAATGATGCTGGTAACATTTACTACACTGTTTGTTGACGGATGCTTTTGTGTTATTAATTTGATGTATATCTAACGAGCAGCTGGAATTTAAATATGATGACGATTTGTGTTGTAATGTACCTATATTTTCCTATTTCAAAAGTCTAAATTACATAAAAGGTAAAAGCACCGTAGAAACATTTAATGTTATTTTTGTTGCTTCACTCCAAAAGGAACTACCCCAATAATTGGAAATCATCCAGAGTAACGTTTTACTATAATTCGTTTGGATGTCTACAACAAAAGTTCCTAACGCAATTACGGAGCACTCCATTACCGAAAAGTCTTCTAATGCTGTTCCTAACTTGGCAATACATTACGGTCATGTCCATGCTATAGATCGGCGCGCAGGTGTCCAATAGATGTTGCATTTACCGTAAACAGGTCTGGTAGTCCGAACACGTGAGCCAGAAGCTAAAGTACTAGATGAAGATCACGAGTCTTGTCGAAACAAGAAATTTAATCTAGGTAATTCAGTAGAAAAACTTTAAGATAAAATTAAATTTGCACAAGCTTAATTAAGAACAGTGATGCCGCAATTTCTGAGACAAACTGAACAAAATTTAGTTTGTTGTGAGATGAACGTAAACTAAGATTATATATTTTAGAATATAACTGAAATAAAGAGAAATATGGAAAAATATATTAAAAATTCCAAAGAAAAGCAAAGCAATTAAACAAAGAACTTTAGAAAACTTAATTAGCCAAAACAAATTCTTTTAATAAACCCTGAATCATCGCAATAAAGGCAGAGAAAAGGGAAACAATTACAAGGGGACAAAGCGGTATTATTTACCCAATAAAGTGTAAGGGAAGGCAAAGATCGTATCAGTAGGGATCTCTATAGAATGAGGTGTTTTATTGGGCGACGATCGGCCCAAGTTTGGGTGACGCTGCCAAACAGAAGGTAAAGGGGAACAGGTAGATAGAAATTGTCAAATACATTTTGAAAGAATTAATTTGTTATTTATGCTGATCTTGGTGTGAGAGGTTTCTTTGTTTCATAAAGATGAAATTAAATTTGCTTTGTGTGGCAAAAAATTATCTATACAACACTATACAACAAAAACTAAAGTAAACGTAAAATTATTCATCTCAAATTGCAGATTTGTGGACGCTATTTGGATGAACTTATACCTCTATATTTATAATCCTAAAATTCTCGCATTGTCAGGTCACTTCACCAATAGAGTTATGGCTTATATTAACCATTTATCCTAACGATACATGGTACAGGCAAAGTGCTTGTTCATGCAAGCTGTCAATCGGCTACTAAAACCGACCTACTATATATTGCATTTCGGATGTTGAAGCACTAGCTTAGTGACAGCAAAGCTCTAGAGCATCTTGGTGTTTGGAGAGTCGATTCTCATCATACATAATTAACAGCTAGAATGTCAAGAGAATATTACGTCACTAAGTCCTGTTATATCACACTTACTATGGAAATAATTGAACTTAAAGCTGTAATTGTTACTGAAAGTATAATAATATAAGCTTCTGTATGATTAAAAGTTAATGCCGCAAATACTTATATTTTTTTATTAAATATAAATAATAATCTAACAATTAACACCGTCGAAACTGAAAACGTTGAAGCGGTACTTAGAACTGCGATAAAAACTAAGTACGAACCAAACAAACATATTACTACTAACCAGGTTGAAAACATTGGTTGTAGTGCAACACCTATCAACAAAGAACATATTATATTTACCTAGGAGTTCGCTGCAAAGTTAAAGTCAGCCGGAGCCACAAATCATCATAAGTTGCAATTACTGCACGTTGCGGCCGACTCATAAATACTCCGTCGCTTATTAGTTGCATAGTTGGAAAGAGTGTGGTATAGGTCCATATGTTATCTATAGGTTTTCTGTGCAACTAGTATAGGGAACGTTGTGGTGTGAAATATTAAGTAATATTATAACTTTGTACGTAGTCGTATTTTACAATGAACTTGAATCTATCAATTTCATGAATACACTTTACAATGCTAACGATTACATAAGCCATTTGTTTATTTTACCTATCATTCATAACACGTAGAACACACTTGAAAACGTCTGTTCTCGACAACTATTCTACCACTAATGACAGGATCATTACCCCCACTACCAACGCGCGGGGCTACACGCAAACTACCCACAACAAATACATACGTTACATAAAACTATATTGACTTCTCTATCTGACGCAGTTACGGGAAAACCAACTTTCTTAACGATAACACGTTGTTACAGTTAAGTACCACCTGTTTTATCTTCTTCATAATAGTTTCCTTGAGGCGTGTGACAACAGAGAAACATTAGCTGAACTACAGGAGCAAGGAAAAAATTCTGATAATCTAATAATGTGGAGCGCCGGTGTAAGAGGTGGGTAAATACGGGCGGATTAACTAACACCGCTGAAAGTCACTAAATGTCTGGATGTTGGTGCCATACACCGAATTAGCGATATTTACATTGCGCGTTGTGTTCTGTTTGCTCGCTTGCTTTCTTGTGTCGAACAAGCGTTTGATCCGGTGTTAGTACTTGTCGCTGCATATTTATATACAAACATTAACAAAGTACATAAGGGACTTGACGTCGCGACTGTTATAGCAGCAAGTAAGAAATCTGATGTTAAAATAAGTGAAAACCTAGGACTGTAAGAATTCATTGTATACGCAACCATTGTAGCACTAGAAGCTTGAATCACACCAAAAAAATAGCACGACCTTACAGCGGTTTAATGGAATTTTCTTCTTTAGACATAATTTATCAAAACAGCGCTTGTCCTGACTCCAGCGAGCACAACGGAAGACTCATACTTAATATGTAAGAAAAAAGCGACAATAGTGAACGTCGCCAGGAAACTGTGAATTACATGCCACGAGTCGGCTAGTTCCGCGCGCGACGTCAAATGGCGTCCGTGCCGAGGCTCGTTTTTCTAATCGTGCATTACAAACATGACCGATTTGCATAATGGGGTTAAATATATCTTGCACAAAAGTATACATAGCATTAAAAGCATTGGTATGCAATTTAATTGTGATTTAAGCATTCGGCGTAAAACTGCGGTCTTGCGCGAAACACTTATTTTACTTAGAAACGAAAATTCTTCGTTATGGTCATTTGTAATAGGCAGTATTATAGAAGAACTAAAGTTGCTTAGTAATGTCATATACTGGATATAATTTATATAAAAAAGGTTTATATATTTGGAGAATACTCTAAATTTTTTGAAGCAATTCTATTTTAATACTTCCTAAATTCGAAAATTAGGTGCAACGCGTTCATTCTAATATTGTTTGAAAAGTAGATATTAGTAAATTGACAGAGTTCAAGTCAAGTAAACCGCAAATTAAAGACGAGCCGTGTTCCTTGCATTACTCCGAATTGCGACCGCGGAAGTCGGCCGTCCGGTGCAGAATGCACGACGTTTCTTACTCGCCCACTAATTTGCTTCTTGACAAACTTCGTCTCGGAATGACCGAATTCAGTTTTAGTTTCCTTTGTTGCGAGTTTTGTAATGTATGCATTTTACTGCGAAATACACCCGAACGCATACATATATATTTAGTGCATTTTGCGGATAAATTTAGAACTGTGGAATTCAAAGCTGAAGTTTGTATAAGCCTAATAATATCAAAACCACGTCATAATGTTTTTCTCTTTACTGAGTCTATTAACCGTATTTTTTCTAAAACTTTACCATCAAAACTTCATCAAACCTGCCAGTTATAACTTTTGAAATGACAATAAGATCCTAATTACTCTAGTCGTTAGGCCAGCGAAATGTTTTATCACGCTCATTTTTTCCATAATAATTGTAGGAGTCGTAGTCCAAAACAACCACAGCATGCACCATCGTGATAAATACAATTTTGTCTCTCGGTGTCAAAGACTGAGATTTATTATTGGAAGCCTAAAAACAGTGTCATCTCATTTCGGTGCAACAAAAGAACGGCCATTCGTCTAAACTAAAATCCAACCAAACTATTCCAAACACTAAGCCTGTGAACGCAACACGTTCATGTCCACTCAACGATCATAGCACACAACAGAAAGGAATCAACTTTGCGCGATAAAACTGTTCGTTACCAACCGTTGTATATTGTATGTACTACGAGCGCCCCGTTTTACAACGAGATATTTAACTGATGCATCATGTATCTGCAGTTGTTGCTGAATAAGTTGCGTTTAGTTAAATGTTGGCTCGTTTCCGAGTGCTAAGTTAGTTTTATTTAGGTTTACATAGATGACGTGCTGATTTTAGCAGGATCAGTGAATACTTCAATAACAAAAAAGAAGTAAATAATAACAAAAACTATTATTATAAAAAACACGTAAAAAGTAAATTGTAAGCATTATTTATTAGAAATTCAGCTCGTACTCTAAAAGCTGTTATAACATTCATACCGTATTGCAAGTATTTCTAGCGGGTATTAAGTAAATAGAAGCAAAAAGTGATACGTGCACCAACACAGGACTAACATAAGCGACATTTTCTATGTCAGTCTGTCTGGTCGGTCCGACATCGGCAACGAGACGTGACCGTTCGGAATTAACTCGGACTACACGCAGTCGCAACCGCACCAAACGCTTTATGCTATGACACGTAGCAAACAGAACTTTATTACGACGAAATAAGATATTCTACGACCGCACGGCGAACGTTATGCGGTTTGGTTGCACAAATATTTTGCTGCAGTTTGGGAGAGCCAAATTAGACTTTACGTCATTGAGATAAAGATGGTGTAAGACGAAAAATAAGGTGTTTTCGTACGCAACTAAAGCGTTGTCAAGAGGCATGAAAGCAGACAGAGGCGTCCGCGTCTTCAGGCCACAGTCGCTGTCCGGACACCAATTTGTCTCTTTAGATTTATGTTTTCCATTATTGCAGTCACGCGAATAAGAAACTATTGTTATTTGCTACATTTATGTAGAAATTCATGAGAATAATCCTGGTATTTCTTCTATTGTGAGATGGCTGATATTAAACAGCTGTGATAAATAATGGATGCTGTAAATAAGTTGGCCATGATCTTACGAAAATAGAAAAACTTTCATGTGAGAGACTAGTACTCATATTAATATTACTTGCAATATTGTTTCTTCATCATAAACATTAAAATTTTAACAGAAATATTTTACATCCCTCAGAAAAAGGTTCCTTAAAATTATTTCACTGATTTGATCAGGATTATCCTCAAATCAATCGATTTTTTTTTTCTGAATTTATCTACAATTAGATCCGTCCACTCTCGGTTTCAAGTAGTGGGTATAGCTGCTCCCTCAATATATCTGGGCGACAACTAGAGGGGCGACGTGACGTCGGTGTGAAATTACTCTGTTACCCTCAAGCTGATAAATAGTGGCTTACAACCCGTTGTGAGGAAACTAATCTTTGTTTATTGTTGATAGAATCGATGTACGTGGTTTTTAAGGAAGCTCTTAGTGGCTGTTAATGCTGTTTGATGGTTAATGAACTATTTGAAGGCGGAAATATTTTCCAATACTCTTAGATCATACTAGGTGGTAGTCGATGCCAGTTCCACTTAATTATTCATACCTTGGCTGTTTATATTCAGTCGTTATGCGGCAATTTAATGGAATTGGTAGGACATTAGTGGTTGATAGTCTGTAATAATCCATTTATAAAAACTGCGCTAGCTAGCACGATCCTAGTTAAACAAACTTAGCTGTAATGATCTTTAATCTTCAATATTATCTAATGCGCTCAAGATAAAATCTCCATCACCGTGTCACAATGCCCCAAGTTACGAACCAGTAGAAAAACGAATAGACCTTTCTTCAGTAATGGGGCGTGAAATAGCCTATTCAAAAAGTTTCAAACTAAAACATTCAGTTCGGATATTCTCAAAACATTGATATGCTATAATAAAGACGCTATCACTTAGACACAATATCGATTCCATGCGAAATCCAAGCAAATCTCTCCGTACGTGATCGAGGCTGCTGGAACCGGGGCGTCAATCTATGAACGTGCTGCGAGCCCCGCTTACACTTATCCGCAGTTATTATTAAAGTTTTCGTTCGCTCCCGTCCGCACAAGTTCGCACGATCGACTTATAAATCTCACAAAGAAAATAATAGACAAATAAAATGCCTACGCGTGAGTGAGATTGCTTCGGAAACGGCCACCCGTTCAGGTGCGAATCTGAATGGGGATGCAATTGTTTCTTGGGGCAATATGATCGCTTGGAATCAGCATCAATCTAACCTTTTTCTGACTTCGATGAGGTCCACTTGTAGGCTATTATGTATTTAGTCTTGAACTTTTGTATATGAGGGTAGTGTAGTTTGACTTGTGCCGTAATAAAAATATGTGACTATCTACCAGAAGTCTTTGATATTTTTTCGTCAGTACTTACATGTTGCTATGTATTTAACACTACATTACTTTTCACGTAAATTCTATTTTAAACTGAAAAGATAAACGATAAAAATATACGGCATTAAATAGCCTTTATATTTGAGATCCTAACAGAGAATGCCTTTGAAGGATCAAAGACATTCTCCAATAAAAATCAAGCGCCACAAAGGGGACCTTTATTTGCGAAGTCATTAACTTCTATAGATTAGATACATAAAGTGGGCCAAGTTCGCGCCTAGAGCCCTCGAGGCACTTGTGACTACTCGTTAAGCCGCCAAGTTTACGGTTTTTGTTTAAATTAAACCCAATCCTTTATAGTGAAAACACTGAGTGTATATTGTCCAAATTGAATTTCTTACAGCCTCGAAAACTTTAGATAGTCCGACAAAGAGAAATATTAAACAGAAAATTATTTTGTTATAGAGAAACTGTAACGTAGTCCAAAGATGTTAAAACGCAGTAAGGATAATAAAAAAGCTCGAAGGAAATAAAAAGGACAAAAGGAAGCAATCCAATCTTTTAGCAGAAAGAGAAAGTTGGAACAAAGTTGTTTATTCTTATCGTCATGCTAAATTCTTGGGGTTCAAGATCTTTATTGGTCTAAATATCGTTGCAGAAAAGGTTATGATTAATGAAGTATACTGAACTTCATACGAGTTCAGTACCTAGAAATAAGGTTAATTAACTTTCTTGATCGTATCAATATAGCAATAGAGTAGGTGTTAAACGTATTAATTTTCTTGGAAAAAATTTTTTGTGTTTGTGCTACGCGAAGGAGGAATATAAAAATAAGCTACATTGTTTGTGAATCATATAGATGTATCAATTTGAAATAAGATTATTTTACATAAGCCAAAAGTGTTTTTTAAGAATGTTAATCAAATTATTTAGGGAGATTTCCTTATATGAATTCCGTTATAATTCACCGTGCTGCCCTACAACAAATATTTGAGGCGGAATTTAAAATCGCACGCGAGCATGATTTATTAAATTAAAACTAGTTGACGCGTCACTAGCATATTTAAAGCAATAGTCATAGTCATAGTCATAATGTTTTTATTTCATATAGGCTACAAAAGAGCACTTACAAAACGTCAAACTAGTTGCACGGTTCCAAAAAGTCGTTTCTATGGAGAAGAACCGGCAAGAAACTCCATAGTTACTCTTTTAAAAATATGGTTTAACAATCATTTCAAGTATGAGAGAATAATGAGCTACACAATATACCTAAAATAAGAATACGAGTAGCATCAAAGTCAAATAAAAAATATTAATATAGATCGGTTATTCTCTCATTTACAATTTGGGTAAAATACATGACAGTGAAATGGTTCAATATACCTAATCAGTAAACAATATTAAATATCAAAATTATGGTTGAATGGCGGGTATGCCAGGGAAGCCACAAATGCAGGAAAAATCAGTGCCACACGTCCCTATCGTCAATATAACTATTAATACTATAGTAGGCTTTCTTAATTAGTACTTGTTTCACATAGGATTTAAACTTGCCTTCTGTAAGGTCAGTTATAGAATTTGGAATTTTATTATAAAACCGAACACAGTTTCCTAAGAATGACTTGTTGCTTTTTGTTAGTTTAAATCTCGGTACAACTATCTTATGTTTATTTCTAGTATTTTTATCATGGTAATCGCTTCTTATTTTAAACTTCTGCAGATTTTTCCGGGTATACATAATATTTTCAAAAATGTAAAGTGACGGCAGCGTTAATATATTAATCTCTTTGAAAAAGTCTCTAAGAGATTCACGAGGGCCTAGGTTGTAAATCGCGCGTACAGCTCTTTTTTGTAGAATAAATATCGAGCCAACGTCAGCTGCCGATCCCCACAGCAGAATGCCATAAGGCATTAGACTGTGAAAATATGCGAAGTATACTAGTCTGGCTGTTGGTATATCAGTTAATTGTCTAATTTTCCTAACCGCAAATGCCGCGGAACTCAACTTGCCAGACAGTGCAGTGATGTGAGCACTCCATTGCAATTTGGAGTCAATAATAATCCCTAGAAAAGTTGTTTCGTTTATAAAATCAAGTCGACTCTCATTAAGAATCACATTTCGATCAACATGCGTTACATTAGGCAAGGAAAACTTAAGGCATTTAGTTTTGTTAGAGTTAAGTAAGAGATTATTAGCCGCGAACCATTTGCAAAGGACTTTAAGGCTATCATTAATGTTTAAAATTTCGCTATCCCTCCTATTTATTTTAAAAATGAGTGACGTATCGTCAGCAAATAAGATTATGTTCGACAACTCGGCCATCGCGTATGGAAGGTCATTAATGTAAGCCAGAAATAGGAAAGGACCAAGAATTGATCCTTGTGGAACACCCATTTTGACCAGAGCCCCCGCAGAGGTGGCGCCATTTACGTTAACTTTTTGCGTTCTCTGCGAGAGATAAGATGAGATAAGGTCAGCTGCCCGTTCACGAATTCCGTAGTGGTGTAGCTTACGGATAAGTGTATTGTGGTCGACGCAGTCGAAGGCTTTGGAAAGATCACAGAAGATTCCAATAGCGTCCTGCGAGTCTTCCCAAGAATCTAAAATATGAGTTATAAGTTGGGTGCCTGCATCAATAGTAGAACTTCCCTTCGTGAAACCAAACTGTCGACTGTGAAGAACTTTATATAAATGAAAATGTGCCATCATCTGATCAAGCATAATTTTTTCATAGATTTTGCTAAGTGCTGGAAGCACAGAAATAGGCCTGTAATTAGTCGGATTGTTCTTGCAACCGGATTTAAAAATAGGGATGACCTTACTGTGTTTCATTAGATTAGGAAACGTGCCGTTATCTACACATTGGTTAAAAATAGTAGTAAGTGCGTGGGCAATGCTTTTAATTATTACTGCAAGGACTTTAACAGAGATACCCCACAAGTCTTCTGTGTTTTTTATATTAAGACTTTTAAATGCATTCACAATCGAACCAATAGAAATATGTTTAAATTTAAAATCAGGAATATCTTTACAAAACTTCTCCTTAAGGGAGGCTTCCGCTAATAGAGGTGAGGAAGCGAGTGATTTAGTTACATCCATCGGAATATTTGTGAAATAATGTTCAAATGCATTAGCTACTTCTAATTTATCTTTAATTAGGTTATTATTAATGTTTAAGTTTAGGTTATTATCGTGCTGTTTAATATTGCCGGTTTCTTTGTTAATTACCTGCCAAACAGCTTTTATTTTATTAGGAGCGTTACTTATTTTAGAACTTATTAACTTGGATTTTGCATATGTACAAACTCTTTTAAATATCTTCGAATAATTTCTTACATATTTGTGAAAAGCTCGATCAGAAGTGTACGATTTTTCATAATACAAGTCATATAAAACATCCCTACTTATTTTTATACCTTTAGTAGCCCAATTACTAAATTTCGAGGTTTTAAGTTTACATTTCTTTATTGGACACGTTTTATTAAATTCCTTGCAAACCGTCGAGAAAAGTGCATTGTAGTTTTTATCAGGGTCACTCGTAAACTGCAAATCAGAAACCTTACTCACTATGATGTTATTCAATTTTGTTAGTTTATTTGTAGACACTATTCTCTTTTCAATTATTTTAACGGTTCGAATCTTCTTGTCTGATTCGAATGTAACTAGCTGACCGAAGTGATCAGATCTGATGCCGCTTATCAACGCAGAGTTCTTAAATAAACAATTCGTAAAAATATTATCTATGCATGTAGATGACGTAGCAGTTACTCTGGTGGGTTCATTAAAGATATAATTTAAATTAAAAGATTTAAATAGAGACAAAAGTTTACACTTATCCATGGAATCAATTAGGAGGTCAATATTTAGATCACCACAAACAAAAATCAAATTATTATTTTGAAAGAGTTTAGTTAAGATAACTTCCATGGTAATTAAAAATAAGGATAAGTTAGAAGCAGGTGGTCTGTACACACAGAGTATAGTGTGGCCTTCAATTTCCGCACATGCTACCTCACATATGCGTTCAACAGAGCATGAAGTGATGTCGCTCCTCTCTTTATGTCTAAAACTACTATTACACAAGATAAGCGTACCACCACCCCTTGCTGATGACCTGTTGAAAGCACTGGCAATCTTAAAATTATTCACATTAAATAACATATTATCAGATTTCAACCATGTCTCACAAAAACATAAAATGTCAATTTTGAATTTATCAATTAATAATTCTACATCTAAGATTTTGCCAGAGAAACGATTTATATTTTGGTGATAAAGCTTAAAATGGTTACTAGGTTTCTCTATTGTCGGCTGAAGGAGTTTAAAGACTGTATAGCAGTATTACTAGAACACCTAGGTAATGCCTGCTCGTCACTTAACCTAATGTGTGTTATATTTGCTATAACCATTTTAATATTATAAGCTAACAATGTAGAAATCTGTTCTTTACTTATCAATGGAAGAGACATAGCTTCCTGTGTTAATTTAAAATCACAAACAAACTTATTAGTATCAAAATAAAATAATTTGTCACTATGACAACATGTCAACAAATGCAAAAGATTATTTAATTTATAAATACAATTATTATCATAATCAGAGAGATTTTTAGAGTAGGGAAATGCACAGATAATTAATTTACTTATATTAAGTTTTAATAAGGTGCCTATACCATCCACAATGTCCTTTTTAGTAATACCACTGCTATTACCCACTAATAGGACTACAGTTGGGTGGTTATCTATCTTATTGTTCGAAATTCTTTTGATAATATGGTTAAAACTTAAATTATGGTAACAATAGTTGGTAACATTATGTGAAGTTAAGTTATGTTGGAGCAATGAAAAACCTAATTAAAAATCCCTTGAAAATAATTATTTCAGCCTTAATAAACTTACATGACCATCATGGCAAATACCCCATAACCATTAAGAGAAAATATAAACGTAAAGACGAATCCTTTAAGTACTCCAGTGAACCATTTCTTCTAAGGCAATTCTATAAACACTAAATTAAGGCCCCAGAATGAATGGCGCTAAATTCTCCGAGAGATGTGACCTAATTTCCGTTTCTGCAAAATGGAATCGTCCGATGGAATCTACTGTGATTAGTGTCCTTAATTTTATGTGTAGTAAAACAGGACGTGTGTACGACACCTTAGGTCCTCGTAGGATGTGTTGAGGCAATTAGGAGCTCCCAGGTGGCGACTCAAACGCAACTAGCTTGAATTATCTGCTTAAGGTTTTACGTCTAGAGGTAAGATGTTCTGGAAGAGCTTATTTATTTTCTTGCAAATCAATTCCTCTCCGTAACTTACTTGTTATAGTAGCTACTTCATTTAGGAGTTCTGATGGTCGGTTTTAATTTTTATAGGTATTTTAAAATAATGACGTTTAAACACTGCTTTTGTTCCTTCAATGTTTTCTAGATAGTTAAGTTTGTAAATTACACATTTTTTACACACAAAGCATGAAATAGTTATACGATCAATAAGATAATTCCTGTGTTGTTTTTTCGTATAAGTAAGTTCAGCAGGTTTAATAGCGACTTCGACTTTGAGGGTAGCTGCAACAATACGCAATACTCCAATCACAAAACTACGCTCATATGCAGTATGTTTATAATGGCAATATTTACTTACGAGCGTTCACTGTAGCGGTCTATTAGGGGCTAATGTTAAGCTGTGAACATTCGATATGATTAGCCGCGTGTGTTGCTAATGATAGGCGAATGACAATTTCAATGCCTCGCGTGAAATGTAAATTTCTTGCTGTACCAGCTGTTCTAAATCAATATCAGTTATAACAATAGTAAGTTTTGTTACTATATGTTATGCTTCCATAAGTACATCTTCATTCATGTTTAGATTAATAATGTTTACTTATAAATATTCTGTCTTATGTTTTCCGTAAGAGATTCAAAGTGCAAGTTTTTTATTCAGTAATACTTCATACTAGTTTTAGTAATTTTAATCGGGAATGAGTTCAGGCTGACACCTAAATGAAACCGTCAGAACTTATCGTCTCCCATCTTACTGCAATCCACTACATCAAACTCCAAAGGCCCAACCCATAATCTAATTAACTAAATGAATCTACAAACCACCATTGACATTTCATCAACAGAGCAAACAAGTTCAAGCCACATCTAGACAAGTTGATTCGGCAAATTTTATGTGGCGTTTTAAGTGGCCCCTGCTGGGTGGCAGTAAACATCACTGCTAAAGTTTAAACGTCAACCCTTGCGAAGCAGACGACAGAGCTTATTACGGTCCCTTCTACTACACGTGTTTTAGCGTTAAAAATGGTGAAACAGTATCCGTGAGATGGGATTTGGATTTCCAAAAATCTGGTAGACGTTTTGATGGTTGATAACTTGATGGAATTGTTATCTACAACTTTTGCAGTTATAGTTTGGTAAATAATAATGTTTTTAAACTGTCCCATGTACCCTAGTTTTGCGGTTTTAGAATTGCCAATAATTTAAAAAGAATTTTAAAAGAAGATGTATGAAGTCAGAATTCTGTCAAAACTCCAAAGGTTTTGCAATTCCCAAAAATCTAACAATATTAAACAGATTACATCTACAAATAATGTAACCAGAACCCAAAACCAATTCAGATTCCAGCAATACGTTGAAAACGCCAGCGAATAAGACTGAACGATGACGATATCAATTGCTTCTCATTTACTGCCCAATTAGTATCGGGTACATATACAAAGGTCTGTAATAGCTCAGTGAGTACCACATTAGCATAATGTGGCGGCACATTGGCTAATGTTTATCACCTGATTGCCCGCATATCTATGTAAATACGTCGCCGGGATGATTGTTGACTGTTGAGTGATTAAGGAACAGATTGGTCGAGTATGGTTGGTTTACCAAGTTCTAGCACATGTTGATTTTCGTGATTTGGTTGTGATAAGATAAGTGTCGGTTTGCGAAACTGCAGTGCATGAAATTGCGTGTTATGTCCGAACCAGTCAATGAAATCAATCTTCGCCGTAATGTGGAAGTGAAGAAATGCGAGTCTTTGCTTTGATACTGGCTACAAAGATAGAGAAATAGCAGTCGTTAGTAGATATCTGAATGATAGACTGACCTAAATATATCTCATTAATTCCGATTCATTAAAAATGTCTGAACTTAAAAGAAATTCAGATCGCTGAGTTTGGCGATTTCGCTAAAGTTTTCAGTAATAAAATCCCATCTCTAAAAAACTGACTAAAGCAATAACTGGAACGCGTGCAAGTTTTAATAAGACTAAGTTACGGTAGAATTATAATGATCCTTTAACGTACTATGTATTTTGAGGATCTACAGATTAGAAGAGTTTAGAGAAAATAACTGCAAAGGCATGATAAACTAACAATTTTCTTATTATTGTCACATCTTATAATTCGTAGAATACCAAAAAAACTTAAAACTGTAAAACCAAACTCGAAACATAAATACGATCAAATAAAGGACTTTTCAATTCTCAGTTTTGTGTGTGATAAAAATTGAATATTAGGAAGTCGTGAGTCTTGACGCATTATCGGTGTTGGATGGGCCGACGGCGGGTTTAGGCGCGCGCCCGGAAAATTGCAAGCCCGGATGATCGATGGCAGACCAGATGTCGTGTCCCGTGATTAGATGTTACGTACGATATGTGAGGCTCGGAGACTTCAACTATGTACGTCTTATAGTTTAACCGGGATCCATTTTAGATATGGCTGTATTTTGGCCATTGAGAGAAAGTTGTAGCTTACATTAAATTGGTAGTAAAATAACCCAAAATGATAATCACTTATACAAACATGCATATTTGTTATTATCACATGGGTGTGCACTCTGTTACCTTCGTAACGCTCCTTGCCTTCAGAGAATCACCTGAAGGCATAGCTTTTTTCCTATATCAGTAGTCTACAAACTCATATTTCGCCGCTCATCATCATAATAATTTGTACAAGAAACAAAAGTACTCCGAACTATTTTTCCCTAACAAAAACAATACGAATCAATGAAAACGTCGGAAACAATAAACAAATATTCTTAAAAGCATAAAAAATGTCTCCGCAGTTGATAAATCGGAACAAAAAAGCTGTTATTGTGGTTCTCGTAGACAAAAGAGTCGGTAGCCAAGTATTATTGCATTTCACAAAAACACGAACATTCAAAGGGCATAGTACGGATTAACGTGAAGCTGGACTGAAGAGACAGTCAGAACTTGTTAATTTGTGGACTGTTTAATTTGATTTTAGGTAGGTACATTGGGAGAGGCCTATGTCCAGCAGTGGACTGCAACGGGCTGATGATTACTATGATGATGATATAGAGAAGTCAAATAAATGGCTTAAAATAGCTCTACTAACAAGAACCAAGCACTTAAAGATGATACATTTAGGTCTAAGCCTTCCATCTAAAGACACAATCATTGAAACTTCAACTAGAAGATAACAAGAAAGAAACTTCCAAACACAACACTCGAATAACATACAATGTTACAAGCGTTGCATTTGTCTGACCCACAGAACAATACAATTTTATTTATTGTTCCCAATGTAAACAAAGTAATGGGTTAGTCAATTGAAATTCAAATACGGGGAAATGAAAATGGAGTCGGCAAGACCCAAATTACACATGAGCTCGGAAAAATAAACTGGTTGTGTGTAGCGTTGGAGAATTTATAAGGACCCCTTTAGTGGTCCAATAACTTGCAATAGATATTTTGGCTACGAAACGAACGAACGTGTAGTCGTATTCTTATCCTTTTTTTTACATACATACAAGCAAGCTTGTGATTCTAGAAGTAAACAGTGTTCTTCATCATCAAGAGGGGGGAATGGGACGAAATGAGGGTATATATACCCCCATTTCGTCCCATGCAATGTTCTAGGGCAAGGATATTGTCTTTTATCTACAATGGGTTCATGCTGCCTCATACTGAACTAATTCACAGCTATGAAAGATAATCGCTTTCTTATTTTTCTTTCTTTCCGTCCCACAGAGGAGATAAACACGCAGGGATATAACTAAAAATATTCTTCTATATCCCGCAATACTTTACCGTGCCACTTAGCTCCACTTTTAGCACTACGCATCCAGTTACTTAGTAAACAAGCCACGTAAGTTGTGCTCCGTAGCGCCGTCGATCGATATACAACATTAAGTTTACCTGCTATTAGTGGAAGCTTCAGTTTCATGTCCACTAGTTTCGTGGGCGGCGACTTGATAGTCATCTAATCACTGCTCTGACATAATTGCTTAGGTAGGTACCTATTCTTTAGAAATATCAGTGTTACGGTGATCTGCTTTAAACTTGCTCTGTGTATTTGAATAAGAAAATATATAAATATATTGTAGAAAAACATTGTTGATGCAATTGTATTAGAAAATAAACATGGAGATATTCAATAAACCATACTGAGGCTGTTTCTTGTCACTTACCTCAATTAACCGTAATTGTAATTCAAAATTGTTAATGGCAATCCAACAAAAAGAATAGCAAACATCTCGGACACGAGATCTAAGAAGTTTTCTTTTATGTGATGGTCCAAGTCGAGAGAGAGTTAGTGGTACAAAACTTTACGGACTATAACTCACCTGTAAAAATAAGTTGTTCGTTTAAATAAGGTTATATTTTGCTACCTACCTTAGAATGACCATGACATTAGTTGCTTACTTGCCGATTTATTTATTATAAATAGTGTCTGTTTAAGAATCTAATTTTCTTATGTGTAAGCCACATTAGAAAATTAGATTCTTAAACAGACACTGTTTGTTAATCAGCAAAAGATTCTCAGGTGACAATAGTTATATTTTCATGATTGTCCGCAGTCTAACTTCGCTCACAGCTGGGCCAGGGCGTCGTTTTTGTGCTAGTCTCCACGCCGCTATGCGAGCTCTATCAAGGGACATTTTATTCAACAAAAATTATTAATAGAGGTGTTCCAAAGATTCCCGCTGAACATTCACAACTTAAACCGTCCAACTAGAGTCGTGACACTCGAATCGTCGGACGGGCGGTAATTTAATAAACAACCTTCACAAACTTTCAGGGTACAATTTACATCGGGTTGTTTCGCAGGGGCCAAAGAAACAAACGTCTAACACTGGCAATGAGAGGGCGATAAAAACAAATGTTTCAACGACTGTGTGATGAAACGCTTCGTCCTTTCAAGTTCCAGATGGTGTTGTTAGATTGTTTGAGGAGCAGTGCGATGTGGATGGACTTCCTAGTTAGTGCTACCTTGATTTTGAAAAATAGTTTATTGCACAAAATGGATTAGATACTCAGTCAAGTAAATGGCCCTGTTTTTAGAACATGTTCGATATTCTGAAAACATGGCCATTTACTCACGGGAGGTATTGTGGAGGCGCCTAGATTAGGAACGCCCTGAACAGACGAGCAGGTATGAAGAATGTAAATGAGGTCGTTAAAAATATAGGTACAGTACTACATACATATGTGCAAACTTATACCAAGGGGCGCTTTTTTAACCTTATGGAATCCACTATTAAAATACGACTACTAATACCGTTCAAAAGTATGTATTAAAATGCTTCATACCCACTTAGCACATATAGGTACCTACCAAGTCTAATATTTTCTCACTTAGTATACAATATACCGACGAGTACACAACTAAATTACATAGATATTAACACACGTACCAACAATAAAAAACGGGCACGTTTTTTCTTATTCCTACATTAAACTCTTCGCGCTTATCGAGAGAAAGTGCTTGTTCATATTCCGAGACAAACATTATGATGTATCCAAGTAGCTAATATATATATGTACCTACATATTTACATCTAGCGCCTGTAGCACTGTGGACTGAATCGATACAGGTACTTAGGTAAATAAAAAACGCTACATCAACAAATTTCGCAGATGTTGTAGGCGATATGCTGAGATCCAATCCAAATTACATTAAGCGAAACATGCGTAGTACCATAATTTAATAATGTCTTAAGTAAAAGTACATACATATACAAATCTATAGTAAAATATGTACTTTATATAGTATTTTCAACTATACTCATCGAATTAATAATAGGAATGAAAGTAATAACAGAGCTAGGATAAAAATAACCACCAATGATTATTAAATTGAAACCTTACATGAAAGGAGGCCAGTGTATTTAAATATAGATCAGCTTTCAATTACTTACAATTTACATTAATTGTATAGGTAGGTTAATAAAAGCTTTCAGTGGAACTCAAGCAGGAGTAGGTATACTGCGAGTAAAAATATTTGAAAGATGTGATGTGAGACGCCGCTACGTGCAGTGTAGTGCGGCGTCTCGCTTCCTCAACGGAAAATGTCCCGCTGTAAGAGTTCATGGTAAGGGGGCAGCACGATCCTAAAAACAAGGTATGGACACGATAAGTACGACTACTAAATTTCTAATATTTTTGGCCGGCTGAAACACTTACAATATTTAGATTACAAGTAAATTACAAATAAATACCTACACAAGTGTGTTACTGAGAATATCGCATTACGAACCAAACCATACGAAAGCATCTCCTAACCCATATTTACGCGGCAAACACTCAACTCAAATCTCCCGCGATCTAATAAAAGAGCGTAAAAGAGAAGCGAAAACAGAACGGAGAACGAATGATTTAGCACTTACGCGTAAGTACTTACGTTGCTCCATTAATAAAGCACACATATTACAGAGAGGTCAATATTATTGGAGGGAGTGAACGAATGAATGAAATTGAAAAGTGTACCGGCGCGGAATGGCTGTATATATGACTCGTTCAGCGACACTGTTATTGGATTGTAAAATCGTTCCGCTTATGTGTACATCCCTTTTGTTGAATTGACGCGCAGGTTTGTGCTGCCTATCATATTGGTAATACTGAATGATTGTATCAGAATTTTGAAAGTATGAATGTAGTACACATGGTGTGCTTTTCAATTAAATAAAGTTATTTATGGGTCGCTGTTTGATGTATGAGATATTTCCTCGCCGTTATGTAGGTAATATCCAATATACATTTACCCCCTTACTTATAAAATTGTCACTGTTGAACAATCGGTTAAATTATACCTGTCACTGTCGTTTGCATGTCAAAAAATAGAGATGCCAATAGACTTAACAATTAGTTATCTTAAAACACATGTTAGCATCGTTTATAAGTAAGAGGGTTTGTATACAGGTTGCCTGTTAGCTGCCCTTGTTTCGGGTTCCAAGTGGGGCCTCTCTGAGCGACAGAACCTAATTGTAAGTCAGGTGCACTCTGTAGTCTTGCTTGCTAATCAACGCTTCATTACAATACAGCTAACACCGCTCGTTACATGCTAATAAGAAAAGTTGTTTATTTTCATCCTGACAAGATTAATAACATATACACAATATCACATCTGTATTTTCCGAAAGCGTAGGCAGAGGAGTGCTAGTGTACACCCACATTTATTTTAAAGGTCTCAATGTAATAAGGGGTAAGCCTATTGCTATTTACCGGACGCAAATACGCACTCCGTGCTGAGAATTTCCTAATGGACAACTCCAATTATACTATGCCTGACCCGGGAATCAAACCTGAGACCTCATCCTCACAAGTCGCGCTATGCGACCACTGAACTAACAAGGCAGTCATCCTGATAGTATACCGATAACTACAAATAACAAGTGACATTGATTGTAAAAACTGGTTACAATGTATTCCATTACTTTGTATTCTAACATAATCTAGACAATTTCAAATGTCTACTTGTAATAAACAGCTCCCAAATTGTTATTTAGCTTAGCAAGTTTACATTTATTTCGTCTTGTCTCAGTGCTGCGAGCAATTGACTCGTTAAATTGATTTCAAGAGCCGACTAACAGGTAGACTGGCTGAAATCGGGAATAAATCTTTCTCTCAATGCTGGGGTTCATTACTTACGTTACATTAGGACTCAACCAGGATTGGCTTAACGAAATACCTTTTAAAGCTAAAAGGCAACAGCTGTCTTCAGATTTAAAGTTTCAGTAAAGAGTTTCTTTGAAATCGTTAACTTTTTATCTTTAAGCGAATCCTTTTGCTATTTTCAATACATTATGTTAGTATATAATTAAGTTGTTAGTTCATTAAGTATGTATGTATACATAACATGTAGGTATATAATTAAAACCATTGTCGTAATCATTTTATTAGGATGACTGACTCGTTGGTCTAGTGGTCGCTAAGCGCGACTGTTGAGCATGAGGTCCTGAGTTCGAATCCCGGGTCGAAGAGAGTTTTTTAATTAGGTAATTCTGAGTAGCAGCTCGAAGTGTGGATTTACGCCCGGTTAAAACAATACAGCTCAGATAGTACCTACCTACATACTAATAATTATAGACTTGGTATCGATGATTTTCAAACGCGTGACGTTTCGATTTCCATTTAAAAGCACATATTTTAACTAAGGAGTGCTTCCAGTAGTAGGCGTGAACATAACGAAAGCGGTACTCATGCACTTTACTACTTTTGAATTCATGTAAGCGAGAAGCCTGAAGTGGCGCGTTCCCGCGTCGGTGGCGCTCGGAATTCTACTCACAATTTAAATTGAAAATACGTTACTACTCGTTCCATTCATCATACATATGAAACGGTTTAACGTGTGCATTTAATTGTATGTATTTGTTACCGTCTGATGTAAATACCTTCTAACTTTTAAACTATCGCGTTGCATGATAATAAATAAAATACAACACGGGAATTAACGCGAACACAAGTTTTAATTTTAGCTTGACGTTTCGACCGAGTGGCATAGGCCGTGGTCACAAGCAGACTGAGTGATTTCCCGTGTGGTAATTTAATTATCGTCTGATGTAAAGCTCTGTTTTCTTACGATTTATGTATAGTAAGTCATGTCTGTTTTCCAGATAAGTAGACCAAGGATAACTACGTAGGTATAGGTTATGTCTGTTTACCAGTTAGGTAGAAATCAAAGATTCGTATCTGCAATCCTGACACTGCACTGTTCACTGTATAAACGGCATTGAAATTTATGATATTTCCGACTTTGTCTTCTTCATCACAAGGTTTTATCAAAGAAGCTTTCACAGTAGTTTGTATCGAATACTAGAATAGTAGAATTTATAATTTGTTTAAAATTTATTTTTATTTAATTTGGTATTGTATGATACAAACTTAGGGTGGATTATTTACAAACGATATTTAGTTCATATGGGTTCAACTCTACGTAGCACTTATTATAAATGACGATTAACTCGATAATTGTCACAACCTCACGTCACTGACATCTGATTCGAGCATTTTAACCAAGCCTCTCTAAACTCTAGCTCGCTGCACAAACATTTCCGAGCGATTTCACTAACTTGCTCGTTTAGTGCGCTAATATCGCGGGCCAATGTTCGTCCATCGCGCAATGTACTAACTCTCCATTGTGATGTTACACTGATGAGTTTGCGAATAAATTATGAATTGGTATATGTATTATGTTAGAATTTGAAGTCGGTCTCCCGCGGTTTGATCACTTGGGCGTAAATTAAACTATTTCTGTAAGTTAGACCTCTGTTCTCCGTAGCTTGTTGGAGTGTTATATTGTGGCTTAGGTAATGTAAGATATTATACTCTGGTTGTTAGTTTTATGTATAATAATTATTTATGGGTGAATTGTGAAGAAACAGAAGCTAAATAAGAAAATCCACATTCAGAAATGTACACAGTGATGAATCACACTAATATTATGAAGACGAAAGTTTGTGAGTGTGTTTGTATGTTTGTTACCTCTTCACGCTCAAACGGCTGGACCGATATTGCTAAAATTTAGTATGGAGGAAGCTGACACCCTGGATTAACACATAGGCTACTTTTTGTCCCGAAAAATTGTAGCGGATAACGCCGCGGGGCGCAACTAGTAATTAGATAAAAGAAATATGTTATTATCGAATCTAGTACTATTTCTGCCAACCCTTTTTGAAGTCTGAGGTGTTTCTTAAAACACGTTCCATACACATGTTGGTATGGACCGTTTATTATTGACGTAAATCATAAAAATAATACGTAGACACACAAACTAAGATAAATATTTAATTACCTATCTACTATTAGAATAGGGTTTAACTTTAAACCAGTTTAAGTTCTCGTCGATTTTCAAGCTACGAAAGTTTAATTATACATACTAATTAATAATAACAATACTATCGTACCGAAGCACTAATCAACATTACTCCACCAACAGTACCTACTTAATCTGTTCATGGTAATTAGCTAAACTGCTTTGTTTCAATTACAGCATTAGGATTACGATTCATCTGGCATGGAATTAATTAATGTATGCAATCTGTAATAATAGCAGAATTGCTGATATAAATTATTATAATATATTAGTGGCTTTAAGTTATCGCCCTGAAGTCATTGTAATATCATAACACATAACATAACATAACATCACGCCTGTATTCCCCGAAGGGGTAGGCAGAGGTGTACATATAGGTAGTACTCCCACATTTCGCCAGTTATGTTGTAAGTCCCAATGTATTAGGGGGCGAGCCTATTGCCATTAACCGGGCACAAATCCAGACTCCGTGCTGCTACTGAGAATAACCTAATGGAAAACTCAGTAACATTTTGCCCGACCCGGGATTTGAACCCAGGACCTCATGCTCAGCAGTCGCGCTTAGCGGCCACTAGACCAACGAGGCAGTCATTGTAATATATACCTAGATATAATCTTCTCCTGACCGAATTTCGGTCACGGCAGCCGATCTCATTTGAGACTAGCCAACTAAGCAGGAGATATTATAGAGCACAAGTATGCGCGCAAACATAGGTCCACTCCCTATTCCCTCACTCTCATAGTCCGATGGGACGGTAGACCGAAACGACGGGAAGACATCAGGCGCAAAACCAACGGTTTTGCGTGCCTTCCGAAGCACGGAGGGGTCTCGTGATGTGAAAATGGTCACCCATCACAAGACTGACCGTGGCGAGCACGGCTTAACTTCGCAAATCGACTGATCTGCGCGGTAGCCACGTAGCTTGGAGCCCCTCAGACCTACCTAGATATAAGGCAAGTAGGTACTGTACACCTATTCCATTTATAGATACCTACATTACATAAATATTTACTAGTACTTATATCAATACAAGCCAAAGGCCATAAAATACCGACCGTCTTTTAACTAAAAAGACTGATACAAGAATTCATACGCGTTCCCTACGGGTGCCTTTCCTATCAGGGGCCTCACAAGTGGCAAAACGCAATAAGAATAGGATAATAATAATACATGGGATTGACATTACATAGCATGTAAACAGTTACAATGTATGTGTAACATTGTAAACATTTAGAATTTTGATTTTTGATGATGGTCAAAACATGAAGTCATCCCCAAACATTTATTATTTTATTCAATTTCTAATCGACAAGTCTTTGCTACTTGTCCAAGGCCCCTAGTCACAAGAAAATAACTATAAATAAAGTTTATATTTCTCCTTCAACCGCCACAGTGATGCTTGCAGCACAAAGTGGGCAACCACAGAATCTTCCAGTCGCCGACCATTCGACGACCACATTTGTAAACTCTCAAGTTTCACGAATAAAATAAGTTTTTAGTACATTTCGAATGCGAAACTAGCAGTATTGTTTAACATCTTACCGCAACCTTGAAAACGAAGAGGTACCTACTCTCTAGGTAGGTAGGGTATAACTCCCTTTAAAGGGTTTATTTCTCTTTTCAGACTCCGATGTATTCCAATCCTATTTAAGTTTGAAGTTTCAACAAATGGAATTTTAAAACATTTATAACTACTTACTACTATTTTCTTTTAGAAGTTTTGAAGTCTGGAAAGAACCATTATGGTACGCGAGTAGGTATTTTTAAAACTTGGAGTAGCCGTAGTGTTGACTTATAGTTTACACAATTGTAAAATACTACGGTTGCTATAGACACAACCTTCTGAGACACCGAACGTTCGGACATGAAGCTTTCAGCTTCGTTCCTACCTAAATACTCACTACTCAAATCTAATCTGTTGGACGAATCTACTATATTCTAATTGACCGACTATTCACGAAAAATATTACGCTATTTATCCAAAAAATATCATCAAAATCAAACCATTAAACAATAGGTAAGTACCCACCGATGATATCATTCACAAAATTTATAACACTGAAAATTTACCGACACTCCTATTTGTTGAAAGAGCACTCGTTTAAAAACGTATAATAAAAAACAAATTAGCCATCATCATATCGCGGGATCTACGAAAAATTTAGAACCACTCAAATCCAAAGTAAAGTTTGCTTCGTAAATTAAATGTAAGCATAGACAGGTAGGGTGGCCATTGTGGCCAGTATTATTATCCCGAAGTTATACTTATCCGGCTAAGCCCCGGATAAAAAACAAAAGCTAAAACGTAGCGGCTTTCGTACGGTTATTTAAATAGGTAGATAACAAATCATACAAAAGTAGGTACATATATTTTGTGTTTTATATGGTGTTTTAACAGACTCCTCAAGTGAGGGTACTATATAATATCAACTGACGCACCCTAGGTGTCCCCACTACTAACCTGCTGTCTGGTTAATCTTTTTCAGCATGAGCTGTTTCTACATAAATTGACGCGCGAACAGCTCTACAAGTAGCAAAATCATCATAAATAATTGATACAGGGAATAATAAAAAAGCAAAGGCCGAATATTTTAGACAGACTTCTACGTCGTCGGATTTTTCCTTATACTTATACCACCATCAATACTATTATCCAAAAATTCTCAGTTTTAGTTCCCAGTTTTGCTCTCGCTAATACCCGAACAGCTTCCAATGTCCGTGGGGAAATGCTTTTTATTTGCACCTGCCACAAGCCGCGCGTCTAACGCCCTATTTGTAACTGTGTTTGTTTCGACGTTAGTTTGACAGGAGCCTTCCATAAACGAGAACATACCTTTCAATTATGAAGTAAGAATTGTTTCATTGAATGTACATTTATGTTGCATTAAATGGTAACGTATTTACAGGATTTTTTTCTACAGCTTGCTTTGTTAGTACACAAAAGGGTTATTTAAAATTCTGTTTACAATGTACTGCAGAAACAGTAGATACGTATGAAAAAGAAAATCCAGTTAAAATATTATTTTGATTGTTCTAATAACAACATAACGCCTGTATTCCCCGAAGGGGTAGACAGCGGTGCACATATAGTACAAGCTCAATTTGTTTTACTAGCCTTAGCAAAATGAAAGTAAAATTATTTACAAACTTATCAAATTATTATTCTTACCTACCATGGAGTTATCTCTCATTTACTGCGTCCAAACAAAATATTGTTCAACCAATTACACAATTAAAACGCAATTATCCCAAAGCACATTAATATTCACATAAGTATGGACATTCCACCGATTCCCGATTACTTGGCAACACTACCGACAGCCGCGGGGCACAATAAAGTGGCAATATTCCCGCACATACCGATAGCTGCCGTATTTAGAGCAAATTCATTGGTAAATTACCGGTGTCGTTAAACTAAGAAGATTGCACCTCTGAGACGAGAGATTATTATACTGAGCACTCAATTGTTACTTTGTTTCCATTCACACGCAAGATTAATTGACAGTAAAGGCGTAATAACATCTACTGAATAAGTATATATATCTAAAATGGTATGGCTACCTACCTACTTGTCATAAAAGCCAACTTTATGCATGTTTGTATCCCTGAAAAATCCTGCTAAAGATGTATATTTTAAGTTTGAAATTGCTTATAATATTATTATTACCTATTGTTACTAAATTCACAAACTCTATTAATTTTAATACTTATAGGAATTATCATAATATTTTATTTATTTTAAACGGACATTACCTCCTTAAATATTTTCTAAAAAATTAATACCTAAATACAAAACCACACTATTCTATCAACAACTCAAAATGTAGTTCCGAAGATAAATAATTAGGGTCAGTATTTGGGCCACCGAACCGTATCCGGCATAAGTTTAGATCGGACGTCCGGCGTCCGGCCGAATGATCACAATCACAACACTAAATGAATGTGTAATAGTAGGTTATGATTTTATCCCTGTATTCATATATAAGCGACCATTTTAAGAGAATTTTACTCTTACATAAATTCGTATGACTTGGACAAAGTAACTCTTTTTGCATTGATCCTAACACGATGGCTTAGTTGGTTAGAGCAGCGCATATTCCATTCATACCTACTCCACAGTTTTTCATCTTTTTCGCCATCCAAAAGCGTGACAATAATGGCTATTTTTGTTTCTTTCTTCTCTCAAACCATATATGTCACTAACATAATAAAAAAACAGTACATTTATGGTCTACTTGTAAAAGTCCATCCAATGTAGTGACGCGTTGAATATTTAAAAAGATTTCAAGAGAATTCTTTACGGCTTGCCACCAACTTTTTGGTCACCCTCGCTGTTTACGTAATCAAATCAAATAATTTATTTAAAGGGAAACTATTGTTTTCTGGGGGAAAAGTTGGCTGGATTAAGGAACTTTTTCTGTAATAGATGATTGGATATACATTTGTAATGATAAGTATTGTATTGTGTTATACTTGTTTTCTCGTTCATGCCAGTTAACGATAGTACCTAACAGCGTTATGTATACATTTTTACGTGATGACGTCAAAGAAAACTCAAGAAAATATACCTATAATAAGCTAACAGTAATAGTAAATACTTTATCAAATATTGGTTAAAGTAATAAGCACACATACCTCACAAAACAAGCTTTGATATTAAACTAATCAAGGCATTTCGCATTTTGCCTACTATTTATACAGACACAGTTACTCATTCGTTCACATCAAATCTATCATGAAAGGATCATACAATTGTAGCTCTTCGTTTGATTGGCTTATTATAAACAGATCGTGAACAGTTTATAAGTATTAAAATAGAGCCACCTTCAGAAGTTCGCAGGTGCGCGTCGAACCGTGCGTTATCAGTGCCAGTAGCGGAGGGCGCCAACCGAGTTTAGTGCTTGACATAGGGCTGACCCTATTATATTTGCTAATTAAAATACGCGAGCCCTTCACTTTAATATCATAGTACGATCTGTGTACTGTAGTATAGGGTGACACGTGTAACGTGAATAACATGAACTTTACATGTGTTGATAAAAGTGAATAACCACTAAGTAACTACATCTAAAGGGGAAACACGGTATGCTGTTTGTCGTATTCTCGCTTAATGGCTTTGTAATTAATAATTTCATTCAACTATATAATATTTTTATTCTGGAATTGAAAGTATTATTAGTAGGTATACATACCATACGATTTATTCACGATGGTAAGACTTGAGTGATCTTAGCAGCATATTATTGGCCTTAAAAACCAGGCAATTAATTATAAGCTAGGTACCTAACGTTAACTCAACAATTTAACGAAATGACTGTTTTTTTTAACATGGATAAAGTTAAATTACAAGCCTAACAATCCATTATTAACCTATCCACGACATAGCACCTTTAGATATATGTATTTCACAACTCGTTACCTTTATTTACCTAACATTTTTCACATCAAATCAGGAATGGAACACCGCGGCAACCCTAAACAGTATCTCGGTTCCGCACTCCGCGAATACTTACAATAAATAAATCAGATAAATATTTTTCATTGTTGACTGTACAAAGCTTTGCGTTTAACGCTCATAAAATTATACAGTGATGACTACGGCACTGTACATAATTTTAATGGGCCAGCTAATGGTTTATGCGTTGCGGTGTTTTGATTCCACTGTGTTTGCACTCGGTAAGCTGCGGATTGATTTATGGGAAGTTTTAATATTAATATAACATTTTTAGTACGGTTTTTGCAACTTTCGAATCGCGAAATAATTTTAAACGTAATTTGTGTTTCGAAAGTTGTTTTGTTGTCAAGGTGTTTGTAGTGGAGTTTTATGAACGAAACTAGTTAATTAATAGTTTTAGTATTACTATAATAACATTTTTAGTACCTAGACATGGCTTTTTGCTTCTTCCGAATAGCGAAATATTTTTTGGGCTAATTAGAATCAAACGTATTTATGTTGCCAAGGTGTTTGTTGCGGAGAGATAAAGAACAAAACTGTGGCAAGTTGTCGTTTATTGTGGCGTTCGTTTATTGAAAAAGCACCATAGCAGCTGATAGCCAGAACCTACAAACTTCACTAAGTCAAGTCATGGCATAGGCCAACCATATACTGATATAAATAGAGTATATGCATAGAGTAACATTTGCACAAGAAATTTTAACAGCAGCTCATAATACCTACGTTTGTCACATTATCTAGCACACAATTCCTCGGTTTAGTAGCAAGCCAGTCTGATACCAGTCTGATTTAATTAAGGATTTGTGACCTCATTAGCAAACATCCAACGAACTCCATTCATAATTTTGAGTGCGAAATTCTGGTTCAACACAGAATGGCAAAGATAGATTTTTAAGACCAGTAGGTTTATTCTCTGATTATGATACCCTTTTATACCCTTCTAGTTCGAAATGAATGGTAATTTTCTCTTTATTATGGTACCTACTCTTCTAGCTGGAAATTCTTGATAGACAGTACAATCAAATTCATTTAAAATACCTTTTTTATTACAGTCTACTTGCATTTTATATAGGCAGGTTATAAACGAAACCTAACGGGTTTTAAGGGTTATTAAACATAGGGTATTTAACTAAATAAATTAGTAACATAAGTACCTTCTTAAGGCGATTAGGGCGGGCATGGCATTGCGAATTATAGTTCAAGATTTTATATTTAAATCTTCCTGAGCCTCGTATATTTTTTACAAAATAATGTATTAAAAGAATTACCGTGGCAAATCCTTTGACTAGATTTATTAACTGTCTAACTGAGAATGTATCTTTTATTAGCTTGGATAAGCCTGCTTACCTAACAGTTATCAATACTTTCTTCTTCTTCTTCTTATCGAGTCGATGGCATCAAAATTTTATCGGCCCAGAAATTTGCTACGAGAATTGCATTGTCAGTAGCGTAGGGAGCATGAAAGGAGCCTCCACGAGTAACGGATCTACCACGACCTGTACGTCCGGCGAACGCTGGGCAATTAGCGAATCACCACGCTAATTGGCTAATCCTTTCACCACGATGGCAATGTCAAATCAAGACTTTAAAATTTCTAGACTAAAAATGAATCCCTATTTCCTTGATCACTTCATAACTTTAAAACGGCTGGACCGAATTTGCGAATATTGGTTTCGAAATATTTGTAGCAGTCCAGGGAACGTTTTAATGGCAGAACGAAGTTCGCCGGGTCAGCTAGTTATATTATGGAACAGGCTACTATGTCGCCTCATTTTAGTGGAATGAAGTAATAGCAAAGGTCAAGCGTCCACGACTTACATAATGTCGAACCATATCTTATACCTCTAAAGACGCCAACAACATAACACAGCAGATTACTTCATATAAATACACGCGTAATGGCCACACAAATGTATTAAGCAAAATAACATTTACTCCGAAGCAGATGAAAGCATATGCCTTCACACATTACGCTAAGTGAAAGTCCCTTTTATCCTGGCTCGGGGCTGTTTGTCCGACCCGAGATAGGCTTTGATAGCTCCTATTGTCAACGTCACTCACACGGAGGAATCGACATGCCAAGCTAGACAGACATTTTGAAGTCATTTATAGAGTAGACATAATTTGGTAGTATTTTGTGTTTGAGTGTACAGTACCTAGTCTGTTTGCCTAGTTGAGGTCTTGTTTATAAAGCAGACAAAGTAATTAGAGAACTCAAAGAATGGTGATCATTTGGCAACTAGAATGCTTTTGAATAAATACTTTATATGATAACTTATATCATCATTATCAGCTAAGAAGCAGCCTAACAAGTTGTTTAAACTATACTTGCCACGGTTTGCGGTAAAATGACCCAGTAACAAGGTTGTGGAAATCCAAGAAGCAGTGGCTTCGTGTAGAAAACTGATATCCAGCTACAACCAGTCACTAAAGTGGAGTTAGAAAACGAAACAAATGGTAACGTAACATGCCAAATACATAATTGATTGATTATTCTCATTATGTTTGAGTCATATAAGTCAGTTTTCCATTAGCATACATAATTAATGTACCATTATTGAAGCACGTAATTAAATTGATCATTACTTATAGGAATAATACATCAAACTAAATAAATATGCTTAATTAATTACTTGATAAAAATGGTTCCGTCGGGGGTGTTCCTAAAGCTGAATAGAAATCTAAACCCACTCGATCCACCAACACACACTAAACTCTCCATCTAATGCGTAATAACATATTTAAAGGTACTTATTATGTCTACACAATAAAATACGAAATTATCTTATCGTCTAGAATAAAACATGGCTTCACTTAATGTTGTACATGTGCCAGCATCACAAAGTTTCCAAACAACACAACAACAGAATTATCATACGCCGCCGGAGGGTGATTTCTCGAAAAATCCATTTCAACTTCACAGCATCGCAGATACTCGTACTTCAGACAATATGTATTCTGTAACTAGATATTTTGCCGAGACGTGCCGGAGTAATGAACTTAAATATAACATAATTTGCCGGTCTACTACGAGTTCAAGTAAGTCGAGAACTTTAGTCCCAATTTAGCATTTCCGTGGTATCCAAAAGCTTGTTAGTGTGCGGAATCAAAAATCCCGATATTATATTACCCGGTTCACGTTTACCTTTCTACCTCCTTTCGTGACGCACGCCCTAAGCATTAATTCGAAGCGTTTTTAGTGGCTTCGTTAGTGGATTTTATAATTTAGCCGCAAAACGCATATGTCATTTGTGTTATACAAAAATATGCTGGAAATTACACGAAGTAAATACTATAGACTTAAGTTTTGCTTGTCGACGTTATGGTACAAAATTCTCATTTTACGGACATTTCTCTCAAATATTATTTCAGTTTATAACCAATAAAGTTAAGGTTACATCTCTTAATGAGCTGGAGCAGAATCACGTCTTCGTTCATCGCTGAAGACTCGGCTTATAGTGGCAATTCACTTCAATTACTTTAAAAAATTAATAATATTCTAAGTGCTGTGAGAACCACGATTTTAAAATCTTGCTATTCAAACTGACACATTGTTAACGCTGCGTGTATTCTTAAGGGTGTTTGTTTAGCAATAGACCGTAGTAAAAAATACTTGTAAGGATGAACGAGTGACCTTTTCTCATTACTCAGACCCGAAATTACTAAGCAAGAGTAGATTGTAATACAAAATTCTCATCAACCCCATTGGATCTAAACTTTTGAGCCAGCTCGTATCTCATCAAGACTCTGGGTCACGGGGTCAATATTACCATCCAGAATCCGAAACATGTCGAATAATTTGCATAGAAATGATTGTCATGTATCATCGAGGTTTTGTCATCGTTCCTAAATTACGACAGAACTGTAACAAGCGAGGGTGCCTCGTTCAGTTGTAAATTATAATTTTAAATCAGCTACTTATAAAGTCGGTTCACAGCGTTTATGCATTTCATATGAGTTTTCCTACACACACGGAATCCCCAAATCCGAATCGAGCCAATTCGGAGAAACTAATCTGGGAATTTATGAATATGTCAAGTTGATACGTTTCGTTCTTATGTTGATTTTTTTCAAGGTCCCAAAGTCGTAATTGTGTCCCAGAATGGAAGGCAAAAATAAAATTTACATATTCTAAGTATGAAAGCTGCAAAATCCATTTTTTTTAAATTAAAAACAATAATTAAGAACCACCGTCTGAGTGCTGTCGACTACCCTCATTTCCGATCATCAACCGTATATTTCGAAACAGCTGAATTTACTATTAAATTGTTCTGGATATTTCCGCAAGCTGCATACTGCACAAAACAAAGGAAATTGCGAAATAATTTGGTTATGCCTTCATAAATCAGTCACGTACTGCGCTCCCGGATTGAAGTGAAGCTGATGACGGATAACGTAACGATAGAAGTAATCACTATAGTGCAATGGTTAATAGTCCCAATATAACAACGGGTAAACCCATATAACAATAATGAGATATTTAAGGTGCTATACAAACATAAGTAGCAGGCAAAATTGATTGGATTGTTTGTATCGGTTTCATATATATGTAACTTGTCATTAACTATATTTTTGCATAGTGTAACTATATGCTCTATTAATTCGCTGAAAGATTCTCAATAATTAAAATATGCAGCTATCAAAACAGCGACGATCAGGATGCGATCAAATGTGATAAAAAAATAATAATAAGAAGCCAGTTTCGTTACTTGACTGACCTCTTCTATAAAAAGGTATTGTTAATACAGTAAGAAGATATAATAATTGCAATAAAAACAATCAATTCTAGACATAACAATCAGTTGTTAGAGGTAATAACGAAGGAATTAACTTTTATAACGTACGAGAGACGAAATCAAATCTCGTGATATGATAGCAGTTCGTCTGGAAATCGGTCACGTTCGACACTCGCGGTCCACGCAATAAACAGAAGCAGACGTGTAACGACGTGGCGTAACCAATGATATTGGTGGGTAGGACTTTAGCCGGGATTGGACGCTTTATGACTGTGACGTCATTGGACCGTTTTTGACGCCAAACACTCACTTTGTCGTAAATGGAAATCATTCGTTAGATTCTTATCGATATGTCTTAAGTTGTCTATTTTTATCCAACGTTTTGGAATTTGCTACTCGGTCTAAAAAAAGTTAGTCAATGCACCTAATTGATGTAGATAAGAACGTCGATGACATTGTTGCAAAAATCATTAATATTAGGAAAAAACAACGATATAGGTAACTACATTTTTGCCGTGGCTTTGCTTCGAAAACTATCTGACAGGGACTGTGAATTGTTTTCGGATAATAAGTTGCCTTTGCACTTTCTGGCTTATGGACCCGAGAGTGCAAAGGCTACTACTACTCTCTATCTAGGCTATCTCTATGAAAACGTCCGGTCTATCAGATGCTCTCTTACGGCTTGAAAGAAGGACAAATCAGAAACACATATTCCCATTTACAATATAACTGTAATTGAAGATGACCAGAAACTTCAATCATTTCCCTTCTAAATCTAAAAGACCAGTAATTATAACTACTCATAATGTATTTCCGTATTTAAAGTCGTAGAAAATATACCACCTTTTAATCCCTAGTACCTACATAAGTGCCCAATCTTAAAATATAGATACAAACGTTAACGGTATCGTTTCATAAATGCCAATTAAAATATTAATAAACGAAAACCTAAATAAAAAGAATAAAGCTATTAATCAGAACTTAGTTTACGACCAATCAAGTCCATACATGCCGAAGTTTATGGCGAATACACTTCATATTTTACAACATCATTATTTTGCTGAACAGGTTTATCGCTACGAAGCCATATTCCTTTGAAATTTTAACGAACTGTTATCTAGGTATAAAGATTACCTGAATGTTAGAGCAGGCTTTAATGAACTATCTCAGGAACTAGTACGGCGGTTATAAGGTGAGTTGTACGAGGCGACAAACAACATACTTTTAAGCGAGAACTTCATATATTAAAACAAGAGTAAATAATTCTACTGATACAAAAACTGACGTTTGATTTGATCAAGTGATTTAAAAAAATAATCACAAATTATTGAACGACTTTTTCCAGCAACATAATGCTATCTTTAGTAATCAGTCATGCAAGTCGAAAGCCTCTATATGTAGTGATACTTTTGTACTACGTCCGGCGCACCCTGGGCGATCAACCTCACTGCCATCCTTATTTATCAGCTGATCTCGACATCACGGAATAACCTGTATTTATGAAGCAATTAGAACGACGAAAAAGATATGTAGGTAAAAATAATCATCAAAATTAATTAACAAAAGAGGTTTAAACACTCCTGTAACAAAAATTATTGTGCAATGTATAAAAAACGAGATAGTAATAAACTTTTAAGTATTAAAGGTACGGACAATGACGATCAATCTACAGATAAGTTGCCATTACACTAATCGAATTGATCGAATGGTACTCGACTATTTTACTACGGTAGCAATCAAATTGATTGACAATAATGGATTACATAGTTTTCACTGTTACAAGCCATTAGTAAGTACTACTAGGACACCTATTAGGAAATCGTGTAGTTATAATATTAGATAATTGTTCACTTTAGGGTTTGAATGAAGGCGTCAGTGTGTATTTTTACCGTAACATCAAGCCAGAATTCCCAAAAGAGGTACACAAATGCGTAACCTACGACCAAGATTCGTCAGAAATGTCTAAGCCTTATCTGACGAGACGACACAATAAAAACCAGCTAAATCCAAACTATTAAAAAAGGCTTAATTCGAACTCTAAACAACGAAACTTATTCTCACTGCTTAACTTTTAATTTCGGAATACCCACTATGCAATAAATAATCGACAATACAGTTGTTATAAATGATAAAAGTAAACTAAAATATTCTTAACATTTGAACTAATAAGAGGGTGAAACGTTTCGGCCCCTACAGCCCTTAGAATCAACCTTTCTGGGCAGATGGTAGCACCATATGGTAGGGTCGACCCTAACCGTCGCATTGATAATTGCTTTATTCGTTTTTTGGAGTGTTATATAACAGTAAGGGGCCTAACCGTTTATCTGACGATAGGAAGATTACATCATGCAGCGCTGTGAAGGAAATTGTATTATCATATTTATTCATGCCCATCATTGCCCGTGTTAAGTTGCGACTTATACATCTCTGTTTTTATAGCGATTCGCTCGGTGACCTAGTGACAAGCATCTAAACGTGATATAGGTGACTGACGGGCCGAATGCGTTTGCAAAAAGTGGATAATTATAATATCTATCAAGTATAGTAAGTAAAACTTCGTAATGAAATCGAAATCACCAATCCGCAGTAAGCAAAGATGGTCAGATGATAGTTTCTTGTCTATGAAAATAGACCTTAAAGCATGACAGTTAGGCTGCTGCTATTATCATAATAATATACTTTATCATTTTGTCATGCAATGTTAAGAACTGTTCTAGCTTTTAAGTATTTTAAATAATTAGTGGACATGTCACACGGAATTCGTGATAAAAGTTATTAAACTTTGGTGTTAGCGCTGTCAACAGCTGACTTTATTTAAAGCGAAATTACTTTAAAATGGACGTGATGACAGAAGAATTTTAGGTAGAACACTGATATTAAATAAGTGGAAATTTATTTCCACTTATTTACTTTAACGATTGCAAAGCCACCAACAACCCACACAGCGCACATCTATCTATTTATGGGCACATAGGATATATATACAGGTGTCACTGCGTGTGATCCTCTTAACGTCAATTACGCCAAAATTACGTGGCGTCAACGATCACAAATGACGTCAGCTTAGGGTTGCCACTCAACACTTATACAATTGACAGGGAATTAGGTATGTAAGCATCAATGCCATGAGTTAAAAAAAACGAATAAAATAGTTTCGTAAAATTAATTTTGCGCTCAATATTTATAGTCAAAAACTAGTTTTTTTTAAAAGCTTATTTTATTTGCCTACACGGGCGGACCATAAATGTCAAATTATTTTATAAATGAATATGTACATCATAAATCAGTGAGCAACTAAATGCAGAATTTGTATTTCTCAATACCTTACTTGGATAACAATTCTAAAAGCATGTATACAAAGCTACACTAAATAGACTAATTGCGTGAACACGAAGTGCTTTCAATGGAATACTAATCACTTTCTAAGAGCATTATTCCACCTCTTTTACGCCAATTAGTATAAAATTGTCACGACAACCATTTGAATATGTTTACTTTTTAATACACTTTTCCCGCCTGTAGCTCGTAAAAATAAAAGAGGCTTGCAACCCTTTCCCGGTATAACTTATCTAACATGGCAACACTCGCGGTAACATTAAGCTATGAACGGCGCGACTTGTAATTACTTGGGAGTAATTGTTTCCTGAAATCGACATTAGATTTGCAAATGTAATTTCAACATTTACAACTCTATGAATGTTCATTTATTTAAGTACATCGACATGGCTTTTATCTATTTGCAATTCTTGTTTGAGTTCAACATAACTAATAGTGATAGTTATCGTGTCAAGGATGTTTAGGTGCAATGATAACGTTTATTTTCTCACGCCAGGGTGTGACGTGCCTTGGAGGTGACAAAATTCATGACAGGTTGGCCTCGCCGTGGTGGGTGTTACGGCGATCCCGTTAAATGTTCAGGTATATTTACAACACGAATTATATTATATAATAATAGTGACATAACTGCACATTGTTATAACATTCGTTTTTTTTACTTCAAGGGGTGCAATAAGTATCTAGTAGGTACCTATACATTATAAACAAAGAAAGTTTTCCATTAGATAGAGACATCACATCATCTAGTCAAAGGTTATTTTGTATGAAATATTTTGAAATTCATATTTCACAAGTGTTTTTTGAAAAGTAAAGCTTTAGACAAACCTTCAAGCTTAAATCAACTGCAGACTGTGAAGCCTCAAGCTATCTAAGTATAAAAGAGAAACTTAACAATATTTCATATTGTATATCTACCTATTATTATTTAAATAATTCTAATTTAAAGCAATACTAGGTATTTGTTTGGTTCTGTCTATCATACTGTAGTTGTTTTACCTACACTTGGATATTACTTAAACTTTATGATGAGTAAGCATTTTTTTAGAAATGTCTTACAAAACCTTTAACGATGCATGTAATAATATCTATAGGTATTTTGCTGTTCCCCTTCGTTACACACAAAAAATCCAACTAAGTTATGAAGAATATTTCAACAAATATCCAACCTAATATTTTCAATGACGTTAACGATGAAGGCAAAAATATAACACAATAGTATTCACCGTGTGTGCCCTTAAAGAAGGCAACAAAAAACTCAACAATATGTACAATCACACTATATAATAACACCTCATTGTGGCATACGCAGTCAGCAGCGTATTTCTGTCATTTCTTACAGTCAGCTGTCACAGCGAACAATAGCATTCCAACCATTCAGACGCGGAGTTAACCGACACGAATCACAACAGCAGTTAAAATACCGTGACTCGGTGAATGTGTGTACGTTACTTTGAATAAATGTAAGACTGTTAAGTTGATTAATCAACAATATATCAACTATCTAGGCACATTGAGCATATCTACAAAAAAAATAAGTAATTTTTTTACAATTTTAATAGATATTTTTTTTAGCTTGTCGACTTGAGCTTAAAACGACGGCTTAGTTAAGCCCTTTGATAAAAATGGGCTCTATGATATAGTACCAGAATGTCATTGCATTACTATTTGAAGTCCATTTAAACGGTAAAACATTTCATAGTTAAGGTTTTTTTCATATACATACCTCAACATGTACTAAAACAATACAAGATAACCGTAATTTAATATAACCGCATCTGTACTCACTGTGGTGTAGAATATATTGCCTTTATCTACAAACAATTAAGCCTACCTGCCATCCACATAATTTGTTTAAAAAAGGGCTTATGACACAGTCCGTTACAAAATGTACCATTCCATATTTTTACTAACGTCACCGACAAGCACCCTATAAACAACATAATAAATTCTCCTTCCCTAAGTACCTCGCAAAATACGTGTTTAAATAATTTCACTGCTGGCAACATTATTTCATTTTGTGTCACACTGGTAAACGTAAGAATTTATGTCCGAGTGTCGCTAGGTCGGCGCTGGGCCCATCAATCTGCAGGTATACAAATTACAATATAAGCAGGTGTATGATGTATGCTTATGAAATTATTTATGGGGTGCTGGCTCTGCTGCGCGTTCCGCGGTGCCGCGCAATGTTGCGCGTTCAATCGAATCCAGGGAATTCCTTTTGGGGCTTTATTAATGTCGTATAAGTAGAAATCCACTTTCAAGTTATTCTGATACATCCGACTAATATATCGTAGATACATGCTAACGGGTAGGTCCAATTAATGGAAACAAGTGGCAAGGTGTGCGCGTATAGACTTCTGATAAAATAGAACGAGTTTCCCTACACCTAAGGTGAGCTTTTGTTATATAAGACAAGCCCCTTATAAGTTGATATCTACATACTTACTAATTCTGTCTTGCATAATGTGATGGGCAACAGCACACTCCTGATATCAGCTTCGACTAATACAGGTGTGATAGAATACATCCAAGCATATCTCCAGCAGAATTCTGAACACGTCTGTACCTAAACCTAATATTAAGGCACATTCAACGTGTCGGATTAAGTGGTAAAAAACTTTTATCTCGATAGGACAGCTACCAATCCCACCAGCTCGCTAAATATTTAAAGGATTTTATCAAACAGAGTGCAATTTATGAAAACAACATTAATGTGGCCACGGTGCCTCGGTGTGCACTCATCTTGTTATTCTATTACCTTTTTTGGTGGACACAGAAGATTAAATCCTAATAACATTAATACGATGAATGAGTTATTATGTAGGTACAAAGTACAAATATAATTGGCTATATAAAGCAGCGCAAAGTCTACTTTAAGAGACGCAAAGTCTTGCAAATAGGTCTAATGAGGTAAAGAAAATGAGGTATAGAACGGTTTAAAATAAGTTTCGTGCATCATTATAGATCATACCATCATCGTGGCTCTCCTATGGCACGCAATATTAGGTGTAAAATGGTTGCAATTGCTCAAACGACGAGAGATTTTTTTGAGGCGAAATTGACGTTAAGAAATCGTACATTTTGGTACCTTATCCTATAGATCTGATAATAATTAAACAGTTTCTACCAGTCAACCTTAAGTTGATGGAGAAATAAAACGTGGTAGGTGCATCCAGTATTGGTCGCAGAAGTTAAGCTTTCAAAAATATTCCAATACACTCACACAGCTAGAATACACAGTCACTAGAATACGTAACCTGTTGTATACATTTCCGTGATAAACAAAATAAACAGGGCTAGGTGCCGGGATCCCTACCCTCCGTGGCCGCCGTATCTACTGATATGAGAGTTTTTATTAAAAGTAAACAATGCTCGCGGTCTTTCACGTTTGTGAAACCTATTCGTAATTTACAAAAACAGTATTAGAATTTTGTAGTTCAACGTGTGCCAATTTTAATGGTTGTTCAATATATGTACCGGTTTCACATAACTATATTGTACTCATAGAAAAAATATAATATGAGATATAAAGCTATGAGTGTGGTTTACACATTTCAATCATCCGGGTGTGTTGTCTAAAAACAAACAATTAATTTAGACCACAAACAAGTTCAAACAGTAAAAAAGCTCGCACTGGGCATAATAAGGATAATAAAATACTTGTTTTTTTTTACCGTTGAAAAAGTAGTTGAAAGTTACATCATTGAATTTCATTATAATATCTGTATAGAAATAGCGAGTGGGGTTAAGACCTCACCGCAAGAGCGCCGTATAGAACACGTCTGTCCCGCAGAGCGCTTCGCTTTCGAATATTCGTAAGCCAACAGGTCGGCGTGACATCCGTCTACCCGCAACTGTGACATAAATCCGGCGAGGTGACACCACGGAACACGGAAATTGGGAATATCCGGACACCTCCCGATCTGTTTGTCACCGCCGCCACGTACAACCGGCAGTATTATTGCAGCATTGACACCCTAGTCACGATTTGCTATATTAGCTTAGCGTTTGTTGTTTAACTAATAATTGGATAACTGATACAATGCAAAGCATTATCGGCGTTCCTGATATCGGAACTTGTGTATAAGCTTCGTTTTAAAGCGTGTCTTGGATTGAATAAAGTTTTTTTAGTCTATGTAGGTACTTTAAAAATAAGTAGGTAGTTAATTTTAATGTCTTAGTAAAAAGAAATGCGGTAAATATTGTCTTGTATCAATAGTAGCTCTTAAAGTTAACATTGCAACTACCATAAGTTGCCAACCATACTATAACATATGTAAGCCTACACCATAAAAAAACTACTCACATTACAAGCCCACAATATCAACAGGTACAAAGTAAGCCAACAGCAAACATTATATATTTTTCAGTGTAAAACAAAAGCTAAATAGGCGGGACATTTGACACGGGCATAAAACACCGTGCTTCCTTGAGCCCGGGACGAAAGTTTATCTTAGTAGGAAAGAAAAGAACAATGTACAGACAGGAACACATTGCCGACGGGCTTTTTACTTGACGGCCACATTTTGTATGGATACTCAGAAAAAGATACGTCGTTGTGGTGTCGAGATGTTTTATTTAGTTGCCAGTAGTTTTAGAAGGGTTATGTGTTGCGCTAATAATTTGATTTTGAAAGCCTTAAAGCTTAATAATCTATAAATAACGTGGATCTCAACTTTATTCCTTGTAAATAACATTTAATTAAAGTATAAAGCTTATCATAAACTTTTATAAATAGTTTAAGCCTTATCTTTTTCGTAACAATGGAATTAGCTCAACAAAGTAATGTGTCCATAAAAGTTACATTATCTTGCTTTTTATTTTGAGCGTTTGATAATGTAGGTAGTACTTACTTTCATCTAGTATAATGTAACATGTTATTTAAGTCACCCAAACGAAGCGGCCAGAAAAGATTTAAATAGACATTATATTTATCAATAAGCAATGCATTTTGTATTCTTTAAAAATTCATTAGCCCCATTATACTTTACATTTAACGAAAACGCCCTATTTTAAATTTAAAGTAACAACCAGGACAAAATGTCGACAGGACATTAATAAACCAGCTCTGAGCCTGGCTTTCGGGAAAAATAAATTGTTATATAACTAGCGTAGCGTTGCAAAAACAACGAATGTTTGATTTTGGATTATTTATGATTGCAAGGTTGCACCAAATATATCAGCCGAAATATGAAAATAATTGACAGCACATTGATCTTCTTTTATGCTATAACGAATGCACTTTTTATCATAAAATTATTTTCTTCTTTAAACAAAAGGAAAAGAGAAGGTGGCATAAAAAATAAATAAATAAGGAGGTAAATTCTGTCATGATCTTCTATTGACTTTCGTAAAACGATGCATAGAAAACAAAGCATTGCACAAATTATTTTTGTGTAACTATCGGCCTATTTTATTGACATAAACAATTTGACATAGGTCACAAAACAGGACGATCGCAATCCGCTTTTTCACTTAGTTAACTAAACCGGGCTGACAGCTAGTTTGTAACCCTATTGTGCCCTTTAAAATCGTCAATTGAAATAACCATTGTTGAGAAAGCAAAGAAACATCAGCCTTTTGTATTGGCTAACTTACACGGTGATATGATTTACTAAGTGAACCCCTGTCTTATTTGGGTCATTAATCACGGGATGATTTATTATAAAAGGGGCGTATATCTATTGTCTTTGTGCTCCAGTGGTACTGGCGTGACCAGCGGGAAAAAATACAAAGTTGTTTTTTGATTCAAGTACATACGAGCGTACGGGAAAGTTTGATAACTGTTTTGGACAGCAAAGTTTAGTTTCTGTAACTATGTAATTATCATATTATTAGGTATATAAGATGTGGCGAGGGTGAATGAGGCAGGGTGAGTATTTAGGAGCAAATGACCATCCGTGATTTTTAAAAACCTATCTGAGGAACAGATATAACAATACATGAGGAAATGTATTCATAAATCGAGTATAAAATCAGAATCAACTTACAAAAACAGAAAAACGTGTGGAGTGTAACTCAAGGCATTTAAACTATTTAAAGCAGGTAACACAACACACGTGCTGGCCAGCGATCCTCGTTGTTTTGCGGTCGCGTTAACCGCACACCGACTGACGTCCGTATTAACATATTACGTGAACATTCCACACTTAGGCTTCATTTACAAATTTAACGAGCCATCTCTTGAAATATGGAGTATTCACATATCTAGTACTTATTTATCGACGAATAAGTAAAGATGGTAAATTCCTAATGTCTAACGTATCTTTTACCAGGTACCATTTAGTGAAATAAATAACATGGTAGGTACTGCAATAAGAACAGCAAACACTAAGAAACAAGAGCAACTAAATTAGATCATCGTTGAGTTAATAAAGTTCTGCCAATCTCACATATAAATTCAGAATCACGGCAAAGGTATCATAGAATTTTATTCAAAGGTGGAAGCACCAAAAATCTTCTCAAAGTGAGAATGAAACCAACAGCAGTAAACAGTCTTCAGTTTTATTCCAAAACGCCGTACACTATAAAGTGGGGGCCACAAGAGCGGCGTTTAGCCGTGTTTTGCGGCTGGCGCGACCGCAGTCGTACAGCTTGACATTTGTACTGAAATCTACACGGCCCGTCCCGCCCATTGCTGATAAACTTTTTGCCAGTTAAATCTGTTCGTTGACTGCGTCGGTGCTCTTTTGGCAGTTACGGTTGTACGGTATGGCAGTTGTGTATCTTTATGTTAATTTAGTGGGGTGAACTGAGAATGGTTCGTTTTAAGCTGGAGTGCCACAAAACTTCTTATAGATGTACGTTCCACGTTGATTTGTTTGCTGGTGCCTATGCTTCACGCCATTTCTTAATATCTGTAACTAAGCCTTTAGCGTTACTCAAACTATGACTACATATCCCTAGAAATGAATTAAGATGTATGCTTAACTAGACTACCACTTAGATTAAGTCTTGAATTAAGAGCATCTTACGTGAACTCATAATACGCTAAGCTTGCTTAAAACGTAACAGTCATTATCGTGAATTAGAGACCTAGTTATTTATTCCTTTCAGTTTGTAAATGCGTCTTTTACTCTCTGGAAGGCTGAGACAAAATCAAAGAGATACAGAGCACACATGTTTAATAGCTGTTTGAAGTTAAAATAACATTAAATGTGAAAGCAAGCGTTTATTCAGCGGAGGCTTAAAAGCTTCTATTTTTAGTTTTTCAAAGCTTACTTAAATAGACTTAAGTGGTATTTACACGATATAAAAGAGAAATTTGAATAAATATGTAAATATATACACGGAAAAATACTAATAAGCCGCTAAGTAAAAATCTGGCGAGAAAATATTGAATAATTAATTCACCTGTCCGTCAAGATGGGCACAAATCGATCGCAAACCAGATTAGAGGGTTCGAGGGAGCACCATCACAACGAATTCGTGTCAAAAATTAATTGAGTCCATCAAGGGCCGAATTTGGAGGTAGGGGCGCGGGCACACTGGTGTAGGGAGATGTGAACTTTGTATGTCAAGGTATGTAGGAAGGTATTTAAATATAATAAAAATTAAGAGCAGTAAACGGTTGGCCAAATTAGATTTTGCGCAGGCCTATTGAAGCTTGTTGATCGATACGCAGACAAGGTATACATTTTGCATGCATACCTACTTGTGTAGTACTTCAGAGCTATAGTTACATACCTATATAGACAATATTTTTCTGTGTCCTTTGTAAGATCTTTAGGAACACCTTTTATAATTAATATTAAATACATGAGTCTGAACAGCCCCTTCAGACAAGTGGCAAAACGCTTGAAGAATAGAAATAGAATAGAATGATAAATGTATGGGGATGACATCATGTTTCGACTATGTTATCGATGACATATGTCATCCCCATACATTTTTCATTCTATTCCATTTCTATTCGTCACGCGTTTGGCCACTTGTCTAAGGGGTCAGTTATTTATTTGGATGAAACAATCTTAGTTTTCATATACAATAATTCATAAACAATAATTTAGAAAAAAATTGATTACGTGTGCGAATCTTTACTGATTTTCTGCTAAAAAAGTTATTGTATTGAATTATCTGATAGGCGTTTTAATTAAGTTTTTTATTTCTGATTTAAAATCAAGTACCAGCGGATTCTCCAGTCTGATTGATCAATAATTCAATTAAAGAATTCAATTGATTTATAAATTGAGATCTAAATCAATTGGATTGTAATCCTTAAATTCCATTGTTATTGGTCCTTTAAAGACACTCTTTGATGTATATTACAGGATTCTAACTGCTTTGGACTTTATAAGGCAAATAAGCGATTGATTTAAACTAAGTTGTGTTAAGGTGATTAGTCTTAGGCGTCTTGTGATTTATATGAAGTATGAAGAGTGACTTGCCAAGCGTGGGGACTAAGGGAGGCCTTTATTCAACAGTGGTCGTCTTTCGGCTGATGATAACTAACAATAGTTACGAAACATTCGCTCTATGTATAATACTGCTATGAAGCTGCATCTAGTATGGCTCAGTTGGTTAGAGCAGCGCCACGGATCGGCGAAGGTTGCGGGTTCGAATCTCGCTCGTGTCCATCATTTTTCAAATTTCCTTTATCAATTTAGATTCAAGCTTAGCATGGGCAACATGCTAAAATGGCACCAAAAGTCATATAAATTTGGGTTTGTATTATCGTTTCAGTGACTTATAGCTGTAAAGGTATAACACTGAGTTAGTAATCATAGATTTCAACAGATAATACCTGACGTCACCCTTAAGACGTAAATACTAAAAGGGAACTTGAAATTCGATGGATGCGAGCAGCGACACGGTGGCTCAGTTGGTTAGAGCAGCGCCACGGATCGGCGAAGGTCGCGGGTTCGAATCCCGCTCGTGTAGGTACATCATTTTTCAAATTTCCTTTATCAATTTAAATGCCACATTGCCTAAACAAGTCTACAATTTGATTCGAGTGTGTTTAATTTGTATAAAAAGCTCTTAGTAACACCTACATATGTACGTTTGACACACCAAGATCTCTACCGTGTCTCTGTGTGTTCTCTATTTCTATTGGCAACCGTAAGAATCACAATTAATTATACATAAATATTATGTTCTAAGATGAAAGATAACACACGTAATAAGGGTAGTCGTCTGAACCTTGTTTTAAATTAATGTCAGCCCATAGGCGTTGGTTTTACCTGAGGTTCATAATTTTTCTGAGACTTATATAGTCATTAACTACCAAAAACTTTACAGTACTAATTAGAATCAGTATCAAAAGGAAAATATGAGATATAAATAATACGTTTGAGTATTAAAACGTATAATATCACATTACATCGTATTATATCATTCTAAAGTATTGTGATACTTTATTGCATTCTTTTATAGTAGGTAAATAGACGGCCTCATAAATATGGCAAACATATTTTAACGAACAAAAAAATGGAAAGAGTTAAGTGTTGTGAAAACAATCAAATAGTTGTATTTTCGTAATTCTCAAACCTTACTGAAAAACAACAGCCATTCCGTAATATTCTTTATGTATTAGCTAATCTTATTTGTTATAAAACCGTCGTGATACCGGCCTATAAATTGCGAACAAGAGTCAAGACCACCGACATTAGGAGTGATTTGAATAAATAATGTGCGCAATAGAAAAGGAACGATCCTTTTCGAAACACGTGTATAAGTATAATCATTTTCTCTTACAATTTTGTGTTTATTTCTCTCAAATTAAGAGTCTAATGGAACAAAAATATTTCTATGTGCTCCTGTTTTCATCCTAATAGCTCTTAATATTTCTTATACATATTCAGACAGGCTCCCTTAATTTAAGTAAAGAAATGCTAAGTAGAATATATTGCTTGTGAAAATATTTTCCGTATTATTTTAACCGTGTTTACGGTAATGAAGTATACCTAATAACACAGTAATAGGTACTCATTATAGAAGCACAGAGACAAGCTTAACTGTCTAAGACCTGATTGGCGCTGAGGCCAAGTGATTGAACAGTTACAGACGATAGATTCGATATCACTACGGAGTAAGTATAATGTTTGTTTAAGTGACATTTCAGAACTGTCAGACGCATACCTAGGTAATAGAAGAAAAAATTCGGAAGAGGATTTTTTTCCAAAAAATTATACATACTCTAAAAAAATTAACAATAAAAATGTCATCACGAAAAAAAAAACAAATACAATTTTCTCAATTATAAAACTGTTTAAATAAATCTTTACATTACTTAGGTACACACACGACAACACACATCCAAAGAAACCTTCATACTTTCACATAGGTATATACCTACTAAGATATATCAAGGTGGATGCGAAAGTCGCTAGGAAGTTGGCTAATTATGTAAATTGCGGCAGTAGACTGAATAATGTGCTGGATTCACTCAACCCCGCTGGTCAGCCAGATAAAACCGGGTAGCCGGCACTAACTTATTGTTAGCAACACATTGCGGGTCGGTATAGGGCAATAATGTAGCCATTTATATTATCCCCGCAATGAAACTTCAATACTAACAGTTATCGTTTCGGAATCGTTTTGGAAGCAAAATGAAACTCAATTGGAATGGATTGCGTTAATTACGTATTTGGTTATCTTATTAGTAATATTATTACTAAAGCATCAGCTTAAATATCAGTGTAGGTACATATGCATACAACTAATACAAATAAATTAACATCGAAGTATTTAGATCATCATCATCAGCCTATCTCGGTCCACTGCTGGATTGACTCTGCCTCTCTTATGGCACGCCACTGAGCTCGATCTTGGGCCTTCCGCTTTCAACCGCTGCGCTGCCAGCCCTTTCGCGTATATATTTTAGTTATTTGGACCTAATTAGATAGTTTCAACATTCGGTTAAATAATTTGGAATAATCTACACACTTTAATAAAATACTGATAGCTAAAACCCTGACACAAAAATTATCTTATCAGTTTTACAATTAACCGGTTAGAGCACACCAACATACGAGTGGTAACATAAATTCAAATTTAAAATGTTTTTGTTTCATATAGACCAATTACAGGCGCTTATGAAACGTCATGATACTAGTTGCATAGTATAGAGAAAAACCGGAAAGAAACTCAAAAGGTTACTCTTTTAAATAATTTTAATCCTTGACAAAACTCAATGAAGTCCTAATCTTCAAAACCTAAGCCTTATTCGCACCAACGGGGAAACTAAAACTCGAAACAATAAAGAAAAAAGTCAGGTAGGTAAGTCACAAGTGTATCTGCGATAGCGACGAATGTGTCTAATCCTGCTACACCAGTTCGGACGTACAAATACGCTATAAATTCGCAAACTTTTAGCAAGCAATTTCCTTCGGTTTACGAGAGCAAGATTCATGATTCTACCCGCAGCAGTTGGAGTGGGAAACGATTCCGTTTCTGTTTTAAACTATGCTTTTAAAATTGTACCGATACCGTCTACTGTATTGTGTCTTAAATTGATTTAGCTCCCCGATTTTATACGATTCTTTCACTGCTGAAATTGTTTTGTTAGCTGGACGTGAAGGGTTCTTCATTGTCGAAGTAATAAAAATCATGCGTTTCTAAGTTACTGACAGTTTTATCTTCTATTTGTGACTAATAAATTTTAAGTAATTTGATTTGATTTGCTTTCTTTAAGAATTTACTCATAAGTAGGTAGATACTTACATATCGGCATAAATATGCTCGAAATGACATTAGAAACAAGTTCTGCTGCTGTTCGCAATTATTCAAAGCTGGACTTAAAAACGTTACAACCAAAAACCATTAGTATAAATATATTAAATTACATAATAACTGCAAATTCATAATATTCTATGAAAGACCACAAAATAAAAACGGAATATAAAATATCCAAGCCCCTTTTAACTTCGGGAGTTATATGCTAGAATCCGAGTGTACCTTTCAACCACAGACTGCTAAGAGCTGGCCAGTGAGAGCAATGTAGATATTTTAAATTATCCGCCTCTCCGCCGGACCGCCATTTAAGTCGAGTCGGATGGACAGCTAAGCGAGGAATGAGCAAAACGTGGACTGCGTTTTCCGGAACGTCTCACCACAAAATAATTCACAAAAGGCTCAAATTATATGTTATCATCTCAAGTTTGTAGGTTTTAATAAGTAATAATTTTGTGCGTCAAGTATGTGGATAGTGCATACTAATACTACCGATTTTACCAAATTTAAGCCAATCTGAGTTAGAAGTCTATAAAACGCATCATCCATAAAAGAAAAACACATCGTCTATCATTTGAAAATCGATAGTGTACTTAGTTACGACCACGTTAAATGTCTGGTTTTATGTAATGGACCCACTGTACTTTCTTATTCCGTGTTTCTACAACTCTTTTCTATTCAATTTTTAAATTGGAAAGACTCCAAGCGGAACGAAAGGGGAGCTAAGCGAGAGATGACGCGGATTACGATTAAACAGCACTGAAGGTCCGTGGCCCGGAATATGAAAGCTCAACGCCATGCATTAATCAACCCTCGGCGAGTATTCTTTTATGAGTTGCACTGCCATCCGATTAGTGTAGCTCGCTTTAATTAATTATTCTGGGTTAAGGACGCGACACTTCCCTGAGATAGGTTTTAACGTATTTTAAACAAGACATACCTAGAGCTGGTTCATAAAACTCAACTTTAGATTTATAACAGTCGTTTTAATTCATTAAAAATACAGCGGCTAATGTACGACACCGAATCTAAACCGCATTTTTAATAAGAACTTAATTGCACTGCACTCCGTGAATTACCTTATAATAAGCCACTAAAGTCTAGAATCGCAGCCAACTTGAAACCATTCCAAAAGCAATCAACTACTCCAGAATGCAAGCACCATACCTAAACAAAGCTATACACAAATGTCATTATCATTACATGTGTGTAACGGTCGGGCACTAGTCGCATGTCAAGTGACGTCACTTGACATTTAACGTCACGATGACGACGCAACGATAACGTTGTTTACAGCCCATGTGAGGGCAAGTCAATACTACAATGGGTGTCCAAGCGTCTAACTTGTAGCAGGATAATTGTTGAAATATTAATTTTGTTGGATAGAATAATATTTTAGACCAGATCGTGCCAATTGAAGTTTTAGAATACCTTCAAAAACGTTTGTTTTTTGCTCTTTGACTACGAAATGATTAATTTACATAGGCATACATTTTAATCCGTTTCATACCGGGGAAAGAAGGTATTACTGCTAAAAGTACGTCGTATGTTTACGTATACCGATGATTACTATATCACCATACCAGCCACATGAAAGTATCGGAAAACGAAAAAGGAACAAAATTCCAAAAAAATCTCGCCATACATCGTTGCGCTGATACCAAGTAAATCTGTACCTTTCTGTTTGATTGAGGCCTGGTACACCGGAGTACTAAGCAAACAGTCCGGACGTATCCCTCAATACCAGAATATGGGTATAGCATATTGCAGAGCACCTTACTTGCAATAAACATGGCACTAGTCGGCCGTATCTATCGGGCGTGTCGTTTGATATTCATTATAGTTATGAATATTAGCCACCTAACGACCGTAAAATATTGCCGTGTTTTATTTTACGATCAATAATAACTATTTCATGAATAATAAACGAGTTCTAAACTTGGTGGGTAGGATTTACAGATCATTTATATTCGCAATTGAAATTCTAGTATCAAATGAGGGTAGTTATTCAAGCCCTTAGCATTCGTTACATTGGGCCAGAACAATGCTCTTTTTCATCTCTTTTATGCCTATTCATCTTCGTTTTTCTTTGTATACGCAAACACACGTTCTCTTTAGTGAAGATAAGTTACAAGTACCAACTTATTTCATGCGAATCCTTCTTTGTTTATAAAGCGTTTATTCTTACCAACTAATTTAGAGCATGCATACCTTACCCAAATCTTGTTACACATGCTTTACCCAGTGCACTCGGTTTATTTTACTTTATTCAATGCAATAATACAAGATGGCAGGCAGCCAGCCGAAAAGCCAAAACAACAAAATTTACAACATAAAAGTTTGCGTGTAAAGGAACAATTAAGTGACATAAGTACATTCGCGTTGTTGATTGCCAACATCGAGTATAATTAACCCGTACTGTCTTACTTGGCAATTTAGACGTATGGAATTATTTTTCCTCTTATAACTGCGTATGTAGTAGTAACAGCCTAAATTACTACGCGTTATGTTTTATGACAACTAACATTTGATTAAGCCTTCCAGGGACGGTAAGTTAATTACAATAAGTAACTGGGTTAGTGTCTCCAGTACAGTTAGTCAACTTTTGTACAAATATTCGTTTGTTTTCGAATGCACAACTTGTAAAGTTGTAACATATCAATAAATGTGCTAAGTAAGTAATAAGACTAAGGCATGTTTTTTTTTGACCGGCCAGATAACAAAAGTGGTATCGTACAGTTGTCATCCTTTCAAGATTATATATTTTATGTCTTTTATTGTGTGCAATATGTAAACGTATAATTAATTATCTTTTGAACTGGACCCTAAACCTATTTCTCTTGATGTAGGAACTAACGTAGTTCCTCAGAAAGTTAAAGAAAACCTTCATGTTCCCCAAGATGTCCTAATCAATTCGAGCCACATGTTCGTGTCGCGTGCGTCACTAATTCGTGTCGGTGTCGTGTCGTCGTGTTAACCGCACGAGTGCTCGCGATCACGCGCCTCCTCTTAATGATGTCGCTGATCAGGACGTAGGGATGAAATACGTTAAATACGACAGCGGGAGAGATCTCAAATGGTTCTAGCATTGTGGTTTTAGCGTCTATTCACTGACGCAAAAAACCTCTTATACTAAATAGCATTCTAAAGGCAAATTTAACAACGGTAAACTAATCTAAGTTTTCGTGATTCAAAATTACTTTCTAGATGATCTTGATTTCTAACGTAAGTTTTAGGTAGGTACACTTTATTCACCTTAGGGTTTATTAAACTTACACTAAAAAACTTTTGAAGAACTGCAAAGAAATAGGAATCTACCTACCTGCAACGGAACGTATATTTTAACAGATATTAGGGATAAATTTCTCAAACACGGCATGTGCACACGTGTGTTAGCAATACTAAATTCCGTTTGCCACGAATCAAACGGTACCTGAAAACAACCCATCACTGTATCCTAGGCTTTAATTTGCCGCGTCAAGAGGCTGTGTTTACATGAGCGACGATAAACACATCTAGATGTAGAAAGAATAAACGACACGACATCTTGCTACTAACTCTTATGAATATGTAAGTAGCTGGTTACACGCTAAGCTTATAAGTGTAGTTCAAGGGTATGTTCAACAGTTCAAAAGGGTTTCTTCCTAGGGGAGCTTTGTAGAACTCGAACATCATGTAAATTCTCTTTGCTTTAAAGGATCTACTGCAAAGTAGGTACCTTGATTTTTTAGGTACTTCATTATTCATTATCGGACTAAAAGCTATTTAAAAGAAAGAACAAGTTAAGTTATTGTTAAAGAGTCAATTTTAGGAGATCAAGAACGAAGGCCAAGGACAAAACATTGCGTCAATTGATGTGACACGACAAAATTAGCAAAAAGTACCTTTATCAAATAAAAAGCAATATAAATTATCAAAAAGAACCAACTTATATTATCGGAGTAAGACTGTGCGCTGAAACGTCGATCGATTTATTGCGTTGAGGGCAATCATCGAACAAATCCAACTCGGTAATGATGTTACGCAGTTTGCTGAGCCAAGGTGAAAAACAAATAGGGTAACGCACGTACAAACAACTTAGTTTGTTCTTATGATGCATTAAAAAGTTATCAGGTACTCGTAATGGACTACCCAGTACACAGGTAGACTAGTGATTCAATTATTGGAACTAAAGATTAGCAGAAAGTACAATTCCAACAGTTAAGAAATACTAGAACTGACGTTTTACATTAAAGACAATCGAATAAATTGTTCTCTTATTGATTAAAAACGAGCATGCTTTAAAAAGGATATTTCAAAGAACAAAACCTAAGTGACAAAAACGCACACAAATTTTCCTTGTTAGTCCCGAATCCACAGTCGGAATAGTAACCCGCATAATGCTTAAAATACACAAGCTTAAGTCAATTATCTGTGCAAAACATTTCATAATAAACATCGGCGAACAAAGCTGCAGGGAGAGGGGAAGTGGACACATGCGCAAACATGTGTGTATGAGGGTGGATAGCGTAAGCGACACTCTTACAAAATGCACTCTTGATAATTTAAAAAAAGACTGATAGATACCTACTGGTAGTAGATTCACAGTGATAGTAGACAGGGCCGGATTAACCATGTCGGGGCCCCTAGACAATGCATGTTTCAGGGCCCCATTACCCTTTTCAAGCTTTCTTGAAGGCAAAAGCTAGTTGTCGTTCCTAAATGACAATTAACAAGGCATTGACATTAATGGTCCGTTACATACCAATATCATAATAAGATTTTTACATTAGAATAAAATAAAAAAATGAAAATATCTCATAGCGCGGGGCCCCTGCCGATGCGGGGCCGGGGCCCTTAGGCAGTTGCCTCTCCTGCCTAATGGAAAATCCGGCTCTGATAGTAGATATAAATAGGGGTGCTGATAAATATATTTTTGCCATGGTACAACGCTATTTAATCACGTTATTTAGCTATATTTGTTTGGCTCGAAATTAATAATACTTACTTCATAACATGCTCTAAAGGTTAGTCTGACCTTTGATTGTCACTTCATAAGTAACATAACCTTGACTAATGTAACGTAACCATGCAGTTCGCGCTAAGTATCAAATTTCGATATACATAGATAGGTTGTACTAGATACTGATCAATATAACGCGGAAAGGCATAGCATCACTTCCCAATAAAAGCCGAAAAATTTGAACGCCAATACGTCGTTTGAAGCATTTCACTTCTGGCAACACGGGCGGCAGACGGGACTCACATTTTTATATGTAGTAACATGAATGGCATGCACCTCATCACTATAATGGACACTTCAATACAAACATTGCAGGCAGTTTGCGACCGCGTCGTTGCTTCAGTATCAACGTAAAACCCGATTGAACGCGACTGCCTCATGTAAAAATGTTGGATTGTTTACATTCAACTTCATATATTTACCGTATAGCGATATACTTTTTTAAACAATATATATTTTTATTGGAAAAGCAATGCGAAAGTTGGTAAAGGATATTCGCAATTTGTGACAACGTTACACGGCTGACGTATTTGTTGCCGTGATTGCGATCAATGCGAAATGACAGAAACCTACGATACGAGAAATCACATTTACACTTGGCACAAAAAATGTATATGTCAATTGTATCTTATGTAATAGGTGAGGTAATAGGTATTCATCTTTAATATTCCATACTAGATGTGCCCGCGACTCCGTCCGCGTGGAAATTCGGAAACAGAAAAAGTATTTTTAATATATTAGCTAAGTTTGAGCGAATTCGATTTAGTAGTTTTTACGCCATGCCGTACTATTTTATTACATGTATAGCTGTTGCCCGCGACTTCGTCCGCGTGTATTTCGGATAAAACACCAGTAGTAAATTGAACTTTTAACAGAAAAGAATACCTACCAGGCAGGCTTTTTTAAGTAGGTTAAAAATCTTTAAACCACTTATTTAACTAAGAATACTTTCCGGTATTTAAAAAAAAACCGCAAAAATTGAACGGTATTTACGGAAGTTACAGAAAGTCTATTAAAAATAATATATAACTGAAGAAGAGAACATAAATAAATCCGTTTTGTGCGTTTCTGAGTTCCTGTACATTGAAACTACTGTAGAAAAAAAAATACCAAGGATAAAAGACAACCGTGACGACCTGATTGGCGCAGTGGCTAAGAGATTGGTTGTGGGTTCGATTCCCGCAAAAAAAGTGTGATCCGTAGATGTTTGTCCCGAGTCTGGGTGTTTGTATAAGTGAAATTTCAAGTTTGTAAAACGCACCCACGATACAGGAGAAATTCCTAGTGTGGGGCGACGTTTTAGAAACCTATACAATACAACCCATTTCTATTATTTTGGATATTTTGTCTGTGTGTCGGTTTATTCGTAATTAAGTTAAAATAGAGAATCATTGCAGTTGACTCTTATAAAAAATATTGTTATAAAACATACGACAACGACACGCTTGTATTCCGCGAAGGCGTAGGCAGAGGTGCACATATTGTACCTACTCCCACAATTTCGCTAGGTTTGGTGTAGATCCCAATGTATCAGTATCTCAACAGACAAAATTTATAGAGAACTCGTGACCTAAGAGTAAGCGTCGTACGATTGTGTGTGCGTGTAAGAAGCAACTAAGTATTCGTAAGATTAAAGGCTACTTTAAGACTGCGTGAGTCAATGGTAATGGTTGATGTTGATGGTCATGGCGAAGCATAAGGCTGTACACTCAGCCGAAATCGTTATACACATGATAGAAAATCTATCTTGCTGCTAGAATGTCCGCCTCAATGATGTTACAGCTGAAGGATGCCTTTTAGCTAGAAGTCGTTAAATTACTTTGACAGAAATAAGTTCCGGAGAACCGTATGTGTTACTTGCTGCGAGAATTACAATTGTCTTTGACGTAATGAGAAAAAATCTATATCTATCCATATAATAAAATCGTAAACGACCCGTGTCTGTACATTCAATTTTAAAAAAGAAAAACCATTTATGACGCCGTACCCATACTGGCGCGGCGAGATTTGGAAGTTTTATTTCATCTATATCTTATATACCGATTTCTTTTTTTTTTATAAAATAGATATTAAAGTGTACTTTTAATGGATGAATATTGGAGTTTGATAACAGTATATCTATGTGAAATACAATATATTTATATATTTTATTAATACACTTGAAGAAGTGCCTAACGAATAAACACGTTATTGTGGCTAATTTATAAAAGATAGATATATACTATTGAGGACTTTTTTGTAGATCTTTTAGAGACCATCATTTTTGTAATACATACTTTTGGTGTATGATTGACGTATGCGAGGATAAGAGCTCGAAAGCGCATTTTCATCCGACTTGCTTCAAATTTATCGTTACTGCTCAGCTCCTATGTGTTTTAGCGTTATGTTATATAGCCTATAACCTGCCCAGGAGTATGGACTACAATCGTACCAAGTTTGATTAAAATCCCTTCAGTAGTTTTTGACCCATGCGTGCACATACAGACAGACAGACAGACAGACAGACAGACAGACCGACAAAAAATTTACTAATTGCATTTTTGGCATCAGTATCGATCACCAGTTATCCTCCAATAATAATTTTGAATATATATTCAATGTACAGAATTGACCTCTCTACAGTTTTATTATAAGTATAGATGACATTTGTTTATTTTGTTGCTGCATATAGAGAAATTAAATTAATGTCTTTTATGTAACAGATTTTTTAAGGTAAAGATAAGAAGATACCAACCAGAAAATTTACAGATATAATACAGAATATAACAGTATATGGCCATAATTGCTCCTATGCTCATGTTTAACGTTCGTTGATGGATTATTAACTTTGATGGGCCTAACACGGTGCGATGGCTATTAGCATACCCAACTGGGCCATTATGTTGGTACCTGTCTACAAATGGGGCGTCACTAAGCGGGTTACACTTCACACAAGACGTCGGAAATTGCAAGCCAATGTAGCAGTTTAATCGCGTCTTCTTAAATAAACTGGCAATAAGAAATCTAATCACGTACCTACATAAAAACGTCTAATTCTCATCACGGAGTTTCCAAGTCCATCCCTCAAAAAGTCTAAACTCCCCGATTGTTGTGTTAATTAGAATTCGTGAGCGATACTTCCTGTTTAAATTAAAATAGAAATAATATACTAATTCCAAAATTACTTTTGTTTGGAATGGAAATGCATAAAATCTTTTATGAGTTTTAATTAAATTTTCTGGAAAATCTGACGACTTTAAATTTATGTATTAAAATAAATAACCTTTTAAATTATGTTTCCAGATGTCAGTGTCAGTCAGCGCTATTAAAATACGCACTAAGTAACCGTATAAAGGTATACCGTAAAAAAACGGTGAAATAAATTTTAGTTTCTACCGAAGCAGATATGCTTCCGTAGAAACTCAAATTTAATCAGTTGAACGTGTGTCTCTATCTTCTAAATTAAACAGGACGACATTTATAGCTGATATCGACCATTGGTTCATAATATTATGTATTTTCTGCCAAACATAAATCTAATAATCTACGTAAATATATATTCTGTTAGTAGGTAATATTTAGTTAACTTGGACATACCTACGGATTCTACACACATTAAACATTCAGACATCCCGCAGCAAATGTTTTCCTTCCATTAAACACAATATTACAACAGAACAAATGCATGCTAAATTATTACGATGAAATTATACAAACCAAGTTCCAAATTGAACGTCGACCGGAATGTTAGCTGTCTACCTGTCACTAACAAATTAACATGACAAACTCCAACAAAAATAAGAGGCATACAAATAATCCCTGAGGCAAGGGAAGATGAAAGTGTGTAGTCAATATGGCGCTAATGGATGAGCCAAGCCCGCGAAATAATCGACGTTTGTTATCGATAGAGGGATAGGTGTCGATAATCTGTCGGTTTGTACAAGCAAATCTCTTAATCTTTTGTAGACATGTTCATTTCGTTTGGCTCATGTTTAGTGATTTAAGGTGAAGGTCTTATTTTATGAGCATGACATGTTCTGTTTACTTCGGAATATACTTACATTGGACATCGTCATGTATTTTCTTCATGCGATAAATTTTAATACGAGTTTCTGAAATGCGTATCTTTTAGTTAACTACAGCAAAAAAAATTGAAACATCTATAATAGTTGAATAAGTCATACTAACTGAGTTGTGCTTACTAAAGATACGAGACAGGTAACAAGCCTTTCTCTTTGCTTAAGTACTACTACTAATTTGTATTATCTAGGTAGGTACACCTCACATGTCGTAATTCCTCATTCTCTTGTGATAGGTATTGATTTTAGTTTAAAAAAAAGGTGAGTCAACACTACGATCAGTCGTACGTCGATCGCGTGCGAATTTGTCGTTTGTTTGATCTCAGACGCTAATTAAACGATTTTGATAAACAGAAACAGACCTTCCAGACATTAACATAACTATTGTGGTTTAGCTGTTTCTTTGACTCAAAAGACGATTAAGCATGTTTAGTAACAACTGTTAATTTATTATACTTAGAATAGTAAGTGCATTGAATTAATTTATTTTAGAAATCAAGATATTGGGCACTTCAAACTCTAACCACATAGGTACTTATGTTTAATCCTAAGACTAATACTTCGGTGCTCTGCCTAGAATTAGTCTCAGTTACTTTGATTAAATTGGTTCACATCTGTCTGCGATGACACCACCAGACCACGTAGAGACCAGAGTCGCAAATTAAGCTTTCTTATAATAAGCTTTCATAACTAGTTCCTTTAATACTTTTTTTTCTTTAATTTAATTCTTTCTACTCTTATTTTATCAAATAGTTATACTTATGTATGCATTTTTAATCTATTACTACCTGTTTAGAAGTCCTTTTCAAAGAGAAGGTACGATCTTTCTTGTTGAATACGTTATTAATTTAATGCAGATGAAAACGAAAGTATACAAACAAAACAGCCGTCGATACTTCCACTGATCTAATCGAGATTAATGGGGTTACTTTCGCGATGGTATTGAGATAATCCTTATCCAATTCCGATTCAAGTACAGCCCTATAGCTGAGAGACCCAATCAAAAATGATTATTAATGACAGACGCAGTGTAATTGTTGCTAGAAGAATTAAGCGCTCACTTCGTTTCGTGCATTGGTTAATTAAGCCACTACTCCAATGCGGCCAAAATACGATACATGTTTAGTAAACTTGAAAATCGGTAAATCTGTATCGGAATAATGGCTATAAAACGGGTAGTTTGGACCGATATGCAAATTAATTACTACATGGTAGTATCAATTATAATATTAAACACCGTTTACCCTACATTGGCACGCGGTTCCCGGAATGAAAGGATTAACAAAGAACGTAGAAATTACATCTACATTTTAGTTCCTTTAAGCATGTTAAAATATAACTTTAATAAACATTTGATTTTAAAATATTAACTTTTCGTAAGCTACCTAATTAGAACAGAAACACCATCACATTTTGTTCCTGTTTCTAAATATATATTTCTTGCTTCGATACTTTTTCCTTTCGTTGCTAATTTGTAGTTTACCACCGTACCCCAAAATTCCGGCGTTAATTGTTTTTTAGACTGCTGTTACCGCCACTTCCTGGATTCGTCGACGACATATTATTTGATTACCGTGGGGCTTCAGTGGTATTAAATTAGAGGTCGTTAAACAATATTGATGGAAGGTGATATTTAGTTTGTCATCAGTTTCTTGGAAAAGCCTGCAAATTGCTTACATTGTTTGTGGCACATAATGTTCATTAAACTACAGGCTGTCTAATGTTTGTTAGGAAAGAATGAAACATAATTCTGTTACAATATTTTTCTAGCAGTAGTTCATCATCATCAAATTGTTTAATAACTAACAATAGTCTGGATTCTAAAAACAGTCCAGTAAATCCAATAAACATTCAATAGATTGGTATGTTATTATTGCTACCCACCGTATACAAGAAGTTACAAGCAAACAAGATCATGAAAATTAAATACTTTATCATCGATCGTCATGCGTCATTTTATCAAATTCAGCTCGCGTCTTCGTCTGCGTGGAATTTTTTTCGTGTCTCATCCGGGATTAAAATTCCCTATGTCAACCCACCCTGCAAGTCCATTCTAGATATTGGTGCAATAATTTTGGAAGTTGGATGGATAGTTTTGAAGATAACTCCTTTACATTTCCTTCCTTCGCCTCTTAGCATCTATAGAAGTATAGATGCTAAGAGGCGTCCGAGGCGTAAATCATACCCGCGTCATCCAATCTGCATCGGCGGGGCGCTTTAAGTGCCGGCGGCTGTGGAGGGTTGAGGTACGTTACTGTTATTATGATGGCGATACCGCGATACCGTTTGCTGTTATAAACTCGCTTTATAATTTCGTGTTTCATCTGGTCATATCTATTTTATAAATATTATTGTTTATTAAACCTTTTAGAATAATATATCCACAGCAACTTATTACTGAAAGTTTATGCACAAAATATTTTTTTTTGGCAACATACACAAATAAGTGTGATTAATATACACTAGAGTGGGTTAAAAAAAAATATCCCATTTATTGTCCAGTGCACATCGATTGTTTTACTATTGTGTCTACTTAGCGGACAGTCAAGGTGTTCAGAATGAACTTCAAATTCCATGAATATTTTTGCACATAATTGCATGTAGGTACTCAAGGTTACCATTATTCTTTAATGGGGGTAGTTGGAACACCAGTGCCATATATTTTAATTTCATTTATGTTAAATCTCCTTGAAGTATCTTGATCAGCTTCTTCCCGATGCGACAGGTGTAGTCTGTAACTGGCTTACGTCACGAGCACTCTATTTTTTTCCAAGACCCATTATTCGTACTTCCAGATGCGTTGTCTATTACCCGGGAAACAAAATAAATGGGCATAGCTTGAGACAATGTGTACTTGACGATAGTATTGTATAATGGAAACCCAGGTATTCTGTTAAAATGGTGCTATAATTCTGTTGAGTGGTTAATTATACGATTAGTCCTTGTTTAATTAATTGTTTTAGGAGTTAAGGTAGGCATCTTTGCTGTCATAAATGCGAAATATCCGTCTATGTCTATCCGTTAGTACACTCATTACTAATAAACCATTGATCCGAATTTGATAAAATGTGAAATGGAGGCACAGAGAGGGTACAGTTAATTTATTAAATGTTAAATTTTTTGATTGCCCTTATTCTAAAACAGATTGATATTTTCATCCATTCTATTAGTTGAATGCGATCATAAAACTTAAACTTGGCAAAATTTCTGTATTTTTAGTAAGATAAACTTACCACCAAATGTATAATTGAAAACCAATCTCCTTATTGAATCAGTAAGCTTGCAAAACATTATTTATGTGTCCCAGTCGCCGGGACGCCTGCTCTACCACATAATTTCGTACTGAACTTATTAAAGCCTCTTGAATTTTGTAAAGTTTGCAATATTAATCGATGGCGCGAAGTTACAAACTTTTGTATTAACTAAACAACGGCAATAAAATACGGGTAGCATTAAATCGCAATGTTAAAGTTGAGAGGCGGTCAGAACTTATGACGAAATGATGGCCGGCACAGAGTATTTCACCGTAAGCCCCACTTTGTTACACTTTAGTTTCCTTATTATCTCAAAGCCTTGTCTTTACTATATCGGTCTTTCATCTAGAAGGAAAAAATAGAAGAGATAAGTAAAAACGAAAATTAAACTCGAGAGTAATTACGTCGTAGCGTAGTCGTAGCTGGTTCGTAGCGTTCGCGTAGCACGTCTATGAAATGTTTTAAAGCGAGGCAAAAGAACTAACTATTCAGTCAACATTTTATGGGGTACGTACAAACTGAATTAAATTTAAATAAAATGTATCAACAGAAACAATTTGCAAACTAATTAACAGAAGTTTAAACTACCAGCACTATCACAAAACGCTGCACTTTACGTTTGTTTAACGCTGCATGCCTAACCATATTACACTGTCATCATCAGACTTGCTTTTTGTAACAAAATCTGTTATACTTTTAGAATTACAATAGATACATATTTTTTGTACAGTTTAGAACACAAAGTAGGTTTTCCTGGTGTGATGTGTTTACCTAAGACAACACGGTTTTGTAGGACTTATACCAATGTTAAAATCAAGTATTTAGATATTAAAGTACTTACTTACATACAAGAAACAATCGCTAATCGATATCTAACTTTAGCGAGCGACCATAAGTAATTTTGAAGACGTTTAATAGATAGCTTCTTCCATATACAAGGAACTGTTAATTACCCAAAACGTGGAAGAAAGCTGGGCAAGTCGATAACCTTGCACATTAATTTAAAGCGAATCCGAAATCAACACATGTTCACATTATAATTTACTCAACCCGCTAAAATATCAACTTCATAATTTACAATACGGACTCGCTGTTGGTCAACAATAAAGTGTAAAAATAGCGAGGCTATCACTCGTGCACCAACAATTATCAAGTGAATAATTTAATTTAAAAGTTGCGAGTCAACGCTGTTGCGACAACGGACCACGACAGCAATAAATAAAATTATTTCCCAAGCAACGGGAGAAAAAAATATGCAAAAATCTGGGACCGCATGCAGTTCGCTACTTCTGCGTGAAATGGAAACAGTGACGGTTGTTGTTTGCGGTTTATACTGCACCGAAACTGCTGCAATGGAAGCGGTTCAGCGCCGAATGGAAACATTCAATGCAAATACACACAGACATTGTGATTTCTATTTACTGGTATGCGTAAATATAGCCTCTCCGTCGGAAGAAATGTGCTTCCTTGGCACCGCAGTCGATTTCCATTCCAGCTTTCGTATTATTTTTGCAGTATGAATGTTGAGTAAATCGCAGTAAAGATATAAATTAATCCCGTGCACAATATTTTTAATCAAAAAGTATGTATAGCATTACATCTGTTGTGCCCGAAGAGGTAGGCAGAGGTGTACATTGGCCCGTCTACGTTTAGTCAGCCAGTACAAGTGCTGAATAACACTCAAGAGTAACACGAGTGCCAAAACTATATACCTACCTGAAATCGGAATGATCTTTATATTTGCCAGCCATATTTTTAATAAGAATTGAAAGAAATTTGAACCTTTCTTACTCTGCAACACAATCACACATTGCAGCTACATTCTAATGGGTAGACTATGTTGCAGCTATAAACAGCTTAATTTGCCGCGAAAAAACGCAAAATACTTTTATTTCGTGAGCGCAAATGGCGGCAAAATGAAATCGCCGACTCGTTTTCTAGAAGCGCAACGTAAACACCCCTAAAGGTTGTAACTGGGCGCAGACCGACCGCAGCCGTATCCTGCCGCCGAGACAGCAGCTGTAGGCGACAAAAGGCGCAATTAATAGTAAACAAGCGTAGAACGGAACGGGGCGGTAAGTAAAGTCCGCGTCCATTAGCAAACCGAGTAAAAACACTTTAAACGCCCTACACAAAACAGCGAAACAATTCCGCGGCAATCCCCGCCAAGCGACGCGTTAACGCGTCTGATTTAACTTTATTTTTCCGCAACGTACACAAATAGGAACGTGCAAATATTCTATGCGGTTCGTCTAACTCGTTTGCTGAAACCTGTAACTTAATTTCGCTGCCTGTTCCGCAGTGTGGAATCAACAGCACCTAAATTGAAGTGATGATAGCATAGAGTGAATTTATTATTTAATTAGAAAGTTTGTGAGGATTGTATGTATCACTTACATTATGAAAGAGCATTTTAAAATGAACAGTTAAACCCTCTTAGCAGTCTGCGTCTGCATAATATAATTTTAAAAGCCTTCTGCATAGCATTTTATGCGGAGATAAAAGTGTTGTACCGATAAGTATAAAATAAGAGTTAAGAGCTCGCCGGGCGTCCCTGACGCCCCGCATGCCAGACATAATTTATTTGTCGACTCTGTGGACCTCTAACATAATTCTTCTACCGAGCCTGTCAATTTTTAATGGATATTACAATTTACTTTCTTCCAATAAATCATTTCGAAGAAGGAAAAGTACCTTTAGATATTTTTACCATTCAGTGTCCTTTTCATATTGTGAAGCTGAGTCCTAAATCTTGTAAAGAGGGTTTTGTGATAAAGTTGTAATCGAAAAGCTGCCTCGTGTTTAGTACATAACTTTCAGTTGACGCGTTTAGTACAGGAGCATCTAAAATAAGCTCGCCTTTTTAAAAATGCTAGTCTACGCAGAAAGTTCATCCTTTCTTTACATAAATAAAACAAGTGCCAAGCTAATCCGCGTTACATTTAAAGGTATTACATCTGCCAACTACAACAAGATTACGAACAACAATAATCTCGAATTTGCATTTTATACGAGTTGAATTTAAATGCATATTGCCTTTTATACAATTTACCTAATGTTTCATAAAATTACGACCGACCGTTTAGAGCTGTTAAACTGATTTACGTTACTTTCTAATTATTCATTCTATAAAAATTCTACATTCGAAATCGTAAAGTCAGGCTTGGCGTGCGGCCGGCATAATTCATCACAGAATGCATTCATGTAAAAAAATTACTTCGTTGAATTGCGTGTCTATCATCATTGTTATATTCGTGTTATTATCCATTACTGAATTACATTTTATTATCCGTTCTGTAAATCAAATAGATAATAAAGTAGCTTGTAACTTTTATAGTGTCAACATTGCTTATATTTTTCCCACCTATTAAACATTTTTATTTTATGTGATAAAGGAAGCATGTGTGAAATATGTTAGTTATACTTAAATTTAGACACATGAAACTCTACGATGTTTCATGTGTCTAAATTTTAGAGTCTAAATAACCTAAAAATAAAAGTGCCAATAAATAACTGGCTACACCGCCGTGATTTCAGCGAGATAGACGGCGCGGTCCATCAGACACATTTTTAGTGACCTGACAAGGGTTGCCGGACATCATTCGGTACAATTTACGAAAATAAAATATATAGGGAGGTAGATCGATCGTATCGGGCGTCAGCGAGCTCACAACGTTATTCCATTACGTGGGTTGGGAGCAGAATATCAAATGAGAGTTGACCCTTATATCTCGTGACTCGTCACTGGCCGCTATAAGATAATTGGACGATGGACATTATTATTTACTGCGGGATTTAATCGCAAATATGACTGCTTAATTGGCGACTATATGGCGGTTTTTATTTGTTTAAATCTGGATAATTGTTTCGTTGCAGTCAATGATTTTTCGATCTATTTTTAATTCAATCAGCAATAGGCTATACAGTCGAGCTGCGTTAGCAATTTGTAGCTATACTTATATCTGCTATAAGCCTTTTTTATTGAAAAGCCTTTAAACAAAGCAGTCTGGATGATTGGCCCAAATTGTTAGAAACGACGTCAAAAATAACCAAAGTAATATTTTTTAAATATTTACGTTTTTACTTGAGCTATTATTACATGTTCCATGCCACGCTGCACAGACAGGTATTTGGCTCTAAAAGTCGGGCGAAATCCATTTTTTTTGTTTTAGTTAGACGCCGTTTTTTATTATTCCTCGAAATACAATGGTATCTCCTACTACCAATAGCGTGAACCCGACGCGCTAGAGCCTTTCCCCCGCTCCATGCGCTCAGTCGGAAATTACCGTTCGCTTGCCGTGGTCGTGTAATTATTCGATACGCTCAAATTTCATTATTTTCAAATATTAAATTTATGGTGAAAAAGTCAATTTCTTTTGAATTTCTACTATGGATTTTACACAACCAGGTATGTACTTATTATTTTATTTAGTTTTGTTATGAAAAGAGGGAGTTTTCGTACCTTTAGCTCCATTAGTATATAATTCTTAAAAAGTCCTATAAAATAAGCAATTCAAAAAATCTTTAAGCGTTTTAAAGTATTTCTGAGCATTTCTAAGTAAAAATGTATATGGTTTGTTTTAGAATAGACTCTATAGTATTCTAAAATACGTAAAATAGCCACCCTAACGCACCCCTCTATTTTTGGCAATTTTTTTGCATGAACTCAAAAAACCACGTGTTGTTTCTTTTTTATGAAAATTAGTTTATTTTGTTTCCAGGCTCTTCTGGGATGCGGGTATTAACTAGAAACGATTTAATAACTATCATGGAACGCTCCAATGCTTCAACTTTCAATGAAAAGTTGGAATTTATGGAGTTGGAACTTCTCCGTCAATACTCTGAAGATGACCCAAACATTGCCGATGCAAAGCACAAGTTGTCAATTATACGTCACCAATTCAAGCAGAAATGGTCAGCTGCCCGCAATACCAAAGCCAGATTCCTAGAAGCGAACAAAGAATGGCTCAAGGGCACCATATCGCTACCAAAAGCAGGTACCTATTTACGTTAACAATTCTTTTGTTTCGAAAATTATTATATTTCATGGAATTTTAGCAGTGACTAAAGGTTTATCTTTTGTTATAGGATTAAGTCCAGGTAGACCTCAAAAGTCGTTTTCAGACTTATGTGAAAGGAATAAAAGGCGAAAAACTGAAATTCTTCGAACATCTGACTTAGATGTGCTGGCATACGCAACACAAATGAAATTGCGAGAAACTGGCGAAGTCGAAGCATCAAAAATCGTAAAGGTCCTTACCAGAAGCCCCCGGAAAGCAAAAAAATATACAGCAACGATAAAAGAGCAAGCAGCTAAACAAGAAAAAGAAGTTTCAACGAAATTGGCACACCTTCGTTCCTTGTTTATGTTTGTTGAAGCTGGGCTTACCCAGGCCCAATACGAAGTGGTTCGAGACACGAATCCAGGCTTTTACCCATGCTATTCGATTCTAAAGAAGTTGAAGAAAGAATGTTACCCCGAAATTCACAGCATAACTGAGACCTGTGCCGAAGTAAGGGTGCAAAGCTTAATGGATCACACCATAAAGCGATTATTATTGCATCTTGGTGAGGAGGTCTTGGAGCAACTGACTGAATCTGAAAAGCAGTCCTTTCTGCTCATCAGCAAATGGGGCTGTGACGGATCTCAGCAGATTCAATATAAAATGAAATTTGCAAATGAGACTGATTCCGACGCCAACATTTTTCAAAGTTCTGTCGTTCCACTCCAACTAGTCTATGGAACGGAAAGAAAAATTATATGGCAAAACCCAACTCCGTCATCACCACGATATTGCAGACCAATACGCATACGATTTGTGAAAGAAAACACTGACGTGACTAATGAGGAAATCGAGTACGTAGAAAATCAAATAAAAGAACTGAGCAAGACCAAGATCGACGACATATCCGTCAAACATAAAATAGTTTTTACCATGGTGGACGGCAAGGTATGTAACGCAGCAACCCATACCAAATCAACCATGAGATGTTACATATGTGGCGCCACATCCTCCGATTTCAACGACCTTACAAAAGAAAGGCCCTGCAATACGGAAAACATGCGATTTGGTCTATCTTTGCTGCACGCTCGAATAAGATTTTTCGAGAGCATACTGCATGTAGCTTATAAATTACCAGTCATGAAGTGGAGGGCTCGCCTGACTGCCGAAGAGAAGAAACTAGTGGAGACACGAAAAAAAGAAATCCAAACCAAGTTTCGTGAACAACTAGGATTACTAGTAGATATTCCAAAGGCTAACTTTGGAAACACGAATGATGGGAATACCAGCAGGCGATTTTTCGATGAATACGAGAAAGCTGCAGAAATAACTGGGATTGACCAGAATTTAATCTACCGATTAAAAGTAATCCTAGACACCATGTGCTGCGGGATAAAAATTAACATCCAAAAGTTCGAAATTTACTGCAAAGAAACTGCTGAATTGTACGTTTCTTTGTACAAGTTTCATCCAATGTCGCCGACATTACATAAGGTGTTGAGTCATGGGGCAGCCGTGATAAAGGAGGCGATTCTGCCAATCGGGCAACTGTCTGAAGAAGCTGCAGAAGCCCGCAATAAGCACATTCGAGCGTTTCGGCTAAACTACGCCCGAAAATTTTCGAGAGTAGCCTGCAACACATACGTTTTAAATAGGTTGCTCTTGACATCAGACCCCTTGCTGACGGGAATGAGGAACGCTAAACATAAAAGAAAGAGTCCTCTTTCAGTGGATACCATGAATCTTTTGGAGGAAAATGATATTTGCAATATTAGTGTTGAAAATTACTCTGAAGATGATGAAAATTAGAAATAAAATTTGTTAAGAATAATGTTTGCCTTTTTTTTTACTCTATTATACCACAAAATAGAACGAAATACTTTAATAATACTATAAAACGCAAACAATATTTTTGTCCGACTTTTAGGGCCAAATACCTGTCTGTGCGCTGGTAGAGATATTTTATATTCGTACCAACAGATGAGGAAACCTCCAAACTGGTCGAATATAAGAATAAGCCATTACGTTCCTTCTTGAGGTTTGATCCGTAAGTTTACCATCCATTCCGACAAAAAATAAATAGCCCAACAAAAAATAAGTTTTCTAGGAGGACTTTAACAATACCTACATAATTATTAAAGTCATTAAAAAGAGATCAATCTAACATAATTTAATACAAAATATTACCTTTATACTGTAAAATTAATGTGCCCTTTTTTTATCAAGATGATACAAAGCGCATTCCTTTGGCACGCGTCAATGATCAAAGGAACATAGCTGCCTTACCTTCATCCTTTTCCTACCTTAAGTACGTCGTGTAACACCATCTCGTTTCGGACATGTCTCCGCATCTTAACGATTCAATGCGGCCGAAGTAACCGCAGACAAGACTCAGTGGGTCGGGTGAACGAAATCGTGAATGTCCAATCGGAAGTCCTATTTGCGCCTAACGCTTTTTTACTGCGTTTATGATTACGATACTTTAACTTAATGAGCGTTATAATCGTTTAATTAAAAGCGATGAAAACATTACCTTAATGCTTCCACGGGAGGGTAATAACTTACGAATGATTAAATTCTGAACTCGACGGAACTGTTTCGCCAGTGCACCTTTCATAACAAAGGGACGTCGATATTCTTCCTTATAAACTTTGAAGCTTAGAAATACTGCTCAACGTTTACACAGAAACGGCTTAACATACGAAATGAAGACCAGACTACATTTCTCCTTCAGTTCAGCTAACAATAATGGGTAGCGCTTTATCACTATTGGTGTCTTAGGATTTATCCGTAGCGGCTAGCCGTAAGCCCGGATCACTAGTGACGCAGGTGTGCTAAGACTCCGTCCAGTTCAAACTGATAATTTTGCTACCCTATATTCTGCTCCTACTCCTTCCTACACAGACAAATTAAGGTAAACTTTGCTCAGGAAGGTCGAAGTGTAACGTTTACTCAAGTTTAAAGTTTAAGTTCTTGACAAATTAGAAAATTCTTAATAAAATCGAATAGTTCGATTGCATCTTTTGTGACAGGTAGTTTTTTACATAACATTTGCATCAGAGTTGCAGTTACCCTGGAATAACAAACAAAGCTTGATTGGCATAACACGCGAATTGCATCTTGATGTCGCAGTTATATCAAAAACATGTGCATATTTCAACATATTCACCATTTCGCTTGCATATTCAATCTGATGTACGCAATACTGTTACAAAAATCTTCCGTAGGCGATTTTTTATCCTAGAACATGTTGTTTTATTTTAGTTTAGTTTTTTGTTTTGAGGCATCACAATTTGTTGCAGAGCTTTATTCCATGCTCTATTTTGAGTGGTTTATTGGCTTTTGAAAGAAAATATAATTTTTATTTTTACTTACCAAACAGTAAGATAGAATCAGTGATGTACTAAACTCATGTACATTTTAAAGGTCGCCGTTGAGAATTAGTTCTGTTTATGAGGAGAGCCGTGAACCATTGCCTTTATGTGTGTGCAGATTGATAAATGCGCGGAAGCACTCGGCGCCTAATGAATGGGGTGTGGCACGCACGCTGCATGCCATTGCAGTATCTGCAATCCTTGCTAACTGCACTGCCATAGCGTAACACTGAGATATTTACGATTTTCGCGGTAACTCAACCGCAAACGCTACTGCAGGTGAAACTACAGCAACTTGAATATAATATGAGAATTGAAATAATGAAGAAATCTTAGACTTGTCTTTAAAGAATACAATGCTATTACAATTCAAACTACTATGGGTACAATAAAAGTACGAAAGACTTAATTGTTTTAAATATTTTATTACTATAAAAAGACCAAATTGAATATTCTTAAACTTCACGAACAAAAAATGCATGCCAATATCTGAAAAAAACTAAAATAAAATTAGTAAAGTTATTAGAAAAATATTAGAATTATAAAAGGTAAAATGATGCGAGACATGAAAGTTAAATCTTTTATGACATATTTGATCCTGCAGTTAAAAACATAACTTTACTCCTGTTTTTCCTTGAAGGGCCAGGCCGCAGTTATGAGAGGTACCTATGCAAAGTGCCTTCACTACATATGCAATTTAATGAAACCTTTCAACGTTGATGGCGGATAACAAGAAACAAATGAGACCGTCCAGTAACAATCTGCTTTAAATATAAACGTTAAAACAATCAGCACAGAAACGAGGCATCCCTTGATACCTCGGACATTAAAACGAAAAGCAATTTCGCGAGGAGAACACTTGTACCTCGCTCCCATTCGACCAGACAGCCAGGCGATTCATTTCCCTGATGACTACCCATTACATCGGTCAAGATGGATGGATAACAAACCAGCAATTACACTATAAACACAATGACAATCGAATGTTTTCACTAATTGAAAAAGCCACGTACGGATCGATTCATTTGAGAGCACTATATGAAATGAAAGTTGGACATGGCGTGACATGACGCGGCGTCTGATATATTAACTCCATTGACTTTACGAGCGGTAGTGACGTGTATTAATCTACTAGGTCACCTTCAAGCTTATGCGTATGCGTATATTAATCGAGCAGTTTACCAGACGCATTATGTTTATAAATTGATATGCATTATTTATTTGTTGTACGAAGTAAGGCTTAGTCACAATTTTTTTTATTTACTAACTACAACAAGACCAGCATGAAGAACGAGAAGTGACAACAAAAACTACTACAAAACGCTCAAAAATGTGTAAAACTAAAACAATAATGAAGGAATTAGCGAGTTCGCGTCACTTGGCAAAGAATCCTAATCATAATAACTCAAGATCGTATCGCTAGTAAAAGGCGATGAACAAAAGGCAGCGAAGCAACAATGGCGCCCAACGCGGGCCGAGAGGCGCGCTAACAAATTACCAACCCGCAGATAACTAAGCAATATTAAATCATAGTAATTTGTGGTTGCAAGACGCAGCCCCTTTTTCAACGATATATTTCAGTAGGCCTAAGAATGGGCTAAGATACTTTTGGTGTTTTTTTCGGCGATAAGTTAGCGAGATAAGCGCATTTTATTTCCGATACGGCTTCATTATTAACCTGCTAAAGCAGCAAGCCGCTTAATTGTGGAGACAAGAAAGAAGTATTTAAATCAGTCAAAACCTAACATCCGGTGGTAGTTGGCAACTCAGCGTGAAACTGCAATTTCGCCGCTCATAAAACAGGAAACTGGCGGCGTCGGGCGGGTTTCAGTGCAATCGCATCTTTTCACTCGGCTCCTTCGGCGGCGCATTAGCAATTCTAACCGTCGCAATAGTTGCTCGGAAATTGTAATATTTAGTCTTAATAAAGCCATTCGTAACGTTGAATATTCGGAACAGACGTGAACGGCACCGCGGTTCGCGCGAGCCGGGAGAAGAACACAACACAAATTCACACATTTAATTCACGTTACGGTGTTTTATCATAAACAGAGCACGTTGTTTAGTAACAACTATTTATATGTTCATTCAAACGCATAAAGGTAAAACATTAATATACTTAAACATTTTTAACGGTGTGTTTAATTTATTTTTAGCTCGATAAACATAAATGCTTATTTTTATAGGATGACCTCAGTATACTTTCATTCGATAGGTTTTTTTTGTTAATTGAAGCGAAACAAATGAAAACGAATATCCAAAATTCTAACCGCTATAAATTTCGCACACGAACGATTCTGAAACGGTCTGCGGCTATTGTATTGTATGGTGCGGCAACAGGATATAGTTTATTAATGAACCGATATCGAGCAATATGAGGCACGAAACGCATTCGATAAATTCTCCCAAAATCGCCCTGCGGACAATGGATACTTTGCCAGTAGACCGGTGCCATATGCAATTTTTAAAAATATTGTATACGAAAAATCCGTGCCAAAATGTGTTAATTCAGCACTTATTAACACGACACGAATGCTTCGTGATATTGTGTGAAAAACGTTACGTGAAGTCCATATACAGCATTAAATTAAGCTTACATTCAGAACACCTTTTGAGTAGGGTTGAGATTAAAAAATAACACGGGCAAGCTTTCAGGCACCTATTAGGATGTATAGTGCACACACCCAGCGTACCTGCTGTCAAAATGAAAACCACAACCAACAAATGAAATGTATGCCTTAATGCTTTTCACCTATCTATGTAGGAAAAAAATAGATTGAATAAAAAATTTGCATCTTATAATTTTGCCTATACAATTTAATTCAAATCTTTGTGGAATCATCACAATTACGACATCCGAAAACAAATAATACGCTGGTAACGACATCTTACGGAGGGTGACCAAAACACAAAGCGAACACAAACGTCACGTTCCTACGTAGTTTCCGTTATTCCCTACGCAACGAAACTTTAAACAGCGCCATCTATTCCTCCACATAGAAATTCGTTGGAAGACAACAACGCCATCTAGTATAAGTCTATTGCATCAAGTCCGACACCTAAATGAACCCGAACTCGTCGTCATCCTACGGGAGCTTGTGCAAAAGTCGCAACGTTGCCAACAGATGGCAGTATTTTAACTTTAGTAACTTAGTTGTGATGTGCATTATGTAGGTGAAACTTAAATATTTCATTTAAAATTAAGAATTACATAACATTATTTTGAGCTATATATAGTCTAGGTACTTACGGGTGTGGTTTCAGCCTCCATTATGATGGTTTCGGGCTGGTAACTAAATGTCTGAAACAGAGAAAATAATCCAATCACTATAAATCACATGTCGCGAGACGGTCGATGTAAATGCCAATGACCTTTGCGGGAATACTCATAATTCTAGCCCCGTCTACGCTTTTTAGATATGGTTACTGCGATTAGGAAACAGAGTAAGGACTTTTCTATTATTTGGTAAATTCGAGTGGGTTTACCTAATCAAATTGCACTTTTAGAAAACATATTTGTATTGCTTACTGCATGCTTGATGTTATGTTATTGTTAGGTATGAATAGCAAATAAGGATTAAAATTTAATCAAAAGATTTTATACAGTCGGTTTGGGGTGAAAGTTATTCTGAAAATATACCATTTTAAATGAAAGGTGAAATTTCCTTTATCAATTTAGATTCAAGCTTAGCATGGGCAACATGCTAAAATGGCACCAAAAGTCATATAAATTATTTTGAATTTATTTATTATATTATTTATTTTATTAATGAAATTATATTTATTTATTATAATGAAATTATTGAATTTTGGAATACTGCCTGTATTGTTGTTTGCTTTTGCTTTGTGTTGGTATTCATTAGCGAGATGTTTCGAATGCTAATGAATAGTTATAGGTACGTAGGAATCTAAAGTTTATATTTATATTATTCGCTATGACCTATATGTTACTTACAGCAGGAATGTTGCAGACGTACAGAAGCCCACTATTTCATAGTACTATAATCACATAGCTAAAACTATACTAGAACTTTGCTAAAATAAATCCCTTATACCACTTAAAGTTACAGTTGTAGACTCGACGTACATAAATTACGTGGGCCGCAGCGAATCTGTGCATATAACTCTTGACCTTCAAGAAACCCCATAACCTCTAAGTGGCTACTACGAAACCGCCACCCATAGGTTAAGGCACCTGCGACTTTTACATGACTATGGACTTCAATTAGAATTGTACGGTCTTGCTCTAACTTCTTGTTTTCCTTTTTTTTTAAACGTCGCCCCACTCTAGGAATTTTTCCTGTATCGTAGGTGCGTTTCGCAGACATAAAATATCACATAAGTACACAAACACCCAGACTCGGGACGAATATCTGTAGATCGTACAAATTAGTGTGTGCTGCGGGAATCGAACCCTTAGCGTAGCAATCTAATTGCTTCGCTAATCATTCAATCGCAGACGATATAAGCAGTGTGATGTGGGGTTAGGCATCTTTGTTGTGGCTAAATAAACTAATTCTGGAGCGACAGGGTCACCCACACCGTATATACAAAATAAAAACTTATATACCTGCACGTTACTGTATAATACCTATTTTATAATATATCTGTAACATCCTATAACTTATTTAATGTTTATGAACGTGTATCACGAATACAATATTTTCCCGCAAAATGGTGGCGAGCCTATTGTCAGGAATCGGGAACACATGGTGTTAATTGCTTTTTACGACGCTTTCCCGCCTGATCTAAGGAAAATTTATTATTAACCCTAATTACTAAATTGTTATAAATTTTATTGAGAACCTCTAAATACGAAAACGCTTAATTATTTTTTAAAGTATGACGGCGTCTCTTAAATCTTCATAAGTAATTATTTTCAGAAGCTTTTATTTATTAATGATCAAATTAGCGTAGCAAGATTGACAGGTCCGATTGCTACACGAAGCAAATATTTGTCAAAGAGATTAATCGTTTGTTGACGACAGAATAATGGAAAAAATGTTACAAAGCTGTAATATTACATTGATACTCAATCATGCCGTAATAGTTGCGAAGGGCTCAGAAGAACGTAAAGCTTTAATATTTTACTATTTATCTCGAAATATCAATAACTATTGTTAGCCAAGCAGTCAAGTAAGGTATGATAATGATATTCTTAAAGGTGTCGATGCCTATGTTTTAATACTAGTATACAATTTAGAAACATTTCATGGGTATCGGACTTTTTAAATCCCATGAACTGAATGACTTATTTCACTACGGTGAATATGAAGAGTATTTAATATCAATGTAACCTCGTACTTATACACGATGGTAAAATGCGTTTTAAGCTAACCACTTCATAAGTTTATAGACATGTCTATACTTCGACATGCAAACGACAATGACAGGTAGAATTGAATAGATTGTTCAACATTGAAAATTTTTAAAATATGAATGATGTTTTACCATTATTTTTTTTAATTATGACACTTTACGACGGACTATTAAGAGTTGTTTTATAATGGTTTTTCACATGCTTAACTTGACGTATGTATAGTAACAAACTGGTAGCTTTGGCAAAATTAATGCTCGACGACGGACATATTCAATTCTGTTCACGGTAATATTATAAACAGCGGGAGATAAAATGGCAATTAGCTTTAAATAACAGAGATATAACCCGCTTTTTTACACAATTTAATAAATTGTTAACTAATTAACTTATGCTCTCTGTCGTTAGCCTGTCAATGAAAAGAGATGTCAATAGATTTAAGAGGTTACATGTATCTTAATGTAAACGATAATTAAACGTTATCTCATTCTCTTCTCTCATTTGTCAGGGAATTATTTTTCGTACTTAAAGTCGCAGCTTTTACTCCAGAAAGCCTGAACTGTTTGTATGACCAAGAGATATTTGTTCCGAGTTGGTATAAATCCGATTTATGACCGTAACCGCACTCAAACACAAGGATTTCGTTGTGTGAGGCAACGTTTTATGAAAGAGACAGAACACCAATGAATAATAAAGGAACGAAAATATGAAATACTTTCTTATGACCACAATTTATTGTTAGATTGCAAATTAAGAAAACCATGATTTCAGTCTCCAACGAGTCTCCTTGTCTCCTTGCTTTTATTGCAATTCTTATATATATACCGGCGGAATAGAATGGATTGCAAATAAGTAAGAAAGTTTCGGATTTACCTACTAGTTACCTAATATATAAAAAAGGTACTATATAATGCAAATCAAAATGAATTGGTAAATATATTTATGGCTATAATTTTGTCCCTTTTTAAAACATCTCACTCATATAACCCTGAAACCTTTTTTCTTTTCCAGGAATTAGATCAACAGCTACAGTTTCAATGTCCTAAACCTACATGCCGAGTGTGTAAGCAGATACCAAATGGCAAAAGGCCTCAGGGGCCTTATATATCGTTAAACATACGACATGTGTATATAATAAAATATAATACAAGTAGCAATAAATTACAAGCGCGCTAACCCACACTAACCCTTTTCAGTCACTCCATTCCTGTCTTACCGGCGAAAGATATGCGGAAAGCTAACTCACAATCTTGGAAACCAATTCTCGAGGATAGCGAGCTAAGACTATATTGTAGAAATACAAATAATTCAGGACTGGGTAGCTAAGTCCCGTAATTTTAGATCACGGTTTCAGTTCAGTCTCAGGTGCTAAATGCAACTTTTTGACTTTTTTTTCGTACAAATAAACGCCATTTTTGGCATTTACTCGTAGAAACTAGACCGATTCTGTATAGCCTACGACGTCAACTGTCGACGTAGGATAATCTTACTGATTGATTTGTCACAAATAAAGATTGATTGATTTGTTTAAATTAGCCCATCGTAGTCATGACGTAGCAACCTACTCTACAAATAATGTTGTCAGCTCATTTGATAGTCTATTATTTCCAGATCACCGCTACGATGACGCTAATTCCATTTAATGCTGTATTGTAGATGTTGAATGGTTGAATGTAAGTACCTAAGTTCAAATAACTAGCCAAAAATTCAAAGCGAAGATGAATAAAGAAAACGCGTACAAAAAATTGATCTTTTACATTTACAAGTAACATTTAATTATACGATGTAAAATGTTACCGTTTATCCAACAGTTAATAAAATAAACCATTAATTAAAGAAAACATAAGGAAAAACAGTTAAAATTGCTGTATAATCTACATAAACATTAAGATGATTTAAAATTAAATTGTAAGTCATTAAGCAACAGAGGCGCGAACACATTAGTGACTAATTACTATCATTTTCTTTTTTCCCGCAACTCGATTACTTTTGGATTATCTTACAAATAATAAATACTGGCTGCAATGCCTTTTTAATTTTTCGGGTGAAACATTCAGGTAGTATATTTAGGAGGGCTGCAGAGATGGGGGGACAGAGGACAAAACTTTCCGGCCAAAAAAATCATAGGTAGCTTCTTAGAGATTTTATATTAGAGAATTTATGATATACCTACAAGACTTTTAGAAGTAGGTATTGAGTTTAACACAACTGCTTAGCGTATGATCTTCTGATTAATTTACAGTTAGTACAAATAATATCATACCTACCTATTCTGGAATACTACAGTGTGTCAGATAGATCGAAAATATGCTTTTCTCCTAATTATCACTGACTCTGGGACAAAGAATTTCAAGAAATCTATCAGATATAAAGAAAAAATAGTTTTATAGGGTATGTAGGTATCTCTCCGAAAGTTGAGAGAAGTTTTAACTAAACTGAGAATCTTTTAATTTGTAACCTTTTGGGTAATAGGCATTTAACACTAGCAACTCGAACGCGTAGACCGACGAAGTAAACACCATGAACAACTACAATATCCCCGCCAGGGGTAAACAAAGTTAAATCATATTATGAACGGATGCCGGCTTAATAAGCTCTCATAGTAATTGGGTTAAAACGCATTGTATTATGTTAACTTTACTACAATGGAGGTGAATGGAGGTATTATGCGATAATTTTGCGTCGCCCCTGATTAATTTGAGCACCTTTAAAATTGAGCGTTGAAGTATCGCTTAATAGGTGTATGGCTTTGATGTTTTATTCATTTTTCTGTTGTTTTAAGGGAAACAACTTGGGGTAAGGTGCTTCAGATCGAATCGAATATCTTCGTGTAACAACAACAAAATGCAAACGATTTCCATGCAAAATAATCTTTGATATCTATCAATAGAAACAAGCCGGTTCGGCAATGTATAAGAATACCTAAACTACTCAGTTTAATAATGGAAAAAAATATTTGATAGTAGGCTCTTATTTTATTGTTCACACTAACCTATCAATCATATTATAACTATTGTTATAATGATCAGAGTAAGTCGTCAACTCGACCCATAGAGCGACTAGTTGTTCTTTTCGCGCCTCTAAAAAAGATTTTGAAATCTTCGAGACCTTTTTGAAATACTAACGCAGAACTTGACCTAGAGTCTTCAATATATCACTGTTAGGCCTCCCGCGAACCACGTATAATATTTGGCACGTTCGACCTCCAATCTTTGTTAAATTGATGCCGCTAGACGACCTTTGCTTGTCCATTTTCAGTCATCATTTAGCCTACAATCGACTTCATCAGTAGTCAACTCAACTAGCTAGGTGTAGTGAAAAACTAGCCAAGTACATACTTTTCATTAATACAATTAATGAGAATTTCGAAAAACAAAAAGTTATGGTTTACGTCAAATTTGACGATAACAGTAACGCTGACTTTGGCTGTGGATTGGGTTGCACCATCGTATCCCTTGGTAAAGTTAAAGTTATCAGGGTTGCTAGTGAAATGAGATCTTATTTACCCCAAATCAGTGGCGAAAAACATTTTTATATGGCACAAATATGGCAATACTAGTAGTATTAATTCTCGAAGCATAGAAATGATAATATATTGGAGCTATGAAACGCTAATTCGGTTTGGAGATTATAATACAATTGACACATCTGACAGCTAGTTTACTTTAACAATAGCTTTAACCAGCTAAGTTTGGGCGGTTACAGTTACTGTTAAAGTTATGACGTCATCTAACAAATTGTCAAATGGTGCAACTCATTTTTTGCCTAACCGCTACTTTAACATGTTTGTTAATGTTAAAGTAAGTTGGTGCAAACCAGCCTAAACAACCAAGAATGCCTGTCGTATTTGCTACAAAATAAAAGATCAACGGATTCGCAAGAGTCAGAAAACTATTAGACTGCTAATAAAAAAAACAACGGGTGGCTTCATAACGATATTTATACACGCACAAGTTATTTTATAACACCCAATTATAAATAATAAACTCAAAGTCATCTGGAGGTGACTTTGTGTTATCAGTCTCTTGGTAATGAACATAAATAAAATAAAGACACTTTAATCAATTTACCTTTGACAAGGACGATTACCCAACCTTAGGGGCCTTCAATTAAGATATATTAATATACAATATTATTCCCAGACGCTCTATAATTGACATCTTAACTTTCATAGACTTCAGTCAAAACAGTTAGGTAATGTAATGATCAACAGTTACCGAGACATTTTGATTAATTAAATAAATAATAATGATTATTGATTTCGTAATACTTATATAACTAAAAATTACTAGCAATGGTTGAGTAAATCGTCTTTGCATTAAACTTATCATTAATAAGATAAACAAAGCCTAAAGGCGTTGTAAGCAATATTGAATAACCAGTTTTTTATTCACTGAAAATCATCAAAAACTGTCCTTCCTGCAGTGGTGTCATACAATCATTATAATCTATGTACACTTGACATTAAAAAATCACTTAAGTACGAGCCTGGTTTAGAAACCGCAGCATTGTGCATCTGTGGATCCGCCTTTAAACTTTGAAACTACGCGCTACGGCTGTTAAAATAATAAATAACGACATTATAATCCTTTATACTCCCGTCTGTGAAACCCGTCACTCATATCGAGTGACAAGGCCTCGTTCACGAAACACCGACGTTTATATGCTCACGTACATACATAACATGAGTACTAACTACGTACACTAAGTTCATTAGCGACACAACTTTGTCGTGTATCCGCAGGCGTAGCTTCAAAATAACTACATCGATCCAACTAAGTTTATAAAAAGTTTAAAGTTGAAAATGTTGCGGAAACCCACAGAGAGCTAGCCTACAACATAGTATAGAATGAACATCGGCAAGGTCTTTCAGAATTTCTAATCAAACCCACCAGTCTCGGCTTTGAAGGATACAACAAAGCTTTGTTAAGTTCAACTTCTATAAACTAGCACTATAATGGTTGTTACGCTCCGGCTCAATCATCAAGCACTATCCAATACCTACTTAAAACAAAGGAGTTGTGAAATTCTAGACGCAACATATCGCAATTGTATTCGTACGTATTATTTATTGGAATCGACCAAACAGCGAAATTCTAAAATAGTATCAGACATACTGGCAATCTCCAAGTCTATTTAAAATTAAACCGTACCATAATGTCTGAAGTGAATGACGTAAAAGTAAAAGAAAATATTTACATAGACATTAATACGGCTGTTTCCTGTAAGGAGACCTACCTATAGGCAAAGACTACGTGCCTGGCCGATAGACGCAATAATTAATAAACGCTGTGAATATAAATTGCATGAACTGGAAAACAGTGCGTTTACGTAACAGCTTTCTCTCGCTCGCTATGGACACAAATATATCTATAGATTATTCATATTCAATAGATATAGCACGACCTTTAACGAAGGCCTCTCTTGATACATTTTCTCCAGACATGGCTCGGAAATAACGAGACAAACGCACTATAAATAGTTAGTTCCTGATCACTTTAAATTAATATTACGTAGACGTCGAGGCGGTAATTTACTCAAAGCAAAATACACTCTATCAGCATCGCTATAGAGTCTGTAAGAGAATGATCTGTGTGGCGGATGTTATAAAGCCGCTGGTAGACTATAGTACCGTGTACTGATTACACTGTTATTTGAAAATTGATCTCATTACGGCGTCGACCTGTGCGGTCCGACCTCACCACATTTCTCACAATTAAATTACTTCTGGTAACTAAAAAGTCACGGATTGTTTATTAAGAATCTTTGGATTGCACAATACGGGACTTAAATATTTGCAGTAAACCACCGCCGAAGCTGGTAGTAGCTTTAAAGCTTAAGTGAGATCGAGTTCGAAACTGCTATTTATCGGAAACAACTTCTATCCACTGATGACCTCATTTCTAATTGGGTAACCATAATCTCACCTGCTTACATTCAGAACGAAACTTAATTTTTCGTTTTCGCGTTTCCTACATTGTTTATTTAATCAACTTATTTCGAAACAGATCATGACTTTGGAATTATAAACGGCGGCCTCGTTCGTAAACGAAACAGGCTTAAATCCTGAAGCTAAGATTAAGCTTCTTTCATGTCGGAAACAACGGTCTTAAACGAGAATGAAGCCTTTGCCCGACAGAACGCGGGTCTGGGGAGAGCGGGCGCGGTTAGGTCACACGAGGCAGCGCCGAGAAAAACCGAGCGAGCCTTCGCGGGTCGAGCGTAATGTATGACCATAGTATTATACGGGTCTTCATAATACAACTGAATGTTGACGCTGGATTTATTTATCTGAGAATGTATTTGGAGCAACTCGGGATTCGATTTGAGCCCAATGGGTATGGCAATAGGTTCTATCACATGAGATTTGGTATCGACCTTGGCGAAATGTGAGAGTAAGATTGTACATTCTACATTTACGATACATGGACACAGTAGGAGCTGTGCTTATGAGTGATCACTATGCAGCGGTCACTGCGCTTCCAGTGTTACGTCGCCCATACGATGTCTATTCCTACATGCAGGCATAGTGCTGCCGTCTGCACCGCAGCTGTCACGCTTCCGAAACGCGTTCTGTGTTGCGGAAGCTAAAATAGACGTTGCGATAGCCATTAAATCGTTATTACCTCTTAGTTCTTACCACCACATATATGCAAAATATTATTGAATATAACAAGTCTTATAAAACTTTAAAGGGTAATAAGCCTCGAAATGCATTTCAATAGTAGAAACCTTAATAGCTTTTAAATTAAAACTTTAATTTCTTCATAAACCTAGCATTCTAAAGCAAGTTAATTTAAAGATAATTCTTAACGGTTTAATAATTCAAATGAAGGAATAAAATTATGAGATATATAATATTCATTTTTGAACAGTAGCTAACAGCAGTAGAAGTACCTTAAGTAGTTTAGAGACCAATTAGCGAAAATTTAAAAAAAGAAAATTATAAAGTATAGAATTTTAGAATTCAGTCTGTCCAAGAAATGAAGCAGAATATATAATGAAAGTCGCATCCTGTGGACCTAATAATATGTTATGCATAGGTCTTTTGTAAGTCTCGTTAATGAACGTTACTGTCACAGTAGGCTTATTTAAAGGTCATTGAGAGATACACCCTAATGATACACTTTATTCTGTTTCTACTTTGTGCCACCACGAGTCTAATTTAAATGTAAAGACGTCTGAATTTGTCTGTCAACATCTCACATAACTCAGTGACAGCAGTTAATTTCTGTGCCTTGTAATATTCACTTTTGAGAGAAATAAAATAGACTTTGACTAAAGTCAAGAAAAAGTAAAATGTTTTTTCTAACAGGCACTCAAATCTACAGTCTGTAAATACGGCTCTGCTGGGACAGAAATAGTGTTACGGTTGCTTACGGAACAAAATCCCATCTGACGAGTCATACAACACGCACACATTAAACATTCATTAGTGTCTGCGTTAATGATTTCATGACCAACACTTCTTAGAATGTACCATATTGAGTTTATCTCAACACACTGCTTAGAAGGACATGGCCAAAAGATAAACTTTCCATTTTAGCAGTGTTAGTCGTAAGTAATGCATTATTGTTACAGTCCCGTTTGAGTGGTCTATTTATGCACGCGATAAAGAAATGGAATGAGGAACTTTATGTTTCATTGTCTGAAGAAACAATGCAATTCTGCAATCGAAATAACAACGAGAAGCCTGGTCTTTTCATTTGCGCTTAAACTTCATAATTCTAACAAAACGTAAGTCGGAGCGCGTTTGCTTGTGTTTATTTCTCCGTAGTCTAAACCATATAGGGGTCATATGTATAAAATACTTAGAAAGCACTGAGTTTTTAGTACACCTCATGTAGAGATCAAATACCCACGTTTGAAACAAATTTACTATGTCTGCCCTGAATGTGCCAGACTTATTCAAAACGTAGAATTTGCAAATGCTTCAAATAATAAAAATAGTGTAGTATAGAATTTATTTTTATTAATTTTATTAATGTAGGTATAGAAATATATATTTCGACAAGAGCCAAATGATTGGTTTTGCTAAATTGAACCAGTTAAAAACGATAGTTCAGCACCCAGCACCAATACCGCAATAAAAGTCCGTTTACAGATAACTGTAACATATTACAATTCGGGACACAGCCGAACGCAGCGACAACCCCTTAAATAAAGGGCAATAAATTCATCTTATAAGTAGGACGGCACAGTCTAATCGACCTCTAAAGACAGCGTACGTGCGTCCCAATTCCATGAATGGCTTGATTCGCGTGTACCAATAGCAATCGCCATGTGTTTCACTAAACATGCAATTTCATTCGCTATTAGCATACGTATTAGGTACTTTTGCTGGATACTCGATTGATGCCTATTGATAAACGACGATAAGCACAATGGCTTGCTGCCTTTATTGTCATTTAAAAGTAGGTTGAAGAGTTAACTTTTCAACACGATACTCATTGTATTACATGATTTAGGACCATTACTGTATTACCTGTTTGAGGTATTTCACATGTGATGTACAGATGTGAGAAGTGGGCATTCGCGAGATAAATATAATAATATACAATATTCCACGATAATCAAAGGGTATCCGACGCGATTGGCGCAGTGACTGTGTGGCCTTTCTGGGTTGTTGGCCTGCATTGCGGTGGGTGTAATTTCCGAAACAGACAAATACACAACAAATCTGCAAATATTTGTTCGTATATGACACTAGGTTCTTACAGTTTACACCCATCTCAATACAGGATCCGTATGATTTTCACAAAACCTTATATTTCGATTCGATGGCAGAAAATCAATAATTATATAAATGTTAACTTAAACATACTTTGCTCTTTCTTTAATCCCGTAGGTACCTACACCTCGAACTATTTCTGAATACAATTGATTACAACATTTACTCAATAAGTATGTGAGAACCAAATACCTACAATAATATTTATCATCTTGACAATGCATCGGGGAGCTGTGAAAACGATTTACTATAGTACTAATAGAAAGACAATGAACTGGCAACGTGTTTTTATTAACTTTCAACCCGTTGTAACTGTGCCAAACGTGGTTTTAATTAGAGCTTTGGCACAAATTGTCATGCTTGTTAACTCGTTACATATTATGACTATAATTTTATGAACGTACGAACCATTTAATATAACGAACGAGTTGTGTAATACATTTATGTATGTACAAATCTCATTGGTTTCGGCGTTAGCTCCCACACAGACCTATAACAATGCACCTCTTGACGTCAGAAGCAGCAAAAACGTGTATTTTATATTATACAACAAGATTGCAGTGGCGTCGTAAGCATTGAAGGGTTGCCTCTCGTGTCTAGTAGCTAGGCAAACAATACCTCACAGGATGCCAGCCAGACGTGGCATTGACATCAATATATTTAAATGGTGTATCAATTTATCTACGCTCTTTCTTTACTCGCTTTTTATTTTCTAATAACATAAAAACATAGATTCGTCTATAACACACTACATGTAGCTACCGAACCAATCTATCATCGCGACCTTGTAAGATACATTTTAGACAGAAATCTGTTGAACGAATCGAACCCGAATTCGATATACGAACGCGAGCGAGCGGTAGCAATGTTCCCATACAAGTAGCAATTTATCTGCCGATTTCGTCATAGCAATCGTCACGATGTCATAGCAATAAATTGAGTTGTAATACAGACGTTATGGGTACGACTGGGACCAGCTCAAAAGTCGTTAACGTGTTTAAACGGTACGCGAAATTAAATAAGCATGTTTACTGAAATATTTGTTTGCGTTGAAAAGCTCATTTGTTGTAATTAGCATCGTTTTGTATGCCGAACATATATTAACATGCGAATAACTTTATGAGTAGGCTACTTATAGGTTACCTTAAAATTGCAAAAGAACTAGTGAGCAATTAGCTTCCTATGTAATTGTATTTGCTCAAGAACTCAATACATGAAGGTAAGCATGCTATTAAAAACCACATCTGCGTGTATATTTACCAGTGAAGTGGTCTTTATACCACTTACATATTTATGCATATGGCACATAATCAAAATGGATACTACTTCTGTAAGCAATTACTCATTAAATTAAAAAAAAACGTTGCCCCACTTCGGGACTTTCTCCTGTAATGTGGGTGCGGTTTACAAACACCCAGACTCGGACATGTGCGGAGATGTTTGTCCCGTGCGGGAATCGATCCCGCAACCCTTAGCGCGGCAGTCCCACCACTTAGCTACTGCGCCAATCAAGACGTCGTTTTTTACTCTCATTTCAGATTTTTACACAACTTTATAGAAATATACTAGTCTTCCAAGTTAATTTCTCCGTGTTGGAACTAAAAATAAGCATTCTATGTTCGGACAGAATCCTGACAGGGACTTGTCTGTTAAACCTGCCGCCAAATGTCGCTCCAAATAAACGGGGCTTGGCGTGGCGTCTTCAAGTTTAAAGAGCTTACTCCCATTGGGTCGCAGAGCATTAACATAGAACGGCACAGGTAATACGCAGCGACAGGCAGACATCAGACAGTTTGATGTTAAGAAGAGCGTTAATGCTTTATTTATAGAATGGGGGGACTGTAAACAAGTTAGAGTTGTTAGTACTTTGGTTATCATTAGACTCTTATGTCTTATAGTTGTATCGTTTACGTTATCTGTAAGACGTCAAGCCGGCAAGTGCGCTTAACTAGAATGATTAGGTACCGAGTTTAGGTGCATTAGTAGATAGTAGGGTTATATTGTCATTGTTTTTCGGTGGTGTCGACAGGTGCTTAACTGTGCATGTCAACCCTAAATTACTTAAAAAAATCATCTAGTCACTAAACTAAAATTTTAGGAAAGTATTTCTTAAAATACGTTTTATTTTTAGCAATAAAAAGTGTATAGTGCACTAAAAACAAACTTGCTTATAAAAATTGTCAGTGTTAAACAATTGATTAAAAAATTATAACTGTCACTGTCGGTTACAAATAAAAAAATAGAGATGTCATAAACTTAAGAAGTGGTTATATTAAAACACATTTTAGCATCGTTTAAAAGTAAGAGGGAAAATTCCCACACCAAAAAGACTAAGATATCGCACTAATTAAGAAAAACACTTAACAGCCACGAAACAGGTTTTCGAATCAACGCTAAGTAATTGCATTGAAACATAAAAGATAAGTTGGCAATATATTTAATCATGCACGGCGCGTAGAGCCTATTACATAGTAGAATATAGCCACCCCGAATATCCGGACCGCCAACATTATGATAAATGATTGTGCCAACATAAAAATTATTGGGATCAACGTAGCTTAACTCAAGGTTAGAAGTTATGGGGTTATGTGGGGCCTATTACTCTTAGTAAGTGTGTTGATAGTTTTTTGTTAAGAAAAGCTTAAGGTCCCTATGTAGACTGTGCTATATATATTTAAAATCAATTCAATTTGCTAAACATAGAAACAATCCTATCGTAACCTAAAATTGTTACCAAAAATATTGATGAATGAAGTCATTTTAAATTATTTCCAAATAATAATTGTACCTAAATTATTTTACATAAATAATACAGTTTACTTCAAATTGTTTTAAATAAAATGCTTATGTAAATTAATCGACATGATATTGATTACCTTACCTGTAGTGCAAATATAATTGAACCAGAGTATAGGATATCAGATATAGGTTATCATTAATCCTTATCGCCTATTGACATTCTATTGCTTATACTACCTAATCCTAGCAAGATTGATAGGTTCATAATTTTAATAGGTAATACCTGCGAAGTTTGAAGTACCTAAGTACACTACCTCTTAAACCGACCAATAGAAAACGTGCAAAGAAGTTCCTTAGCCAATTATGATCACGGTAACAACATTCTAAAGCTTCCATTCGCAGCTACGAGTGTAGATACGACAGGTCCCTTGAGAAAATGACTGTAACTACACAGCGGCTAGGACTTCGAGCAATAGCTAAAGTAAAGTGGTTAAGGTTTTAGCTAAAAGACTTTCTGATTTATTTTCTTAGGATGCTTCGTTACGCCATAATTACGCGTACACGCTGTTGAAAAATCTCTCAGGTGTGCCGGTTTCCTCACGATAATTTCCCTTACCATTTTTAGCAACTGATAACTAATTTATAATACGCCTATGAATTCGAAAAGACATTGGTGCGTGCCGGGGTTTGAACTTGCTACCTTTGACTTGGCAGTCGTACGGTCATACCACTCGGCTTTTATTGCCCCTGTCGGACCCACGCCAAGCTCGTCGTCTTTTGCGACTTGCTTTCGCAGCAAATGGAATGGTTTTCTTAATCGACCCCCAACAAACAGTAATTGCTTAATTATCGTCTCCCTATCTACCAAGTTTTAAGTACTAGGTACCTACATTAAACAAAACCTGACTGTAGCTACCTAAATATGAATAATAAACACACGAAACTCCAAGTGTCAACGACAGATCATTAAATTATCACGCATGTGTGCCTCGAAGTTGTTAAGATGTAATACAAATCATAAGTAGATTCTACAACTGCAGGATAATGAGAGACATGGCACTGAGATTTAATTTTCTTAATCATATAAATACTGGCTAACCCACCATGCTATTTAATTACAATTTCTCGGTTTGTTTGGCTCGTTTGAAGTTACTTTAATGTTCTAAAAGTTCGGTAGAGCAATTGGAAGCGTCCAAATTCCAAAATATAATATCACATCACGCCTGTATTGCCCGAAGAGGTAGGCAGAGTACCTATAGCAGACCCACATTTCGCCAGTTATTTATGTTATAGGTCCGACGTCGAGGCCGAGCCTATTGCCATCCACTGGGCACAAATCCAGACTCCGTGTCGCTACTGAGAATTTTAATTAGAATTACCTAATAGGTTTCCCTGACGGACTTTACACTTGTGATCACTAGACAAGCGACTCAGACAGGTATAAAACTATTCATTATCAGGGTTATCATAATATTATAAATCTGAATCAGTTCCGAGAATGTGTTTAACTCTTACATTATAAAATAAACAAAACAACAACACGTAGCAGAATAGATCGTTGTTATACATACATCGGGCTTTATCTAGATAAGTTTATAATATGGTAGAATTATTAATAGAATAACACTACTTACATATATATTTAGTTTTTTTAGGCTACTCAAGCATTAACTGTATGTGATTTGGTGTTACTCACGATGCGTTCCTCAGGTTAAGTTATTCTCCGTAAGAGAGACACAGGGAATAATTTTAGCTATCTCTTCACTAGAATGTATCAAAATCAGTGCAGTAGTTTTGCAATAAAACATAACATACACACACTTTCTCATTTGTTATTTATCATCGATATTTGGTACAACGTCTCAAGGTTATATGTTACGAGAAACGCGAGAATAGTACGCTACGTGCAAACACGATAACACGAGATGAGGCCAACGACACCAACTTGATTACTACGCCGATAAGATAAATCTCTGTATTCGGTCGAGTAAGGTAACATTAAAGCAAGGGTTAAGTATAATTATTTCTATCACTAACGCGAATATCAAACATTGGAATAATACCGTTTTCGGATTTTATCGCAGTTTTAATAGTTTTTTGGTCCCGACGCGACGTTTCGAATCCTTTACAGCATGCATGGTCACGGGCAGTGTGCCCGTGGACCAAAAAAACTAGTAAAAACCGTCAGAAAATCCGTAAACGTAGCTTTATTTCAAGGGTTATGTCGAATACTGTTCGTAAATCAGGGTATAATTAAATTCATACAAAACCAACTTATTTTAGAATACATACACGGTTTGTTTACTGACTCGCTGAATACATTGAACGCTTGAAATGGTTTAAACAAATAGTATTTCTGTCTGATGTTTATTACGACGAGACAGTAACATAATGTTTGAAGTGTGTTCCGCGCTTTACCCACTCGTTGTTAAACACACTATGGCATTGGAATTAAATTATTTTTGATGTAGGTAAATTTAAAAGCACAAAGGAGGTATCATGTATGTACTTGTTATAATAAAAGCACTGAAGGTCGATTGTCGTCGTTACACTTATAGTTCCCGTCACGTGAAAAGAACGCTACCATAAACCGCTAACAGATTTTTTTAAATTCCAGTCTCGTCTAAAGTGTTACGTAACTAGTAAAGTATTAATGATTCTTCAATAAAACAAATACACTTCATTATAAACCACAATAGCCTAGGACCATAAGAAGCGACCATATACGAGTACAAACACAGTCGCTGTCTGTTTACGTGACGGGAACTATACAAATATTTCTGGGGCAAGACCTCAAAGATTTGTTAGGAATTACCTTTATTTGCATGAAAAATGTGATGCAGGGCTGAACCATCTGTAGGGGCCCATCAGGGTCGAAGCCTACTGGGGCCAAGGGTCTGATTCCGAAAGGAAGACTCGGCCCTGGTACGAAAGGCAACGAAGGAACAGGAGTGGGTTTTTAGTCAGTAAAAGTCTGACACTATCTCCCGCTCCGCCCAAGAGCGGGGGATGTCATAAGATGATTTTCCTACCGAAAAAAAAAAAAAAAAAAAAGGGCTGAACCAAAACTATGGCTTAAAATTACGTGAATTGTCCTACAAAACTGTTACAAACGACCTCGTCCTAGGACGCTAAAATATGAACTTAACCCTTTCACTGCCAAGTGCAATACATGTGGTAGGTACACATCGATTCTTTAACTATTGTGTCTACTTAGCGACAGTCAACGTGTTAAAACTACGCAACGCATTGAGGCACTTGTTCTATGATTTCCGATTTGGTACAAGCTATACCAGACTCAGCTATTACTCAAAGGTATGATAACTTTTATCATTCCTTCGAGTAATAGCCGAGTCTGGTTTTGATTATTTAGGTATGTCGATGGTTCAGGACAGGCTTGCGTCAGGCAGAGAAGGGTCAGGGAATTAGACTGAGACTGGACTTACGGTGGGAAACCCAAGGAGTCAAGGTATTTACAGTATCATAGACTAGACTGACAAGAGAAATGCGGCGAAATTAAGTAGGTAATTAGAATTCAAATAAAAATCGACGAACTTAAAATAAATATGTTCAACATAATTATGTTTAGTTTCCCTAATTGTCAATACTGTACTAGGTTTAATTCATCAATTATGTGACACCTAACAATAAAATACACACAATATTTCTAAATTGTTTATTATTGATTTAGTAATTCACTTTCATTATTTAAAGTTGTATAAATACCTAGTATTTTATTTGAACAGGTTAAACTGTATCTACAAGATAAAATAATATTAAAGTGTAACTGTTTAAAGTAAAGCAGGGTCAAATCAGTTAAGTCCATAATACACAACAAATTGATTACTTATAAATTAGGTACCTATGTAACAGTAAGTAATGGTCTAGCTTACTTATTGGTAAGTACAAAATTACTACATAGCTACATTACAAATAACTAATTTTGTGTTTAAATAGAGAGTATCTTTATTTATAGTGTTATACTGTCAATAGACATGTATAAATAATAATCAATAAGGATGGAAATAAAAGCTAAGAGAATGCTAACAATGCCTTTATTAAAAAATAGTATTGAACCAGAGAAGAAATGTCAATAAAACATTAAATAACTTAGACCTATTATCTCTTCTATAAACAAATACCTAGTTTCAATCAGAAATAAATACTCTGTTTAGAATTTCAAATTTTCAAATAAATTCAAATAGGTGTTGTTGGTCTGATATATTCGATATCACAGATTATATATAACATGCAATTTATTATAAATTTATATGTTTAAGTAATACAATATCATAAAATAAGAGACCAAATTTATAGAAAAAATATTTATCATTATTAGCAGCGGATGTTAATTAACAACTGATTATCCTTTTTCATGATTTATATTTCAGTGAATAATTAAACACACTTGTTTGCAGGAAGTTAATTATCAAATTAACATTAAGTACCTACATATTTTCCTTACTGAATTAAATCAATTAACTTACTATGTGACGATGTACGAGATACTGATGATGATAGACGACGAACAAACAAACCAAATCTTAAATTTATTTTCTATGCCACTTGTTTTATAAGACACAAAATGTTTATAAAATTTAAAGTAATCATATTTCTTTGGGTATAGTAAATGTTTGTGTTATTAAAAAAATTAATTAATTAATACTTGTACTACTATATAAGTGACTAAACTATTATTGAAATGGCTATACTACAGTGTCTGTAAAATGAGTAAACTCTTTAACATGTAAAAATCTGAGTTTATTGTATTGTTTACTAACAAATCAATTTAATAGGCCATATCAGTCAGTGAACTTATAAAAAAGCCATTAAACTATAAAAAGTATTTTAAGAATTCCATTTTCAAATATAGTAGTCATCAGCTAATTGTGAAAGAGGATCTCAGTATGTAAATCACAGACACAGATGTCCCATGAATCATGGGATAAAGTTATCATAACATGTGTGTCCAAATTATAAACACAATGTGGTCTCCATGCTGTAACAAGACTGACATACCATTTCATAAATAAGTCTTCATGTTTATTTTTTTGGGGCCACCACATCTTTTAAACAATGTTTGGGTTATTTAATTTTTTAATAGTCAAAAGTGATTTTCGTTTTAATTATTATGAGATTAAGTATTTACAAATGTTTTTAAAATAATCTGAAAATGTATAAATATAGTAATTTGTTAACTATGTTCAATACCAATAACCAATCTGTAATAGTATGAATGTATAGTTCGAGTAAACAAAATAATTAAAAAAATGCAGTTGCAATGTAAGTTCTCAACAAAATTATTTGGACTTACACTGAAACAGTTATGCTGCTAATAAATATCATTAACAAGCCTTATCAACAGCTATAAAAGCGTCCTTTCTTAGTACAGTGTTTATATGCAATTTTATTGCATCCTACTTATACGGAGCTTCGTAATAATTCGCCAAAAGTTATCATCTGGCGATAACCTATGAGAGACGAATCAATTGAACTTAGACACATCAAATGCTAACATCTTCGGCATAAACAATTCATATGCCATCATAAAAAGTGATAACATTCCAGGATAAACCACATTCACAAAACCTCGTAAATCCCGATAAAACCTTAAATATAGAAGGAAACATAAAATAAATACATACCCTTATAAGTACAACGAAGATATCGAGTTATCCAAGTGTCCAACCACGAAAACCATTATCACGAAAAAAACACACAATACACAGTTTCCACTAGCACATTATTATTAATAAATTGTTTAATCCACACCCGCGCAAATGTTAAAAATCAGTTTCTTATTGACATAAACACAAACTGAGCGTCCGCCATATGCAGGTACGTTCCGCACATACGAGAGTGTAAAAATTTCGTCCGGCTTGTTCAAAACGTTTATGAAATGTCAAGGATTTTAGCCGAGATCTTGTTAAAAAAATATTTTATAGTAACACTGTTATCAGTTCAACATATAGATAAGACACTATTTTATACTATTTTATTGAAGATAAACGATACAATACTACCAAACAGAACTATTTTCATTTATTTTATACATTAAATAGTGTACGAGCTTGTAGATAAAATGGAATGGTCGCTATCTTCCGAACGCTCGTCGATTTGCATTTCACTTCACTCTCATGCAGCGACCGCTCCAACTTCACCGCGCTACAATCCCGACGAGCTTTGATTTCGATTTACGGAAGAGTATAGATGCCTGTTAGAAAAGGATGGATGATATTGTAGTCAACGGCCTCTGTGAACTGTGAAGATACTGCGTGAAACGAGCTATTATTTAGTAGACTGTGGCATTTTCTCGTAGCACTGCTGTAGACTGTAGTAGTCGTAGAACTAAAATGAAAAACAAATTATTAAAGAACGTTATATTAACTTTGCTAATTTATATAATTTTATTAGGCAATTAAGTATTATAATTTATTTATACTGATTAAACAGAAGACTAGGTAATTAATTATTTTCATTTTGCGCATCTAAATTTAGTCTCTATTTAAAACTTATTTAATTAACATACAGTCGTTAGGGTTGTCAGTAATCAGATATGACTCTCAGACAATTTGATTAGGTTTGCAAATAAATTATTCGTCTCCGAGACATTAATGAAAAGCATAAGATACGCTATTTCTAATGGTAGTACAAAGAATAGGTAGGTATTTTGATTATATTTACAAAGATATCTAAATAAATATTCCTAATCCTAAATAGCTACAGGTTTTCAATCAGAGTAGCTTCGTAAAATTGTTAGGTTAGTACCTACGGTATTATGAACTCTTTTCTCGAATAACGTATGTTTGAACATTAGGTGTCCATAAAACATCCAACCAATCCCTGAAAGTAGACTGTAAGGTTTACGCGTTCCAGATATCTACGACCTGCAATTCATATATATTTTTATTAAGACATTTATCTAAGACTTCCCTCGAATTCACACTGAAATAACAAGAAAACGTTCCGTATGTCAGTAAGGAGCTCCTTAATTCAGCATTTGCAGCCAATAACCGACACGTGGTGGCACTGGCTAGTGGGACAAATATCCCCCTACTTGCCATATAAGCCGTTTCATATTGCTTTATTCGCGTCAGTATGACGCATTTTCAAGAGACATTTTACTGTCTTTGTGGTATTTTGTATTTTAGAAGAAAGGGTTGAGATGTGATGTAAAACATGGGTGAGACAGCATTTTTACTGTTTCCATGATATTAATGTAGGTATCTACAGTTACAGTAGGTACCTACGACTTAATTTGCAGCTCTCTTGTTTTGTCGTTTAAGATTTTTAACCGACTTCAAAAATGGAGCAGGTTCTCAAGTCATCTGTATTTTTCTTTTCAAGTTTAGTGATGTAGGCCATGCCAGCCTTTTTAATAGGGCGTGTTAATTATTAAATGCTTATTACGTCGAGCGAAAAAATTCGTCCTTCAAATGTTTGGTGGTAAAAAACATGAAGAGTAATTCTAAAAATCCCTTTGAAAAGAGATGAATTTACAGTGGATAAATCTGCGCTTCAGAACAAATAAATATTTAAAATTTTAGAATGAGTAACCAAAGTAACACAGGGCCTTCTTTCTCGAAACCAGAAAATAATCTCTACATGCAGAGAGATTCGACTATACTTTGGCTTCTCCTTTATTTTTAGAGTAATTTCTTTAGGTCCTTCCACTTGTGAAAAATTGCGGTACGTCGTAAAAACTGACAAAAAGGGACTGGTTATCTACCACACAGGGGATTGTAACCTGCGACTCGTGTAGAGAAGGTAATTAAATTAACTTTTGGGCATCTGTATTCATTTCGCTTTAGATTCGTTCATCATTCTAATAGCCTACGCTATTGGGTTCAATATTGTAACATTTTCGGCCAATTGGTATATTTGGCGGATACAGTTTCGTCAGTTCTAACCTTTGTAAGTACCTAAGTAGTTAGTCATTAGTAGCCTTTTAAAGATCCCTGAAGCTGTGTGAACTAACGAATTACGTATATTTGCTATGAGGTTCAAAGAAAGGGTAATTTTAAAGGGCCTTTTTGGGCAGTCATCCCCATCAAAACCTTCTTAGTGGTTAGTTTATGATTTGCTTAAAAATCACGATCAAACTTTTTTTTCACTCAATGTTTATTTAAAACATTGTTTAAGAACCTCGGAAAATGCTGTACCGACAAGTATGTACATTAAGAAAAGAATATCAGTACATAAATAACATGATATGGAAATAATATTATTGTTCTCTGAAATCTGGTTCACATTGAGTCATACTTAAGTGACTGAAGTAGTTTAAAATCAGCGCAAACACCTGTCTTGTGTCTGGCAAATGTTGAACTAGACACCTATTCAGAACGATGAGGCAGACACTAATTTTAGTACAATGCGGTAATAAATGTATTACAGTAATGTCTTGACCAGTTTCTGAATAATCTACCTACGGTTATTCGTACAGACTCGACATTTCATGAACATTTCGTATAATATACCTATCCATGTTACTTAGCGTTATTCTTCCTGGTAGAAACGATTTGAAGACCCAATTGGCTTAGTGCCTAAATGCTTGACCTTTTGCGCTAACCGTTGTAAGTTCAATACCTACGCGAATCAATTTGTGTGACTTATTTTTGTACCCAGTGTCATTGGCACGTTAAGTTTCCTAGAAAAAATTCCAGTGTGTGACATAGATTAAATATATTTAGGTAGGCACTTAAATTATCTTTCGTACTATTCTCAAATTGATGCATCTACGAGTATTCTATAGTTATTCTCGTGGCTATGACTCCGCTGCATTCCTGTCATGTCGAGTGCGTACCTAACATGGCTATTGTGTTTATGGCGCCCATGGGAAATATCCGTCTAGTTACCGTCTGCCGCTGCCGGCTAAGAGGCGCAGGCTGCGGAAATAGAGGTTTAGGGTTCAGTTCCTAGGGGGCTTAGGTTGTTGACTTGAGTCAAGAGGATTCTTTCTTTTTTTCTTGATTCTCTCGACGCTCGGCTTTTGTTTGTGGCTGAGGGTAAAATTGTGATCGATAATATGGTTTTAAAAAGGTTACAGGTCGGTGGAAATATTAGTATTAGTAGCGTTCCTTAATAAGGCAGACTTGTATAATAATGTATCTAACATTGTTATCTTGAAATCTTAACGAAACGATAAGATGAACTCGACAGATTCAATGGGTCTGAACTCCGACCTTATAACAAAATTTGGAGGATGGCTAAAGGTCGAGAACAGTAGCGGAAATGTTGTCCTAATACCTAATATGCAAGCCAAAACTGATAATAAAAGCATTAAATCATGAAACAGATAACTGAAAAAAAGCGATAACAATACATATTTTAGTATTTTCGTCCTTGTTCTTAAACGCGTTAATTTAGTGTTCCAACATTAAAAATTTAAAACTAACACAAAGCTCGTACACTTCACGTGACGTGTTTCATAACATTTTATTACATATAAAAGGTATAGCACATACAAGGAACGTCGCAATTGTCCCTGGGGCGCGGCGGTACAACACACTGCTTCATAATTGCATTTGAAGCCCCCTTCTACCAATATTGCCCGCACTTTGCAACGACACGAACTTTACTATGCATTTGTATTTGGGCATCGCAATTATTTTGACGCTTGAGAGCCCATTAAAGCGGGGTATATAAATTTGAAATGTGTCTATGCATTTTTAAATAAGACTGGCCGTAAATAACTAAACAGTATCATCCATAACAAAAACTAAAATAAGGATGCTTCTCATTACAAACCATAGTTCGAAATTCAAACGCATTTTTTTGTTAGTCGCAGTGATATAAAAATATTTATTCTGTGTACAAAAAAGTGAAAAAAGTCATAAACATTAGTATTCAAAACAGAAAACTGCTATACAGTGATGTAAATACAGTATACAACGGTTTTCATAGATAACTCCGTGTGCTCGATGCTTTATGTGCAACAAGCGAACGCGACAAATGGAGCGTGATATGTGGATAACCATTTATATTGTAAAATAAATTGTGTGGGTTAAATTGCATCAGTGTCGCTATATATGTGTTTTGTTCAATATTAAATGTTATACTGTTAGAAGCGACATCGTCCGTAATTGTTATTCCTTGTTTTGTACAACGAAAGTCACTTGTCTTTTCAGTTATTTCAACCGTTGTTATCATAACATGATTTATGATTTCAAAGGTGTCACTAGCTGTCATGTCCAATATTATAATGATTCGGTGGCATAGTGAAGTAAAGTGGTATGACCTGACATTTTGTCATTAAATATAGTTATGGTTACTGAACTTTAGGTCATGTCCTTTCATTTTCAAATCCCAGGTAGAGCAGTGTTACTGGATTTTTCCATTTGCAAGTTCTCAGTAGCAGCACCGAGTCTGGATTTGTGCCCGGTTGGCAATAGGCCCGCCCCCATTTCATTGGGGCCTATAACAGAACTGGCGAAATGTGGGTGTACTCTATGTGTACCTCTCTGCTTACGCCTTCGGAGAATGCAGGCGTGATAATATTTTTTTGGTAAAGATTAAGAAACACCTTAAATGGTATGGTGCTTCTCTACCTCTTCCTCAAAACCAGGTTGATACATTTTTTTGGGCAGATAATCTATCTCTGTTGCTTCGTCAATATAAAGTATGATGAACTCCAAATCTATTTTTAAACAAAAAAACCATGTATGAAAACAGCAGCTCCTAAAGTTTATTTTTATTTTTTGCAACAAGCTGGTTTTTCCGCTATTTCACAATATCCGATAAGTCTCGCTCCCTATCAAAGCGCTCAGTCACAGGCCGCGACCTGCGACGGAAAAATACGAGAAAAAATCAAGTAATTAGGAGAACAGCCGCCGATAAGGTCGCTTGATGAAAAACTTGAAAGAACCCTTATTAAGATACGTCGCCAACATTCGGTCTTTGCCTTGATGCTAATCGATTTTTATCTCTGCAATCTTGATACTTAATTTGCTTAGGTTTCGTCAATGTATTGACGTTGAACTTAGGTATGTATTTATGGACTTATTTTTGTTGCACCAATTATATTTATAAAAGTAAATGAGTGGAAAAGTCTTCTTCGGTATTCACATAAAGTTATTAGACTCTTATAAAACAGGTCATGTTTCAAAGCTTGTAGACTATGATTTATCTATATTTATTTACCCTTCCGATACAAGTTGTAGTATGTTGGTAGTTTTGAAGTCAGAACATTTCGATAAATATCCTAGTGCTGATATTTAAAAATATAAAATTTATATTACGATAAAGAATCCAAACGGATTTCAAATCATTAGACTTGAAACATCCTGTAACTTACTAGACGGTTCAGATTCTTGCTGCACCCGATCTGCTAATCTGGGCCACACAACCAACGCCGACGATAAAATAACATTAACTTAATGACACTCATATCCAGGCTATTATCACTAAACCCGCTTAATTTAAACAAACACATGTCATAAGAAGAAATACAGCCAACTTAAAATTCATCTACCAGCAGCTAATGTCTGGAATGATTTGGTTCAAACAATTTAAATCACTCTTACATGCATTAACGCTAACTGAATAGGAACAGATAACTTTATGAGCCATTAAGCTGGTTATAATGTTATGTAGGTACTTTCAACTGTAAGGAAATTAGTGTTAGCAAATTGAGGTATTATGTAAATTGTGGCCTATTCTTTACCGGAAACACGTCGAGGTTTCTGCTACTCGACGCGGTAAATACAAGCGATAAGAAAGACGCTTTCTACAAAAAAAAGGTTCAATGTTCTAAATTAAGTAAACCTATCTTTATTCTTTTGTCTTGCATAGTCCATTTAAATGCTGATTAAACTATTGAAGGACTAAAATTAATAGACTTAAAAAAACAATGCTATTTCTTGCCCAATTTCACTAATTGTTTTCGTGAGTTCTCATCTACAACGCTTATTTTTTGTTTCTACCATTCTCCTGCTACTTTCCAGTAATCTTTTTAAGTCAATCGACCATTTATTTCTTTGGTAATACACTTTTTATCCCCAATATTCAGTTCTGCCACAGTAAATACAGAACTTCTGTATTACTGTGGTTCTGCCTTCCTCTCGCCATGAAAGTGTAGAAAAGTGGAGGTTTCCTCTGCTTTTAGATTCTTGTCTGAATAATATCTTAGTGGTTTCAAACAGTCAAATGGATTCCCTGGGACACGTTGCTTCCTTGCCTTGGTAGTGTCATCCTTACATGGTTTTAAATAATTCCAGTCCTGCTGTCCTGGCCCGAGTCAGCTTGTCTTAAAAATATGAAGTAAAAAATAGGTAATATTAGCCATGATTCAGTACCTTCGACGACCTGATTGGCGCAGTGGCTAAGCGATTGGACTGTTGCGCTAAGGGTTGCGGGTTCGATTCCCGCACGGGGCAAATATTAATTTGTGCGAACCGCAGATGTTTGTCCCGAGTCTGGGTGTTTGTGTATGTGATATTTCATGTTTGTGTCAACCGCACCCACGACACAGGAGAAATTCCTAGTGTGGGGCGACGTTTTTTTTTAAAAAAAAAAAACCTTATGTTCGGTTTATGAAACCCCGAAACTCTTAAAGTTTCGAAAGCTTCAGGTTGATCCCTGGTCCTGGTCAATGGTATATGAAAAAATAAGGTTCAAATAAGATATAAGCGATGCGCAAGTGACCATGACATCACACCACCTGCAACTTTGCAAAAGAAAATGGTAAATGCTACTTTTATTTTCTAATATTTAAGGTACTAACCTAATTACAAGACTAATGAATCATATTTTTAAGACTACTTACGAAATATAATGACTACTTAGCACAATATACCTAAGTATAAAACACTGTAAACTTAAAGGCAAAATACTTTAACGAAGTTGTTAGTAAGAACAACTGTAAGAATATCAAAAGGGGATTTCTCACTGAACACCAATTAGCCTAGTTGTTTCCAAATTGGAGCAATTTATAGCACGGAAAATAAATACAGAAGTGAACTGTGACATTCAGAATCAGTTTACCAACTGAATTGTATTGGAACGTGTACGAGAGATAGTTATCGGATTGAAAGGGCTTTGTGGGCTAACGCTTCGACTAATCCATCGGATACCAATTAGTTGTTAAATAAACCACTTAACACAAATACGATTTAAACAAATCTATCTATTGTGTGACAGTGGATTCCAAAGTTTGCAAATTTGTGTTCTTTCTTTTAATTTGTTTGGAGCATGTATAGGTACTGCAATAAATAAAGAGTATTGAGTACCTACTGTGCCGTGTGGTATCCGGCCTAGTATTGACCACCCCCTATCCTCCCGTTGGTGTCGTAAGAGGCGACTAAGGGAACATCCAGAAGATGGGCAGCAGCGTTTTCTGTAACTTGACCACCAATACTGCGATCCCCAAGCCGCTTGCCAAGCGTGGGAATTATGGCACCCCCCCCCCCTTCTAAAAGGGGGAGGCCTTTGTAACAGTGGACGTCTATCGGCTGTTGATGATGATGATGAGTACCTACATATTTTGTGGTCATTTCTTTCGCTTCAGTAAAATGTAATACTCAAAATAAAGATTATTATTTTTCTAATCTGATTACTTAACTTATATTATTTTTGTAAGTAAATGATCAGTACTTTATAAGGCTAGTTTTAGCCATAGGCAAAATTTTAATTATGTAGCTGCTATCAACAGGAGAATCATAATATAGAATATGTAGGTAAGCATGAATTGTACCAAAAAGCCAATATAAATTCTCAACAAATTCATCCTCAATTACGTAGATGTTATATTATTGTTTGATACTAGTCCGCAACAAAATTTATTTACATTACAACCGTAATTGCTTCCAAACCGTGATTTGCGCACAAAATTCTGCTGCTGGGCGGGGATTTTCTCAGTGTGATGGATTGCCCTCTAAATACGTTCTCGAATGTCCCACCTTCCTTGTGTCACACTCTAGCGGCGTTATGTTAAGGGACTCCGGCATGCCCTTATACTCAACCATTACGTCATGTTCTGACTAAAATTGATGTAAGTATGACTGGTATGAGTTACTGAGAAATAATTTTACTATAATAGAGACAAATTTTCCATGTACTAGATATTTGTCTTGGGTAGAAAATTCTAAAAGAATTATCGATTAGTTTTATAAGACACTTTTTAAATTGATAATTAAGTTGAGAAGCTATTTTCACTTAAGTGCATACCTTAAATTTATTTCATTTTATTCCCATTAATTCAGAACACTAGGGTAGCACATCTATAAGAACTATGAGTATTCATGCAAATAAATTATCTCAATATAATGCCCGGCCACGTTCCATTAAAACGTACGCGTCAAAAATATTCGGGCCAAACCGCAGAGGAAACAAAAATGGCGGCATGACATCAGCTGCCGGTTGGTCCCGCGCTTTTCACATTTCCCGCCAAATGCGAACATTTACAGGAACCGCATTTATGTCGCTGTCATTCGGAGAGGCCGAACGCCGCGTGCTCCGGAATTGATTCACGGGACAAGTGTGATGGAACAATGCAGATGCGTTTAGCCAGACTATTCTGTAGCTTTTAACGTAACTACTAGTGAAACGAGCTTTGTAAACGGCGTAGGTTTTAACGTATACCTATAGGCTGGATGGTTGACCCACTTTTCTGGGAATTTGTTTGGAACATAAAAGCATTTTTGAGTGTCATGTGCGTTGTGCAGGAAGTAATAAATTGTTTTTAATAAAAATGGTTTAACATGCAGTTTTTAGTTGGTCGAGATTGCCAAAATAAATGCTAACAACAGACCGGAATATTTCTAAGTGTACACACAGAACATACAAATATGTCTGTAACGGCATGTACTATATACTACGGCATGTATATAGTGATATTTATAAACAAAATTACCACCACTAAGTGCCATAGACCAAACTTGCAGGGTCAATTACAGCACCAATCTGCGCACAGGCAACTTAATTACAGCACTCTCTGAAATTGTCTGCCATCACCTAACGGGAAACTCGTCTATAGGCACTTACACTTTATTTAAATAAGCACACGATGTGTTCATATCTCCTTCGAAGTCTGAAAGCGTCGCAGCCCATTTATAAAATGGCGTTGCTCATACGACAGCCTTGACGTTTATCTTAAGTACTCAACTTCTGTCTGGAGTAAAATATAGTTTTATTTGAGCCTTAAACAGCTGAGAACATTCTACTAGACTTTTAAGAGCTAAAGTTAAATGAATATTGCAAAAATCTGAACGTTGAATTCCCGAAATTCGTTAGGCATTAAGACTAAAAAATAATCATTCTGTAGCTACAAGACCTCTGTTCTTAATAGCTTTGATCTTTTAGTTCTCTTACATGTATTTAACCAATGACCTTAAAACTCCTTTGACTTCTGCTGAAAATTTCCTAAAAGACAACCCTTTAACACATAAATAAGAAGCGATCCCACTACAACTCGTTGCCTGCCAAAACCTACGAGCATAGTATCATACTTTATAGAAGCTTTACTATATCGTAGTGTAACTTTGCGTTTGACGTTTAATACAAAAACTCAACGGTCTATTTATTCCTTTATTGTTTGCTGAAAGGACTGCAAATGAGAAACGAACGCACCGGTTTCTGGGTTAGCAAAAATAGCGCTCTGTCGCTTCGCATTGACCTAAAAGTATCACTTCTACATATTGCAAAATAATGCTCAATCAAAATAAGTGTCTCTATTAAAATATTTGCTGTACCTAGCCTAACCAATACATACATACATGGGGTATTATTATTAGTTTTGTTTTTAATGAACGTGCTTCTGAAAATTGTCTTTCAAATAGAACGTACTTTGTTTACTATAAGTTCCTACACCGAAGTATTATTACCAACTAAAAACTATCTAACTTAATTTTTATTTCAGCCAACATTTTACAAAATTGCACCAGATATAAGTAGTTAGGTACCTTCGCAAAAACAATCCATTCTCCTTTGTTTCATTTACTATCTGTACAAGTAAGTACACAGACGAAAGCAATATGCAGTTCTATCACAGTATTTCCATCATTAAACATCTGCCGATCTGCGAACGACAGGGAACGCAAACAACTGCAGTCGTTCCACTATTATATTTCATTCGGTCGTCGTTTTTTTTCATTCCCTGGACTTGCATCACCACCTTAGCCTTCAAAGGCTCGTTTTAATGAAAATTCAACCCATTTTGATATGCAAATTAAATCTATTGAGCGCCAAGGATAGGCCACTGAACAAATATATGGCCATATAACTATAGCTTTTTAAGAGTTCGGCTGGAAAGACTGGTTCACGCGACTCGTTCTTATGTATAACTTTCAAAGGTAGTTTATAAGATTTATTGGAGATGGTTTTACTTATAACTAAACGCCAATTCTCGTTCGTGCAAAACACAAGGATAATAATTGACTTTTCAATTAATTATATTTATTTTCCTGGAAACGTTAATGTCACATTTAACACACGAAAATAAACGTTTCAAACTACCCTACTGTTATTATTTTAACTGTTTTTCAAATGTGTTGACATTGCAGATTCGTTCCAAATTGAACGATCAACAAAAAGAGGTTTATAAGATACTTTTTGTTCGCACCTTCCTCATATTACTTGGCAAACTAGACAGGAATCCACATCTGTTTAGAATCACATCCGAAACATGTCAAGTTAGAACTCCACACACGTTTGCCATCAGCGGCGATACTTGCCGCAAAAGGTCTAAATTTGACTCGTGACTTCGTGAGTCATTTAAGCCGTTCCCACTTTCTGGAAAACAAACTCAGCTTTAGTACCTAAGTGTTAAATTCAGTAGCTTTCAGTATAAAATAGGGTTGTGTGGCGTTTTTTTTTTATGTGTGATCCATATGATAGGGATACGGTTCAGTTTTTTTTACTATAGAACTAATGTCGGTGGCACTGTTGCTAAAAAAGCTAGCAATTAAGTAATATTATAGTTTGTTTATTAACTTATCACACTAATATTATAAAGGCGAAAGTTTGTGAGTGTGTTTGTATGTTTGTTACTTCTTCGCGCTCAAACGGCCGGACCGATTTTGATAAAATAAAGAGGTAGCTGACACCCTAGATTAACACATAGGCTACTTCAACGAAAACATGTAGCGGGTAACACCGTGGGGCGAAGCTAGTAAGCTTAATAAAATGCTGCTGCAGATATAAGATCTTATGTAAGTATGGTGTGTTAAGAACACCAAGTACTTAAATATTTCACGCCATATTTTTATCTCTATAAAGTACCGAGTCATAAAAAGGTCCCATTAAAAACAATGATGACATAACAGCATATTAATGTCAGCTACCTCATTAAGCTAAACGGCCATTTAAACTGTGAACGTTGTCTACACGCGTCAAAAATGTACCCCAAAGTACTTACTCATAATTAGTTTTAAACTTAGGTTATCGCGTTTCGTGCTTCCTTGTGTTAGTTGATGAACACTTATTACTTGCATACCTACACTGTAAGAGCTACAACAACTATTCTTTACTTTGGTAATTCACGTAATTAATGTTTATAAAAAATACAAGTCGGTAGTTAATTAAAATTCGTTGCCAGACAAGGCATAGCTTGGAGCTTAGCTCGTAAAGTAGGAAGTGGTGCCATATTACTTTAAAAATTATCTACTGAATATAGAAGCCAAGACTGTCTCAAGACGAAAGTCTTTAATGAGTGCGTCTTACCCGTAAGGACATACGGAGCCGAGACGTGGACACTGACGATGCGACTGATCCGCCAATTTAAGGTCGCTCAGCGGGCTATGGAAAGGGCTATGTTGGGAGTTTCTCTGAAGGATAGGATCAAAAATGAAGTTATCCGACAGAGAACCAAAGTTATCGACATAGCCCACAGGATTAGCAAGCTGAAGTGGCAGTAGGCAAGTCACATCTGTCGCAGAACCGACAACCGTTGGGGAAAACGTGTTCTGGAGCGGAGACCACGACTCGGTAAACGTAGTGTAGGACGTCCTCCAGCCAGGTAGGGCGACGATATCTGCAAAATAGCTGGCAGCGGTTGGAAGCGGAAGGCCGAAGATCGGGCTCAGTGGCGTGCCATAGGAGAGGCCTATGTCCAGCAGTGGACTAAGCTAGGCTGATGATGATGATGATGATGAATATAGAAGCCTAGTAAGAGTGTTTTATAGCCAATTAAAGGATCTAAGAAGAATGATAATTATAGCAAGTGCATTTCAAATAAAAAGTATGGTGGAGGTTTCAAATTGTAATAGCTCCTACGAAGCTACGGCCATCGCTATAGAGTCTAAGTGAATTTATTTCACAGGGTAGACTGAGATAGTACAGTGTTCAAGGTTTATAACCGATCTAAAAGTTAGCAAAGATCCTAATAGGTACCAGACGGCTGATATCATTAAAAACGACGATATGAAAAGACCAGGCAAAGGCATCTATAAACATTCAGCCAAAAAAAACAGATGATAGTGATAAAACCCTAAAAGAAACAGGCATAAACATTCAGTCAAAAAAACATACCTATATCTACAATGTAACAAAACAAGTACTTCACTCAAACATGTTTGAGAGAACATAAACCGTTACAAATCCTTAGTAATCTTTGCTATGTAGTCCCAACCCTAAGCATACAGGGTGATACGTCATGTCACAAACTGTATGACAAAACAGGATGTCTCGGGGCGAGCCGGGGGAGGCTTTTAAGGAGCGTCTCCGTGTTAACATTGACGGCGCAATATAAGATTATAACAATAGTAACTACTAGTAGCTACGTTAATAGTGACAAGTCTTTTCTGCTTCGTACTCATTTTAATGTTAGGGACTTGTTATTAGTGGTTTGGATTGACTTTGATGCTACTCGTATTCTCATTTTAGGTATATTGTGTAGCTCATTATTCTCTCATACTTGAAATTAAAAGAGTAACTATGGAGTTTCTTGCCGGTTGTTCTCCATAGAAACGACTTTTTGGAACCGAGCAACTAGTTTTGACGTTTAGTAAGTGCTCTTTTATAGCCTATATAAAAAAAAATTATAACCTCCTTCAAAAAACTCAAAAGTGAAAAATAATATATCACATCACTTTACTTAAGCGAAGTGGAAGTGGGCGCCAAATCCCAACATCCATTAAGCGATTCAGAAAAATAGTACTTATGAGAATGCTGCCATAAGTGCGTGGTTCATAGTTTCAAAGCTAAAACTATAAACTAAGCGAACGATTTGGCGCCGACTTCCACTTCGCTGCTATGAGGGCACCTACATAAAAAAAAAAAAGTTCCCGACGAATTGAGAACCTCCTGCTTTTTTTTGAAGTCGGTTAATAAAAACAGTATGACTATGACTATGATTTGTACTGTCTAATGTAATGCCATAAGTGGTATTTAGGAAGAAAACCCTTTTTTTTATTTTGCAGTACTACTTAATTTTATTAAGGATTTTGAGTGACAAACTGTGAGCGTCGTGTTCCATTAGAAGTAGGCATCATAATTTAGTAGTCGCTTAATCTCTTAGGTTGCCTAGCATGTTAGGGTCTTTATGTAAGTCTTTCTTCAAGATGTAGGTAATCTTTTTTTTCCTTCTTTTAGTCTTATAGTCCAATCGACTGAAATCAAAAACCGATCGAGTATCGATTGCTTATACTATCGGTTTTCCTGCTATTTCCAGTTTGTAATCGAATGCGGGTAAATAACTCAATATGTCTTCATTATTTGTTTTCATAACCTGCGCTTTGTTTTCTTGCACGTACAAACAACAGACTCGTTACGACCGTGCACAGGTCATACAACTCGATTCTTAACATAAATGCTCATAAGATAAGTCAGACAGAACAATAGACGATCTAACATGCGACTAAATATATATCGCAGTGATAAATACCCGCTCAGAGTCGCTCAACTGTCGCTGCGAAATGACTAAGCGCTGAAGTTGCTATTTACTTCAAGAATTCTAGCAAACACTCCACATTCCCGCCTAAGCACTCACTGCGTAAAGCTCCTACATTTCATTTAAAACGTTCTTAACATTTACCCGCCACATAACTCACATTTGTCAAGATTTAAAAACAATTTACACAGAGAAAATCTCGGGATCCGTTCGACAATCCTCTTATCTGTGAGACATTCAAATTAAATACCGTCTGTAATGACATTCGCTTTCAATCTACTCGGGGTGGAGAAGGAAGTTCTAATAACATTAAATCGTCAGACAATAACACCCTTGAATCATTGGTGCCAAAGCCGAGTAAATTACATGTCAAATGGTCGGGAATCCAGAAATATTCGTCGATAATTTCCTCGGCGAGCGATGGCCCCCCTCTTAACCGCGTGATGCGACGCCCACCCCCCTCTGGCCTGGTGACAAGGATATCTAAATGTCATTATAAGTTTGAGTGGAGCACGGAATTCCTAGCTGTCGGCTCTAACGGTTTTCTTGTTAACGTTATTTGTTAAAACTCCGAATAGTTGGTAGCTGTTGCTATACTCGTTATATAGTTAATGGCATTGCTTTGTAGGTAAATATTTATATTCACCTAAATAACGTGTTAACAAGGTGATAAATTTCGATTTACGTTTAACCGAATTCAATTACGAGTTCATTTGGTTTTCGCAGAATTATTCAAATGAGTGTGGAAGACATCAAAGATTTAATAATATTTCCAAGAGCGTTGCCTACACGATGATTATATGACTTGCATATAATAGAATGCTATAGATAGGCATAAAATCTTTTATTATTCTATTGCATGTAAGCCTTCTCCAAGACTACTTACGACGATGTTGAAAAAGAAAAGTCAGTGTTTATCAGACAAGTAAATATGTAACTTATCACCCGTTTAGAAAAAGAACCACAAACCTAATTTTGAAAAGGAAATCATTTTTAGAAAATTTTGACCTTTAAATCAAACAAGAAAAGGTTGAAACTTCAACACCATCTAAAACGGACGCACAACGAATTTATCAAACTGTAGATGGTATAAAGTGCACTCGGAGAAATTTTTGCTTACAATTCTCGGCCCAACAGACCTTATGAGTTTCCGAAAAGGGGCTTTTTTATTGTTATGGTCTTACGCGCTACCAGTGAGGGGTTTTTAATCAACACAACAAAAGTACTGCGACACAATGCAAAACGTAAGAATATTTAAAGCTTCAGAAATATTTTATGGATAAGCAACGTGTTTAAGGATTACTTAGGAGTAATATTTAATTTTAAATTAACTTTTCTTGTTGGAGTTTTTTGGCCTGGCTGGAATAACTGATATCAATTAAATGGTTTTTTAATTGTTTACTTAGTATTGTATTCTATGAAGTCATGTTCGTAAGCAGAAATTGACAATTCGATCTTTTTGTCAGACGGTTGAATAGATTTTTCAAAGCATAACAAGAAAATAAAGACCTTACTAAATGAATTCATAGTACGAATATTAAAACGGCAAAACCCTTCAAGCATTAAACAAGAAAATGTTGAATCATCAAAACAAAGCCTTTTACACTCAGTAGCTGAGGAAAATTTCTATTCTTCATACCCTTTTACACAAAAATGTTTGAGGAAAAATGCAGAATGGCCGTGTAACACAGTTGCAGCGTCGAACCGCCATTTATTCAAATTTATACAGCCCGCGATTTCTGGCGGGCCCTCATCGGGCAGAGCAATTTGTAAATGGAACGCTCCAAGAGGAATGATTTACCTCCCGTGGCGACGCATGCTTACCGTATACTAAGTACCTACCTATGTTTTTGTGGACTTTAAGTGTTTTGTTCAGGTAAATAGCTGTTTCGTACAAGTGAGGGACTGAAAAGGATTTTTAGAAAGTACTAACATGATACGTTTTAGGGAAATAGTTGTCTTATATATCTTAGTTGTCTCTAAGAATCATTAATTAAACACAATTTTTGGCAATCTCTCCTTCTATTGGGTAAGACGATCACAGGGACAATCTTAAAACTCATAACATGGGGAGTTGCAAATAAAACTTGTGGGTCATTTATAATAATCACTTTTAATTTATCCACCGACATTACAATCCCAAGTCGATACCAGATAACACTCTCGTATCACAATGTATCACCGACCAAAGGATTTGCTCTTTTATTAACATACTACCATTAAAAGTACAATGTTGCCATGTGAACCATAGTGAACAAGTTAATTAAGTCATTTTATATCCATTTTAATATTTTATTGCTGACAATTGTTTCTCCTCTATTTGATTTTAGATCTTTATTTTTTTATTCGAAAACAAAAAATCTGTGTGAACCCGATAAGCGGCTCGCCAAAGTTGATTTATGATGATCGGCAAAATGATAGTGTGTGGAATCCTGATAAAGGAGAACAGCAATGGGAACCTTTGGGGATTCTAGGCGTAGTTATAGGTTGGACAATTTCTTTGAAGTTATAACAAAAGATACAAATATTAATAAAACATTTCCAGAGTATAGTGCTCTACTTTTTCAGGTATGCGCGTACAAAGAAGTCAAGTGAGAAAGATGGCGCCGCTTGTTGTGACAAAGTTGTATCTACACAACAATAGTAAACGATGTTCAGAACAAATTCTAGGCATTGTAAGTATCATACCTACATAATATTATAACTATATTTGTGAATATGAAAACTTATAAAATAGTAGCCTAATTATTTGTAATTTTTTTCACAATGCTCTGGCTATGACGGACTTCTCCTATTAACTTGGCACAATTCACTTTGCTATAAATGGCTGTCCAGACATAGGGTAGCCACTCCTTGTCTTGACATCTATCCAGCTTCCAAAACAATAAACCAGCTATCTGATTGGTTCAAATTGCACCCGATAAACGACAATAGACTGTCCTTTCGTCCCTATTTTATAGAAGTGACTTACCACCCTACTTTACTTTAGTAAAAAATAAGGGCTTAACAAAATATCTACCTATTTTCTCCCTACATACCTTCATTCATACCTATTCCCTTTTGGATTACACAGGCGTAAACACACCAACCAAAATTAAAACTACAAACAAATTATTTCAGCAAACAAATCGCACATTACGCTATGCTATTTGAGGTTTTAAAAACGAGCTCAACATCGTAACGGCTTTATTACCCGGCAAATTGTCTGTTTACCTTCAACCGAACGCGGGCCATTCACTTCTCTTATAAGTACATAGCGTAATATCTCGCCTGTATCCTTTAAACGGGTAGGCAGAAATAATAGTACACCCACATTTTACCAGTAATGTTATAAGTCCAAATGTAATAGGGGGCGAGCCTATTGCCATCAACTAGACACAAATCCAAACTACGTGTTATTACTGAGAATCTCTGAATGGAAAAACCCACATTTTGCCTAACCTAGATATCGAACCCAAGAACTCACGCTCAGTAATTGCCGTTGAAACAACTAGACCAACGAGACAATCAGCTGTATAACTAATATCAATTTAGAGCTCAAACAGTTGCGGTAAGTAATTGAAGGCGTGACGTCACAGATTCAGACCTGATATGTGACGTCACTTGCGTTGTAAGAGCTTTGGAGGGTAAGTCAGCCTTTACTAAAGCTAGCCTTTGTCTTAATTCATTGTTGTACAGATGTAGATATGAATAGTACGATTCTACAAAGTTGTTAGACGGCGGCTAATTTTCGATCTAGTTTCGATGACCTAAATGTCAAATTGACTTTCACTAGACACAAAGCGAATTAAGTTTGACATTTACGACATTGGGATAACTTTGGCAATGTATTTTAATTTACACGTTCAAAACACAGTCTGAAACGGTCGTGCAATGTCACCATCCAATTATCTGTCGTTTAAAAAACCTAAAAACGAACAACTACTGTATACTTTACTTTTTAAATCGCAAATTATTACTCCCTAATAGAGGTACTGTCAGTAAGTCCACCGTCCATCCTTCAATCAATGTGCAGTGGTTTATTACGCGGTAAATTGTCCGTTTAAATACCTACCCCTCAAACGCCGGCTATTCAAGCTTCGTGTAAGTATACAAATATCAATTTAGAGCTAAAGCAGCTGTGGTAAGTAATTGCTGGTTTGCAAGCTACGCTTTGTCCCATATAAACCACATTTATTCAAATTGAGCTATTACGTTTCATTTGAATAATGAGTTTGTTTATGGCGATTTAATTTTTAATGACACCGGATTTTACTTCGTTTTGCATTTGGAATGTGAATTTGTTTAAAAAGTATTCTAAACTTGATGATGATATTATATGGTTTAAAAAAAAATGAATGCATAGTTGGAGAATCCTAGATTATGTTTAGCTCTATACTATTAATTTATTAAGGGGCGAGTATCTACGTGACTACCGCACAGATAAGTTATCTGCGATGTTAATCGTGCTCGCTTAGGTCAGTCTTATGATGGGTGACCGTTCTGACATGTCACAAGACCCCTCGTACTTCGGAAGGCACGATAAGCTGTTGGTCCTACGCCTGATCTCTCTCCGATCGTGTCGGTCTGCCGTCCCAATGTACTATGAGAGTGAGGGAATAGGGAGTGCACCTGAGTTTGCGCGCATACATGTGCACTATAATATCTCGAGCGTAGTTGGCTTGCCTCAGCTGAGACAGGCCATGACCGAAATTCGATCAGGAGTACTTTTTTATTATTACTTACTTAACTATATTACATTGTTAAGTTAAGGATGTTCACGATGAACCTGGCAACCTCAGTATCTCACCTACCCGCAATACAGTTCAGTTGCACACAACTGCCACTTTTTTTTATTAACTCTTTAATTACCCCATATAACAAGTCATTGCATAACACCCAACATTCCCAAGACTTAATAAGATCTTAATCTTACGACCTAATTTCGCGCCAAAACCAACATCCATTCTCCCCGAAGGAGGCCACATTATTAGACACCCTATCTATGATGAAACATATTAAACGCACCACATAGGGTCCCCATAAATTTGTCGGCGTGCGAGCCATTCATAAATTCATGTCGCTCATACATTGCGTGCCAAGTTGTGTACATAATTGGTTTCGGACTCCGCCATAGTCTTGAAGCATATGGGGCGATGTATGAACATGTCTTGACACATCTTGGGCTGTTAATGTATAAGGTTGTCGACATGTTACAAGCGATTATATTGACTGTCGTTAATTTCTGATATGTTGTTGTTGGAATTGTGTTTGATTTTCTGCTGAAACTTGTACGATTTTGATTGTTAAACGAATGATCAATTATTTATAGGTGAATCAAGTCACAATAGCAAGAATAACATAACATATAACACTAATATTATAAAGGCGAAAGTTTGTGGGTGCGTTTGTTACTTTTTCATGCTTAAAGGGCTGAACCAATTTTGATAAATTTGGTATGGAGGTAGCTGACATCCTGGATAAGCTCATCATCCCAAAAAAATGTAGCGAGTAACAGCGCGGGGCGCAGCAAGTTATTCAATAAAATCCAACTCTTGCAGCATTCATTGAAATTTTCAACAAAATATAATTTCCCATGGAGTAACCGTTTTGGAAATAAAAGAAACTGTTATAACCAGTCACGGTCGATACAAGCACAAGTACAAGTAATAAGCACAAGGTTTACAAAATTAACAACGCGGTCGTCAGCTAGTATCTTTAGGCGATTCTGCTTATCTTAGCCCATTATTGCACAAAAGAGTATTATGCAAATAGTAGGTATCATGTATTTTGTGTTGGTCTTTCTTATACAAGCTCTGAGTCGCTACTGCTTTACTAAAGAAAAACAAAAGAGCGCCTACTTTAGAACATCTTGATACATTGCTACGAGAATTTATTTTAACTTAGGTATAGGTTTGTTTAACTAAAACACCAACAAGGTGTTGATAAAGTTTCCGAATCTGTTTCGTTTAAACATTACATAACCACTCCTGTTTATAATAAAATGGTCTGTTATAATAAGGTGGTAAGCATTTATCGGACCCACAGCAAGTTCATTGACTCGCTTTTCCAGCAACTGAAAGGAATTTCATTAAATATTTTTAATCTGCTTCCCCACAAAAACTAACTTAAAAATTCTTGGAATTCATTTAAATTTTTGCAAATAGCAAATACATAAAATAACATTACTACAGTGTATTTACTAGCTCCGAATAAGATGCTAAACTAACGCCTTAGTGACCCGTTTTCTGCAGTTAAAGTTATTCAAGAAGGCCACGACGCTATTTTTATTTTTCCCAAGCTCCAGATCAAAATATTTTATAATACTGAATATTTGTGTGTTAAGAAGATAGGATATAAGCTTGCGCTGGTTACATAGATAAACTATTCCGGTTTTTCTTGATTTAAACTCCAGTTTTTGAACGTTCCTCGATCATCGTCAAAATTACTCACGAATCTTTAATCAAATTGCCGGCTCTAAAATTGCTTACATCAATGCAATTATGAACCCATAATTCCTAAAGTGGTTCCTTCGTATCGTTTCCATACCTACCTATATCACCAATTTGTGTGTTAAAGAAAGAAAGAAAATAAATCATTACAGTCAATTTGTTTATTAGTTTTTTAATTTGTTACAGTTATAAAGAAAATAGAATAAACAAATCCAAACACGTAAACGGTTTTTACAGAATTTCGCTGAGATTTATGCGAAGATTAACAAGGATTTTAAAAAGGAACCTCAAAACATCTGAGATACAGGACAAAGCGACTACAAAAGAACAAAGGAGGCTATTGGAGTAATATTTGTGTGGTCTTGCTTGCACGAAACCGTCCACATTTTGCGTCCAGAGTCCAAAACCTACATTTACTTTATATAGATAACTTCAAGTTTGAGGAAGCGTTGCCTTTTAATACTGGCAAGACGTTTTGTAATAATAACAAAGATTGCACTAGCTTGTAAGAGGAAGTATTTAATCTTCAAGACAGGTGCCTTACGGGCAAAGTATCAACACAATAGCTTCGATTAATCGCAATTTTCTTGCGTCGTTTTATTCTTTCAAGGCATTTTCTGTTGGATCAAAATTATGGGTACATTTTCATAATTTTTAAAGTCATCGCACATGCTTTCAGTAGCATAATTAAAGTGTATTTCAGCACATTTTAGCCTCATCTGAACATTTTGTTTGATCATAAAAAGTTGATTTCTCTTCAACTTTACTCTTTTCAAGTTCAGAAACTCGTACACTATAAACATTGTTTTCTTCTCAAAGAGATCAAAGTTTTTAATTCGCCAATTGCGGCAGGTGTTCCTAAAGTTATTTGTTTGAAAACTCCCTAACTTTGAATAAATATTTACTTGTTTCATTTAACCGAACCAGCCAGTAAGTTATTCCTTTTGAATCGTTCCAGTTTAATGGTTACAATACATTCTGGAAGTTACCGAAAAGAAAAAAATTATTACAAAGTCGTTTAATTGTTTTATCTTTGGGCTAAAGTCTTGATCCGTATCTAAGGTTCATAATTAAAATGGTTTGCTTGTTCACAAAAGCAAAGGGTAGCGTAAAATCGTTGAGAAGTATTCAAATGCATATATGAACCATTTCATTGCTCCCTGTTGTAATGACTTAGGTAATAAACACCAAACGGAGAAGAAAATGCAGCAGAGCACTGTGGAGAGATCCTAGTAATATATATGAAACTTCTAAATCAAATAACAAATGAAAACGCCACAAATGTTCATAATATGATATTACTAACGTAGCGTCCTCGTAGAAATTTATCGCAACTGTTCCATATTATAATAGTTGGCGCCACTGGGTCGCTTTGCAACAAAAGTCTATTAGGAAAGTTTTGGAACTGTGTCTTAGGTTCCATACAAGCTCCCTAGGGTTGAGTCTGCGATATTTCTCGCTTATTTTGGTGCCTTTGGACTTCAACTGTGTTTTGAAGCTCTTGAAGCTGGACAGGGACTTTATTTTGAGTTTAAGAAAGGTTTTGAAATCCAGGACTTACTAAAAAGTGAAGAAGGTTACTTCTCATGCCATCTGTTTTATAATTTGTTCTATTTCTGTTCCTTAAACCCTAATCACAACTTTTTTACAAGTTTATAATTTATTTTTATATACCAAATTATGTGGATCAAAGACCATAAAAATAATTTTCATTGCTTTCTAATCTATACTAAATTCGTCTGAAAGTTCGCTTTCAGAGATAAGACTGCCTATTGTTACTATTCTCTTGCACAAACCTAATCACTTTGCACAAGCTTTAAAGCTCAAGAATAACTCTGTGATAGAATATGATACTTGAAAAAAATAATCTACCCACTAAAACGTATTTAAGAAAAAATTAAGACTATTTCTGCAAAAGTGTTCCGAACAAACTGGTACCCTTCTCTCAACTAAGCTGAAGATCCGTGGCGGTCACTGCATAAAATATGTATTTCGTCGCTCGAAAGCCTCAACGCGCGGAAGCGACACGCATCCTTATGTGATAACCACCAAAAGTATGAATAAAACAGCTGAAGATCGCGTCTGCTGAAAAATGAGGACCAGCAAATATAAACAGACGACCTTAGGTACTTTCACTTGAACGTAATATCGCGACGTATTGCAAATGATAGTGGCAGTTTTAAATAGCTATCAATTTAATGATTTCTTTCACTTATGCAAATATTAAACATTGAAATAAAACTACTCCAAAAATATCATTACTGAATGTAGATAAGGTAGGTACACATTTACATACATAATAATATACATACATTCGTGGTGCAACTATTTCGTAGACCAGATTCATATAGCTGTCTTATAATACCGCCCCCACACCGCTGCCTAGGTCTACAGAGAATCCAGGTGTGATGATGAATACAATTACTGACTACAATAGAATGTATTTTATTTGTAATTCTGCCGCCAGTCTAATATAGTTGATAGCACAATTCATATTATAATAGCAGAGAAAACCGCACAATAGTCATAAATTCAAAACGTGTGTTTCATGCTCCGATGACAACAGATTGCCGCGCACAACATTCTACAGCCACAGTTCATATTATATCAGCATAATATAGGTACGTAATTATTACATAATATAGCGTACATTATAAGTGGTTAAACAAAAACTCTTGTAATAGTGAAAACAAGTTAGAAATCTAGGAACTGAAATGCCTTTTCACTACCTATACATTTTTTGCCTGAAGCCGTTTTACCTACTAGATGACTTGCTTTAATCTACGCGATATGTTTGCAGTAAGGGCAAGAAAAACGCCTTAAAAATATGCCCGGAAAATGTAGGCTATACAAAAGTTGAAATTTAGTTGTAAAATCAAGTAGTAAATTCTCGTACGCTGAAAAATATGAAAATGCCTTAAAACTGTACCAATTCTATTCAAAAGCGTGCCAAACAGTGCCCATTATCAGCTGTGAGCTTCGACAAAGAAAAAAAAGCTTCAAAGTGTGCCCAGAAATGGTAGAACCGACGAAAATATGTAATTATGAAAAATAAAAGTTAAAATTGTGTTGTAGATAGACCCCGGTCACCTTATTACGGAGTTGTACTAACTTATTTTACTTTTTATAATATTTTTTCTTATGTTTTAAAGTTAGAGGAGGTCGGAGCGAGCCTTGCCATTTTTTCTATCTTATTTGCGTATAAAGTGCAGTTTACGGCAACTTTATACTTTTACTGATAGCAACATCTAACTTCTAAATACGGTAGAGGTTTTATATCACTTTTTTCCGTAAACATCGATCTTATAAAGTTTATCTGACAGTAATATTTTCATAAGATGTTTTGAAGACTATAAAATTTAATCAAAGCTTGGGTTCCTTATTATATATAGTGTTAACCTATTTATTATTTATCACGTAACGTATAAATGGTGTATAGAAATCAAAGCGTCATACCAATAAATTAACGGACTTAGAATTCTTTTTTTCTTTATATACCTATATTTTTTACAATATTACAAAGTTTTCTAGTGCTCTAAATAATTTTATAACAATAACCTTTCTTTTCCTAATTGGCTTTTATTTCTCATCCTTAATTATCTCAAAAATAAACACACGACTGCCGCAAAAAGAAAAATATTTGTGCCGACCTATAACGAGTAACCTCATTAGTGGCGGACTTACCCCAATTTCCCTTTAAAAAGAGAATTAAAGAAACCGTCAATAAACGTTTATGTTATGTTAGAATTCATACATAATGTCTGTATTTACAAAAACTGAGAATTCGGCTCCGATACAATTTTCGGCTTTGAGGAAAATTTAAAAAATATTTATATAACTATAATTATGTGCTTATAATTTATATGGCTACAAATAGCTCAATTAATAACATTAGCATAGAATAACGTTTTTTTTTTGCCAAATCCCAAAAAAAAATAGTTGTTTTTACACCGAATATATCGAATTCTTTTTTAATAAGTCAGCATAGTATACTAATTATGTATTAGAAATAGGTGGTTAATAACTTCTTTTACGTTTTTAATTAGAATGAATATGGAAGATAGAATATCTCTGCTTCAACATTTTAAGACCAAATGACCGTGAGAAAACGCCATATGAAACCCAAGGAACAAAGACCTTTTTATTTCCCGATGTTGCGTAAATAGGATTCTAGTAAAATCATATAATACATTTTGTTATCAGCCATCCTTTAAATAAAACTAGAGTTATATTAAATAGAAAGTTTGATCAAAAAACAAAAAATCGTAGTTGAAAACCTTTAAACCCTCCTTCGATACCAATTTCAAGTGCCTGAACACTTAATTTCTTGCATTCCAACCGCTTTATACGATTAACTATGGGTTACTCATAATGGCTTGGATTCCGGACACGTTGTCTTTCGATGACGGGCAGATTCCAGCTCTGACGACGCTGTGCTCCCGCCGCCATTATGTAGACGTTTGAATAAAACACTCATGTATTAATACAGTGATAGAAAAGGGTTCGTAGCTCTTGCTGATGTTATCAGATAGGAAACGTCCTGAGTTGAAGGATTACATAATTTTATATATGGTAATTACGATTGACGTTCATGATCGTGATTTGAATATTAAAAAATAGTTGTGATCTTGTCCTTGGAGGAAAACGATTTCCTTTCGTCGTGTCACCCTGGAAACGAGTCGTAAGAGTCGATGAACTCGGTTTGGACCCGATTAATGGCAATATTGCTAGTAGCTTCGTCGTCTATTACATGGTACTCATGATGAGTGGGGGAATGTGAGTGGATGTATATACTACTGATAAAGAAAATCCTCTGCTTACCCCTAAAAGATCACATAAATGCGTTACCTAATTAGTTGTTATTAACATCAATCTTATTATTACGCATAAGAGAGCTCTATTATAAATTATAATTATTATTCTGTTAGGCCTAAATCACTTTAGAAGAATGTATAAACACGTAGATACGCGTTTATGTTAATTTTCACTCTGGCTTCCGAACGGGTTGTATAGAAATCGCAAATACTCGCAATGTCAACACAAAGTGTCCCGAACTAAGTTTCCTGCAGGGTAACGTTTTCGGTCCAAAGATCAGAAGCGTGCATAAGTAGTCAAGGGGAGGAAAACAAAACTGGTTGCGATTAAAATAGGATTTTGGAGCACTGTGACGGTGTGGGGGACAGAGAGAATAATATTATGTCTATTCTCTGTATCTCCTCACTTAGGGATTACTTTAGCATCAGATTTTCTAGATGGCGACCAAAGAAAACGTGCTCCTTTAGCTTACTTAACTTACGGTAGGCAAAAAATCTAATTTTGTTTTGGAAATTGTTGCAGCAGTTGTTTATTTTAACTTTATACCTACATATATACTAATATATACAAGGCCTCCCTTCTAAAAGGGGGAGGCCTTTGTTCAAAAGTGGACGTCTTTCAGCTGATTATGATGATGATGATACCAATTAAGCGTTACTAAAAAAATAACATAGAAAAACGTCAATAAAAATCTGAACCATCGAAACAGATTGAGAACTCGTGGAACGATGTGTTTCACGCTTGACCAAATAGTAAGAAGCTTTACTATTTTATTGAATTAAGGAATTAACTGGCACGCACTATTTGGAACGATATAAAACTGCGCTGCACAGGCCACAAACCACAAGTGAGAAGCGACTGCAAGTCGGACTACTCACTTCGTCATAGAAAATTTCATTTTATAAATAATATCTACTTTTACCTAACCCATGATACAATAGTAAAATCAAAAGTTATATTCCGCCATTTTGTATAAAAACGCGCACAAGATGGCGATGAATTTCACGGACAGCATCGGCCCCATGGCTTATCCGCTAAAAATGTTAGTACCGCTTTCCTTAATTTGCTCCATTTTATTAACAATCAATTTTTTGTAATAGCCTTTTTCGAGTAAAATCAAAGTGCTCTCAATTACTTTAATTAAATATCGACTTTGGTCCTTAATTAATCTTTTCTTGTCTGATACTTCTCAATGAATTATATTTAGCAGGGATTTAATTTACTTTCTTTTAACATTTTCCAAGTACGTTATAACTTGATAAAGCAAATATTATTTTTTGATTATAGTCTTGTTTTTATTTAATATTAAACATATGAAATGTTCAGACATAATATATAAAGTTAAAACAACTTTTTTACTTTTACGGATAAAAAAAATAATAAAAGTAAAATAGTTTCATTTCTAAAATTGCTCTGACTGTAGTCGTCTAAAACAAATATTAATTCTACGTCTAGGTTAGCCTTTATAAATGTTACCTTTGACTTTATAAATATTCGTTTTTTATCCTGCGGCGTGAAATGTAACTGTGTCTAAAGCATATTTTTCTTCTAATTAATTTTGACTAGCATTTAATTTAAATCTCGAATTCTTTGAAAATCAAACCAAAGATAAAATGACACTGACATTTTATATTATCCAGGGTGTCGAAGGAGGTGGTAGAGCATATGATGGGCTGGAACATCCCTGAAGAGCATCAAGACTTTGTCCACGAGCACTGGAGGAACTTTCCTGCGGTCAGCAAGTACTGGCACTACTGCCTGGCGCTCATATACACCATGCTGATGGTCATGTCGCTGCTCGGCAACGGCATCGTCATCTGGATATTTAGCACGTGAGTATTTTCCGCGCATTCAAAATTGTTCCAAAAAGGTTTTAATGGGGAAAAAATGAGTTTATGTGATATTTGATTTATCAAACGCATAGACGACAATCTTAGGGCTAGGCGTTTTAAAAACAAGTAATGTAATTTGGTTTTGCTGTTTTTTCGCTGGGTTTCCCTTTGCAAACGTATGAACCTACTTTTTAACTATACATCATACAAATATCTATCAACTTATACTGTTAGCATTACCGCTTAATGTACTTATTGCGTGCTGTGCAATAATTCTCAGATTAATTTCTTAGCTCTGTAATTCATAGGAAAACCAGATTCTAACAGATACTCTATGATATTTTAATGTGAAAAGAAACAGCTTTAGAGCCTTCCGTGAACCATCCATAGACCTCGTTACTTTTAAAATATTAAAGGCCTACTTTGAATAAAACAGCGTTCTGTCTCTTTCCGTCTGATTACGTTCGTAAAAGGATTGACGAAGGAGACGAGACGCTTTTTCTTTTTCACGTTTAAAGCTATTATATAATGCTTAAAAATAATAAGATAAATCACAAGGCTCTCGATCACAATATGAATTTCATTCAATTTATTTGCTTATTTATTGTTAACTATCTACTTCTATTCTTATAACACTATCCCGCATTGTCATTAAAAAACTAAAAACGCGTGAGCTGCAATTCCCCGAACAATATCTCAACCAGTTCATAACCCTTTCGCTAGGCTTTAATTATATTCCTTCTCAACGCTCATCGCAGAGACTAGTAGTTAGTAGTACCTACTTCAATACAAAATGACAAACAAGTATAGGTGGGGAGAAAGCGGCCCATTAAGTTACAAGTTCACGAAATGTAAATGTCTAGCTTAATTGTATGCTTATTAACTATATATTAATGTGGGGCTTTAATTTGATCTTAGTGTGTTGTTAATTAGATACTGCTTACGTTCATTGTTGTTTGGGTTTCAGTAACAACAGTCTTATCGTTATTGAAACTGAATGTGTTTATGGTTTTGGAAGATTTACTAATTGATCGTGGATAAAAGCCATTAGCACACTTTTTAATTCCGACGTTTTCCAATTCTAAATTACCCGTAATCCTGGAGTATTTGAGTATTATAGATAAGCTGTTTAAAGGCTTTAAAGTCAGTTAAGAAAATATAGAAGCCTTCCAATCTTCTCGCAGTCCCGTAGTATCTTTTTTTTTTTTTTCAAAAACGTTGCCTCGCACTATGTATTTCTCCTGTATCGTAGGTGCGTTTCACGAACTTAAAATATCACACACAAAAACACCCAGACTCGGGACAGTCAAATGTGGATCTCACAAATTATTGCCCCGTGCGGGAATCGAACCCGAAACCCTTAACGCAGCAGTCTAATCGCTTAGCCACTGCGCTAATCAGGTCGTCAAAGTATCCTTACTAAATCAATATTAAATTAAAACAGAATGAAGAACGAAAATAAATCCCACAAAATTAAATGAGCACACACAATCCACAATTTTCCAGATTCCAGAATTATCTACATATCCGAAAACATTTTCTAAAATCCGTAATATTCATAAACAATAGCCAGTTTCCAACGATGATGATAAACACAATCCGCATGCCCACCCCATCGAGGGCTATCTTGAGCTCGTGTCAGGAGCAAAGTTCTAAACCGCTCGGCACTCTCTAGCAGTTCGGAAAACGTTTCCGATGTTCGCCGACTAACGTTTTTTTGTGGCCGGTCGGGGCTCCAGTGGCAGATATGATTCATTTGAACTTCCCATTAAGGATCACTTGTTACAATGAATTCTATTTAATCCAAATGCGAATTTCGGAAAAGAAATCAGACACCCCAAGATAACAACAGTATATATAAATATGCATCACAAAGAAACATAATTTCAACAGAAATCATGACAATAACTTAAAGTTGATTACATACATGCGACAAAATTTGGTTAACTTTATTATGTAACGCAAATAAATGATGGTAATAGATAAGCTAGTAGGTTCAAAATACAGAGCGCTAAGCTTCTTTGAAGCACTCAATGAAACGACTAGACGCGAAATTATCGCTAATCTCCCGCTTAGCTCCAAGTACAGTCCAGCGCATATTTATCTTGGCCGTTGTACTCGCTATCTGTGTCACTAGGCGCGGAGCGCTGAGATTTTAGGCCGTTACGATGTTTTATATACATTTTATGTTTTGCAAATGCTTATTCGTTAGACCTACTTATTTGGTTTGAAAGACGAATCGCTTTGTGAGGAAATCCATTCGTTTTTGGAAGCTTGAAGTGGATTAGGTTTTTTATTCAAAGCACATTAATAAAAGCCATTAGATTCGATTAAGACGTGGAGGTACTGTGAAATCTGATTGAAATGCTTTTATGACGAGGTATTATTTTCTACGCCGTAAAATATAGTACGTTTATGTAACGCTTGTTTTCGAGAAAATAAATGGAAGTTTGGTACAGTGTATTGCATATCCACGTTTACTGATACTTTTGTAGCCTAGGGACTAAATTTCGATTCAGTAGAATACAGAGACTGAATACATTTTTCGTGGTTAAAGTTCGTGTATAACGGCTCAGAAGGATGTTCTTCGTCTACATTTCTTAGAATAATGAAGACTAGTCTTAGGTTGAGAAGTAGCTAAATTGACTTTAAACTGATCCAACGTCTTCTCTTGTCTCGATAAAAGTGTTTTACATTTCCAATACTTTATCTATCCTACACTTATTTACTATTTTCATTTCTAGTAAAACCTCTGTAAAATAAATACCTAACCTAACTTTCTGATGACCGTACATACTTTATTTAAATTCACATGTCTGCCTCATTAGCGGGCTCATTACCAGGACATCCTTAGCTGGCATTCTTAACGCCACTGTAATCAAGCCGAGTACTGTCCTTTTAGTATTCCTCGAGCCCAAAGCCTTTGTGACTTACGTTGCTACTAACTTTGTTTTTTATTTTAATTAAAAATAAGAAAATATTTTTTTGGAGCTTGAGTTATTTATGTTTCAGAATTCGTTCAATTACTGCCTTAGATACATCTTTAGACGCCTCCTCGCTATACCTACCTTCTAAAAAAAGTTAAAGAACATCATGTCTTTCATACCTTCTCCTACACATAAAGAAGTCAATAATTATCTCGTATAGCAGAATTACAGCAAAATTCACAATTTCTTTTATCAACGAGCACACAAACTTACAACTACCGCCATTCAACTCCAAACTGTCGTACACAACTTGTAAAACTACCAACTCAAAGTTTCAAACACCTTAGTACGTATGCATTGATTGCGAGGTCCAAAACTGCACGAACAAATTTACATCCATCGTTATCTTGTAACTGAGAACATGTTTCTTGAACGTCAGTAGGTATCGTAGTTGCCGTTACATATTAAATTTTCTCTGAAAATTCACTATCGTAAGAGAAATTAAGCTTTTAGACAGAAGAATGTATTGATTCCAAACGACTGTGTGGTAGCACCTTCTTGTATCTCGTTTATGCCGTTTGATGTTATTAGAATATACATTACCTACTTCAGTATTTTTTATTAATACGAATAATAGATTTATTTAATTACTTTTAATACTAGAGGTAAGAACACATTGCAAAGTCGTCAAATGTCGTACCCACATTACCACCCCATATTTTGCAAAAACTAGTAAAATACCATATAATAGACCACAACTCCTTGCAGTTTTTCAGGCACAATCAGAAACCAAGGTAAACAAACAATTTTCTAATAAAAAAAATGCTTAACACTTAGCATAACATTATATTCTTTTGAGATGACGAACATCTTTAAATTGGTTCAGAAATTCTGTTAATAGAAAACCCAATAAACCATAGAAACATTTTATGGGACGTTTAATCATCTCTCAAAACCACGATGTCTACCTTCAAACACTAAATAAAGTGTTAAAGTATTAATGGCACAGACTGTGAACGTAACTTTATATCAATCGACTAATTGAAACCGGACACGGATGGAATCAGGAAAACAATCTAGTTAATCGTCTGTAATTAACGTAATTCACGATAGGATTTGAACGGACAAACTGCTATTGTGTCTGCGTAGTTTACGTAATTATACAGGTAGTATTGTCGCTGTTCATGTAATCAATATCACGGGTTCATCCGAATCTTCTTCGTAATAGCCAAATGTCTAATGAAAACAGGTTATGGGTAAGACTTCTTGGTGTTGAATAGCCCAAATGTGGGGTAAGTCCATTTAATCCACTATTCTCTGCAGTCTCTTGCCAGTCAAAATCTACAATCCTAAATTATCATCAGTCCACAACATGTTCAGCTTACCAGGATGGCGTTTAAAAGCATTCCGTAACGTGTAAAGGATCAAGTTCTAAATGCAGAGCTAATCATACATATTTCAATTTGTGATCAAAATATGACAGAATGACCTATTATAGGTGTTATACATCCATCACTTTCTCACAACCCAAATGTAAAGAGCTCACGAAATTCGAAAAGCACGTTCTTCTCTTTCTTTTCAGTTCAAAATCACTCCGCAGTCCAAGCAACATGTTCGTGATAAACCTGGCGGTGTTTGATCTGATGATGATGCTGGAGATGCCTCTGCTCATCACAAACTCCTTTTACCAGCGGCCGGTGGGCTACCAGCTCGGCTGCGACGTGTACGCTGTCCTAGGATCCTTGTCGGGCATTGGAGGAGCCATCACAAATGCTGTTATTGCGTTTGATAGATACAAGTGAGTGGGTCCTTGTGTTATTTCTTCAAGAAAAAGGTATAATCTATACTAAAATTATAAAGAGGTAGTTTGTTTTTATGTCATGGTTAAGTAGGTTCTTTGAAACTAACCATCCGATTTTTGAAATTATTTATTCATTATTTAAAATGAACTTTCAGTGTAGACAAGCCATAGCCTATTTTTATCCCAGAAAAGAAAAAGACGAAAACAAAGTCACCGCCCGATTCTAGTAAAAAAATTGAAACAATTTCGGCTTAAGCAGATGCTCAGCATTATGTACCTTCGTTTAATCCAAGCCATGAACAAACTACATCGTTATCAACTGACTTCAAAAAAGGAGGAAGTTATGTATTCAGCGCATTTTTTTTTTATTCTTTAGTTAAAACCTTAAATAATGTTGCAAGCGTCGTCATTAGCAGTATGTATAAGATTGTATTTTTATCCCACAGAACCATCTCCTGCCCGCTGGACGGAAGGGTGAACAAAGTCCAGGCAGCTATACTGATCGCGTTCACTTGGTTCTGGTCGCTGCCCTTCACGATTCTGCCCGCTCTCAAGATTTGGGGAAGATTCGTTCCAGGTACGTACAAAAATGGACTTTAATATGATTGCAAGGAAACTTAAAATGTAAGTTTTAAATAGTTTTAATATTGAGAAAGGTATGTTTCTGGTGTGTTAGTTTCAGAAAAGTAGAAAAATGAATTAAAGATTAACAAAATAAAAATTTAATTAAAAATAAAACAATGCAAGCCTTTCGCGGTACCTAGATGTCCTAGCACCACTATTCATGCCTTCAAAATAACAATTCACAATGAAAGAATACCTGTGCATAATTAAAATCACTTTCGTATTCAATTAAAAAGAAATATCGCCATCGAAAGACGTTCATTATGAAGTCGCGAATAAATTAGACATTAATAAATAATGGGAGTCGCAAATATTAAAACATTCATTTGCGTTGGTATGAAAAGGACTGTTTTATGAGTCACGCCAATTCACGGTAGAAGATTAATTTATTTATATCTTACTAGCTTTGGTTTTGCTTCAATTTTGAGTTAATATTGTTTACTTTTTCTCTTATCGGAATTACTGTTCTAACATGTGTGTCAACGTAGTATTTTTAATATAAAAATGTCAGTGCTTTATTGTATTTCGATAATAGTTTTGCACAGAATTGTGACAATCGTAATAGGTAATACAAGAAGACTTAATCTTCTGGTAGAGATTAGAATTTAGTGAGGTCACTCTTATATTTTTTGCGTCTAAATCTGCATCATTATCGCCTTCTCAACCGCATTACACCGGTTAGCATACAAAACGTGCATTTCGCACCAACGCCTCACATAATTCGAAGCTAACCAACTGATTAACTGCACCAATTGTGCGACAAATTGCACGCATCCGTCGAAAACAGGAGATTACCTCCATTGTATACATGCGGACAGCCGATCATAATGTGATGAGTAATCGAATTTAAATTTTAGGTTAGGGTAGAGTTTATTAACCCTCACACTTGATGGGAACACTTTTTCATAGTGTGTATCGACTAGTATCAGTTTGAGGGTTAAGTATTTTTTTTGACGATTTGATGTTATCTAAACCTTGTATTGTATGGGCCATGTTCCTTTGAGTAAACTTCATCTTTTCTCAAAACCATTATGTTGTATCATAACCCTAAACTGAAACGAGCGTCTTTTAAGGATAGTCACTTACAATTGCAGTATATTGAGTAGATAAATATGCAGTTTATCCGCCTCTATTTTGTTTCAGAGGGCTTCTTGACCACCTGTTCATTCGACTACTTCACGGACGACCAAGACACGAAGGTTTTCGTCGCATGCATATTCGTGTGGAGCTACTGCATACCGATGGCACTCATCTGCTATTTCTACTCACAGCTGTTTGGGGCTGTAAGTAACAATTAAACTACTTGTTCATACGATATTGAGTTCATGATGTCTATAGAAAATTAAACAAGACTGAATAGATAGATAGAACTAGATAATTCATTAGACATTGTTCTGATCTTAATTCTCTTTTAGGTATGTCACAAACAACAAATTGTTGCCGTACCATGTCTAGATATAAAAATAGAATCAAGTTTAAATAAAATATTAGCACCCCATGTTAAAACCGTTTTAGATTTACCGAAATTTCTTGAGTAAAAGTTAATTATATTATCAACAAACCCTAAGATACTCCATACGGTTTCAAAAAGTTTCGACACTCATAAATTAAATACCGTCAAGGGAAGCAGATTGCGTTAAAGTTTTAGCATATATTCACCTAATTATGTTAATAATTTGGGCCTCACCGGTGCTTTAGACTGAAAGCAGCTTGAATTTGGACGACTCGTGTACATTTCAAGGTTGGTACGAGAATAATTAGACAAGTTGAGAAGCCAAGTGCCTCAAAGTGAGCCAAACCGAGACCTAACGAACTTTCAGCCAGAGCTTACGATAGATATATGGGGCTAAATGTTTGTGTGAGGGTACAATTGAAAACCGTTACAACTACATGTTTAAATTTGTGTGTTAGAAGACGATATAACTCTACTTTTACATGTTGTAGAAGGCAATCTTTCTATAAATCCAGAAATTTTTATGCAAATACCACCTTATAATAATATAACCTTTTCGCTGTTACCATTCCATGATACAAAATTAACTCTTTTCCATTAACATATTTGGGAATAACCATATTTCCAACAATTGTGAATTGTCTTCCATTCAATATTTACTCTGTGTATACAAAACTGTTTGATTTATCCCACTAATGTTCCAATTTGCAAGTTTTAACGCTTACACTTTGTCTTTATTACCTGCTCAAGACATGTCAATATAATTAACATTTCTTGAATACAACTATAATTTTATATTATTCCCCTACTACATTATATACTTCGTTATAAACGAGATAATCCCTGAGGATTAGTTCTCTAAGTCTTAAGTAAATTTCTGAAAACATTTTAGCAAGATGAACGCGAATATTCAGGAGAAAATCCGATATTTTACTTAGTTTTGTTTCAGAATGTACAGTAAAAAAATAGAGTGGATTCGTGAAGTTGTCATGAATAATTCTAGTGACGACCGTTAAATGTTAAACCAAAGTGTTACTTGACAGATATAGTACTTGTTGTATTGTATGTTTTCTGAGGACACCCACGCGTTGACTAGATTCGTGTGAGTGTTGATAGGTAAATAGGGCAGGTCATTATGACACGAGCAAAATGAGAACAGTATTGGTAATCTTTATAAAATATGAATATACACCTTATATTATGTATCAATTACCTTTGCCACCTTGAAAGATCTCTTTCAAAAGGCAAGACAAATGTGAATTTCAGAACTCTTCAGTTTTTTTCGATTAATATGCCTACCGGCTACCATATTATTTAATTTAAAGCCTAGACATGTATAGGTCTTCGGAGACAAACCTAGTCTTTGAGGTTAACCGATTAAGAAATTCCTAGTAGCAGCTCATTTTGTCAGCAGGGAATTGTGCCTCATATTCGGGATTTACCGAGAACTTGTTGTGTAATACCATTTTGTCAACCACTTCTGATAAAACAGGCATGATTCGCAAACTAACCTTTAAAACAAACTCCACAAAACATTAACGACCTTACAAATAAACCTATAGCAAGTGATCAGTTAAAACAGCTCTTTCCTGCCATCAGTACTTTCACATTCATGAAGAAGACAATTGTGTAACCATACAATTCCACAAACTTTTATTAGAAAGAAGGGTTAAAACATTATTATAAAATGTAACCCTCAAATGATTCTCTCAAAACTTCGCCGTGCAATCCTTTTGCAAAGAGCTTCGTTTGGACTCCGAGCCTCGAAAGGATCTTCCGTCCTATTTAATTCGGCTTGACCCTAATACCCGGCTGTGATTATTACCCACAGATACATTTCGATTCAATTAACCTATTTATATTAAGGGATCGTTCAGCATTGTTTTTGGATCATATTTGTTTGGATAAGATGACAGGAAAACGGTGTCATTTCTTTGTTATTGTTTTGTTAGAACACATATGTACTCACTTGGGTATCTTTCAAAAGAGAACCATGTTCGAATTGATTTTTATAAGATCTGTCTTACGGTGGAGAAAATAGGTACTCGCAGTAAGCAAACGAAGTGATCCATGCACGTTCCCTATGTATAAGAAGGTGCCTTTGGGTGTAGGATAGTTGACAGCTATTTAATACTTTTAATATGGTCCCGTTGTTTCGTATGATTAGCACTCAAAATTCAAGACAAGGTTAATGCGGTAGCTGATTGCTGATTAGTTTTTGTTTAAAAGGTCGCATCAATTATCCATAACGCAACAGTGACGTCAGCTAAGAGCCTATACACATCGTCCTCCTGAAGAGAAAAGATCAAAGTGAATATTTCCTTTGCATAAAAGTTTACATTGTTAGACATTATTAAGACAAAGGTTCTAAAACTCCTGCAAACACGAACGTTAATGGGACACATCAATCAGTTTTAAATGGATACACTCAGAATTTAAACGGAATGTCAAATCGGTATGTATATTACGTATACAATCATGTGTTTGTATAGTCTTCTTCTTATCGTATGGTTGATGAACAACCTGGTGTCAGAGTTTAATCCGCCTGTAGGCCACTGACATAGCTTTACACACCGTTGAAAAATCTCTCAGGTATGCTGGTTTCCTCACGATGTTTTCCTTCACCGTTTTAGCAACTGATAACTAATTTTATAGTACGCACATGAATTCGAAAATACATTGGTGCGTGCCGGGATTTGACCTTGCGACCTTTGACTTAGCAGTCCAACGGTCATACCACTCGGCTATCAGTGCTTTGTATAGTACAGGCATAGAACTATATAATGGATATAGATTACAGTAGATTATAGTGTATATTTCAACCAAATAGAAGACTGCGTAACAAATGAGTTATAAGATGCGTCAAACCTGGTGTTAACCTGACTTATCATGAACGTGAACTTTTTTTTAAATCTTTATTGATAGTAAGGGAATTTGATCAAACATGATCATGCCATTCCCATGACGTGAAACTTGGGTGGAAGAACTTCTGAAAAAGGAATACACCTCTATAAGGATTACAGCCGTGTTTTATGTATGTATTACATCACATATACTGTGGATATAAACTTGTATTTCAACTATATAGACGGCTCTTACAATTTTGCTGAAATCTTAAATCTATTTAATATCGTCCATGTAGGCACCTAACGTGGTCCCGTACAGAATCGGCTTACAACGTACCTACGCGTAATACGATTATCTTGCGAGGTAATCTCAACCAAACATAGCAATGAATATCATAAAGCTGATCGTATTTTTGCTGTGTTACGAAATATGTATATTCGTACGTATTTTATTCGTTAAAAAACATGGGATCTTTCTATCCTTCTAATGGAATCCTTAGAAGGCTTGTTTATATTACCCAAACGTAAAAAAGCATTTTTGTGTCTCTGTAGCACCTACTGTCAATTGTTTCTTTCATTATGTTCCGCAGTTCTATTTATGGTTTATGTACCTATTGGTTCTAATACACCGATTTTTTATAACCCAAGCACAAATACATTAAAAAAACTGTAGATCTCCCAAACATTTTGTCCCGTGTGGAACCGAACCCCTTTAATGCGAAAAGCCAATCATTCAATTCGACCAATCGCACCATAAAATTCAACGGAAATAAGATTTAATAATTGTCCTAGATATATATAAATTCCTTCTCAACCTCAACGCACTCGAAAACGACGCTCCGACAAAAAATGTCGAATCACTGAAGTTTCAGCGAGGAGCGAAAATTGTTTGTTAAGTTCGTCACCTCGAATTGTTTCGGGATAAACTACCAGAGAAGTTTCCTGCACTACTGCGGAACGGCGAAATTAAATTTGTAACTCCACTTTAAGTTCCATTGCGGTTTGTTGACGACCATTATAATTGATGGGTGCAGAAATCAAGTAATGGAATGGAGTTTCGTGGATAATTCGCGTGTTTGTTAACTGTTAACCCTAGTGAGACGGTCTGCGTCAGGCGGATACTTCTTGTAATTATTAATTTTACACGGGCGCAACTTGTTCTGCAGCTTTATTAAATTAACGTAACGCGAAGTGGGTTAAGTTGTTAAAGGATTTTCTAGGTTCGTTGAACCGGCTAAGGCTTAGATCGCCTTGTTATCTAATGAATAGCAAGTTACAGGGAGCTGTTGACACACTCAGTGATCTTTTTACAAGCTTTTATTTACAGATTAACTTATAGAGGACACTGCATAATAATTAAAATAAATTAATTAATTAACAACTTAATTAAATACAGAATGGTAACAGTGTACTCGTAGTTTCTACTATTCACAACGAAGTCTAAACTACAAAAACATGACTACAATGACAGACCCATAATTAATTCAATAGAAATAGAGAAAAGATTTATTCCATTTCATGATTATTGAGTTTAAATTCGTCGACGCTCTAAAATCGCGATTTAACAAGGCTGATAATTAAAAGTCTGATTGCTCAGTTTTTTTCCTTTTCCCATAAGGAAAATTGGACAGAATCGCTTTCGTTCGCCGAAATTGAAAAATTCGGTATCGGTGAAACCGTCCTTCATTTGTTTCGTTCACTCATTTGTAGTGACGTGTTGTTATTGCCTTTATGATAGAGGTCTTTTAAAAGTATTTTTATCCTTTATTCGAGTCAAAGTTCATATGACAAAGTAGAAAGATTACCTATATTATTATGTGTGTAACTACCTTCTTTCTTGTACCTGAACTTTTCATTGCCACATTTTATCACCAGCGTATATTTAAAATATAGGTATATTTTATTGTCGCTTTCAAGTTTCTATTTCAACCTAACTAATGCAACAAATAACCCAACATCCGACCTCAAACATAACACAAGTATTCGCATTTGTTCAAAATGTAACAGTCACAAAAATATAGCCCCAACTATTCAAAACTTCCAGTTTAATGCAAAAGGGAAAGTTAAAATAAATAAATGAAAATTATTCCCGAGCTATTCGGACTAAGAATTCTTTGTGTAACAATTTAAGCGGCAAATCCGGAAGTTTTCCTTCGGAATACTGGGAAAGGAGCATTATTTTTGTTTGAACGAATGCACAAATTCCCGATCTGGTCCGGAATGGCCAAGGAATGTTATAAAGAAAGCTACGTTTGTAGTTGTATTGGTTAACGCCGGTGTTCTCTGTATCGGGTACAGTCGGGCGAGAAACATGTAAGACTTCAATTATACGGGTACCTATTAAAAACCTATGTTTAATAATCCTATGAGATTTAAAGTCCAAGCAGTGCCGTGACTACTGCCTTTTATGCGCCCACTGCGAGCTTATTTAACAGCGCCCTTTTTAACCAACTTCAAAAAAAGGAAGGTCCTGGTCTAGTCATTTCTGAGCCCCTCTAGGGTCTGTGCCCTGTGCCTGGGCATCGCTGGCACCGCCCTAGTTACGGCACTGAGTCGCAAGTAAAAGCAGTAGGTACACGATATAATATTACATGTTTATAGTTAAAGTGACAATTCAGAGTGTGTGAGTTGACTAAAGTACCTAATAAATAAATCCCAGATTATAGATTAATAAAAAATTAAAGTAAAGTGCTAGTAGAGTAGACGATATAAGTGCTATTTACAAGCCTACTTGAAATAATCATGTAAATATGAATGATGTGTAAAAAAACATCAACTAAACAGTATTTAAAGGAAATAATAATAATAATCATTTGTTTGCTTATAAAGTAGGTACATAAAAAAGTGGTATACATAAAATAATGGTTCTACTACAATCTACCTTAAATTAGGCATGCAAATATTATTTCGTACGGCTTAACTATTACACAAAATAAAATACATTTTTTAAATAATTTAGTAATTGATTATGCTATCAAAAATCTATATTAAAATATAAGTTCAGATTACTAAAAACCAATCAAAGTAGCTACAGTTCCAACTCACGAACCTAAATTCAGTGAATTTGTCCTATCCAGTTGAAATATTTTCACAGATATTCCGCTATGAAGTACCACTTCATACATTTCAACTATCGACTGGATTGGCACTGTAGCTTGGTACTTGGAGTTACAGTGGTGGGAGAAACTGCAATCGACAAATATCTGTATGATATAGTACACCGAGAATATAACTTTATTACTAGAAACGTGGCACATATATACATTACACAGTACTGCATGTTTTACCGTTTAATTAGCATGAAATATTTCATAGAACTTGACATGAAAAATTTACTATATCTACATCATAGAAGTATATTAAAATATGTATAATAGACTCCTAATAAATAAGAACAGCCCTTCCTATCGCTTTGGGTGTAAAACTCGTGATTGAAGGTATATAATTATATGTATTTTTGTGTGAAATGTATGGTCATTTACATACACACTAACGCCATAGCTGTAAGAAAAATGTGTAGCATTACCTATCTACTATAAATTCTGTAGCAGTCAGTTTACAGCAAACATTGGCCCTAATAATAGTAAGATTGTCTTTTTAACTACTCACATTGCAATCAGCACGATAAAACAAAAGGATTGTCGATCGCATAGCATTAACTAGCGCATAAAAGATCAGCGTCTTATCGAAATATCTAAATTGCTTCTTCCACAGCCATGGAATTAAATGGGATGGCCTTTTCGGAACCACAAACCATAGATTTAAGATAAGAAATTGAACAGCTTTTACCTTCATTTCGATCTCGGGCTTGCCATAATTATCTTCTACATTTTTTCGGGATGTGTTCATTCATCGGGGTGACATATTCTTTATAAAAAAAAACCCGGTAATTAAATAAATTAAAAAAATCGGGATAAAAAGCCCATGTGTTATCCAGGTGTCAGCTACCTCCATACCAAATTTTATTAAAATTGGTCCAGCCGTTTGATCGTGAAGAGGTAACAATCATACTCACAAAGTTTCGCTCTTTATAAAATTAGTGCGACAATGTCAGTGTTGCCAAAATCAGACATCTATCATAATGCCTAGCATTTACTCGGGTTATTGTTTGGGTTATGAAAGTGAGTCACTGTTGTGTCTAACTGTACCCGATAACTGTGTACACGCGACTACAGTGTGTATTGTAACAAAGGTCCAATAACATTGACCGCTGACCCGCAAGATGTCAACATGCAGTTTTTATGACTGCCTACTTTTTTCCACGTTCAACTTTTCGGGACGTTCCAAAGTTTGTGTGCGTTTATTGGCATATATTCTATTTACTTTTTCTTCTATGTTATTGTCTGAAAGTCTTTTTTTACTAATAACGGCTTTACTTTTCAGCAGCTAATATATATTATTTAGAAAACGGCTTCAAATTCAATAAAATAGTAGATAGTGCCTTTTGCGCTACCACCGTATACCATATAAAGGTTTAAAAAAGAAGAAATCTTTTTACATTTCCTATATTCCCAATACCATTCAACATTCGATATTGAAAACTCATACAAAATCTAGAAGCGAACTTTTAATGAGCATCCAATTGCTCTTTAAAAATGATTTTATCCTTTAAAATTGCGAAGGTTTCGCTTTGAAATTAATTCATTTCAAACATCAAAGTGTATTCAGGCTCAACAGAGCGTTTCCTTTGCCAGCTGACATGCTGAAAAAGAAAAACGAAAAATAGCATTCGCTTTTGTAAAAGTTAAGAAAACCTTATCTTGTTAGGTATCTAATTCTACACGCGGAGACGAATTGTAATGGAATTCTACTAAGGATGCGTCATATTGATATTTTTTAAAGGTGCAAAACATCCATGTTTGCTGTTGTATTTATATTTTTTTTTAATAGATAATCACGTAGATATAATAGGCATATAAACTAAAATCTTTTCGGGAATCGGATTATGGAAATCATTTTTCAACTCTTAAAATTGATCGACTGCAAAAAATGACGAACGAATGAATCTAATTGCGCATAGAAGTGCTTCAAATAAGAATACAATGCCATTCTCATCAGTTAATGATGGGAATGGCAAATACAAATCATTAAAAAAAACTTTAACTTTTTTAAATTAACAACCCATCCGTTTCTAGGTACGTCTCCACGAGCGCATGCTACAGGAGCAAGCCAAGAAGATGAATGTCAAATCCCTAGCCGCCAACAAGGAGGATGCGGGCCGGAGCGTTGAGATCAGGATAGCTAAAGTTGCGTTCACAATATTCTTCCTATTCGTCTGCGGGTGGACTCCATACGCCTTTGTGACTATGACTGGAGCATTTGGTGACAGGTAACACAGGCTTATATTGCAATATTTGTAATGTGGTTGGATAAGGCTTTGTGATTTAAGAGTTTAGACGGAGAATATTGCCATTAATTAACCATTTAAAAGACTCATCTTTTAAATGATTATCTACTGGCAATACTCTTACTAAAAAGCTGAACGCTGGGCAGGTTGACATGGTAACTATAGGTTGGATTAACTTTCTACTGCGAGGACGATAATTATTGAATAACACATTCATCTGTTATCTTCACAATAAAGGGTTTCATCTTCTCTAGGCATTAATAATTCATAGCTAACTACAAAAGAAGAAAGAAACTTCCATACATTATAGATTTAATTTTTACATTATTTCTTAACTCTAGGAATTTGCTGACACCAATAGCCACGATGATTCCCGCCGTTTGCTGCAAGTCGGTGTCGTGCATAGACCCATGGGTGTATGCCATTAATCACCCAAGATACAGGTAAGTTAATTTTTTTGTTTATTGCAAAGGTTAACGAACTTTTGACTATTAATAAAACTAGACATATATCGTAAATTAGAACTAGATTAGGTCTCGTAACACTGTAGCACTTCTTATACGGTTACACGATACCATATTGTTTTAACTAGCCCGTTAAAGAATAAACACATTACTATGCTATGTACAACTAAAGTGTGTATGATTTGTTTGAAACCAATATTATTCCTAGATCCGAAATGCTAACGTAGCAGCTCGTAGCACTTAACTAAGTGAACTGTACCACAGTGACCTTTTGTAGCACAAAATATTGGTCCCGACTAAATCGGTCAGTAGACTCTATTATTATATATATCTATATATTTATCGGGCATATAACTATGTATCTCAAATTCTTGTTATTACTTCCAGGGCGGAGCTGCAGAAGCGCCTGCCATGGATGGGCGTCCGCGAGCAGGACCCTGACAGCGTGTCCACCACCACCAGCGTCGCCACTGCGCAGACGCAGGGACAGCCTGCCGCTGAGGCCTAAACTACTACACTACACATACTGCTGCAATGAGAATTAATTATAACTGAGACTGTAGCTTTATAGTACTAAAATGACTTCTATAGTAAGAGAGCTTGCTTGCTAAGAACTTTCCAGAATGATTTTTGCAAGAGTATGTTTTATTATGTCGTTGACACATCGTATCTAGCTTTTATGTGTCCACCGTTTATATGTCCTGTTGTTTTCTATTTAAATCAGTTTACATTTATGTTTATTTGCGGCTACAAAGAGACGGCTAAATGGTGCTGTATTAATGCGTATTTTTATGACGTTACAAAGGCCTAAGGCCTAAGAAAGGTCTATAAGGCAAATTCAATGAAAACATGAAAATAATTTTCTATATTTACAACTAAACAAGTTTCGTCCGCCCACATATTCCGTCTTCTAATTTATGATAATCAAAAGAGTTTCGAAAAGTAAAACACTGATTTAACAAGGAACTTTGGGATTTATGTCAAAGGTCATCAATATTTCGCGAAAGTTCAGAAGTTACTTCTCTTAAAATAAACGTACAAAGAGAAAACAGATTTGACGTTTTAACAGATTATAAATACCTGATGTTTTGACAAGTTTAATACAAGCATTCTTAATTTAAAGCGTTTGACAGATAACTTGAAAATCGAACAACTATCGCGGTTGAATATTACGATGGCGAAATCAGTTACAACATAAAATGAATCTTATTAACATTAATATATTTCCAAAGCGAGTTTATTTCAGCTTACTTTTAAAAGACATCTAGCAATTTTACACTTTTCTTAATCAAATTGCTTGTTACCGATTATGCACTGTTATAGGCGCTGTAGTCTGCTTAACTTCTGATCATGTTCTAAAACTTATAGCCATATGTATGGGTTTACATTACTTACCCCTAGTGGGGATCACCTACAAAATACCTTCCTAAAACTTATCTAATGAAGTATAACTTATCTAATACATAATCAAGTGTTTTGTGTTGCGAATGACTTATGTACTTACGTCACAAATGTATTATGTACGACTATTTTAATATCATAAGGTTAAAGTTAAGTGTTACCACTGACATTACTACTTTTAATTTAAATGTATCTCTTACTTTAAGCAACAAATATTCTGAGCGAGATTAGTAAAATAATTCTCATTGTATCATTATTGTATTGAGATCCTAATAACGACACAAGCAAGACTATGGTTAGCTGAGTATACAAAGATAATATTTTTTTAACGAAGCATAATATAAAAGTACAAAAAAATACCGGACCGATCCCGACGACCGCGCTGATTTTGTTTATGAGCAAATAAAGTTATAATACTGAAGCTGATGAGTTTGTTTTTATTTTGTTATAAAGTATTTTCCTGGATAAATATATGGATGTGGCCAGGGAGATCATTGAGCGTTCAAACACATTACGATCGCTGATACCATGAAACGACGTTTATTTTGTTACAATGGTCTGTTTGAGTTTGTTTATGGAACGATAATTTTCATTTGTTTTTTTATAACTTTGACCGTAACATTAAGGCGTATGTTTTATTAAGCATGAATTCTTTATCCCAGTATTTAACAACGTGACAAAGCGTACCCCAAAAGGCTTACAAAGTATTAAGAAAATCCTCACTGGCTCTAAAAAAACCTAGACGCAATTTACACAGACCTCATTAATCTCCCTAGCAACAGAATTTATGCTAAATAAACCATAAAAAGATATCGTGAGGACGAAAATAAAATATAATAAACTAACGCAAAGCAGCTTACACTTCAAGCCCTTTATCGGGCTCCGAGTAAGACCGCTACTAATGAACTGTGACGTCACAGATAGCTATTTTTATGGTTTACCCTTACTTTAATACCGATTCTTGTTTCTCGATGATCCTTGGAAATGGAACAGTTTATTCAGATTGTATGTACAAATAAAATTATTCTTTGGATTTCAGAATTTGAATTTGATATCAGAATTTCGAACGTAGGTAATACCATAGAGAAAATTTATTCTTTTTGGTCTATGGTAATACTATAAACAAGACTTCAGGTCACATCGCTTAAAATTATTTATTGAAGTTTTGAATATGAAGTAAGTAATTATGCCACCAAATAGACTCTTTAGGACTTAGATCTTACTTTAGGATATTTCCTATAATATTATCCTGAATTGGGTACAGTATTGGCGCCGCAAATTGTCTCGTATTTTAAATCGACTTCAAGCATCAAAAGAGACAAAATAAGATATTTATTTCGTTAGCGAATAATATCTTTTGTATTTTTACAGTGCCTATTCCAATTAAATGCAAAGATTTTTCCTGTGTTATAAGTGGGTGGGTACCAGGGTACTAATAAGGTGAAAGATCACGGGAATACGTTTCATTCAATAATTTAGAATGTAGGTACAGAATCAATTTCAAAATCGAATTTTTTATCAGAAATTCAGACCTGCCCGTACAAATCTATCCGTTAGAACAACGAATTAAAAATACAAAGCACTTTCCGTCGCTGAAAAGTGAACCTTGAAAATGGGCCCAATTAATGGCAATAGGCTGGTCACGTCTTACATGGGACTAATACAAAATTCCACCTTCCTAATATAGACGTTAGTTCATGAGTTGTGACGTCACATACTTTACTAATTCTCTCAACATAAGGGTACCGGGAACTCCTACTTTCGACTTTGCAATCGGCTTACACGTAATTTACGAAGTCGACGCTCATGTTACGTGTTTTAGCGGGAACTAAGTTTCCTGCGGTACCTAACAAGAAAGATAATATTATATAGGTACCATCACGGTACACCTCACCCCACACTAGGAATTTCTCCAGTATCGTGGGTGTGTTCCACAAACTATGAAATATCACAGTAAACATTTGCAGATCATTTTTTTTTCCCATGTGGGAAACGAATCCGCACCTTTTAGCGAAGCAGTCTAATTGCTTAACCAGTGCGCCAATCCGGTCGTATAATTAATAAATGATAAGCGAAGATATTGCGTCGTTATTGCACACCTACATTTCACTTTATTTTATAACTTTAATATTTGTTGTTTCGTATCCGAAAATTAGTACCTAAGTAAGGACAACGTCTTCCGACGTCCGACTTTTTAAATCAAATCTTATCTATTTACTTACAACTACTGTATCATTCGATATAAGTAGGTAGGTACTGTTATTAGACCCGTTCTTAATATCTTTCTCTCTCTCTTTTTTACCCGCGCTATCAACCATACGGAAGGTACCCGGTGTTTTAAAAGGCTTACGTGGGTACACAGGTCCAACACGCAGAGGCCCGTTGTGAACTTTAAGCTTAAAGTTAAAAAAATTCTTCATTAAAAATTCTCCATTATTATAGTAAAATAGCATATTTTTGAAGTAGCTGCTATTCAAATATGTTTTTACTCGACTGCCCCAAAATGGTTATTTTTCATTCCAAAACGTATGATCAACTGTTTGCGAGCAATCGTTCCGAGAACCGCATTTTGTCCAGTCATTGCTATGGATACCATATTTTATTGGACTGGACGGTGAACTTGATGAATAACTTTTCGAGATAAGTTATAATAAAAACCGACACCAAAATATATCTAGGTCCTCTAACTATTTTTCACATCGCGTATTCTACGTTAAGTATGTTATCGCGAAAGTTTGGTAGAAAAGTTTATGCACGTTTGCCTATCACCAGCTCATGGATAAAAGGCTCCGTTTGAGTCTGAAACTAGTCGTGCGTTCCCGAAGAAACGCGTCAGTAAATCTAGAAAACATTATAATACATAGGTAGCTACATAGACCATAGTACGTAGTATTATTCTTCAAATCATGATACATAATATAGGTATACAAAGAAGCCAAGCAATCTCTAGCCCCGGCTGGTAAGGCACTAGGTACTCTGCAGAGCTCAATACATCAAGCGCCGCGCCCGGCCGACCCGCTGCTCGTCGCTCGCACTTTGTCAACGATTAATTAAATTTCAAACGATTCCAACGATTAACTTTCGGTTAGGAACGTTGTTAAACTGCCGTTTATGCGGCCGGGCAGATTTATAATCAGCCCAATTACGAGGGACAGGTAGGTATGGTTTTATTAAAAATCAGACTGTATTTTTTATTAATACATAATCCGTGTTCGCGGATCTACTTTCAAGGTCTACTTAGTCAGACAGGGTTATTTTGGCAAACGGTTCACTTTACACTTTAAGCCCGAGTGCCATGCACCGCATGCACCGCTTGGTAAAGATGGCCCTGGACCAATGTGTAAGGTCAAGTACCAACACATAGTACACCTCTTCTACCCCTTCCAAGGATAAACGTGTCATGTTTTCGTATATAAAATACTGGTTATAAAAAAAACAAACAAAGTCTAAAGCGGCATGTAGGTACCAATTCAAGAATAGTATCACGAAGAGAATAGATAGATAATAATGATGAACACTTACGGAGAACATGGTATATCGACCATCACATTGTAAAAATTATAATATTCTATTGGGTCTCAGCCAAATTCAATCCGAATTCTCCCGCAACGTGGATTTATTTGATTTCGGGGGGAATATTACGTTCCATTAAACATCGCTCCTATTGCCAAGTGTGCCTAAATTACTTACATTATAATATACCTACAAGAGTTATTGAAATAATCAGTATCCAGTTACATGGTAAAATCGAACCAATCGCAGATATACTTAATCTATGTTTTAGGAAAATTTACTCAAAAGAAGATAAAAACATATTCCTTGACGCAATCCCACGATATCATTATAGGCTAAAAGTTATTCGAAACCGATTAAAAAACATCTATCTCTTCGAAAATACATCCAAAACGAATCTAGATATCCAACGGCAGCGGCACTTCGATTATCGAAAATTACCACAACATTTGTGAGTCGATTTAGAAAATCGATTTTATAAATGGCTCACTAACGATGGCCGCACAATAACGGGGATGAAGCTCGCCTCTAACTTATCCTCCAAACTATGTAAGGGTCGGCTATATCTTGTTATTCAGTCTTTGTTTACGAAATAATAAAATGCCGATGATTCTGCCAGAGAATTTTTAACGGAAAAAGGAATTTAAGGCATGTTAGCTAAATTGTAATTACGGGCGGCAGGCGAAGGGTTGCGAGACGGCACCAGCTTGGGATAGCATCTCCATTTTTAAGGGTGGATAGCTGGATAGGTAGGTATAACTACCTAACTACTTAGGATTAAGGGCTACATGTTATTCTGTACATTTAAAGGGTACATTGGAAAGAACATAAAATTAAACATTGGAAAAAAACTTACCTATATTATTCTTCTTCGTATCGGCATGTCGCTTGAAACAAGTCGTGCCGTGGTGAAGACTGGTCAGGCAATAAGGATGGTAGCGAGGATGACCGACTGGACGTTCATAGGTAGGAAGGTATCATCAAGACTCTATCCTAAAATCACATATTCACAGGTCACTATAGACTCAATCATATTGAAATATCAATGATATTAATTTTACTATCTACTTTATCTGTCAATGTTCCTACACACAGTAAGCAAGCACTGTAAGTAGCTACTGCACAGCTTTCCAGCAAATGCCTTTTATACTCTGATTGGACGAAATGTTTTATGGTTTTTCAATTATAATATTTTAACATATCATCACGCGTATTCCCTGAAGGGGTAGGCAGAGGATCAGAGGTGTACATATAATAGTACATCCACATTGGCATCAACCCAGATTGCACAAATCCAGACTCCGTAATGCTACTGAAAATTACCTAATGGAATAACGCTGTATCACTTTGCTCGACCCGAGATTCGAACCCAGGAGCTCATGCACAGCGGTCGCGCTTAGTGACCACTAGACCAAAGAGGTAGTCAACAGATATTTTTAAAAGCAGTCAATATTCTAAAAATTTAATTTTCCAAGTTAAAGGCAATATGCTGGATTGCTGGCCTGCATACCCAAGGCTTTGTAACTAAAGCTAAAAGACAGTGAAAAATGTTGTCTACTTCCAATATTAGGTACTGCCTATTCAAGGAATTTCAAACGTGAACTAATTTCAAGTAATTTGATTGTTCAACAGTTAATCAAACGAATACCAACCATTTTACTAAAGCTGTCCTTTATCAGAGATTTGTAGGTATGATGAACGAACATTGACAATTTGACAAATTTTAACTAAAAAGCGCTAGGTGGGATCTCATTCAAGTAAATTGTTAAATAGTAAAGTTACCCTACAACAAGATTACGAAAGTTATTGAATAACGTTTATAAATTGGTGTTCAGCTACCCACATATCGTGAAACTATTTTAATACAATCGGACTGTTGCTGGCCTCAGACCTACCGATTCCGATTCCGAACCGATTTAACCGAAGACTAGAATTCAATACAAAGAGTACCACTCGTCGCATACCTAGCGATCCGAATCGGTTTGGTTCGGAATCGGTGGGTCTGTGGCCCGCCTAAAGATTAATTCTTTCTGCTACCGTTCCCCATCACTTCGATTTTATTTAACTTCATACTAAGAAAAAATCACACTCTTAAGTTTCAAATCCCTGACACCAACATTTTTGTAGGCGTCCCAGCCCCCTTTATGACCGACCCCTTACAGAACTTATTTTTGCAAATCCGTTTAAAAAACTTAAAACTAGATGGCGCTTTGCAAACCTTCTTACCGAGTCCGTGCACAAACAAAAAAGTTGTCATGTAATCTCTTTGTTGAACTGGGACTTCGAAACTCATTAGTTGTGAGTTGTCGCTCAGCGGCGCGGTCTCTTACATAAATACGTTCGCTAAACTGACTCTGTTTGACGACCGACCATACGCTTTATGAATTTCAGAAATACAGAGGATAATATGAAGTTCTTAAACTTTATGTACTTTAGTAGGATATGCTGAGTTTGCGGTCGAATTTATGTAGAGTTGGCCCTTAAAATGTTGCATATTCCATATACGAATAAATACATAAGAGTAAGGTAAAGAAAGAAGAAGGAACTTGGTGAGAAAACCGGCACACCTGAGAGATTTTTCAACGGTGTGTAAAGCCATGTCAGAGGCCTACAGGCGGTTTAAACTCTGACACCAGGTTGTTCATCAACCATACGATAAGAAGGCAGATGCAATTTTTTTCTAGTTAGTTAGGTATATGCAGTTGAGGTATTTGGAAATACGAGTGAATTGGAATATGGAAAACATTTTAGTAAGAATATGAAATAACAATATAACATTATATAACTGTGGGGATGTCATTGACTACATCATAAACGGTTTAGGTACTGCGATTTCCTTAATGCTTCTATAGGGAACGATGTTCAGTTTTGTGGTCGGTACCTACCACACTTAATTTGCCCAGGGATTTATAATTTTTTATACACGTTACATTAAAAATGATAAATAATAAAATATAAGATTTGCCACACATTATAACCAAAAATCCATAACATTTTCAAGCTACGTATTTTCGTAGCATTGCTACGCTTATCGTAGACGTAGACATTACTATATCTATAACAATAAATCAACCCTTAAGTAGAGAAAAACATTACCCAAAAAAAACAGAATCCCTTATAAATCGTATCGTAGCGTACCTACCCTCAGATATAATAAAAAAACATACATCCAAATTGAGAACCTCCCCTTTTATTGAAGTCGGTTAAAATCTGTAGTTACATACCCAGTCTAAAAAAGGTGAAACCTGTACTTTACCAAGAATGATATCTTAAGAGACGAGCTAAATTGAAACACACTTTTAGATTTAGAAAATAAAACACCAAATTTATTTTTATATCAAAAACTTTATTCAAATCCATAATCGGTCAGCACTGCGTCACTTAAAACATATTTACAATAGTTTCGAACGCTAAGTACAGGCGTGATGGAATGTAATGAACTTCATTTGAATGTTACGGTCTACAGACAACAAACCGAATAACGTGGAACCCACACTGTATCTGAGGCAGATCTAACTTTAAAAGGGCAATTCTCCTAATTTAACAACGATTAAAGTACAATTACGGTCTAGGTCAAATGTCAGTTGTTGGAGTGTCAAAACTAACATCCACTTCAATAGCGAAAATGTCAAAATTTGACATTTAAAATATCAGACTGCGAAATGTGCTTTTAACACTTTTAAATCATGAGAATTGCTTTAGGTCAAACTAAAAGCGGTACAGGTGTACTGACGCAAATCCGGTTAATTAAATAATAGGTACTTTTATTAATCACTATTAATGTACGTTTCTTCGTACTCACGCCAGCACACGCGCACCAGTCAACAGGTCATGAATACAACACAATATCTAGCCAATTCTATCAATGACACATTTACTTACATTATTAAATAAAAATAGAAATTCATACTAACTTATTTACATTACCTATGATCACCTACGTCTGAAAAACATCTTAAAAACGTTTCCCATCTTCATGTCAACTTTAATTATTGCTTTACGAAGTTATACAAATAATTTATATCACAATTTATTACAAACGCGATTACAATGTACTTTTATGTAAAATTGTTAATAATTTTCTTATAAAATTGGTTTCCATTCGTTCACTAATCAAACATACTCATTAATCTTGGATGCTTCATGTGCATATCGTCGATCTTGTAATGTAAATATATGTACTTACTTAAATATGACTTGACAGCTAAAGTACAAGCTGTTTTCACAAATAGAGGCATCCATATAAAAAGATTACATACAAATATATGAACTGAAAGATATTATATCACATATTGACGATGTTAAAGAGTACATATGCCGATTATGAAACGTTTACAAGTACTACCGAAGTATTATCTGTCGAACAAAGTACACATAATGAAGGGAAACCAATTGGAAACATAATCTCGGGGCAATAATTAATGTCTCAGAGCAGAATCGTAAATCATTAAAGTATTTGTTGGATATCCTAAAATTCGAGCGTTGAGTGTTGAAGTCAGAATAAAATTCTTATACCGTGTAATATGTAGTAGATTTAATAAAAGAAAAAGTATTATTTCGAAATCCTAATATTTCATGAGCTACAGAATGAAGACAAAGCTAGCTACGACAGAGTTAATGTGTTTAAGGCCAGTTCCACCGTCTACAAGTAAAGTGTTGATAGTTACTTCTTGATTAACGCTAATCGGCAAGTAAAAGTTACGAGTATCTTCTATCGTATCTTAGTTACAAGCCCGATATCCGCTGATTTATGCTACTCGGATATTGAGAAATTCGTATGAGTAGTTACGGGTGACTTTAAGTGGCGGTTAATCTACTTGACACTTACTTGTCGATGGTGAAACAGGACCTCAAAGTGCTAAGAGTCAGCTTTAAACAGCGAAACAAAGTATAACTCCTAAAACTACAAAACAATTTCAGATAGTTTTCATATAAGAGAAGTTTAAATTAAGTCTACGCACAGGATAGTAATAGCCCCGTGTTTTATCTACGATGATTCGTTATATGTTGTGGGTCTACTTCTAATTCTCTGAATGGAAATCGCAAATTATATTGGTGAGAACTAAGGGCTTTGGACTGAAGACGATAATTATTTACCAACTCCTTGGCTTTTTACTCGATAGAATGGGGCTAGAGTTTTTGTGCTCACCAGTTGGCGCCACTGACGAGTAAGGTCCTAAAGTATAGCTGATGTATATAATATTATGATAATGCTCTCGTGATTTATTTTTTCGTGACTTGTCTTTTATAAAAAAGCAAATTATTTCGTCTACATGTCAGTACAGCCATTCAATAGCCCCTATTCCCATAAGACATTTGCAACGTGTCTGGATAGAAATTCATCCTTTCTTATTATGCGCGCGACAGTAACATCAAATGTTACACACACACGCATCATGTTTTTGTTTGCGTTAACTCCGAGTGTGCAGGCAATGTCACCTTCAGTCCAAATGTTCTAAGTCCTTTAATAATCTGTTTATAATATACTTCTAAACTCTTTGAACGAGTCAATTGTAAACTGTACAATGAGACACTACACTTCATTGATTAACAACTTGTTACTATACCCACTGTTTAAATATTGCTATTGTTTCTTTTAAAATTGACTTTACTTTACAACCATTTTAAACTATCGTGAAATAACATGCATAATGGAAATTTTCAGACATATTATACTCAGAGGATGAATTCTAAAATTTATATTTTAAAAACATGATTATTACTTTATATATTCTCAATTCACACCTTAAAATACTAACTTAATTTTCGATTGTACAAATGCCAGAACTAAATGCTCTTGAGCCATTATTTTAGGGCTAAAATATTTCTCACAACTCATCTGATCTGCCTTCGTACCAAGAACTCTTAAAGCAGAATGCTTAAAATGTCCTGCTTTAAGAGTTCATGGTAAGGGGGCTGGGCCTTACCATATCAGATTATAGACGGTAGGTTAAACAACTCCATTACAAGAAGTTTACCCAAATACCGTCTGTATTGCTTATACAATAGGAACGCCTGAAAACACTCCCCCTTACATATAACATTGAATGTTTAATCATTGATTAAATTTTACTCGTCTTTTGCACAAACAATAGAGACGTCAATAGACTAGTAGATGTTTAAGTTACGATTTTGTTTAATCGTTTATAAGTAAGAGGGTTAAACTCTACATTACCGAATTTAAACATAAACCTCTTTTGTATTTCCTTCCAATGGGCAAAGTCGTCAAGTCGTTCACCAACGAATGTTCTGGAGCTCTGGTTGTGTGGCTGTGGAACTAGGACCGGTGCTTGTTGCGGTTTATGCTCTGAAGCAGGCGGCGGGCCCACAACTCCTCGAGGTTGAACGGTCTGAAGTTGGCTAGCTGACGCGGCGCGAGAACTTCTTGGTAGTATTTCGCCTCATCGCTCCCGCGTTCTAGCTCACGAGTCACCTGGAATGATTCAGAAACAGGGTTACTTATATTGTATATTTTTGGAGCTTGCATAAGTTTTGAAAGCCTCAAATTGTGCTCAATAGGCATGTAACTAATATGATTTTACTATTACTACGTCTGTATGCTGTGGTCTCCGATTATAAATCGAAGAGTACACACATGCAGAGGCCCTAGATTTAAATCGTTTTGAAGCATTTTAACCATCATAAAAATGGAGGACCTTCCGTATTTGGTGGTTTTATTTGTGTACAACCTTTGCTTGATGTCTTCTACACACAAAATAATAGAGATGATGCCTTGACCCATTTTTTTTTTTTCATTACTAGCCCTATACACTAGTACCTAAGGCTATTTTAAAATAAATATTCAGGCGTTGACACGATTATTTCTATTTCATTGGAGAGGAGATGTTAATTGAGTATCTATTAATCAGATGAATGCTTGACATCAAAGGATAGATGCAGATTCTATTTATACTACAGAACTTATGATACACATGATTTAGTATTTTATGAGTGGTTTTTTCATGGTGTAGCTAAAAAAGTTTGAAAATATGAAATTACGTAAATAGATGTAAATATATTCCTGGTAATTAGGTTTTTCTTTTTCTTTATTTTTATAATTAAGTACATTTGTACTCCACATAATTATAATGATTTCCATTCCCGATCGCAGACCCAGGGGAAGACCCAAAACCAGATGGGAAGGTGCAGTGTAACTGTGTAGCTATAGTTATGGAGACAACTCCATAAGTGCAAACATTGTTACAAGCCTTTAAACTTGCGAGGGGCTCACGACCCACCGATGGGGCATGCACAGTGAACGTTTTAAAAGACATGAAGGTGTGCAAAGTCTCCGAAGACGACGTCCAGAATAGAGCGAAGTGGAGGAAGGACATAAGGAAAGCTGACCCTACCATGTGGGATATCTAGCTCGCAAGAGAGAGACAGACATAATTATAATGATTTGAGTGTTCAAATAACAAAAAATCCTACAAAATCACGCATGTATTAAATAAACGGTTGGTCAGAGAAATATGGTGAAACAAAGATTTCTTATTAAAAGCAATATTTTAAAAATAAACAGTATATAACTACTGCGTACAGAACGTTAACAGTTTGTCACGCACGGCCATAAATAACATATTAAGTTATCAATGACAAAGATGGTAGCTTGTTCAACTATTGCATTTGCCATTCTCTGAAAGAGTAATAATTGGAATGTTTTATGTGTACTAATTATTCCATTCTGTGAAATATATTTATTGCACATATATCGGATTTTTTATATAAATGGGTAGGGGCTTTTAAACATTGAACATTTTAAAATTTGGAAATCAAGATAGATATGAGAAATTAAATCACATTTAAGTTTCACATTTTTCTTTTAGTCCGAAAGAATTAATGAATATTGCAAACTATTAACTTTCATAAAACGGATGGGCGACAAACTGTCATTAAACGGATGAGCGTATAATCTAGATTTCTAGAATATTTAGTGCCGTAGTCATCATAACGTAATTGAGAATCAACCACAAGCTCCAACTACGATCGTATTTCCCGAGGGACGGAGGGAGCCAGAAGTGTGTTGTAGCTTTCCTCAGATAGTAACTATTAGGGCTAATTGCAGCTGGCCAGCACTTATTAAGATAAGTAGTCTCGACTTTGGACATATGAATCCAAACTTTGAACCTTTCGGGCAACCACCACTTTTCTTTTCCTTTCCTTATATTTAGTAACTTACCGTATTCCAAGAATCATATATGTAGTTGATAAGATCATCGTGCTGGTTTATGTTCGAGTGTGGCGGCGGCGCCTGCGCAGGCGGGCTGAGCCGCGCCGTGTGTCCGTTGCCGTTGTGGCGCTTGCTGCCGCCCATGTGAGGCAGGGAGCGAGGCCCGCTGCTTACGTATCTGAATTTAGGAGTTTTTGGGATATTATGTTAACTAAGAAATCAAATTATTGTCACACTACTGAAGAAAACTTATCTGTGGCATAAGTGTGATGTGTTAGTAGTAGTTAGTATGACTTACAGTTTGTGTTGTTTTAGGGTCAGTTCTTAACACCATGGAAATTTCATTCAAGGGATCGTAACTTGATAGGTTTGATTTGTAAAAAATATATCTATACCTTTTAATATTAAAGTTATTTGGTGTTTAAAAATGGGCCCATAACAGCAAGATATGAATATTATTTATATGATGGTGATGTGAATAAGCTTCAATGAAATGTTATTTAATTTATTTATTATGTATGTACTTCAATTACTTTACTGACTTAACTTACATTAAGGTTAAATTTATAGGCGCTGTGGATTACAGAGAATTCACTTACTGTACACAGCACTTACAAGAAAAAACATACATTGATATTGGCTTTTAGTTACTTAGATAAGATAAGATAAGATAACATTTATTTGTCAGAATATGGTACAGTTAAGATGTGACAAAAATTACAATTTGATGACTTAGTTTATTAGTGAATGCAATTATTTTTAAGTCAAGAACTTTGATTTGAAATTTGAGGGAAATCTATAGATTATAATTTTATTTTATCACAAGATATGTTTCAGCAACAAAGAATGGAAGAAATGTTGGGAATTAGAAGATTTGATTCTTCCTATCGGTATATGTTGTTAAAATATGGAAATCAATACTCAATACATGACATTGAACTTAAAAAAAATAAAAATTCAAAGATTTCACTCAGGTATTGATTCTGCGGTAAAAAAATAAGCTATCATACTACTTTAAATCATAACCCATGAATGCCAAAATTATATTTCTGCCATCTATCTCACAGTGATCTCAAGGTTATTATCACCTACTTATTTTATAAATTAAATTATATATTCATAAAAACATTACTCTTAGCTGATACTGTACACAAAAAACATAGAGCAGTTTACGCATTGTTGATTATGTACATATCTGTTCGCAAGCCATGCGATAACAAACGCGTGGCAAGATAATAATATAAATAACAGCACACACACACGTTACATGTAAACACGCAATATACTGCTCTTTGTTACAATGTGTGGAGTACTGGCACTATCACGAGTGCTCGTTAACCACTCACGAATACACGTTTATACTCTGATTTCGCACGCTACTTATCATATCTTACAAACAAAGCCATATTTTATATAACGTGGTTACCTCCATATACACTCCCAATATCGACTGAACTACTCAAATATAATGATGCCTGCATCATACCACACTTTCATGTTTACATTATACTTTAAGCACTAACCAAACGTGAAAGTAAGCACGGTTGCAAGCGAAAGGGGATTCTTCTTACCTCATATTATTACGATCCATGTTTCCAAACACTGCTTTCTCCTTTATGAATATCCTTACAATAATTACTAAATATACCTAAGCTATGCTAGTCTTACACTTTAACACATTTCTAAACAAAGGATCAAGTAAAAAATCTGTAAATAATAATAAAATTCTAAAGATAAATAGACAGGACGCCACACAACACGACGACACACATCTGTCAAAAATAATAGCTATCAGCTGCACTTCCGTACGTTGAACTCGCTCCATGATTGGCTATTGGCTGTGCTATTCTAGATTTAGCCAATAGCAACGGAATGTTATGAATGCGCAAAATCATTAGATCCAATAAGGCGGGAAAAACTAAATAGATGTAAATATAGTTTTTAGAGAGTGACGAGATAAAATAAAATCGATTTTTTATCTTAGGTTGTCTAGCAAGATAATTTTAAGATAAAATAAATAAACATACACCCAGGAAACACAGTAATTTTTGTTTTATGGTTGAACATTTGTTTTGGGTATTTGATGGCATCGGCTCGCCAGTTTGCCAGAGTCCAGAATTCAGTCTTCCTACGAATTAATCCTTGGTAGCAGCAGTAGCAGGATCCTAAAAATGTTAGAAAACAACGCTTTTCTTGTTCTTTTCCGTTCACGTTGCGTGTTGTGTATAATAATCATGATTAATCATTTTGTTGTAAAAAAAAACACTATATTTGTATATCTAACAATAAATAATTTATTTAATTAATTAATTGTTCGATAGAAATTTAAATTTTAGTATTATTTTCTATTAGAGGAATATTAACGACTAGTCGATAAGTTCACTATTGCCATTTATTTAAATGTTTTTTCAGTAAGCCACACTCACTTAATCTAAATCTATCTAACCAACTTTAATAATGTTTGGTTTTTGGATACTGGAAAGAAATTGGGAATTCTAAACTTTAGTTTGTGGATTTAGCATTATCCTTATCACTAAAACAAATGAAATAAGATACATTGCTTAAAATATATTATATATTCGCAAAATGTCCGATAAACTCGGGTTTGAAGACTTGCGAAACAAATACAAGGTATAATTATAACCTCTCATATTCTATTATTGTTTTGGAAATATGATTTAAACTGACCACAACAATGTTATATCTCTTTTTAGGATGTCTTGTCCAAAGCATTTGCTACCACCAACATCGACTTGCTCGATTCATTCACTAAGAATACAAATGAATCTGACAGGAAGGCGGCAATGGACCAAGCGTTCCGTGATAAACTCTTAGAACTACTAGTTGAAGATCCAGATACATTGGAAAACTTTGTTTCCTTCTGTATCGAGTCATGCAGACGACAAATGGTGACTCCAACGATGCCAGTGGTGCTACTTGGAGACATTTTCGACGCGCTAACCCTAAACAAATGCGAAAAGATGTTTTCCTACGTAGAGAATGGCGTTAACATATGGAAAGAGGAGTTGTTTTTCGTTGCCTGTAAAAATAATCTACTCAGGATGTGTAATGATCTCTTGAGGAGACTGTCGCGGTCCCAAAACACAGTTTTCTGTGGTAGAATCCTGCTGTTCTTAGCCAAATTCTTCCCATTTTCTGAACGTTCTGGACTAAACATTGTCTCTGAATTCAATCTTGAGAATGTAACTGAGTTTGGAGGTGATAACTCAAGCACATTGAAGGATGCTCTGGATGAAGAGATGGTTGTAGACAATAATGAGAAAAATAAACTGAACATAGATTATAATTTGTACTGTAGATTTTGGAGTCTTCAAGACTTTTTCAGAAATCCAAATAACTGTTACAATAAATTACAGTGGAAAACCTTTGTAGCTGTAAGTATGCTGTTGATTATATTTAATATCTGTATCTTTTCATATCTTTGAACTATTTTCATAATATTTTTATAAGCTGTAAGCTAGGATTTTAAAGTAATTAACTTAACATTACATACTAAAAAAATATTACGGGCACTTAAAACTAATTATTACCTAGGTTTTCACTCATGATGTGAGTTATGTGTCAATCAAGTAATCATTATAATAAACATTAATGACTTTTTCAGCATTCTGGAAGTGTGCTATCAGCATTCTCTTCATACAAGCTAGAAACCATAGAGCTACAGAAACCTAAGCTAAACCTACTAAAATCCGTATCAGCAGTGACATCAGATGTTGAGATGAAAGATTCGGAAGCCAATGAACCCCACTACTTTGCAAAGTTCTTAACTAACCAGAAACTATTGGAGCTGCAGTTATCCGACTCAAACTTCAGAAGATGCGTTCTTGTACAGTTCCTGATATTGTTCCAGTATTTGACATCTACAGTGAAGTTTAAAATGTATGTATTGCTTGTTCTTGGTATGTTTTGTTTAGATACAGTTTCTGGTCATTTTGTTAGCTCGGGATCTGACTACTGCTACTCATAGCTTTAGACTACATACTTACTTTGTTGTCCTAATAAATCTAAAAGTTTAAAGTTCATGTTCTTAGTTCAATAGATTATAAATTATAGTAATGTATTGCTACACAGTTGCAATCTTATCTCAATGTTGAAGTGTCACAAATACCTTGTATTTATGTATAAAACATTATGTCACTTATCACAACACTAACAAGTATGCAAATTGCCCTGAAAGTGTAATTAAAACATGTTTTATTATTATGACTGTAGCTAATCAGTCAAGCACCAAACCTAAAATAATTTTATTATAGAACAATATTATTTGGTATTTTTTTATAGGGAGGTTCAAGAGCTGAAAGTGGACCAGACAGACTGGGTGAAGGAAACCACAACCCTTGTGTATAAGCTGCTTGGTGAGACACCTCCACATGGCAAGCAGTTTGCCGAGTGTGTCAAACACATTCTGAAGAGGGAAGAGCACTGGAACAGCTGGAAGAATGATGGCTGTCCAGGTAATGTGTAATATGGCTGAAAATTTTAGAAAATAGCTTAAGGAAAGTAATTTGTCTAATTTTTGACATACTGACTCTATGCTAGCTAGTAATAATCTATGGTTTATCTTTTGGGTGTTTAATTATTTTTGAGACGGAGCATAATTTTAAATTGGCAGTTATGTTCCATAAGTGTAAGTTTTGATAGATTTAATAAGATGTAAGTTTTAATAACCAAATACTTTCTTGTGTAGATTTGTATTATCTTTAATGGTATTGTTAAATTTGATGATACTTAACAATGTTTTATAGAGTTCCAAAAACCAAAGCCGCCAGTGCAAGTAGAGTCGGCAGATGAGGTCAAAAAGTCAAGAAAACGTCGCCGCCCCGTGGGGGACATTATAAAAGAGTATGAAGGACAAAACAAGTCCTTTATGGGCAAGTGAGTGTTTGTGTTTTTTTGATTTAATGACCGATTGGTAGCAACTACCTGTAATATTTACTGGATGATGATATACATCACTCATTATGTGGATATGTGTTTGATATTTCACAAGTTCATTAGAAGAAGTTTAAATTCATACATAATACATAATTATTATTACAAATGTAAGTGTGTCTACGAAATAAAACGAATTTTAATTATTTTTGTAATTTTATATTTCAGCAATGAACTGACTAAATTATGGAACTTATGCCCTGACAATCTTGCGGCGTGTCGCACCAAAGAGAGAGACTTCATGCCTTCACTAGGTCAGTGCATACACATATTGTTACGCCCTCTTGTTATTGTTGTGTAACACCTGGTGTCTCCCCAGAGTCGTACCTGGTCCCGGGCGGCGTGGCCCGCGGCGGCGGCTGGGGCTGGCGCGCCCTGCGGCTGCTGGCCCGGCGCTCGCCGCACTTCTTCGTGCACACTAACAACCCCATCGGCCGCCTTCCCGACTACCTCACCGCTATGGTATGAAACCCTATACTGTTGCGATGTAGGAGAATTCAGTAAAACAAATTATGTTGGCCGAAGATCGAGGTCAGTGGCATGCCATAAGAGAGGTCCATGTCCAGCAGTAGACTGAGTTAGGTTTAGCCAAGTAGTCAAAGATTATTGTTTTTATACCTATACCACCTCTAAAAGCCTTAAAAGGCCATAATCCAAATCAACAATTACAGCAATCTATGCTAATGTGACCAATTAATAAGGTAAAGGAGATGTTTTATTTTTGTATGAGACTCCGGCCATAACATGTACAATACAATGTACCTTTTAGCGAAGTTGGGAAACTAACCGCTGAATAGAGTAAAGTTTTTTTTTTTTTTTATATCATCTAATGTTTTTTGCGCAAATAATAAATATAAAAAATGTTTGACGTTTGTCATGAGTTATGAATGGTTGAAGAGATGACATTTACATAACCTAGAAATATTTGATATTTATCGGAACTTAGTTCAGTTCAGAAGTACACTTCAGGAAAGTAGATGTTTTTTTCTTTTAACTATGAAATCGATACCCTTATAATAAGTCAAAAATATGTATAAGAGAATGATTAAACAATTGTTAATAGTACAAGAACACATACCTTTTATATTTATCGTCTACGTGATATTGAGTTTTGATGTGACATGATTTCTGAACGAAAGACGGTTATGCAAAATATGAGACGCCATGTTGAATAATATGGCATTAATTGAAAAACTATTGCTTTTTACTGCACTCATTTCACAACTAATCAGTCTAAATTCACGAAAGAATATTTTTCCTCATTTCCTGGTATTTCTTCTTCTTGTTCGATAAATGTACAAGAGATGGCCGAAAATGAAACATCTCCTTTTAATTTTCACGATGGCCAGACTTTTATATTTTTTACATATAAGCTTTTTAGATCCAAATATTAGTATTAAAAATGGAACTTCCTTTGAATTTGGAAACTATAAAAATCAATGAACACACCAGTTTATAATTTAAATATTTGTGTCCAGGTGGAGCGAGTAACTCGTGAAGTAGCCGCCAACGTCGCGGCGAACGCGAACGGAGAATCTTCTAAAAACCATAACGATAAGGCTATAAAACAGGTGAATTTTAACCTCATTATACTTTTTTTTTTACATTTTAGGGACCTAAATATACAACCTATATATTGCTAGTAACGTTGAAGTTATTTGTTCGCGTGGAACACATTTATGGGAAATCATATGAAAGAAATCGCATCGCAAAGCATCTTCGCGACTATCTTTTCTTTTCATTAGCAATTTTGCTAACTTACTAACTATAATAGGGTAAAATATAATAGGGGGTGTGAAACCATTAACCAATAATTCCAAACCCTAAATATATACATTTTGGATAAACAGTAAAATTCAATTTTTATTTGCTTTGAAATCAATAAACAATGAGACAATTGAGTTGGCAAATTAGTGACGTCACTGGTTCCTATTTCCATACAAAATGGAGGCAATTGTTTGGTAGTGTCAAATACCTAATTATAACCAACTAATCAGGAAATATAAGGGAACTGAATTTTCTATTCTACGTAAATCCTCATACTTTAATCATTTTTGTGAACCACATTGTTTATATAATTATGTTTACAAATGAACATGACCATAAAAACGAATGAATGTGGCATTTGATGTTTTAATTTCTTACAGGCCACTGTCACCTGGAATACTGTAATGTACTTATTTATACTTTTACATTTTAAGTGTTATTATTTATGTTTGTTTTATTATTCTTGATGTTAGTTAAAATTGTAATACGGATGGTCGCGTTGGCTGTCGCGTCCATTTATTAGCTGGTACAATCGCAGAATTTGTAGTGCGATGCGTTGCTTTATGACATAAGCCCTCAATATATATATATATATACAGTAAGCGCGATATTCTGCCATACAGATTGTAATTGAAATAACTCAAAACCCGAAAATGGGTGAAAACTGATCAACATTTGTGAAGATCTTATTAAAATCTAAGTACTTAGTTAGTACTTATCACAATGACAACTTAAGGGTTTCGAGTTATTGCAACTACAACCTGTACACGTTGTTTGCGGATGATTTTGTACTTTGGACGTAATACTGAACTTGAACTTGAATTGCGCGGCATCACAATATAACATAGAACAAAAACTCTGAAACTAAACCTGACTGAAGCATGGGGAGAAAAAAAAATATAAATGGACAGACTGTTTTTAATTTTTAGTTTTTTCTCAAAAGAAATATGCTTTTATACAATATCCTAAAAAAGGTCATGATTGATGAAACTACAGATATAAGGATTCGGAACGTTGGGTGATAAATATCAACATTTTAATGCATAGGTTATATAGCGATCCTGCGTGATAAGTTCCTAAAGTTAAAAACTATGATGCGAATGCCACGCGACCGTCTTGACTGTCCGCCCTAAATGTGATACATGTTTAGATGTTGGAAGAGATTTCGTTATTAGTATTACAAACATTTCAGGAAAACACCGAGGAAGAAATTACTGAGGAGCAAATGGAAGCAGATCTCATAAAGGAGGGGGACGCAAATGACATAGAGCAGGTAATGTTGTTTATGGTTGTATTATTATGGAATTGGTTCGTGTCTATGGTGCAGAAGGCTTATGGTGGCTGTTACGGTCGAGTTTTAGGCAAAGGTAATGCATGTTTTATGATTTCTCCTTTTTATTCTGTTAATTCTGATAATATCAATATTATTTTGTAGATTTCATGAGGTGGTTTGAGAACTATCTTGCTAAATGAAATTCATTAGAAAAAGTTATTTGTGCTGTTTTTTTAATGTATAGACTTTTATTAATGTTCAGTCAAATCAAAGCAGATTCCATTTAAAAATTGTAGTGACATCGTAGCTTTTAATTATTTCATCTGTATCGTCTCATTATAGTGGATATTAGTTTCACATGCATAAACTCAACACACTACTGCTCGAAGTTCATAATTCGGTTGACGAATCTTCGTTATAATGCATAGGATCGGTCATTCGAAACTATGAATCACTTTTGGCCGGCCCATCATCTAGAAATCATCTTTTTAGCACTGTAGTTCTTAAACAACCTCATTTTAGATTGACCAGCTATGCAAAGTTTCGCTTTTATGACTTGGCTTATGAATGACTGAAGCATTTACGTTTTATAGAACTTAGAACTACTATGGATGATGCTAAAATGCAATTTTACCTTTTTTAAATTATTGCGTTGAGTCCTTGTAATATGTTAATCAATGATTAATAATTTGATAAAATTGATGTTGTTATCTAGTGAAAGAAAGAATAAAAAGAAAACGCATTAATTTGCGCGGAGATAAAATTGACGCAAGTAGAAATACAAAACGAAAAAATGACTTTTATTATGGGTCATCTCAGCAAAATACTGTGCCCATACACGAAGGAGTACTTAACACTTCGTACCTTCTTCGTTCTGTCGACAGACTATAGTTGCATTGACAAATCACGATCAATGCAACTTGGTTGGGTTGGTAACAAAAAGTATTAGACACTTGATATTAGCCCGCATAGAAAAAATGAAAGTTCATAATGATACACTATATGATGTTTGATATTAATGTGAACATGAAAAATACCTACCTACATAAGTCTAGTCAAGTATAGACTTACTCTCGTTTATGCTCTTCAATATTTGCAAGAAGTTACCTACCTTGTCTAATCTGATAACAATATTGAAAACCATCAAAATTCTGTGTACACCACATACTTACAATTTTGCAATTCCATTTCTTCACGGGATTAACTTAACAACTCAACGTAAATAAGTTACAACTTTTGCTCCATCCGCAATTCTTCTGCAGGTGCCCGACTCAACCCACGCCGGCGAAGAAGACTACGACAAGTCAAGCCGCTCACGAGTAACTATGATATCGGCCAGCCAACTCGAAGCCTTATCTTCAAAACTCACTGACTGGAAGAAACTGGCCACCAAACTGGGGTACAAAGCTGACGAAATACAATTCTTTGAGACAGAAAACGCTACCGATGCGACTAGGGCCAAGAACATGCTGCAATTGTGGTTCGATGACGATGAGGACGCGTCCGTGGAGAATCTTCTCTATATCATGGAAGGGTTGAAGATGACAGAGGCGTGTGACGTATTAAAGAACGCTAAATGACATTCGATAAAACGTAGGTGTAAGTTAAAAATAATAAAGCCTCATTAAATATATCTACTTTTTGAGTTTTATTTGATGTGTAGAAAGATTTGACCCTAGTAACTACTTGTTTTTGATAATAAATTGTGTTATCAAGATCTTAAAACACTCGTACCATTATATTTGTAAGTTTCCGTCTCAGTATCTCAAATAGTCATCCGATTCTCGAAGTCTCTCGTTTTTCCTCATGATCAAAGTTAATTCCTTTGTTTACTACTTATATCAAAGGACAAATGTTGCCACCCACAAATACTTTTCTATAGCAACGCATCTAGCAATGATTTATAAAATCATTCAACAATGTCGGTCGCTCCGAAATTATAACTTGCACGCATTTCCTCATCCAGGCTGACTCACGGTGTGCCCAAAACAGAACTTATTACTTACAATCCTGTGTACACATTTGTGCCACGCCAAAACGAACCTTATCCCAACAGTTTAGAGCACACATAACTGCGCGTCTAAGTTTGCAACACTCCAGTGATCCCAATCTATGATGAGCCGTCGCGCCTCCCTCATTTACTCGATTAAAAGATGAAAATGAAGAAGTCACCATGTAGGAGGAGGGCCAGTGTATTCTGGTCAAGTTTTACCGCCGCTGCGGTGTTTACAGAATCGCGGAATAGTCGTTGCACCGAAATTAGTTCGAAACGAATGCGTCAATGGGCAGTCGGGACGTGGTTGGTGTTGCGCGCGCGGTCGATCCTAAAATATTTATATTTTTATGATTCGATACGCGGCTAGAGAATTTTATATTAAAAATATAACAGGGTAGAGTTTGGCGCCGCTGTGACGTGCGTTTGCGCAAGGGTGGCGCTTTGCTGTGAAAAGGATAATGTGATTTGTTCGGGTACGCTTGTAAGTAGTTTATGTTGTCGTTTTTGTGTAGCGAATCATGTTCCATATAGTCGGAAAATTTGCAATAATATAAAAAAGAAAAGCGGCTCTTAAATAATTATTTTACTATTCAATGTTGCATGATTGTGCTATAGCTAAGTATTTATATATTTGTTTTTCTACCATAGGTTACTAATTCTCTTTTTTACTGTAAACCTAATGTGAAAATAAGTATTACAAATATTTGTGTAGGTACCTACTTATCTAAAACTTTACATAACTACCTAAAGTCAATTTCCATGAAAAGTCCCATTTATCTAAGTCAAAAAGCTTATAATTCATACAAGCTACCATAATACACCATAAATATAGCTCCGTTACGGTTATTTTTGTCCGTTTCAGCACTTTCAGTGGCATGTACGACCGTAAACTTTTATGAAGATATGATCTCACTAAATGCCTAATGTATCTTTACAGATTTTTTTTATTTACGATCATTTTCATATCCCTGTGCATGGTCGCTTTGGCTATGTACTGTTGTTGATTTAATTATGTGGAGCCAGCGTTTTCTTTCATCTTTTTAAAGCTTCCGTAAGAAAATGCAGCATTCTGATGTCTTATTGTTAATAAAATTCTATTGATAACTTTTTAACGTGTAAGTTGGGCGGTATGGTTAAAAAGGTTTAGGTATATTAACAAAGCCATAGTTATTATTTCCATCCTATGTAGTTAAAACAATAAATATAAAGCTTTCAAATAAAACGATCGATTACTTACTACTTTCAAAATAAGAAAATAAGCTCCCCTTTTTTGAAGACGGTTAATATTTTTTGTCAATGATAGGTATGTATGTAATTCATTTGTAATCAAGTTGAAGAAGCAGGTTATTGATCAAATTAGGCCGTTATCGTTATAAGTGCGAATATTTCTCACATCCTACACAAGATAACTGGATTGAGGTGCTTATTACCAGATTATGGTCGACTCACACTCAACGCGGGCCTCTTTTGTTAGCTCTAGCACCAACGTTACCTAAAAACGGTGCAGACAGCACTGTTTTTAGTTAAAAAATCTTATTAGCTAAAATGTATTGGGATGCAAAACCGACAGATCAGTGAGAGCTTGGGCGTAGAACTGTCGGCATAACCAGCTCTCCGAGATACAGAGGGTCTTGCAGTATAAAAAACAGTGGCCCATCCAAGGACTGATTGAAGGAAGCGCTGCTTAGCCTTGCAGATCGGCAGATGCATGATAGCTATAATAAATGCGAATCCGTCGCAGTAATCTATATTTTAAACTAATGTTTACTAAATATCTAGGTATCTGTTACATTAACTAGTCTGTTTATCTTACCGTGTGTTCGTAGTGCCTCTGCCTAGGTATCTACCTAATATGTAAGCAGGACGATTTATGTTTTAGCCACGACTGTGACATAAACACTGATAGACAATACTGTAATAACAGACCATTTACTGGTACTACCTACTATGCGTAAGCTGCGTAACTTAGTGCGTAAGTGTTACCTACCTAGGTAATTACGCGAAAATTTGCTGGATACTTTATACCTACTTCTTGACTTAATAAAATAGATACGTTGCCTATTAGTTAGCTTTAAATTAAACCGAAAAGTTGGTACCAAATAAGTAGTTTCAAACTAGTCTGACAAAATTATTTTACTCGAGCATGAGTAATTTAGCGTAGTATCTCTACACAATCTAGGTATTTAGATAATTTTGCAAGTAAGTGTAGAAGGGTATTTAAAATATAAATAATGTTGCTAGTTAGGTACAATGTAAAACTGTTATCTACGAGTTACCAGTTAGTTTAAACCAACCCAACAAAGTTAGTTGAAAAAAAAAACATAGACGTCAGAACTTCTGCTTCCTTGAATCCAATTAGCAAAATGCATAGATTTAAAATGCGAACAAAGAAGTGTCCGATTGCTAATAAGCAAATCAAACAACAAAAATACGACAAGAAAACGGGATGATGAGCCAACAATTGATAATGGTTGACAAGTTTAAAAATAGCTGTGAGGTTTTTATTTTCCTACAGTTGATCTTCTTCTTATCGGATGGTTGATGAAAAACCTGCTGTCAAAGTTTAAACTGCCTGCAGGCCTCTGACATGGCATACACACCGTTGAAAAATCTCTAAGGTGTCCCCGTTACCCCACGATGATTTCTTTCACCGTTTTTAGCAACTGATAACTAATTTATAACACGCACATGGATTAGAAAAGACTTTGGTACGTGCTGGGGTTTGAATTTGGGACCTTTGACTTGGCAGTCCACCGGACATACCACTATTAATTTTTTGGTGGAAATATCAAGTCAAATACATTGTGTTGATCGGCCCACATCACACCTTTTTCTATAGTCGCCCCGCACTAGTAAATCCTCGGTCGTGCGAGCGTTCCACATGTTACGTAAAATACCCATGCACAAACACCCAGACTCGGTGAAAATATCGATGGATCATAGTACCTAGGTAATATTTGTTCCAGGCGTGAATCGCAACCGCGACCCATTGAGAAGCAGTTTCATCAGTTAGCCACTGCGCCAATCGGGTCGTCGATATTTTACGACGACACACATGACGAAGTTCCAAAACAATTTTATACCGGTCTACTAAAACCTATAATTTCATTAAGACTGAAATTATACTATTATTGCTAACGGAGTTCACTCATAGATGTGGATGTACGTACGTAGATGTTCCGAGAAATGAAAATCATCAAATCATCATCATAATTAATATCTAACACATATTTCACGAAAACTACAAAATATCTTGCAAAACAGTATTTCAGCATTTAATATCTATCAAACAAATTATTAAACATAAAAGTTATTTGATGTAAGTACCTACGCATTTACAGCGGACAGTTGTAAACCTGATAACGACTCTATTGAGGTCCATTAACGTGTCTGGACATCAAAGAACGTATCTGTATTGTATTAGAAGTAATAGAACATCTGAGGAGTAAGGAAGCCGTTAAAATCATATGGGTCGCTCAAACGGTCCGCGAAATTAAGTCATCTGCAACAATTGTATTTGAACTAGGTAGGTAATATTTAACACGATGCCGGGTATATGACGTGAGTCTGGAAATAAGTCATTTGAAACTACAATTAGCAAACAAAGTCTTCAAAGTACCTAGTGTGAGAAAACCAAAACTTGCGTTTTCGCAAACATGTTGCCTAACCTTTCCTTTAAATATTCTTGTTTAATCCTCTACCTACAAAGTATTTTTAAATGCATAGTTTCAGAAAAGATTACCTAGTTACTGTAAATATCTACATGTGTTTAGATGTAGGTACCTACTTAAATCGACAATAACTATCCTTCTGGCGCAGTCGGGTAAACATACGAATCTTTACAAAGATTGTTGTAGAATCGGATATCAGGATTAAAACAGTGCGTAAGAATAATTTAGGGAATTCAAAATTGCGATTGTTTATAGCGGCGGCGTTTGACTCAAAATATATAACTTTTACTTTGTTAGGCTCTATGGAGCTAGAGCGGCTCGCACGCGGTGTTCGCGTCGTTTACACGCTCGAAGAACGCGCTCGCCCAATGTGGGCTAGGCCTAAATCCAACGTTTCCATTATTTATTTTACCCACATTCTAAACCATACTGTTTCAACTCTCCCAACTCCCCCATAAACCAACGAAAGCAAACGAAAGGCAGACCAGACAAAAAATCTAAATAAACACCGTAATTACATTTCATCGCGTACTAAAAGTGCTTGTAGGTATACGCTATAAAGAGTATAAAACTAGGGCATAAGCCATATAACCCGTAGCGTACAGCATACAACTACTGCCCCCTTACCATGAACTCTTAAAGCAGGACACTCTAAGATGTGGAAGCGAGACAGCGCTACGTGCAGCGTAATGCGGCGTCTCGCTTCCACAACGTTAACTGTCCTGCTTTAAGAGTTCATGGTAAGGGCGCTGTAACGCAAATACATATTTTTCGTAATACATATACAAACACTCGTTTCGCGGCTTGCAGACAGAATTTCAGCAGCCCATTTTTTAGGCGGTTTTCTTTGCGTGTATTTCAGTAATGTGGGGCGCCGTAGACGGTAGGTAATCGTTGCTGTACTTTGCTATTTTGGTCTACATTAATCCGTGAACAACTTTGGAGCGTATTTCGCGTTTATCTCGATGTTGTAGATTGTTACTGTTCGCAGTCCATCGTTTTCAGCGCATACATGAAACTTATATAGTCATATGATAGGTAGAGTTTTCGAAGTGGCTCATGCCAAGACTAGTTTTTTTATTTTCAAATATAATGTGGTTCGTAGTAGCTAGTAGACCACCCACCGACATCGTCTCAAATCAGCTGTGCACAGAAATATTATTTTTAAAATAGTATTCGAAAGGTAGAGACAGCCATATTATCTTTTACAAGTAAATTAGAAATAGTAGATTTAAAAAGTCTGTCAGACTGTTTTTGTTGACGTAACGAAAGTCTTTTGAGGGGATGGACTAAATTGTTGTCAGGTGGTTTTATCTACCATCGCTATTTTTGAAAACGGTACTCAAGACGTCATTTCGCCATGTCTAATGATCCACAAGTCAATGTATGCAAGTGAGAGCTGGGGGGAGCATTTACATCCTCTTATCAGTGTTATAGTTCTATTTGTCTGAATATTGAAGTACCTACTTACGAGTGAGTTACTGACTTCTCGTGAACTGAAGGACCTCCTTCGCGTCCGTTAATCAATTGTTACCTACATTCCAATCGTTTACGTGCTTTCCTTGCCCTTAATTATTAATTTCCCAAAAGATTCTCCAAGAGTTCTTTGAACTTATCTCAATACAATTTTGCTCAGATTTTCTCAGTTCTCCATTTAACTATTTATACGCCTGAAGATCAACTTTTGAAACAGACCACCCGTATTATAGTGGCCTCATTATAAAAATTATGATATTCGTTATAATATTTTATCATTAATGTTACACAAATATGTTTAATTTGCAGTAAAGTTTCGTGTTTCAGTGTCGGTCGGTGTAAATCTGTCGTCGCTGCCTTTGATATGGTCGTATCTAAAGGTGTGTGCTTCAAAATAATGTTTTTAAAGATCTAGCAGATACCTAATAACGGTTATAAAATTATTCTGACGCAATTTCTAGTCAGAATACCTCCAAATAAGATGTTACATCTCCACAATGTAGCTAACAAAGTAATTAACTACTTTTGTGTAGGCCTATGCCTCGTTGGTCTAGTGGTCACTAAGCGTGACTGCTGAGCATGAGGTCCTGGCTTCGAATCCCAGGTCAGGTAGTCTTACTAGGTTTTCCCATTAGGTAATTCTCAGTAGCAGCACGGAGTCTGGATTTGTACCCTGTTAATTGGAATTAGGCTCGCCCCCTATTTTATTGGGACCTAAAACATAACTGGCGAAATGTGGGTGTACTATACACCTCTGCCTAGTCCTTCGGGGAATACAGGCGTGATGATGATATTTATGTGTAGCCATATTACCTACTATCTACCTTCATTGATAGGTCCTTAGATGCCTATAAATAAAATAGTTGTCTGGTTATTCAGATATAAAGCTTTCCAACTACAATTCCAAACGAACGGGCAATATGCAAGGCCGCACCAAATTAAACTGTCACTCCTTAACGTTAAATTATAGTTCACCTGACATGTTGCTAAAGATCTAGAGGAATACAAATAGGTAGATAGTCTATTTCGAGTGCCTACATGTATTTCAAGTCTAAAAAAGTGTTGTCATCAACGCATTTTGAAATACAAATGACCAATCCGTGGGTGGCGGACGTAAATCTCTAATACCTAAATAAAATAACAATAGATTTTGAAAAGCAGTCTAATTAACCATTTCCTGCGACAAAATGGCGCCCGTGTGGGTACTCGTAAGATGTACAATGACGTCATAATACCGATTATAAATAGTAGCTCTAGAGATGTGTTCTCTAACATAAATCCTACCAAATTAACTGCGTGGATCAGTTACGACTGTTATTTTAACTTTCTCATTTAAAATAACGCTTCCTTGTAGACGCAATTTATAACGGCTCAGAAGCATCATTTATTATGTTTTTAAATTTAAAATTAACATTCTAGTTGACATAATTGTAGGTATTTTATATTTCAGGTATTAATTTTAGAAACCCCGTGTAGGTATATGATCCGACTAATTTATCATACAAAAATATCCGGGTATGTTGGTAGGTACCAGCCTGAAAGGAATTCAAACTAATTTTCCGCGTAATCTTCTAAAATACATGTGTCATAATAATGATTTTATGTAAATCACATTCTTGTCCTACATACCTACAATAAATACAGACAAAGGTCTACAGGCATAGGACTTTTAAATTATCTAATAAAACCCTGGATTGAAACTGGAACCCCGATATTTGTAGCGCTTTTTTCACGTAGGCCGTATATTTAAGAAATTGGCTGTCACAGCCATAAATATCACCATAACCTCGACACGGCCTCAATGTTTTATATGTGAAGATCAGCTATAAAAGAGCTTAGCATTACGTTCAAAAACATTCTCAACCAGTCGTAAAACAACGTTTAAGTAGTTGCAAACCTTTTCAATAATATCCTCATAACACAACCGAAGAATTCACCGAGAATTTCATGAGTCACTTCTCCACAACACCGCTTCGTTGCCAATACCGCTCCAGTTGAAAGTTGTCGATTTATTTCGCTCTAAAAACACAATTGTTACATACTTCCACAATCTCCTGTCCACGCAAAACATACGGAGCGACATCAGCCAGTTGATAGTTCATTAATGTCACACTCCCAACGAAATAATAGTAAAAATTTCATTCAACAAGCGACTACGACTCAACCGAAATGTTGAGCGATCAAAAGAGCACGAGCATTGGTGAATAAAACTTTTATTTAACAAAAGTGATTCATAGTTATCGTACTCGATGATAGTTTGAAACATTAACACCGGGATTTATGTGATTTGATTAAATTAAATCGTGAACTGATAAAGACCTTAGCGATTGAAGTTTGTCGGAGACGCTGCCTACACAAACGAGATTAGAAACGCGCTAGCTGTCTACATCCCGGTGTTTCGTTAACAGTGCGTTTGATAGGATATTTGAGAAAAATCACTGCTTCGCAAAACACTTAAAAAGAGTTAGCAACATAAACAAAAAACCCTACGCGATGATTAAACAACAAATTCGTGAACCAGATAATTTTATTCCCTCTAATTAACATTAAAGAACTCTTAACAACCCTCCTTCCCAGAATTTCTAACCGTAAACTTTTATTTCAGTGAACGTCTGCTAAATCACAGAACAATATCGCAGGCGCGCATTTAAAACAGATGATTCTCCAACTAATGTAAACACGCACCTTATTTAATTACGCGTTTTTAACAGCCTGTTAACCTAGTTGTTTATTTTATACCATCGCAGTTCACACGATCATTTTGTACGAAAGTTGCGAATCCTATTCGTCAATCGTCGCCCAAAGCAATCAGCGAACCTGTCTAAATAGAGGCTTGTTGAAGCTTGGCATATGGTCAAAGTTTACTGAAATGTTTAGATGAAACAGCGGCGTACGTGTTGAAGTTAGTGTGCCAGGATAAGAACAATAATGTCTCTTAAAGGAGTAAAAGACTTATCCACAATACTTACATCAATAAAAGCTTGAGTTACACGAGTATAGAGTTTTTAGGCACGCTGCTATTAGCTATTTGAAAACTTTCAGTGAAAACATTGCCTCCGCCTTGATTAGGCAAAATATAAGTAACATATTTTAAAAGTTTGGTGATGCCAACATGACACTTATTTGAATAAATTGTGTAACCTCTAGTGTTAGCAAATATAGGCATAACTACATGGTAAAACGCCAGGAGCTTCTTAAAATACACTAACTGATAATTAGCTTAGAATGCCAACAAAACATTTTGAAGCCGAGAATAGGGCTAGTGATTATGATGATCGGACTCTTAGCTATAATGTTTTGATGGAGATTATCTCTTTAAATCCTGCAGCAACAAAAGAAAGATATTGTTTGGCCTTCGAAGCTCGCCAACCAAAAATAAACCTGAGCATCATTCTACGAAGTGAAGTTTTAAATTAAGGGCGTTACTCCCTCATCGGAAATAAACTTGGGCTAACAGGCGAGAAAACGGGCTTCAAATAGCACAATGTGTTTCCTGAAACGTTTATTTATTGTATCGAACGTTTATTAGGGCGCGATGAAACGCTTTGATATGGAATCTTCAGTTTCTTTCGACGCTACCATAATTTAATATAGACAAAGTTTGGTGGTATACTCGATGATCTACGTATTTCTGACAAAAATAGAACTAACTACAGTTTTGTAAGCATAAGATTTTTTTTAAGTAAATCAGAAGTTTAAAGATGAATTTGTAAACTTTTGCTTCCAAAAACTCGGGTATTTTCGGTAACAGAATACCTCTTAATCAGGGTAAGGTCATGCGCAGTACTTCGCACGCGCAAGTCTAGTTTCTTTGGCCAATGTAGTACAATATTTTGTGACTCACAGTGTGACCTCTGAAACTACTTGTTTACTACGTTATTTTGTATTAGGATTTCCTGTATTGTAGATAAAGACACGAATGACACAAGTTGGTACATACTTGTTAGACTGAACTAAATGTAAATGGTAGTACAGTAGGCGGCTAATAAATAGAAAAATGCTTTATCCTTGTAGGTATATATCTCAATACCAGTCTAACGGTCCCATGTTCCTGTATTCCTCGAAAAGCTAGTTAAAGAAGTGCTCTTGCACTTTCATACTTTAGCAATAGAGTCTCAAGTAAAACACATGATAATAATGTTCTCCTGACCGAATTTCGGTCACGGCGGCCTGTCTCTTCTGAGACTAGCCAACTAAGCACGAGATATTATAGTGCACAAGTATGCGCGCAAACACAGGTGCACTCTCTATTCCCTCATTCTCATGGTCCGGTAGGACGGTAGACCGACACGAGCGGAGAGAGATCAGGCGCAGTGAGGTGTCAGGAAAGCCCCACAACATAGTAATCATGACTATTTTTAAAGAAAACCTTCACCAAAACTAATCTTCAGTAGCTTTTAACGCCCATCGCGTTTGGAACCAACGAGGCGTTTAGAATCAAATGGCTACCTTACAAACCCTCTGCGTAGCAAAAATAACTTAAGTTACCTTCTAGTTCTCAATCAACTTCAGATCATCGAATTTCCCCGGCATTAATTTTAGAGCCGTTGAAAGCACCCTACTGATTTGGAAGGCGATACGAGTGATCCTCTAAGATATTTGTATCTATCTTATTTATTTAGGACACAGAAAGTTCTTTTGAATTTAAGAAGACTGAAATAAATATTTACTTAGCTAAGAAAAAGGTTAAGTAGTTGTCTATATTTGGGTGCGTTTATAAGTACAAAAATTTAGTCATAACACAAAATTTCGTCAAATCAAATTGCTAGTTCGTATTGTAGGGATTTCATCATTATTGAAGGGGTATACATACGAGTAGTTGTGCTATGAATGCTATGGCATAATGCAAGCAGTCATTTTAAGTAAGTAAATATTTATTGGCTCAACAAAAAATTTGATTATCATATAATTTATTTTGCGTTTCTTTAGCAAAACTGGGACAGTTATTATAAATTAGTTTTTAGGACATCAAAAATAGTCGCCAATTATACAGAATACTCTATTTTGGTCCTAAACTGCCATTGATATTAAAATTAGCCTGATTGCAATCTTAAATCCAACAAAAGTTCACGACTTGCTATAAGTATGACATGACACACGTTGAGTAGAGGACGTTTACCTTTAGTTAAAACAGACGATTTATAAACGTCTCCGTAACAAACTAACAATCATAAGTCTGCCATTTCAACATGTTTGCACTGGCCAACAAACGAGGCCTTAGCGACGAAACTAAACGCAGTTAGTGAATGAACATCATGTAGAAGACATTAACACATAAATTGTGGCCAAGTCATTAGATGTGTATTTTGAGATTGCACATGCGCGATATGCGTTCATTCATAATATCGTTCATAATATGTTCAAATCATATAACTTCTAGACCGATAATAAACGTTGTAAAGCGAGTGAATAGTAAAACACCGATTTCTCTCTTTCCGTCATCAGCATTCTACATTCCGAAGAAGAAGACAAAACAATGTGATCCTTACTATACTGCTTTTTATTGTTTATTAGCAAGGAGGTATTAAGGCGAATTAATTAAATTGACCGTGCATAGAGCAGTATTAGTGCCGAGTCTTATGTATGGTAGTGAAAGTTGGGTATGGCAGAAAAAACATCAAAGCCGCATGAATGCAGTAGAGATGCGGGCTTTGAGAAGTATGTGTGGTGTGAATTTGAGAGATAGAGTAGAAAATAAGGTGATAAGAGAGATGCGGAGTGAATGTAGATGTAATTACAAAAATCGAGAAGAATATGCTTAGATGGTTTGGGCATGTGGAAAGGATGGATGAAAGAAGAGTGACAAAGCAAATATATGAGGCGAATGTACTAACATTCGCCTCATATATTTATCGGGAAGGGGAAGACCTCGGCGAACATACTTGGACCAGATCGGAGATGTTCTACAAAAGGGTCAAGTGAGGAGTACCCTTAACCGACGAGCGTGTATGAGGAATGTGATGCGAGTGAATGAGGCGAAAGAAGTATGTCAGGATCGTAGCAAATGGAAATCCGTGGTCTCTGCTTCCCCTCGTGGAAATAGGCGTGACTTTATGTATGTATGTATGTTAATTAAATTATCCAGCTAATATTGTAAGTATTAAAGATGTCGGAACATTGATTTGAATGATTAATACGCAAATATTGGGACCGAGATGCAGAGGACGGCATAATTCAAAGCTTTAAAATGTATACAACACATTAAAGATAAAGAAGTGATTAGGTCGTATCAGGAGGTGGAAGGGAAGATAGAAGACAGGTACCAAGGGTAATCAAGAGAATAGCGCTTATACCTAAGAATCCCCAATATTGGTACTGCTAAAGGAATTTGAAGTATCCTGCATTGACTATAAACCTCAGAGAAAATAACCTACACGCAGGTAGAAGTGAACAAACAGCAGCAATGTATCTAAAATGATTATAATGTGTATCGGTGACTGGTATAATTGAAACTCTCATACATTTTGTGTATGATAGGTGATGTAATCGTCCTGTTTAGAATGTGGAATTTGAATAGCCACAAATGAAATGTGAACAAGGAACATTTTAACATTACATGTGGCTTCTGAATCATTGTGACATTTAATTTACGGACTACCGTTTTGGATTTCGCATTCTCGGTCATGCTTTAAATTATAATAGGGTAATTATCTCGAGTACCTAAATCAAACAATTTCTGTGTACCAACACAATATAATGGTCGCCGTAATCCTCGAAAGAAAAAGGACGACGAAGGTGTTCTCTGTATGAGTGTAGGTATATATATTTACATTTCGATAATCATCATAAGTCCCATGAAATGTTGCCATTGATTTTGCTCGGCTCGGTTAAGTTCTATAATATTAAACAATATTGCTATGTTACATTCAAGTAGTCAGTTCCCACCGTATCCTCACTTAAAACGTGTTCTATAAAAATATGTTTTTAAAATATCAGAATGTTTAAAAGAAGTTAACCTCATTTGAGCTCAACGTGAATTATAGCTTGAAACTAGATAAAATTACGAATTAATAGTTTATAGAAAAGATTGAAATGAAAAACGATAAAATACAAAATATTAGCACTCACTTAAAACCACGAATGTACTTGTTAACACCACTAACAATTTAAATGGACAAAAATTTATTACAATGACTCATTTTAATTAGCCGTTGACGAACAAAATATTTCGAAACAAAATTATTTGCTAAATCACTATGAAAATCTATTGGCAAGATTTTCAAAGACAGCGGAACGTCTATTGTCGTTCGCAATTCAAAATTAAAACGTTTTACTTTTAAAAATATATGACAAGGTGATGGGCAATCATCCGATGCAAAGACAAGCGATGTTGAAAGTAAAATGATACGGCGGGAAGTAGACTGACGCCAGACAAAAAGATCAGCGGCGATGTGCCAACATACTGACAGAAGGTGCACACTGAGAAGATTGCTTTCATTACACCGATCACATTTACAGCCAATACAGACGACATGAGAGTAAAAATTTAACCTTGGCTGAGAAATGGCGGCGAATGCGTGACGCGGTAAAATATTTTTGGCCAGGGGTGATTGGGGGCGTCTGCTGGCGAATAATACTTTGTTTTGAATGCACTAAAATTCTGGCTGGAACAAAAGCAGTTTATCATAACATTGTTTACTCGTGTGTGGATTAATGTTGCTTTAATGCGTGTTTTGTATGTTTTACTGTATGTTAAAGGGACTTGTGGGTCAATGAATTGAAACCAGCTAAATTATTCCACCTGGTTTAACAGTAGACACGATGTAGACGTGTGGGCCCCAAAACAGATGTTCCTAAGTTATTCTTCATCATCATCATCATCAGTCCGTTGCAGTCCTCTTTGGACATAGGCCTCTTCCAATGTACGCCACAAAGCCCGGTCTGCTGCTTTATGCATCCAGTCGTTGCCTGCCCTCTTATGTAAGTCATCCCGCCATCTAGCCAGAGGGCGACCCACGCTACGTTTACCAAGACGCGGTCTCCACTCCAGAACACGCTTACTCGAGCGGTTATCGGTTCTGCGATATATGTGGCCAGCCCATTGCCACTTCAACCTACTGACTTTCAGAGCTATGTCGGTCACTTTAGTTCTCTGACGGATCACTTCGTTCCAAATGTTGTCCGTCAGAGTTTCTTCAAGTTATTCTTATTGGTAACCTATTTTCAATCGATAGCTTACACAGGAGTCAGTACAATATCTTATAGTATCTCATAGATTTCAAATGCCAAGTACCTACCTAGTTTTAGTCTGAGTTGTGTCTATAAATCATACTTGACAACTTGACAAAGTGTAAAATCATAATTGATAAATATTTTTAGTTAATTAAGAGAATACTACACTTATTTGTTAATTTAGTGATATCTCACATCACACGTTTTAATATCTTGATTTGGACTCATTCAAAGCTTTGATAGCCTCAACTAATTTACTTCTTCAGTCCTGCCACATAAATAACATTGACTTTTATGTCTACCTTCTAATTTTAATAAAAGTCACCTAAAAGAAACCATTTTCTTTCTCAGTTCTACCCGACGGAAGCATAAAACTGTTGGGAAAAACCGCAACATAAATAATAATAAAACACATAATATAATCTGTTTTACAAGCTCTCCCAGCAACCTATCAAATCAAAATGTCGCGTTCGAAATAGGTGACACAGTTTTCACGAACATTTTTCTGAATGCAGACATAACTATTTACGAATTTCGATGAATGAGTTGCGGCGTGTGGGCTCTCCCTAACACTGACAGCTGTCATCTTGCATCACGTTCGTTTCAAAAGGGACGCGTATGTTGAGACCGGGACCGTTATGATTCTCCGCCGTACGTCATATCTAATTTGACTAGTCTGCTAAATGATCTTTTAACCTGACGTGCGTATTTTTGGGAGAACAGCGGCGATGTAAACGAGATGTTAAAATATTTTTTCCTGTAGAGAAATATGTTTCACATTCCGAAAAGCTCTGAAACTATTCAGATAGCGAGGAATCAAAAATTTTCAAAACGGTGTGTCTAACATTCTTAATTTACAGCTTGGATGAATCGAAATTTCTTCGTCAGAAACCAAGTACTCGGCGTACTCGCTGACAGACTTCGCGCTGCAATGTATCCTGTGTTAGTGTATAGCATTTCACTCCAACGGTGTCGAGGCTAATCTTGAACCTAATCTGTAGCCATAGGTATGTACGGAAGTTTAAATGCGCAGCGACGTAAGCTATGAATCGGCTTCTTCCGAGACGCGCGAAGCTCATAATTCATTATTTAGCAATTACAAAACTGTGAACGTTGCTCGAACCTATTGAATCCGTCAACAAACCTAATTTCGCTTGGAATTACTATTGGTGATTACGGATTTCCTTATTATCGTTTACAAATAACATCCTCGTTACAAAAATCGATCAATGACGTTTCCGATACTCCGATGCCCACTCGCAGAATCTACAGAATTCACTAAAATATGTGTTGCTATTAATATCGGGGCTGAACCACGGTTTGCGTCATTTGTGCTTCCGTTGCAAAGATGCCAAAACTATAAGGTAAGAGGAGGAAGCTGGGATTCGCTGATTTGTTTCGATTAATTAATGACGACGTTTAATTCACATTTGGTTGTCAGCTGCCAGATATACAAATAAGTTTTCGCTTAATTTTGTTGCAGTAATTATGATACAACTCGTTACGCAAGCCAAATGCGAGCTGCTTCATGTTGAGTACATCAGAAACGTATCAACGAGGAAGTATTTAATTGGTTCTACGCAAATCTGTTGAAGAATCGATACGATGCGAATCGATGGGCTATTGATATTTTGTTGTCGAACAAGTATCGTGTTGACGCTTTGCTCACATTTTATGATCGCAGTACATTCCAGTAAACTTTGAAACACAACAAATAGTTTTTCAACCACAGATTGTATGTATGCAGTAGCCCTAAGGGTGTGTTCTTTCAATTTGGTATACTGCCTAACGTCCCATAAGACCACGCCTACTCCCTTTAAACAATATCACAATACCAAACGCTACATGAACAGTCGTCCGGCAAGGTACCTAATCTACGTACGTTTACATAGTTCGAGAGTTCACGAATGACGTCAAACGCGTTTATTTTTCAACTCGGCGTGACACATCTTGTACGATATTTTAATTTAAGACCAAGCTATTCCTGTATCAGCTAAATTACTCACAGTTACACCTACAATACAACTAGTTGTAAAAGACTATTCGGACTCGTGAAGCTTATGCAAGAGGTGTACCAAAGTACTTATAAGATGGTCAGAATGTACACAAAATTTGTCCTTGGATCCCGTTGCGGTCTATCACGACGAAATGTAGTAACATCTCTCAAAATCCTAATAAATCTGTATAATGTCGATCTTGCTGTGTTTAAGATTTAAGTCACACCTACACAACTATTGAAGCTTTGGAAATTATAACTACTGGCCATTGAAATTGAGCCAGTCACTCTTCAAGAAAAAATAAAATAGACAATCCATATTTTGGACATACCACCACAGAACTAGCTATCAAGGGTCGTTAAAGTACTTTTACTTATGATTCAATACACAATCCTCAGATTTAGGTAAAACAAAATTTCTAAAAGTACAAAGCTTAATCGCGGCAGTGAAAAATAAAAGCCGATTTTAAAGTTTATTGTACTAACAGAAGAGCTAGACTAGAATGAGATGAAACAATTTAAAGAATTCAAGATTTCGCCTACTATTTATAAGACCTGTTCGATTTTGTTATCAATAAAACACAGTGATTCTTGAAGATTCCCAGCAGGCTTTTTCATTGGACGATGAAAGCTATAAAATACAGTCTAGAAAAACGCAACGGAATGTACACTGTAATCTATGTATTTTCTCAGTAAAGAACGCTTTTAGTTCGCGTTAAATTCCATTGATTATTTAGATATACGTAAACATTTGAGGGAAGTATTTTATAACCAGACGGCAGACTGAGGTACAGTCTGCTACATAAATGTATCGTGTACGGGTAGCGATATAAAAAGTGTAAGTGCTAAAATATCTGTGATTTTTGCAATTAATTTAAAAAGGAATATTTTTTATGTAATTTTTTTTAATGATTTGCATTTTCGTTGTTGACAGTAAAATCTAAATTATCAGAAGCACCCACTTGCGTGTGATTCTATTGTTCTCATTCACGTGTAGGACGATGCTTTCCCGTAATACACGAAATTCTCGACGTTCAATGACTCCATGAATTCCAAAAGAAAAATATATTAGTAGATCTGTGGGAGGCGGGCGGCGCGCGCGCACATTTTGACGCCTGCGCCGATGCGCATAGCCTAAGTAATAGACCGAATAACCCACATCGAAATCGTTCGGAAATATTTATGCCGTGAAGAATTTGTGTAAACAATGACAAGTTAAGTGCGTTCCAGGATTTAATGTCTTACGTCGGCACGTCAAATACGATTTATATTTCTTTACTGCGATTGTGGTCGTTCAAACAAACTGAGTGCTTCAGATTCAGACTTTCGCGTTAAGGTTTCGGCTGTGTGACCAAGATAAGCACTAACTAATAGTTGGCAATATTTAAGAATTTTAAATGGGTCAAAAATAAGACCAGTCCTTTATAATAGCCATAAATTGAATATCATCTCGAATATTAGATATTTTAATGCGGAAGCCGCCTGTTTGTCTTTATCATCACGCCTATACTTCCCGAAAGGGTAGACAGGCAGGCAGGTACGAATGCACACCTAGAGTAATTTTTGACCTTACTGTTATTAATTCATCGGTCAGATTCTCGAAATTTGAACTCTCTCTCTGCTCAAAAGCGGATATTTAACTAAACAGACTAACACGACAGCACAGAAAACAATTATATGCATAACATTACTACTGCAGTAGGTAGCCTAAATTACTGCAAAAGAAATAAACTTGTGTTCTAACATAAAACATTTTCATAACCCATTTCTGCTAGTCCAGTTAAAAAGCTAAGTTATGGCTGCCACAAATTTTGTTGTTTATACGTTGTTAGGCAACCTGGTCAGCGCACAACAGGCACTTGGAATAATCCATCAGGAAAAGCAGTTTTCTTCTCATCCTTTTCCAGCTGATTAATGGGAATCTTATAGAAATTGCGTTTTATTTCCATCCTTTTTTAGCTAAATATACTTAATGAGAATCTTCCTCTAGGAATCGCATGTTCTGATTTTTTTCACTAACTTCCACTGGAAGCTGTAGTTTTCTTTCAATCTTTGAGGAATATTACCGTGTGGAAAAATAGTGTTCAAATATTCTGATGTCTGATACATCAAGAGGTTCGTTTAATTTGATGCCAGACACAACTGCGATCGATACAAGTTTAAATATTACGGACGCTACGGTTGCAAGGTGTTTAGAATTTACTGCCATTTCGGGTTTACGATTTTCAGAATGATTGGAAAAATTAATGCATTAGCCAATTGACAAACACATAACTGAAATTGCTAAGGATACACATGGATAAACAATTGAGGATAATCTACAGATATTTGTGCCGAATTTTAGCTTTTTCTAACATATTCCTATTCTACCGTAGGACCCTCGATATTACTATCGTCTGCCCAACATACTTCAGCTGTATTTTTTTTACGAATTTAAAATTGTGTTAAGTCCCTAGCTTTGTGCTTAATTTAATTTACGCTAAACGTCCAGTAGGTACCTATGTCTAGAATTTGTTAACAGTTGTGCAGATCTAGATAGATTATAAATTCGTCTGTACTCAAAACCTACGCTTTCCTTTCAAGCTTTTGATTATTCAGAGATCAACCTTGTACTATTTCAATCTTCGATCAAGCCAGACTGTACTAATGTATTTTTATACATTTGAAATATAAAATGTACAAATAAAACGGTGAAATTCAGAACACCTGGATGTGTGTTGGATATTCGCCAGTTTGATAACGAAGTAACGAGGAATTTATTATATTTTACATTATGTATTGTAATGGATCATTGTGTCTATAGATTAAAGCAAATAGGTACTTATACACAAAATTAGAGACCACTAGGAATAGGATTTATTTTTAAAACTGTTAATTTGTTACCTATCAATCGAAATCAAATTTCAACTTTAGTAGGTTGTTGAACTATAAGAAATGTATAATACAAGTTTTTCTTTATAAAAACTTGGCCCCTTTCCTATCCACATTTTGTAACTTCTCAACTTTGCAGGACTAAATAAAAAAATCGTATAAACAAATGATTTATACCAATTTTTTGGAGTGCGATATTACCACTCCACTAATAGCCACTCCTGCATGGGCTAAAAGATTCAATATTATGACAATCTGTAAGTACCTATAGGTACCCTACGTGGGCATGCAATATTCAGCAGTAAATAGGTACTGCAGACTTAGTATTCAGGTTACGACTACGATACATAGGTAGAGATACACTTTTATACAGGTAGAAGAAATTAAAATTATTTAGTTTGATTAGGCAAATAGGCACTGAATTATCTGTCATATTAGAACGAGCCAACAAAACTTGTTCATTATCAACATCATCATCAGCCGGAAGAAGTCCACTGTTGAACCAAGGCCTCCCTCTTCGTAGGGGGAAGGGGGTTGCCATAATCACCACGCTTGGCAAGCGGCTTGGGGAGTATTGGTGGTCAAATTACAGAAGACGCTGCAGCCCATCTTCTGGTTTTTCCTTAGTCGCCTCTTACGACACCCACGGGAGGAGAGGGGGTGGTCAATTCTAGGTCGGATACATCACAGCAAAAATGTTCACTATTTCGTTAATCTTATTTTGAGACATCTGTAATGTGAGGTCTAAATGAGATTTTGTTTTATAATTTCTTATTTTGTGTGCCGTAAAGGCGCGACGTGGCTGAACCATTAATTTCTATATAGTAGGCCTTTATTGAGTCCATAATTATGAACGATTTACAACCAAATAAATTGAATTAACTTCGTTTTTTAGTCAACGCTCTGTTTTATTAGAACTTATGCTGTCATCAATTCGAAATGTCGCAGAATAATTACATTATGCTTTGTATACACAGGACCCGTGTGAAATATCGGGCTTTTGTTTTTATCTGATCGTTAAAGTGTCTTCTGTAATGGCACCACAAGAGTGATCGCGTGTTTTCGCCTTTTCATCAAATAAACACTTTAATTCGCCGCCGCCATTAACGTTTTCTTTTTAAAAATCGCGCTGCAACGATGGCACTGGCTGGGACTTTTCTGAGGACATAATTGTATGAACCTTGAAAAATAAATTTATCTTATCTGTAATAAATCCAAAATTAGGCTTAAAAGCGATATTTTTATGATAACTAAGTCTAAAGATAAACTAAAATTAGGGTAATAATTTTCAGTTTAATGCGTATCTTGCTGAATGAATGTATTTTAACGCCTACGACTAAAATCTTCCACTGATTTGGACAGACAGGTAATAGATTTGCCTAAATGTATAATTTATAGCGGTACGCAAAAAACCATCAAACTAAACACCAGAATTGTTCACGCATGTAAATTTGAATGCTGAAATATAAATAGTTGACGAAATCTTTTTATTAGTATGGAATAGATCATCAGAGCTATTCCATACCATAAGATATTACTGCCTTCTTTAAGATTTGGCTTGGCTTTTGAAGTAGCACCCATTATATTTGGTAGCGTGGTCTAGGTTGAGTAGCATTTTATTAATAAAGACTTATATTGTTGTAACTTCTCTTTTAAGCGCATGCCCTACAGATGTAGCTAATGCTGTGCGCAAAACTAAAACTCGAATTTATGGGTGACAGATCCAAAGGAACCCGGAATCTTGGTCTACGACGAGCCTGGTACAGTGTTTATAGCAAATTAATGAACGATACAATACTGCCTACATAAAAGACCTACCGTCAAGAGGCGGTTCGTGACCTGTCGAGGGATGTGATGCAACGTAACCTAACGTAAGCAAATCTCGAGCACCTAGACCTAAGGTAGTTAGGAGAACACCCTGGGGTTTTAGCCGGTAAGAGTCGAGGGAGACGATACGCCTCCATTCGCCCCAGGCCGGGGGAAGTACATGAGAATTTCCCCAGTAACCAAAAAAAGTAGGGGATAGAGGTACTTACCTTCTTTCATCACCAGCCCGAAGCGGCTTGGGGATCGCAATGTTGTTGGTGAAGTTACAGAAGACGCTGCTGCCCATCTTCTGGATTTTCCCATTGTCGCCTCCTACGACACCAAACGGGACGAGATGGAGAGGGGCTATTCTGGCTCGGCACCCTCCGGGTCTAACAGCTCTTTCACGCACTTTAAAACCAATACTTTGCTTCACAATTACCCGGCCTTCGTTCTAACGCACATATATTTACACAAACAGTAATTTTGTTTACATTTTCCGAGCAATGATATACAACAGGCTATAAATAGGGTACATTCGTCCGTTCGCCAAGAGCTATTTTCTCGGTAATAATAAAACATGCCGTTTTATTTGAGAGTCTGTCGGCTGAAGGATATGTGTTGCAGCCATTATTTTGAGGTATAACATTACAGGTAATATATCAGTTGGTTGGCTAATCGAATAATAAGGTTATTTGCATTATTTTTGTATCGGTGTACTTGTTTAGTCTCGCTATTAAATTCAGTCTACCGTCACTGGCGAGAAAATTATGTTTTGTTTGTGAAACATAATTAAATAGGAGCAATTTGGAACACATAGAGTTTTTATGTATAGTTGCCTTGAAAAATTATACCTATCGGTGTACTATTAAACGGTGGTGTAACTGTAAACTAGCTTCATATTTTTGTTAAAGCATACAAAAATAATGATATGAATCTGTGAATGTAATTCGTAAACTACATCGCTTTGACGTTAAATATTATTTACTAACTTAATTAGGTAATTTTTATTATTCCAAAATAGGCAACTTATATAAAAAGAACCGCAACACAATGTTGCCAGACACATAAATACCAACTTTTGCACCCTTTAGCATCAAGAAGACAGCACAGAACAGCAGAAGAAAGAAGCGAAAGTTCTCGATAAATTTGTCTTTTTCCGCTTTGCTGCTGATCAATATTAGCATGTCAACAGCAAAGCGAAAAGGTCTCCTTTATGAGAACTTCCTCCGTGGCACCAGATACCTAAAGAAGAAGAAGAAGATTACAACTGAGGCGTCACAGAAGAACGAAAGCAGAACAATGAGCTGAAATAAAAAAGAAACAATATTACACATGTACTGATTTTTGTTCTACAAATATTTGTTCCATGTTGGAATCGAACGATAATTGTCCTGAAATTGTTAACATAATGTAATTGATACATAATATACAATTTTTACTTACAGTCAGCAAGCAAAATAGTAAAACAATTTTAGTTCCTTGCGAAAACGTTTAAATATTTTTAAATCTGCATTGTTATATTAAGAACCTGAACTATAACATATTTTTTGTTGCTGACTGTACTTTTTGGAATACATAATTTTGTTCTTTATAGATACCGACAACGTTGGATTGTGCATCTGTAGCCATATACCTACTTAGCTACCTACATTATATCTAAGGACTTCTGTTAAACTCACTTTCCTCATATTAAAACAAAGATAAGCTTTTTTAGAGCTGCTGATTTAAAAAAAAAAAGATTTTGACAGCAGCCGGTCCTGGAGTATGTATTATTAAACGAACCTAAACTACCTAAGTATAAGTAGATGTTAACCAAAAAAAAATCTTCATAAATATTGAAATTATGATTAACATAGATATTCTTAAAAGGTTAATACTGGGGAAATCCCAACCCCAGGCAGAATGGATGGAATCCCTACCGCTACAACCAGATGGATGCTGCTGCATACTTATGAGATTTAGTATTTCCAGAGAAATTAGTTTGACTTTAATGAATTTAAGTGCTTGCTTCTACCGACTAGACATCGTAAAACAAAGAATGCGGAATATAACAGCAGAATTACTGAGAATAATTTAGGTGGGTTGGAAATATTTCCAAAATTTCATTCCAGTGTTGTACGTGACTGTACAAGTATATAGTGTACATAATATGTAATTAGATTTAAATATGAAGAGATTAATTTAAAAATAATGTAGTACCTACCTTATTGCTGTATCGATTCCTAACAAGTTATGAAATCGATGCGATACGTAATATAATTATGTTTATGTACCTATCTGTGTAATATATATAATTAGGTATGTTTAAAAACTGTAACTCTTGTTTTAAGTTCTATTTGAATCAACTTTTAAGAATTTTCTTTATAACCCATAATTCACTTAATTCCTTAAATATATTACCCCACATCATTTTTGAATTTTACAAATGTAGAAGTTCACGAATTTATGCAAGCGTATTGATTTATAGCTGGACAACATCAGTTGGAGCGCTTATCGGATGATTCACTCAAGTGGTAAATATACCCTATTGATAGATTTATTACATTTAATAAAACACAAACTTGTATATTATTTGATTCCAGCACAGAAACTTATAAGAATGAAGTTGAAGCTTATTCATTTTCATTATCAGCTTATCTCAGTCCACTGCTGGACATAGGCCTCTCCTATGGCACGCCACTGAGCTCGATATTCGGACTTAAGGAAGAAAGCAAGGAACACTTAGAAGTTACAAATCGCCTGTAATTATACAGTTATACAACAGGTCATATTGACGTGTCATTCGAAATGAATTATTGTAACTGTCACCTCAAGCAATATTGCCACATAAAATAATCCCGTCTCGTATAACTGCATTCACAAAAGATGACAACGGCAAGCACCAAAATATTTTATCACTACACCGAACACATATTTCAAGACACATAAAACCCAATGTTGTTACGAAAATATATGACAAACCTCGCGTCCAACAGCTCTAAAAACAATTTATCGTAGTTCCTACTGTATGTCACAGGAAGGAAGCACACGTGGCATGGGTGCGCTGATTAATGTCGTCATGTTACAGGCTAGGCAAAATCGACCACTTGTCTTAAATTAGCTTGCGCGCAGTAAATCAAGGGATATGGGCCAGTTACGCCATGAGAATACCGCACATATTTGTGAACTGCGTGTTTATTATAACTAGTACACTGTGTAAACGCTCATTATGAGTTACGTTGGCAAACGTCGTGTAATTGGTGAGGCTATTACACGGAATCACCCAAAATGATGTCGGTAACGCCAGATGCCAATATTTGACGCTGTGTGAACTGTGAAAGTCTATTATTAACTCGATTAAAATGTCGACGCGAATTGATAGAAGATACGGGCTCAATTATGATTGATTCAAATACCTATGATGCAGAAGATTATGTTAAGATATAACAGAAGTTTGTCTGGATTTGTGCCCGGTTGATGGCAATAGGCTCGCCCCCTATTACATTGGGACTTACAACATAACTGGCGAAATGTGGGTGTACTATATGTAAACCTCTGCCTACCCCTTCGGGGAATACAGGCGTGATGTTATGTTATAACATAAGTTGTGTACAGTGGTGTCAATCTTTTGAAACCTCAATAGCAAATAGGTAAGTTCTAATATCTCCAATGTAGGTAGGTACCTTTTTATGGAACTTTGAAGCTGGCTGTCCCCGATCACCTTCTAATAGCAATAATTAAATTGTATCAAATTTACAGTATAAAAGTTGTTTTTTGTAAAATTACCCCACGCATTTTTTTCTTTATTGTGTATATTTTTTCGTCCTTTATACATTGGCCGGCGCGCGGCGTCGGAAAATGTATAGGGGCTATAGGTATAAGTTTGTACCGCTTTGACAAACACTTTGTGATCGATAAAATATATTTTAAGCAATCAATAAAATAAAAAAAAATGTTATAAATAAAATACTTATGTCAATTACAATATAATTTTGCAAAACTTGTAAGTTATAAAAGATCCTCGAGTCTGCCAAGCGTGGGGACCCCACCCCTTTTCTAAGGAAGACGCCTTTGTTCAACAGTGGACGTCTTCCGGCTGATGATGATGTAAGTGAAGGCACAGAATAAAAAAGGTGAAGGTGAGTAAACAGTATTTCAAAACAATCCATAAAAGTACACAATGCACATCTCAGACATACTTAATTAATATTATATTAAAACGCAAGGTGATAAGCATAGGTATTAGAAGAGCCAAATTTACAAGATCTTTAAGCCGGCAACTGGCAATAACACTCACGAGATCGAAACAAAGGGTTTGACTGTAAATCGATCAAGACACATTTCGGGATTTTTTTATTTTTTTTTTTATTCTTCTAAAATACAGCATATTACAGTTTTGAATTTTATATTGCACCGTTAAACCACAATTGGTTTGTATTGGTACTCACATTCGCTATTATAACACTAATTAACAAATATTATCTTAATAAGAATATAAATACTACTTTATGCAACAAGTTATATCAATATTTATTTATGTCGTAAACACCTATTCGCTAACAATTTAACTAAATTGTTTTAATATAATTATATTTGCGGGTATAAGCTACTCGCTTATTCTAGGCCGCTCAATGTACCCACTACCAATCATACAAAGAAAGAAACTGGTTCTACTCGTCTGTGCATGAACCCTATACAGGTTGTTCAATTTTTATTATTGTTGTTGTGTTGTTTATACATATAAATTTTTTATTTTTATTTTACATTACGAATAACAATAATTGATCTAAGGTTTCGTAGAAATATTTTTTATATACTTGCTTATTATATAAAAAATATTTATATATATATATAGTTTTTAGAGTTTATTTCGTTTTTAATACTTCGCGGAATTTTATTGATTAATGTAGGTATTAAAAATTTTAGTGTACGCCTGCCATAATAATTTCTAGTCTGAGGTATTGTTAGTTTATTGTTTTAAGCCTACGAAGCATGTGTACAGAACTACAGACTTGAAGAAAACAAAGTCAGCGTAAAATAATACCGGACAGAGATAAAGTAGGAAAAGACATAATTTATAAACGCGCAATAAATTCTGTTTTCAAAAACCGAGGTTATAAAGAAAAATATGGTCAATTACATTCAATGCTTTTATTGTTCTCTTCTTGGATATGGAAATATACACTCGCAAGTTACATACAGTTTAAATAGTATCAGAATGTTACCGACAAAGTAACAGTACAAACAGTGCGCTTCGGGAAATTTTATTAACAAAGCCTGAAAGACAATATTTTGTTCGACTTTATCCGCAACATTCGTATAAAACACTCATCCTTCTCATACACTGTCCCATTCTTAAATCAATGTTCGTCCAAATGTGAGTACTTTCGTCTTAGCTTCTCTCTCTTGTTTTTATTCGCGTGTTTCTTTTCATATTTCCAGGGTTTGCCGAGTGGCCTCTCAACATTCTGCACTCCAACGATACTGAAATAAAATACACCTTATTTCTTAGGGCATATGATTCAGATTTACATTGATGTTTCATATGATTTATGTTGACAAGTAGCACCATATTTTTATACTTTTCAGTGTATCTTTCAGTGAATAAATAAATCATCATTAGGCTTTGAGAACAGCAACATTTTTAATGCCTACGCACATTCCAAGCTGTCAGAAATTTTATAAACTTTCGCTAAGTATAGTCGACTAGAAAAGTGCAAAAATCAACTAAAAGTCTGCTTAGCTAAATGCATACGGCGGAGGACTTCCATAAATAATGTCCAGTTAATTAAGCCGTCTGGCTAGTTCAAAGTTTCTTGTCCAGTTTGTCTTTTAGCTTTGCGGGCGACAGTACATGGTTTATTTCATTTCGAAAAGGTACCGGGTCTTACGAGGTTTAACCAATTTTCGCGAGACTCATAAAGATGCTCAAACTTTATGAATTAACACTTGGCTTGTATCCAGGGTGGTCATTTCGTCTGCGCGTTTATTTAGGTATCCCTTAGCTCTAATTGATAATAACGTCGAGATATCTTTCATCTTGTCTAACTATAACTGGTGTATTTTTACACTGCACCTTACGCTTGGAGGTCGAAAGGTACATTCGCGCTGTTTCGTTGCTATGGAAACGTGTATTTAAAACGTTCTTTCATTTGTTATTGTTTAAGAGATTGATTGATAACCAAATATATTAAACGGAGAATTTCATGATAGACGGACAGGTGTACATTAGCTAGGAGTTAAAGTGGAAAATGTAAAGTGCAGATAATCGATTTTTTGGTACTAAATTAGTATTCCTTATAATTTCGTTTCAATTAGGTTCTAAAAGCTTATCATATTCAGTCTTCAGTTTCCTCAAATTTCTTTTTAATAGCAACTAATAGACACACATGCGTGTAAAAGCTATAAGACACGTCTATATCTCCAGTGTATATAGGTTTGTCTCCCTCTATAAGCGCCACTACAAAATAAATTAAATTGGTAGTGATTGTGAGTACCTAATAGGTATTTAACCTAACCGGGTGAACAGATACATACTTAAGAAATGAGAATAAGAAGCAAACTTTATTATTTAACGCGCAGATGGAACTTTGGATATAATATATCTCAAATACGAAGGTATAGTATATCTATAAGTAGATCTTAAGATATTTAAAATGTATTAGGATACTAAATTCATTTGTCTCAACCAGTACTTTCTGTTAAACAAGAGGAAATTCTTACCCGGCTATTGGTTTCCCTTGAACGTGGGCCGTAGTTTTCTCCATCTTGAAGAATGCTTCGTCCAGCTCTGATTGTTTATCCCGCCAACCCTGATACATTATATCATTTTAATATGAATACGCAATTTCCTTCCTGAACTACCTGCAAGGTGCAAGGAACATGTCTGTCTGTTTGCTACCATCCGACGCCTAATCCACTGAACAGATTTTATCGAAACTTGGTATTGAAATAGCTTGATCATACGGCAGGATAAAGAATAATTTGTCAGTAGGTAAAAACACATTACAAAAAATTCTACCAGAACAAATTCTGAGATGATATTTAATAGTTTATATTATACCTACCTAAGAAAGATTAAAAGGATAGCATAGAGTCGGATGACGGGACGGTGTCTTGCCACACTAGCGTCAAGTAGAAGTAGATAGAGACGACCCGATTGGCGCAGTGGCTTAGCGATTTGACTGCTGTGCTAAGGGTTGCGGGTTCGATTCCCGCACGGGACAAAAATTTGTGCGATCCACAGATGTTTGTCCCGAGTCTGGGTGTTTGTGTATGTGAGGATGACATTTCATGTGTGTGAGACGCACCCACGATACAGGAGAATTTTTTTGTGTGGGGCGACGTTTTTTTTAAAAAAAGTAGAGAAAAAAAAACTAAGTGGAAGGAGAAAGAATGGAAGGGATAAACGATAAAGGCCTTTGCCCTATAGTTGGACAATATAAGCGAAATATAAATAACGCTTCCTAGGCCGTCGGGTAAAAATCCTAAGGCAATAATTATACTGGTTTAGAAACAAGATCAGTACTTCATATCATAAACACTTCAACAAGTATCGGGTACTGACAAACCAATGGGCAGTTTACTCCACTTATAATAAACGCGAACTAGGTTAACTGTTGGATGGGAGATTGATTTTGTAGGACAGTGCATTAACTGTTAATGTTTCAAGCGAAGAGATGTTTAAGTGAATGGGTGGTTTGCCCTAAATGTGTGTGGTAATGGATGTTCGATACCAGAATATACAAGAATACCAAAATTACTTTTGCATAAGTGATTCAAAGAGTATTTAAAGGTATTTCACGGAATTGTTTATTTCACATTACTCAGTCTCGTGTGTCAGAGTATCATTTCCATTTTATTCCCTTTTTTTGGTTTAAACATACGATAGCTTCATTATAACGTATTCTATTGATATTAGAAAAGTTTCGCCAGCGTATTTATTGTTAAAGTAATAGACAGGAATAAATGTAAAGGAGAGAAACGGGCTTTTGTATGTTACATGCTCGTATTTGTATTGTATGTTACAAACGTGTATGGTACCTATATGTAAATTAGAGTAGCTGTAATTTCTAAATTAACGCTAACACAAATAAAGCACCTGAAAGTCCTGTATCTCCTCATACTGACCTCGACCATCCTCGCCTCCTTGGGCGTCGGTTTCCTGGTCTCGTTCCTCCTCCTCTGGGCCGGCAGCTCGCCCCCGGCCCGCGGCCCGCAGCCGGGCGGCAGGCGCGCCCAGCGCAGGCGGCCGCTCGCCGCCTCCTTCAGTATGATCCTGGCGGAGCGCGACTGGTCCGGCTGCCCGGCCGCGGTCATGAAGCCTCTGTTGTCTGGAAATAAAAAACATTACAACTCCCTTCTTCTTCTTATGTATGGTTGATGAACAACCAGGAATAAGAGTTTAAACCGCCCGTAGGCCTCTGACATGGCCTTACACACCGTTAAAAAATCTTGCAGGTGTGCCGGTCTCCTCACGATGTTTTTTCACCGTTTTTAGCAACTGATAACTAACGTCCAACGGTCATACCCCTCGGCTATCAGTGCTAACACTTTAAAAAAACACGTTATAAGTGGCAAAAAAGAAGTGGCCTACCCAGTCAATGGCCTTAAGAGTATAATAATATCATCTATCACACTGAGCAATGCCTTTTTCTTGCAGTATGTTTTATAAGTGTAAAAAAAAACTACGCATACTGCGCGCACGTAGGCTATGATTTGGAGTAGTCTAAGTTTGTATGGAAATTGAATATCACACTGAGCAATGCCTTTTTCTTGCAGAACATAGTGTTATAAGTGTAAAAAAAAACTTTGTGCCCGTTTCTACGCATACTGCGCGCACGTAGGCTATGATTTGGAGTAGTCTAAGTTTGTATGGAAATTGAATATCACACTGAGCAATGCCTTTTTCTTGCAGTACCTATGTGTTATAAGTGTAAAAAAAAACTTTGTGCCCGTTTCTACGCATACTGCGCGCACGTAGGCTATGATTTGGAGTAGTCTAAGTTTGTATAGGACGGGAGTGTGTACAAAAAACTGAAATTTTTATATGTCTTAACTACATTAAATTAAGGTCTAATTTCCATTGACGACTAGTAGACATAATGATGCACTCACACGCATGCGCAGTAAGTATCTGCTTGTAGTCCGGTTCTTTGGAGCCGTCTTTAGGTAACAGCAGGCCGTACTGTTGGACGAACATGTGTTTGCTGACCAGCTGACACAGACGAGACATGGCCGCGTCATGCGCACGCATCTGTGTGAAGATAATTGTATGGTTATGGATGGCGTTTTTCTTCGAATCTAAGAAACACTTAAACACCTTATAGACCATTCAGAATAGTGTAAGTTGTTAATACATAAATAAAATAAATAGTCTTGAATCTTCTGGAGATTAATTATGACTTTTATTTATAGAACCGGTATGAGCAGTAATGTGGTTCTAAGATAATTTTCCATTACATTCAATAATGAAATGGCCTTTGCGTGTTGGACCGAGTCCCCATATAACTTCACTAAACACTACTAGTCAATATACTACGTATTACAAAAGACCCACTTAATTAGAATACTAGCAACACTTACTTGATCAATTGGCAACACAGCTGTCAACAGCAGGTCTGGGGTGACGGCGTAAGCTGGCAACACCAGTCCGGGACAATCTAGCAGCTCTATATCATCGTCCAGGATCAACGACTGAATGTGTCGCGTGTGGCCGGGCATTGAACTTACACTTACCTGATAAATAATAGATATTATGAGCAAAGATCTCTATTTACCTATACAGTATGGCCGTTGTATGTAGGCCGAGCTGAAGTTCGCGCAAATGGCTGCGCAGTAGCATTTTTTTGTATAAATATGGCGGTATGTCGCAGATCGCGAAACTGTAAATACGCAGAACTTAGTTTGTACCTAATTTCAAGGCTAAGAACCGTCGACCGTACTGATATTCAGGTAATTATTTTATTTGGAGCAAAAATAAGGCTTTAGATATTTATCAAAAACACAATATATGCAAACAATTATGGGCACACAAAAATAAAAACAATCAGACATACTTATTCTTATTACATGTTAGACCAATTCTTGATGCCATATTTCATCTTAATGATAATCTGTTATAAGATGGCTACTTATTAAAATGGGTTCGTAATTTGATGGTCATACCTTTTTTCATGACAAATTCGACAGAAATGCTTAGCAGAAATGCATTAATAATGGTTAAGATACTCACTTTTTTCTCCTGCATCAATATATTGACAGTACTAGACTTCCCTACATTGGGATAACCAATCATACCAACACTCAACCTTGGCGGATTCTTTTTGGTGTCCACATGTTGTTTTTTCAACACTTCTAGAAGTTTCTCTCTATCAAATATTTCATGTGAATTCGTAAATTCACCTGGTTTAGCTTCAGCCTCTGTTGTTGATTCCTGGCTTTTGACGCCAGGATAATCTTCTATCGGCTTACCCAGTCTTAAGTTTTCCACAACCTTATCTAATACTTCTTGAATCTTATCTATTTTATCGGCAGTATTACACACAGCGTGATCAAGATCCCCTAGTTGTTGTTTAAACGTTTCTATGTCATTTTCCGTACATCTTAAGGTCTCTTTTTCATCGGAGTCATCTTCAGTCTCGTGTTCGTGGTCAGATATTGCCGAGTCTGTTTCCGAGTCGATATCTTCTGAGGATGATGACTCTTCAGTAGCTTCTGATATTTTACGTTCATTTGCACTTTTGGCCGCCGAGAAGAATATTATAGAAACATTCTGCAATAAAAAGAGTTTTATGAACCTGTATTCTCAGAATACAGAATAAACCAGAACCCGTGAACGCGCACAAAAGTGAGGCAACACCAACTATTGCAAAACGATTAAATGGAAGATTTGATATTCAGTTCACAAAGATCGCGCGCATCCTTGGAACGTTTTAAAGGCTGCGCATTGAATTCGATTATGTCGTCCTGCGTCATGCCAATGAGCAAAACTGCAGTAAACATTATACAAAATGAAAAATCATATTTACACGACTGCCCAAAAAAGGAGTGTAATATTATCATGATTCATGTATGTATGTATGTATGTGAGTGTCTTTATTCCACCATAACTTCTGAATGCTTGAACCGATTTTGATGTATGGAGTGTCGTTAGAATGCTTACACTATCGCGAGTAACATAGGCTATAAAAAAATGAAACAAATATAATTTAAAAAAAAAATTCTTACAGTTAATTAAAAATGTATAGGGTTTTTAGGGTTAAAATAGAGCATTTTTTTTAAAGAATGAGTATCTTGGAATTTTTGGTTAATGGTGCCAACTATCCAAGTGTGTAAGTAAGAATCTCCTATTTTAGAACATTAAGATGTAATTACAATAGATTACCTCCTTTGTGAAATACTCTGCCCAACATTTCCTTTCATATTCATTAGTCAAGTCTGCCTTATTCAACAATAATATGCATCTACATTTCTGCTCCTCTGCATATTTCTCTAAGTCAGCACATCTGTAAATATATGTAAGCATGTAAGTAACATTATGTTTAACAACTATACTTTTAAAACACGAAATAAACTAGAAGAGATTTGATTAGGGACTGCCGTAATCTACGTTAGGATTAATAGTAATTATCAAAATAAGTATTTCCCAAAGTTTGGGTTGGAAGTAATTGCTGATGTGACAGAAACAAATTGTTGGTCAACATCAGCCACTGTTGAATAAAGGCCTCCCCCTTAGATTTCCGGTGGACCTTAATTTTCTAGAAAGAAATATATGTTAAGTAACATACAGAACACACTGCATCAATGAAACAATGCTCAAATTTATTTTTTCATTTTGTTATGGGACAAAAATGTGTGCGATCCGCAGATGTTTGTCCCGAGTCCGGGTGTTTGTGTATGTGATATTTCATGTGTATCATTTTCTAGATATTATTTTTCTTTTTTTCTGGCCTGTCATAAGATCCCCTATTCTCGAAAATGTAAAAATTTCTTTACAAGATTAAATGTAAAATACCTAAACAACAACGGGTTCCTAGCATCTAATAGCAGCAACACTACATCAGACTTCTCTAGTGTCCTCCACAGCTGTTTCCACAGTTCTAGATTCCGTTCATATGGAGTGACCGCCGCACCAAGCTTTTCCTGCAACTCATTAAGGTGACGACGCCAATCTAAGAAGGCTTCACGTTCACGGGTCATTTGATCTTCTGCTGATATATCTGGTTGCCATTTTGGTCTGAAATTAAGAGTTTATTGTTCACAAGGATGTTTACTATTTACGTAACAAAAATAATTGTGATTTAAGTAAATGAATATTATATGACTGCATTGAGGTTGGAATTGTAAAGAAGTATCTACTTTTTTTTTGTATGTGTGCAATTATGATGTTTGGCAGCAACATATTAGCTAATAACTTCACAATCTTAATATGTACAAATAGAAATCCTTACCTCCTTGGTACTGTTAAAGGTTCATCAAAGTTAGGCTGTGACGTAACCATCTCAACTGCATAGGGCTTTAAACAAACATAATTCCGTTTCTCTGCAGTAAACTCTCTTTGTGCTAACTCTGCAGTAGAGAGGAACTCTTGGAGAGAAGACTCAGCGGTAACAGACTGAAGGTTGAGACGGCCCCAGTCGTAACCATCATTGACTTCTGTAGTGTGTAACTAGAAAGTTAAAAGTAATGACAATGAATATGTTCAATGTGAGTATTAAAATTAATATAAAAAAAGAATTAAAGTGGTATGGATGATATTTATCAATACTTATTTAAAAAAATGTTTGACTGATGATAACACAAGTTTTTTTGGAATATAAAGTCTGTCTTAACCAGTTGTCTAGTGTTGGCTCAAGTAAGGCTTAATTTAGATTTTTAAGCATTAAAAATATTCTTATTAATGCTTGTAAACAACAATTAAAGGTTTAATAGTACTAAAACATGTCTTAAACTGATCATTTTATTTGGAAACCAATAAGAATACCTATTGATAAATTTTACAACTTCCATTGATTAACCTTAATTAATTATATACGACTCATAAACCCCCATCTTATTGATCGACATAACAAATCAGGAATATAAATAATTGTAACCCCTTGTCGGCTGTATGACCACAACGCAAAATGGAGGACGGAATGATAAATATTCCTATAGGAATAACATTTATCTCGTAAGCATCCATATCCTGCAGGGGACTAAATAATTAAAGATAAGATATTCACTTAAACTACAAAACATAAAAAACAAACACTTACCATTGTATTGCCTTCGACATGTTTTCGGTGACGATTTTTGGCAAATCTATCCTTAATGAGAGCCCGTCCCAAAGATTCTTTATTTTTTTTCCCCATACTTATAAATTATCAATCAGTTGAATTGTTTTGTGTGTATTTCTTTAAATATTGATTTTTCACGTGCTGATTATTGATATACCGAACTCAACACATGTCACTATGACAGAAGAAAAAAACACATGTTTGATGTTGATAGTTATAGTAGGTTAAAAATACGTTCACAGAAAATATAATTATAAATAAAATTAGTATTATTTATCTATGGTTCGGCCCGTGGATTGGTTTAACGTTTCTTTATAAGCAAATTTGGTATCCTGCCATAACTATTTTTATTATGTTAAGTATTGATTCTTGTTTAATAAAATGTAGGAACTACTTAAACATTGTAATGGAACGTTATTAATAGCGACATAGCGAGCGAGACTTCGATTTTCTGGGAAGGTTACAATATTAATTGTTTTATTTAGAATGAGCATTGTTTATGAATTATGTCTATATCATTTAATGGATTTTTAACTGAATCAACCGTTTTAGATTAGTTTAAGTTTATTGGACTCTTGTAACTATCGTGATGTCGGATTTTAATGAGCATTACCATCGCTGCGAGACACTTGCTGAATTTAATTTCTACTTTGGTGATGATACTGAAGAAGATATTGATAATGACGATAATTATATATACTGTTACTGCAGCAGAGTCTTCATAAGGTACGACTTTCATATTATTAGTACAATTACCGTAACTTTACCTTGATGAAATGGAGGGAGATTGAATACATGAAATGAAACTTTAATTTTCATGTATTTACTTTGGCGCTAGAGCTTTTCATAGTCTAATAATTTGTACATTTTTCTTACTTAGTTATTTATCATCTATTCTTCACTTAACTTAAACCAACAGTTTGGTGTAATAAAAATTAATAACTTTCAGGGATGGTATAAAAACTTACTATGCTGATAAAGAATACGCTAGCGAGAGTGATGTAGAAGTTCTTCGTGATTCTCAATCACAAGACTGTGAGGATCACTCACATGTCCATTTTTCTTTGGACACTTCTTATAAAGTAAAGTGTGAGGTGAGTAAACCCATTAATATTTATAGTATAATATATCATAATTATGTAGGTATATATATTTTTTTGTTTGTTGTTTGTTTGTTACTGTCTATGTAACAAGAGAGTAAGCTTCATAGGTGTGGTGTATGACATTAATATACTACATATACTAAGCTTAGACAGGGTCAACCCCTTTATGTTTGTATGTGATATGATACTCAGACATTTGGTCAGATTGTTTGTGCATGTGATGTCCCAAACTTGTTAAAATCAACCACAATTCAAATTCACGCCTAACCAATCTAACCCAAATATTGATTCATAATAGAAACCTGACTTGAAACTTTGTTTATCCTATCAAGTTTTACATATATTTAAATGGTTATTGTTATATCATTCCAGCGTGATGAAGGTGCTAGCTGCTACTGTAGTGCATCACACACAGACAACTGCTGCTCTACAGATGAACATGATGCAGTTCTCACCCACGGCACAGTGTCCCATGCCTTACAGCCCAGCGACAGTGGGGCTGACCTCACATATCAAGACTACCACTCAGACACCCATGACAAACTTGAACGTATGGACCAAGACTTTGAAGAATTAAACGAAAACTATATGTCAGAAGATACTTGGGAGAAATTCTGGGCCGTGAATGGAGAGAGACTCATATGGGCCTCATGGATCAAGAAATACAGTGACTACATCAACCCAGCCTACCTTGATGAAAATAATGATATAATGATGGATGAAAACAACATACCAAAGCAACACTCTGTAGACCAAATTTATAAGAAACAGTTAGATGTAAGTCAGAAACCAGTCAATGAAGATATGAGGGAAAGAAAATTCTCCTATGATTCCAAAGTTAATCCTTATAAAAAAACTAACATAACACAGAATCACACTGAAAAGGTTGGGAAAAATAATGATCATAATAAAGATGATGTATGGTTACCTATAGGGCGTAGACGGTCTTGTTCTGAGCATGACAGAATATTAAGTCCTAGGACTGTAGCTTGTACGGACTCCATGACTAATGTTACAAAACTAACCCTTTCTAGTTATGACGTCACTTCAAGCCATGTAACATCTGAATCTACACCTACCGACACTGATTACAGTGTATCATCATCTTCTTCTGACGATCCATCAAATGACCAAACAAGAATAGCCAATATAGATGAAAAGTATGATAATAACGAACAAATACCATCAGAAGAATTGGATTCTGAGCAATACTGGCAGTTTCTGTGGAAAAAACATTTTGGCCAACAGTATGCATTACACTTGGCTAATTATACCGAACACCATAGTGTTCCAGAGAATGAACTGCCCGCAATAACCATTGAACCTGTTGTAGAGCCCAAAAAACCTGAAGAAAAGGCATCTGACATGATAGAATGTGAAAACAGTGAAGGTAATTCACAAGAAACGCCAACTGTTATAGAAATACAGAACCAAGTAAACAAAATTTCTTTAGAACCAAAGAAAAGAAATAAGAAAAAAACCAGTAAAATGTATATAACTTCGGTAGGAGTTCTGTTACAGAGTTTGTTGAAGGAAGAACAGGATAAGAATGAGAGTGAACCTACTGACGCCGGAGATAGTCCCAAGTCAGAAAGGAAATCTGGAATGGATTTGGTGGACGGAACAAAAGAAGCAGCAAATGTACAGGATCATAATAATAGTAGTAATTTAAATTCATATAACTATGATGATGGCGATAATGACCCACCTGAGGAGAATGCTGTGACATTAAAACGAAGGTAATTTTATTTTATTTGGGTGTTTATTAAAAATAATTATCATGAGTTGCCATGTGGTATACGGCCTAGAATTGATCACCCGCTTTCCTTCTGTGGGTGTTGTAAGAGGCGATTAAGGGAAAATCCAGAAGATGGGCAGCAGCGTCTCTTTTTTTCTAACTTGACCATCAATATCCCCAAGCTGCTTGCCAAGCGTGGGGATTATGGTAACCTCCCTAGCTTACGAGGAGGCCTTTGTTGAACATTGGACGTCTTCTGGCTAATGATAATGAATTATCATTACAGAAGGCCTCCTCTAAAAATGATGAATTCAATCACGTATTGACAATTCATTTTAATCATGTCGATCATTGGTCATCAGAACTTCGTATTTTTAGTTTTAGAATTAGACCCCTGAGTTACTAACATAGGACTTAAAAAAATATACATACTTAAAAGTCGTATTGCCAGATATTTGTAGCGGCATTTTCTAATGTTTATTGTAGAACTTTACTCTATGATCTACAATAAAATTCTATATCAACAGTCTATGGAAGGGGAATCCCAGAGACTTTAATTAAAGAACAACAGGTAATAGTGTCATTTTGACTTGTCTATGTCACAGGAACTACTTTGTATTCAAAATCTATGATGTCAGAGCTCAGCTAGCTCAGCATAATTTATTTCTCTGTGCATAACATAATATTGTGTTATGTGTTGGTGGCACTTCATGGGAAAAGTCATATAATTTCAAAAAGAAAGTAGTTGAAAAGTGATAATAATCTGAAAAAGGAAATTGGGTTAATTGTTTTAAACTAAATAAGTATTGTGCAATGTAAGTAGTAGTATCAGCACTGATAGCTACGTATGAACGTTGGACTGCCAAGTCAAAAGTCGCAAGTAAAAATCAGGGCACGCACCAATGTCTTTTCGAATTCATGTGCGTACTATAACTTAGTTATCAGTTGCTAATAACAGTGAAGGAAAACATCGTGAGGAAACGGGCACGCCGGAGAGATTTTTCAACAGTGTGTAAAGCCATGTCAGAGGCCTACTGGCGGTTTAAACTCTGACATCATGTGGTTCATCAACCATACGATACGAATAAGAAAAAGTAGAAGTTCATAAAACAAATTTATTACGTAAGCCATAGGGACCTTGCAACCATCAATTATAAAGAATTTAACCACAGTACATAATATTTATTTTAAAACCCGAAGTTTGTATTACGAATTCTTTCTTATAATAATAAAACAACCTATAACTGTCCCACTGCAGGGTAATGGCTTTTTCTTTTATCAAGAAAGATATAGAATTGATCACCATGCTAGCTCACTGCGAGTTGGCGATTTCAGATAATTAAATCCAGGTTTCTTCACGATATTTCCGCCGTTATTCAGTGGTGTCTTAAAATATCTAAGAAAGTATTTATGACATTAAAAAAGTCACATTGATACTTGCCTGGGTACCTGCAACCGTATGCATAGAAACCCCGGTATATTGTTGCGTTTTTTAGTAAAACAATAATTGTAGATCTAAGTTTTACTAGAGTCTAATAAAATGTTCCATATTCACCTTCTTCTTCTTATCGTATGGTTGATAAACAACCTGGAGTCAGAGTTTAAACCGCCTGTAGGCCTCTGACCTGCCTCTGGCTTCACACACCGTTGAAAAAAATATAATATGATACATATTCACCTTTACAAGCATTATATTATTACAGCTATTTCGTTTTGATTGCCTCGTCGCTAAACGCGACTGCTGAGTATGAGGTCCTGGGGTAGAATCTCGGGTTGGGCAAAGCGTTATTGGGTATTTGCATTCAGTAATTATTAGTCTCAGTAACACGGAGTCTGGATTTATGCCCGGTAGATGGCAATAGGCTTGTCCTGTATTACATTGGGACTTATAACATAACTGGCAAATTAAAGGTGTTCTATACACCTCTGCGAACTGCCCCTGTGGGCCCCATACTATGAAGGATATAATATTTTATTATATATACTTATATATATATATATATTATATATACAAGGATATTTTCCATTGAGGAAGCAAGACACCGCTACATGCAGTGTAGTGCGGCGTCTCGCTTCCGCAACGGAAACGTCCTGCTTTAAGACTTCATGGTACAGGGGTTGATGTTATGTTCTATGTGTTTCAGCCACGAGCTAGACGAAGACGACGATATGTCGTTCGCGAAAATAAAAAGCACTTTCCAAATGATGGGCTTCTGTGTTCATCCGGAGAAGATGCCTAAAGGGGAGCTGATCTATCGAAAGCGTTCGGCCAAGCTCCGCCCACCATGGTACAAGCGATTCGCCACGGGCAGGAAGACGTACTTCGATGAAGATGGCAACCCTTTCTCTGTGGATCAGGTTAGATAGTAAAATATACTTTCTTTTATCGTCTTATTGATAAAAGCAATTTCTTCCAGACAAATATTAGTTAGTCTAGTATTTTAATAATTACTAAAAGTCTCCCTGCGGCCGAAATTTCACTGTAATTATGATTACTTTTGGTTTTGAATTTGTATGGAATTCGACATTGCTATTAGACAGACATAAAATAGGTTAATATTTACGGTTTAAAATCATTTATAATAATAATTTGAATATACTTTTATTTCTAAATCTAGAATGTCAAGTATATTGAGTAAATTTATGTATGGTAATGAAAATCTGAATATAAATATGAAAATATTCTAAATTATCCTTTATTCATATATTCAAAATTTTACTCACACTAAAAGCCTAGTTACTAAATTAAATAAATATTAATTACTATAAATATTTTATTAGACAAAAGACCAAGAAGAAAAAGATATGCAAACAGATGACGACTGCACAGAGGTGAAATCTGACACAGAGAAGGCCATAGACATTCCCACAGATAATACAAGAGCCTTATACGATACGTCAAAGGAGGCGAGTTTAGACGATGATAGTGTAAAGCTTGCTGACGCGGCCTCTGTACCGTTGCCATGCGACGCTGAAGACTCCAATGATGAACTGGACGAAAAGGTTTATAAAGCTGAAGAGTTGACTATATGTAATACAGGTATGCATTAGGTGTTTGTATTTTTGAATGGTTTTAAGCATATTAGTTCGAGTTGACTCGGTTAAGCCTTTTTTAAATTGTACCATAAACAATTCTTGTGTGGCGTTAATAAAGAGTTCTATTGTCTATCTCTAAAGGTTTAAATTTTCTTCAAATGTTTACTGGACTAATTCGGAAGAATACTCTACTTAGATATATACCAACTTACATAGGTGCCGTGTGGTATCCGGCTTAGAATTGACCGCCCCCTCTCCTCCCGTGGGTGTCATAAGAGGTGACTAAGGGAAAATCCAGAAGATGGGCAGCAGCGTCTTCTGTAACTTGACCATCAATTCTGCGATCCCCAAGCCGCTTGTCAAGTGTGGGGACTATGGCAACCCCCCTCCTTACTAAGGGGGAGGCTTTTGTTCAGCAGTGGACATCTTCCGGCTGATGATGACTTTACTTACAAACATGAAGTCCTTACCTTAGTTAACCAACTTCTACGTCTTTCAGATTTGCAATACGCTCTTTATTCGTTATTTGCTTCCTACTGTTTTCTACCTATAAATTAATTCAATGCCGACATTATTGACAGCAATGTATTAATAACTAATTAATTATCAATTTTTGTACGCAGCTTCGCAAGTTGAGTCGACGAAGCGTAGAAAAAGGCCCAAAAGGTACTCCAGACTGGAAGACGATTCTGATGCGTCCGGCATGCCGGCTGAACTGAGGGACGACCCCAAAATGTACAAATACTGGAAGAAGAGGCACTCGCTGTTCCACAGGTAATTAAAATAAACTGCTTTGCACCTAAAATATGACTGTAGAATAATATAATTGAGTTAAAAATGACCGAGAGTTTTTGTTTTCGGCCATTTTTGCCCAAAAATCCATTATTCGGTCATAAATCAGCGAAACCTTCGGAAGGCCGGAAATCAGAAGTTCTTAAATTGTCGCGCGGACTTGGCACTGTCAGGTAACGTTCGGCTTACTTCGGGGTGAATCAGGCCCGTTTTTGTTTTCGCCCTTAACTTATACGATTTAGTTTTGAAGTTGTGAAGCGAGATTTGATGTATCCCACTACCTCTCCACCAGATAGATCCAAAAGGAACATCATGAAATACCAATCTATAAAATGACTCATGTTGATAGATTCGACGAGGGCATAAAGTTGGACCGCGAGAGTTGGTTCAGCGTGACGCCGGAGAGCGTGGCGTGGCACATCGCCAACAAGTACGTGTACGACGTCGTGCTTGACGCCTTCTGCGGCGCGGGCGGGAACACTATACAGTTCGCGCACACCAGCAAGAAAGGTATGTAGCCTGTGGTTGAGAGTGTTGTAGCCTGTGGTGGGGATAATTCTAGCCTGTTGTGGGGAGGGTTGTAGCGTGTGGTGAGAATAGTCGTAACCTGTGGTGGAGAGGGTTGTAACATGTGGTGGGGATAGTTGTAGCCTGCGTTGGGGAGGGTTTAGCCTGTGCGCGCGAGTGTTTGTAGCCTGTAGTTGAAATTGTTGTTTTCTGAGTTAGGAGTGTAGTCGCCTGTAATGTAATGCAGTTCCGAATATGGCTTTGTTAGAAACAAGATTCCCTAATTATATTTGAATTTGAAAATATAAAATAACATAGTTCGGCCTGAGACAGACCTATTCCTGACCACGTGGTGTTCCAAAAATATAATACAAATATTTAACTTAATTCCACAGTGATAGCAATAGACATTGATCCTAAGAAGATCGAGATGGCTAAACACAACGCGGTAGTGTACGGCGTGGCCGACCGCATCGAGTTCATAGTGGGAGACTTCTTTGAGCTAGCGCCGCAGCTGAAGGCGGACATGGTGTTCCTGAGCCCACCGTGGGGAGGACCCAACTATTCTGATGTGAGTATACTCGTACTACATGTTAATAATAATGTCAAGCATAATATAACATCTCGCCTGTATTCCTCGAAGGGGTAGGCAGTGGTGTATAGTACACCCACATTTCGCCAGTTAAGTTATTAGTCCCTATGTAACAGGGGGCCAGCCTATTGCCATTAACCGGGCACTAATTCAAATTCCGTGCTGTTACTGAGAATTACCTAATGGTAAAACCTAATAATACTTTGCGGGACCCGGTATTCGAACCCAGGATCAGCTTAGCATTCGCGCTTAGCGACCACTAATTGTAAATATCACCTATTTTTACCGAAAAAATAGATAAGGATTAAAAAATATAGGTCATAATATAAAAAAATAGCAGGACATTTTCTGTTGTGGAAGCAAGACGCCGCACTCTGCACGTAGCGCCGTTTCGCTTATACAACGCATAATTTCCTGCTTTAATAGTTCATGGTACGAGGGCAGTCCGGCTAACTAAAAAAGTCGTGTAGTGTATAATAGTTTTATTCGATTACCACACTTGTTCCACAGAATCGCGAGTACGACTTAGAGACGATGTTGGAGCCGCGTCCCGCCTCTGAGCTGATGAAGGTAGCTCGCACTATCTCGCCCACCGTAGCGCTCTATCTACCGAGGAACTCCAGGCCGGACCAGGTGAGACAGATGTAGGGATAGTATGATGACATACGTGAGGTGCGCGGGCGCAGGCGCGGAGGTAAACAGGTCATGCGCTCCGTGAGGGTGCAACGTTTATGTGACGTGGCTTCATAGACTATTTAACTTACAGAGTTGACACTCGGCAACTGTGCAAATTATTAACTTACTTTATTGTTGCACCTACCTATAATCTCTGCACCACCCTAAGGTTGACTGGTAGAGAATGCCTCAGGCGCCCAGGCATTAAGTCCGCCTATGTAGACAGTTTTTACAAGAAGTTTAAATAAATTAATTAAAAAACATCTGATTGGTCCATAAATGACTGAGTTATGAGGGAACATACATAAAAAAAGATATCGACGAATTGAGAACCTCCTCCTTTTTTTGAAGTCGGTTGAAAAATTAATGTTTTTGGGAACATAGCTTTCAATCTGTTTTTGTTTTGCATCGGCAGATTAATGAATAGCCTGGATATGAGACGGTTAGCATGTTTTAGTCGCCATTTTTTATAACTTATAGGATAAAATAATTTTAAGTCTAGTTTGAGGGTAGCCCTAAAACATGACAACGATGAATCATCTTTGAACTGACGTGATTATATAGTAATTGTTTTTTTTGTACCGAATTACATTTTTTTTAACTTATTCTGTTGTTTTTATTTCAGATATTAACATTGGCGAAAGACGTGGGCGGATCTGTGGAGGTTGAACAAAGCTTCCTTGACCGGAGATTTGTAGCTATAACAGCGTACTTTTATTAATCCTAACAATAATTTCAAATGTGACAAATAAATAATTACATTATCGTAATTCGGATATAGAATAAGGTTATAACCACAGAACTAATGGAGTTCTAGAATGAGATAAGAGTAAGTGAAGGCAGTATGTCAAGACGAAAGTAGATATTTGTGGTATTCATAGGCTATGTTCTACTGTTGTTTGGATGAGCAACAACAGTAACACTGATTAGGAAAGAATTATGCACACAGAAACGTAATTCGTTTTATAACTGAGTCTTTTGCAGACTGGACAAATTGCTAATTGATTTGATTGAACACAATTCGTTATGTACGAAAATTTTATAATCTTTGGCATATTTGGTGAATGTTCTCATAGAACAAACTGTGTTTTAAAAGTTTTTTTTTATTCTTTCATTATTGAGTACCGAGTGGAAAGTAAACAATTTTAATGTTAAACAGAAGACCAATTCAAAAGACAAAATATATGGTATTTAGCACTTGAGACTCAATGGAAACTATAGTTTTTAGTTAGCTGATTTGCAAACAACGTATTATTTGTTAGGGGTCCATTAATCACGTGATGTTTTTCAGCAACTTTTTAGGATACCCCCAAAACTCATCATTTTCGATGGAGTTGGAGAGCTCGTTTTTTTGACGACATCACGCGTTATTCGACTTAATAAATGCATGCGGTATCTCACTACAACCCCCCTCCCCCTTGTGATGTTTCGTGATTTTTTCCGAACCGCATACCCGCACCCTTCAAGCCTCACGTGACGATCCCTTATTTGTAAAATTTTTGCATATTGCATATTATTGAATACGGATTAAAAAAGGCTAATGTAACACTGCCTAGGATGGGTGAACCGCCCATAACTCGTTGAGTCGCGCATGTGATGTTTATGTGAGATAGATTTAATAGTCGATATTTATATTTAAATAACACAATAAGTGTACCATTTAGCATGTAATATGCTGTTACAATAAGCAATAATTTAGTGGTTACTCATTCGAAGCATTCACGTGTAATGTTACAATGCTAAAATTCGAATTTGATTTTAAAGGGCCCTGTAAACACTCAATAGATTTAGTATTCCAACTTTCCAAGTAGTTCCATACGATACACACGATGGATAATGTCGATCGATCAAAGGAAAATAATGACAGTAATTTGACACCACCAATCAATTGACGTTCTTTTTATGAGCTGTCAAAACGCTATTCCTCCATAGATTTTGTAGGGTAATATCAAATTATGACGTCACTAATTTGCCAACTGACTTCAGGAACTATTTATTGATTTTAAACCAACTAAAAATCTAATTTTACTGTTAACTGTAAATTAATCAGGTTTTCAGGGCTACAATCAATCTATTTGTGGGAGAAGTGTCTTCAATGATTGGTTAATGGCGTCAACTACCCAATTGATCGCAAAGACTCATACACTGACGATAACAAATAAGTCGCTGTTACTTAACACTGTACATTACACATAATTAACAAATTATTTATTTATTTTTGCCATTGTTAAGAAGGAAGATTATACGCAAATGCTTGCGGGGAGTACCCACTTTTAGGTTAAGATAAACGAATATGTTTTCAATATTGTTTATACAGGTAGGTATTAAACCAACTGCAACTGTAGATTTGTTTATATAACATAACATGTTTTTATAAACTGCAATATTTGAAAAAAGACTTACGTCATTGACTCCAGTTATTATTTTCATAGTATTACATCAACACATTTAACTCGCACGATTTGAAAACCATCGAAAGTAGTGTAGTGTGTCGTATATTTTTTATAATTATTTTGCCTTCTAAATAATAAAGCAAAAAATACTATGTTACTTGCCAACCCGCTATGAATCAGTGCAACTAGTCTATCCACTACTCTGTTTAAAATATAATTTATGTTTTTTGGTTTTAATTTTTGCAATCAACAATGGTGCCACTTCTTCCAGTGACGTGTAGAGACCAGACATGGGTATGTTGCGGGCCCTGGTAAAAACGGTTGATTAAAATTGTTTTCGGCGATATTTCGATGCCTGAAACAATTTATAATGTATGTTCCTAATGGACAAATCATAATTATTTTGTTTACATTCTAAACAGCAATAAGTAAAGTACATAAGAAATCAGCTCGAAGATTTTTTTAAATATTTTATTTTGGCGTAAGATAACTTTAATGTTAAGTAACAATTAAACTTTAATACTACAACTAATCATATTCAAAACGCAAATAGTGCCAATTATCGATGTTGTATATTTTATTTTAAGATAACTGTATCTACTTGGGTAGTTTTATGAATATACCTACTCCTAAATACATAATAGACATTGTAGATTGCCTTTATTTTAAATTTTATTAATTTAGGCTTACTAAAAATTGAATTAGGAGCTTTTTATATAAAACGTTAAGTATCGTAATAACATTTTTCTATAAATCAAAAGAATTTTAATATTTTTTTTTTATCGAAATCGTTACGCAAAACTCATTTTGCAGTCATTATTTTGAGCTTTTATTTACTATGTTAAAGTGTAATAAATAATAATTGTACTTGATTCATTGTTAATCTGTACCTTAACCATAAGATTAAACACGTTAACCTCCTAGCGACCATGTGAAACATTTGTATGACTAACTATAATACGTAACCGCTAGAGGCGCTGTAAAGGCATATTATACTTACCATACTAACACATTTGACGTGGTCGCTACTGAGTTTACGTGTAAAAACTTATGGTTGAGATACTGTTGTGAAGTTTATACTCATAATTATTTTAAATATTGGGTGATTTCGGAGACTGCAGTCTGGTAAGGTACTTGATTTCGGTAAAACGTAGACACATACAAATAACTATTTCATCAAATTAAAAATTTAATGATAATGTATGTATCTTAGTACATTTATATATCAGTATCTTCTACGCCTGTTTGCTACAAAATGAGAAAATTGTATTCATGTAACCTAAATGTTCCCAACTAAAATGCATATAAATAAATATGTACTTACTTTTTTCTTAGCTTGGATGTTAGTTATCTTCCATTTGTAATGTTTCAATGTAGCTTTCAATACTATTATTGTGTTGTCAGTGTTAATTAACTTGCAAGTAGTAATTGATAGCAATAATAATGAAAAATTTACTATAGACCCATACATAACTGCGCCAGAATAAGGCGACGCGCGACAGGGCGAGAACCTATGCTTAACAATTTTATCCAATAAGAGTTTATAAGTAAATTTTTCCGTAATAAATATTCTCTACTGTGCACTGACATTCTTTAAATTTACTGTCAAAGATGGGATTACTGCTATATTTCCAACTTCAATAATTATACTTGATTGTACCTATTGTTTTATTTACACATTGCATTTTGGCACAAATATACTTCAATTTATAGTGTATGATTGAATAAATGTTGTGATTTCTGTAAATATCTGTTAAGTAATAAAGAGAATATGATAATATTGTCTTTTAATTCAATGTAGTTTTAGTCGAATTTTTTACGCGTATAATTTTTGATATTAGTGCGCGCGACTTAATATGTATATTATTATTTAATAGTCTAAGGCTCTAACATAAAAGTAAATTAAACATGTCATAACATATTTTGCGCATGCTGTGTTTACCTGTAAGTAATTGTTGCACTGTCTAACTTCTTTTAAATTATGCGTGTATTTCTGCTTTTGTTCGGCATACGCGTTCAGCCGAATTAACTCGACTACGTCGTAGCGCGTAGCTCCTCTTTCACTACTGGCGTAGACCACTGATATTTTAATCGTAGACTCACATGAAGTAGATATATTGAGGTTGGTATAAGTGTAAACAGTTGTTGGTAGACCAAATAAATAAATAAATAACACGGCGCGCGCCTATTGTTATCAACAACCAAACGGAGAATAATCTAATGGAGAACCAACACTGCCCAACCCAGGGCCTCATGCTCAGCAGTCACTCTTAGGGACCACAAAACCAACAAGGCAGTCAGTTAAAAGTAAGTATCAAGGGATAAAAGGTGGTTGAAACCAAATAAAAGATAGAATAGGTTTTCAAATTTATTGCCAAGGTTGGAATTCAGACATGGAATTGTAATATGTAAGAATGTATATTTACTTCTGTATTATCACAATTTGAGTTCTCTTTGAAACAAAAACTGATGACATAATTAAATTGTGGATCATTATTGGCTTGATTTTACCCTATTTTGTCAGCATTGCAAACACAGAACTTATAAGTATGGAAAAACTTAAACTATTCTTATCATTAAATTATTGTAATTATATTCTATTCTTTCATTTCACCTTCTTCATCTTCTTCCTCAGCTCCTCTTACATATAGAACATTGTTACACCTAATGAGAACTTCACCAAGATTACCTGAAAGTACGTTTTTCGCTATTGTTAATTCACGAAAATATGAATCATAAGATGGATGAATGGTACCTAGTTATGCAAAACAGAATCAACCCACACTATCACAGTTTTGAGAAAAGGCGATTTTTGACAAAATTTTGTATACAGTTAAGTAGTTTTATTCTGTCTAAATTGTCAGATCATTTTGATATTTACAGGGTCGATAGAAGGTTCATTTTAGAAAGCTTTAGTGTCCATATCTTGATTTTGGCAAGAGTGTGGATCGGTTCCTGTTTGCATAACTGGGTCCTATGGATATTTGTGGATGGATTTGCAGTGGTCATATTGACCATTAGGTCATATAATTCGGGTTGCTCTTTATTTATTATTCAGCCTCAAGTAGCAATCAAATACTGAATTAAGGCAAATGCATATTAGGTACAATAATTAATTCTAATTAAAATGTAAATAAATAATAGTTGCCACATTTTGAAGTTCAGAGGTTTAGGGTTAGGCCAGTATAATGGGTACAGTATATGATTGATCTATGCTCCATAGCTTGAAATATAAGATGCTTGTTGACTCCTAAAAAAATACTGAATTACTAGACTTTACTGTTGTTCAGACTGAGTTCGTACTTCGTACTGGCTTTATGTAACGTTTATACTCTCGCTGACTATCAAGTTATTGACACAGTAAGGTTTAGCAATAATAAGGAAATAGGTACAGCGAGGATTTGTTTACAACCCAACTAACCTGTACACGAGCCATCGACGATTTCTTCAGTGTTAGCCAGTTGCAAGTTCATGTACCCGTCAGCCGATACGAGTAGTCCTTTGTATTCATGACCCCATTTTAGTTTTACAAGTACAGATTTTCCTGTAAGGCTGTTGAGGAAGGGTTTTGGGTTTATTGGCATAGCCGCCGCCATTTTTGGTGGATTTGCTGTAAATTAAAGCAAAGCGATGATTGTAGCACAATTTCAAACAAGCACTAGTAATTGAATTGGAAATGTAACCGGTAATATACCTTTCTAAGTTTAGAAACTGAAAATTATAACCTAAACAAGGTGCCGCTAAGCCGCCAATAGCATAGTTAGTCATAGATTTAGAAATTAAAATTATAGACTACGGTATACTTTATGGTATCATAGACTAGCATTTCTTTAATTCTAAAGAGTTTCCTCTATAGAACAACACTATTAAAGTAAATCAGTCTCCTTTGAATCTTCAGATATTTTTAAAATTGTACTTAGCGCTTAACAATATATATACATATATATAGTCCTCCTTGTCGATTTCGACAACGGCGACCCCTGAAATTACCTACCTTCTTTGATGAGCCCTAATGTGGCTCGCTAGACCGAACTTAGTTTTAAATGTACGGTCGCATGTACTGCAATAGAGTTGGCCTGAAGAGTTGTATGTATACGTAACAATACTATGATAATATACACATTTATTTATAACTTTGGATTACGAACGAAACGTAGCCGTCACACGTCACCGTATCAAATGTCAAGACAAACAAAATGTCATTTACGTCACATCAACATACGTCAGTTGTCACGACTTGATCGCGAATCCCGATCGATCGTGAAAACGAATAAATATCATTTTTTTACTCAAACTCTGTGTTATTATACTAAACTAAATAATATCAATACCAAAACTCGCCAAGGATAAACTTGCAGCATGTCAACGTTCTCTGGTTTCAGCGAAGAGGAACTGAAACGCATAAAATCCGGGGAAACTACCTCGAACAGCGGTAAATACTTACATCCTCACTGTAGCTAATTTTATCATATTAGTTTATACTATAACTTACTCGCATGAACAATAAAGTTTATGGTAATCAATGAAGAAGGTCGAAGCAACTTTTTTATTAGGTTGGTAAAACTAAACTAACTAAAACATAAGCAACTACCTAGCTCCTCTTAACTTTTCACTACCGGGAAATACGATACCAAACTAATTTAAATTCTAAATGAATGGAAGTCTTTAAGCTCTAATAACATTTTCTGTTATCATCAATCATAGTAAACTAATTTACAGAATTCGGAAGATAGGAATTATTAAATATCATTTTAAAATAACTAACAGCAATGGGGTGCAGATGATCTCACTATGATGCAAATAATTATTATAATTCAAGAATAGGACAAAGTGAAGGATCCTTATTTGAATTAAGGTTTTATTCAAGAAATTAACAAGCGAAATGAAGTGTTCTAAACAGCCAGTATTCGAATATAAATCAATTGTGAATCATAGAGGCTTTATATGATAATAATCAAGGTTGTTAGTTGATACAATCTGTGTGTGTAATTATAATTGCTACATTAGGTATGTTTTTAACTCTATTTACTGCACTTTAGGTAACTTATTAACTCAGTTGTTCTTGTCTAATCTTAGTCTTGATAGATATCAAATGTTTTTACTCATCAGTTTACATGGTTAAGTATTTTAACAATTGTTATTTCACGTAATGTAAGTTGTTAGTATTGTTATAATTTCACATTTAACAATGAATAATTCCACTGGATAGTGGCAGAAATTTTCCGGGAAGCGGGAAAATCATTTCAAAAGTTATCTGAGATGACGAAGTTGTTGCACCCACTTGGCGACACTCAGCCTGGAGGAAAGTGGACGGATGACGAGATTGAGATGCTGCGGACTTGTGTGCACCGCTTCTTGGTTGGTCTAACCAACCTTAACCAGCGCATCAAGAATAAGGCTGACTAACATGTTGTAACCTCATTTGTTAAATGCTTTGATACATTTTCTTTATTGTCATTAATTGGTTGAATATATTTTGCAATTCAATGTAGTTTTAGTGACTTGGTTTAATAATTGGAATAAAATTAAATACATTCAAGGATTTTATTTCATTGGTTGCTAAGGATAAGTTAGCTTTGGTACTAATTATAAGAATGCTTTTCCTATTTAGGTAGGCAGGACTATAAGAAGATAGAAGCTCTACTCAGCAACTACTACTGTTTGACATTATGTGAAATCATAAACATATAAAATTCATATTACGGGCAGATTGATTTTATTTTTCTTTACGATAGAAGTGAACAAAGTGGACTTAATCCTATAGGAATTTTCTACGAGCGAAACCTTAGGGTAGTGAAAAGGCAAAACTACTAAAATATTTTCCTTGCATATTTATTAAGCTTATTAGATCTTTTAATAGATAAAAATTAGCATAGTCTTTAGAACTCTTTAGTCAAAACCTAGACATAAAAAAAGTTTATTCAAACACAATATATTATATTCATATGGACCAGCAAGGACTTAGCCTACTTCATTTGATTTTTTAAATAGAGAGAAAGATGTTATTGGTATTATTTTATCTGTAGGTCGTTGACTGCCACGCAGTAGACACAACAGAAAAGCGATTGGCCGCGGTGACCACCATGGCGCTCAAAGGGTTAAATGACATACACACACAAAAACATAAGTTATACAGCACACATTATACACAATGTTAGGAGCGATTTTTGGGCTTAGCTTATTGGCATGTGCAGCTTGCCATGCTTCTTTCGACGTGGATTGGTTTTCTCTAACCTATAAATCATACAATTCCATTACTTCTTTGTTTTCCTTTATTCAACACAGACCTTTTTTTAATCCATTTTCTTTCAGTAATATCTTTTATGTTTATTTTTTAGTTTTTGTATCTCTATCTTTCTCTTTTTTGTTAGCCTATATTGTGTCACTGCTGGGCAAAGGCCTTCTCTACTTGCATTTTATTCTTTTCGTTACCTTCCATTCTTTATTTTCTACCCTTATAACATCAATTTTTCATTCGCGTTAAAATCTTGTATAATTTTGCTGGTGATGCAAGTTTGACTTGTGTTTCACCAATGCATTTCACAGGTAACTCATTCATGTTCAATCCATACTAACTGTATGTAGTACTAATTGTATGTAGCTAAAGTAATTATTTTTTACTTAAATACCTAAATATGATTTTAAATCTCTATCTCTATCGTCTATCTAGCATGACCAAATTAGATTTATTTTTTTAATTGAAAGTTAATTTGAATTTTATAAATCTCAAACCACATGCACCAATCAATTAAACATCGATTAATTGTGTCTAACGTCCCCCTGACCATGAATTCAAAAGCATGACAATTTAGGCTGGTTTTATAGCTACGCGTTTCGACAGCGCGGCTGAAGCGCGCGCGTTCGGATTTGTTGGGGGTAGTAGTTGCGTTTTATAGTCACGCGCTTGAGCAGCGCCGTTGAGTAAGCGTGCTAACAGCGGCGCTGCTCAACGGCGCGTCTTACAGCGTAGCTATAAAACCAGCTTTATGTTGTAGGAGCGAGACGCTGCGTTAAACTGCACGTAGCGGCGTCTCGCTTCCACAACGTAAACTCTCCTGCTTTAAGAGTTCATGGTAAGGGGGCTGCTATGGCTTTTATTGATATCAGATTTACTGTTAATTTAAGTTCAGTTTTTTGGTGCAAGTAGGTTGTAGAGTTATCATGTTATGCTTTTTTACTATATTGTAGTATCCTAGAAAAATAATACCATATTCAAAGATTTCGATATTTTATTACAGCTCCAAAAATAAATTCTGCAAATGTAAAGAAGATCGACAGGATTGGCTACAAACCTAAAAGAGCGACGAACCAATACAAACTGCCGACATTGAAGAAGCAGAATTCAGATGATGCTATAGACAATATTGAATTTGATAAATGTAAACTCAGTCTACGACCATCTACAACTCCAGCTCGCGATATGGCTACTGATAAGGAAAATAACAAAGAAAATCTTGATAAGAATGACAATGTTACTGCTGAAACTAATACAGAAAGAAGTACAGAAACTGAAGAAAGGAATAATAAATTAAATGCACAAAATGCCGATACGAACTTTGATGTTCTTGAAAGTAACACTGATAGGAAAAACAGTATAGTTATAGCACCTGATATAGTGAGAGGCGCGGAGAATTATTCAGAAGATGAATTAGCAAATCATACAGCGAAGTTAGAAGAACTGCAGTTAAGACAGAAGATTATGGAAGAGCAAAATAAGAAAAGGAAGGAGATGCTAGCAAAAGCTTTAGCTGATAGGTGAGTTCTAGTGTCATGTGTTTCTGTCTTTAGGGTTGGTCTGAGAAGGCTATATTATATAAAATATTTTATATTTCAAGCGACCGCTTCTTCTGTCGCGGTCCCTCTTCAGAATTCCTGGCCTTTTTTATTCTTGAAAGTCATATTATTGCTGCTTTGTGTAAAATGCTGACACCCAACTAGATCAGAATTGGCAAAGATCATAAAATTGGCGAGTACAGACGTACGTTTGAGAAACACTCGTAAGAATTATAAAATTAAAATCATAATTTTTTAACAATCCATTATTTAAATATTTAGCACCTTAATTCGCCCTTTCACTATCAACTGGTTTTTAAGCGAATTCTTTTGAAAACTCGAGCATTATAGCCATGGGAAAAATATTGTTCGCATTCGAAACTAGGTCGACAGCTGTTTTAGTCGTGTGCTTCCGTTGATACTGTAACAAATGCATAATATTAAGCAAGTAAACTGTTTGATTATGCGTAATTACGTGTCACTTTTTAATCCTGTATGATCTGCAATTCACGTATTGTCAAACGCAAGCTTCAGTTTAGTTTCGCTTGGTAAATTTTTATTTTACTTATTTAGTTATAACTATCATCAAACTTAAATCTATCATTACAAGTCCACTTAACCTAATGCGACAGACAAATGTTACATTTAGAATTTTAGACGTTTTCCATACACTTAAATGACGTTAAAATAATTGAGATTAAATCTCAACTGAATATGAATTGACACTCAGTAAGTTGTACCTAATTTGATGCTGTTCCGAATGATTTATGAATAGACACAAAGAATCCATGCTAAAACTATTGCAGTTACATAGTACACTGGCAATGTGAACCATTATATCTTGCGTTATCAATCCTATCTTGGTCAAGGGGCTTCAAGTTTTTTATCTCGCCAATCATTCAGTCATATAGCACCAGTTCAAATGTTCCGTATTGATATAAATGTGTGGTTCGTAAATCAATATATATTTGAAGATGGTTAATATGACAAAGTTTTATAGTCTAGTCACGAAAACTATATGGTTAGTGTTTTGAGTGTATTATTGTGTTTTGTTTTATTCAGTACGTCGATTTGGTTGCCAAAGTAATAGTACTAGCCTTTCAGGTCGTGTCGATGTGCCATCACATCGGAGTACGAGTGTGAGAGAATAGTGGGTGCACCTGTGTGTGTGCACTTTTGTAACTTCTGGGTATGGTTATGGGTAGTCTCAGAGTTAGTAGTGATTATAAGAACATTAAGACCAACCGTTCTCACGGTGTGTTCCTTTATTGTTAGTCAGTGGTGTCAAAAATGTTGCATATTTTACTTTAGTGATATGAGAGTGGAGTACGACTATTTTTATAACGATTTATTTTCTTTAAGTACTGACTTTGAGTTATAAGTTTTAGCTAGCGTGGCCTCATATTGACTCATCATATTACGTTGTGTGCATTCACATTTGTCTATATAAGTCCCGCTCGTGTCCCGATGACACGGTAGCTTAGTTGGTAACAGATGCGCCAAGGATCGACGTTGGTCGCGGGTTTAAATTCCACTCGTTTCTGAGTCAAGTTGAAAATGAAGTAAAGAGTACGCGAATGGTTTTACATGGAGAGTGTAGCTATAAGTATCAGTACGTTGCCACAAAATAAGTTACCAAAAACCAATAAAAAATTAAATATTTGATGACATTGTAGGACCAAACAAACCTCAGAAGAAGTGTTGAGGCTGGAGAAGATCAAGAAGGAACTGCAAGTGTTGGATAGTCAGTTCTCACAAGACGTTGCCGTGTTGAGAGGGAAGATTGACCAGGCGTGTCTGAGCTATGCAGATGCTGAGTAAGTTGATTTATGTTCCTAAATAGAGGAAAACGTGCTGAAGAAGATTCTGGAAAAAATCTTAATAAAACTACAACACGGGAATTTACTAACACGAAACACAAGTTTTTTTAATTTTGGCTTACCGTTTCGACCGATTTGCATCGGACGTGGTCGCAAGCAAGTCTGCTTGTTATTAATACCCGTATTGTAGTTTAATTATCATCATGCAAAGCGATAGTTTAAAAGTTAGTATTTTGATAAATTATGTTTCACGCAACCTTTGTTACCTTACTTAAAATATTTCCAGATATTTTTTAGTAAAATCGTTATTATTTCTAAGCAAAAAGTAAACATTATGCATATATAAAAGAGTCAGTTATCGAAAAGGTAGCTCTTATTAGTACCTACTAATACTTTTTACAATTTTTTCTTGGTCCTTACTTAGTAATACAGTCGCGTTATTTTTACTATCTTGACCAGTTCCTTCTTCATCAGTAATGTTACGTATATGCTTATACATATTTTATTGTTGGTAAATGTTAATAAGACAACCGCAGGCAAAGGAGACTGATAAACCTTATTTATCTTTCCAGAAAACACTACCTCAGAGTGGAAAAGGAATTCCTTCAAGCAAAAATTCATTTGCAAAAGGAAAGAGAAAAGAAAGAATTACTGACTGAACATTTATGTGCGCTGATAACTCACAACGAAACCCGAAAAGCCCAGAAATTAGAAACGTTAATGTTAGAACTGGCAACAGACAAGAAACTCGAAATCAATGAAGTTCTGCCGCCAGTTGAAGATGAGAAGCCAGTTATAGTTGATGGTGTTGACGAAAGAACCGGTAAGATTGTTGAAATGGCTTCTGCAAGTTAATCTTAACTTAACCTAGATTCTTTATTTCAAGAGTAAACAATAACTTTGATAGTTCATGAAACGGACATAACTAGAAGTAGCTACTTAAAATCTTTATCATTAATACGTGAAGTGAAAACTTTGTGCCCAAAAAACGCAGGAGTGTGAGATTTGGCACCGTAAACATTTATATGGATAATCACTGCAGAAAGCTAACATTTAAATGTTAAGTTTTTAATGAATTACGGTCGTAGCTCGACTCCTGGGTGGCAAAGAAATGAAATTATGAATTAAACTGCCGCATGATTGATCGTCTAAGGCGACTTATTTTGAATAATAAATATTGTTAGAATCATAATTTATTAATACTGCGTTTACTCAATAAATATATCATGGTGGTTGTTTACGATCTTAAATTAATAAGTGCATAGACTCTTATAGTGCATTTAAATATTCTCATAGACTGTATTGTCTTTTAATATAGTAGTCGGATTAATCATAATAAGTTTTATATTTATATGTACCTATACCTAAATGTATTTTATATGTATGTATAAAACATCCATTTGTAATAACCACAGGCCCCGCGTTCAGCCGTTTTTCCTTTCCGTGCACTGTGTCCATGTGTACAAATGAAATGTAACCCTAAAATGTTTTTATACAATTCCGACTGCAGTTTTGCGCAAGGAATAATCGAATTAAATACGCAGCGTGTAAAACGTTTCAACGATGCGCGCGATTTTTGTGAACTAAATGTCAATTCGTCCAATTAGGCAACTACTCCGTTTTGGAGTAGTTGGTTCAAAATTTAGAAAGCCTTTATTTGCAGTTCCTTTGACCAATTTTGAATTCTATTGCATTTGGAAAATGACAAATGACAACTGCAGTAAACAGTTGATTAGTAAGGTTTTTACTTTTAATTTTATCCTTATGCGTATATAATAGAATTTAAAATCGATTGTATAAACCAGTAGTTCCCAAACTTATTTTTCTCGTGCACCACTTTCAAAATTAAACTGGTGTCGGTGGACCCCCTGCTGCTACATTCCTACCACATTGTTAAAGTCGACAAAAAATAAAAATTGTGTCGCTTCTGAGTTCCGTCCCTATATTCTGATAGGTTAAAATTTTAAATTTTAAATAAAAACGAAAAATGGTACATTTTATAACATTTTATTAATTAAAAGAAAAGAATTACAAAAAAATAATAATAAGGTAATACTTATAGGTTGTGGACATAATTTTAATTAATGGGAAGGATGTATTTGATGGAGTGTCAGCAAACGATCAATGTTTGGCTTTATTTTTGTGAGCAATAACCGCAAATCCCCCCGCTCTGTGATGTTTAGTTTGCTCCTTTTTTTTGTTAAGAGGTTTGTAACGGCACTAAAACTTCTTTCGACAAGGTATGATGAGGGAAAAGCTATCAAAAATTTCCTTGCGATTTCCCACAGTCCAGGATATTTTTCGTGTATTTCTGCTTGCAGCCAAAATGTTTGGTAGCCTTTTCTAAATTTCACCTTCAGCTCCTCATTGGTGCTTAGCTCAAGCAGCTCCTCTTGTAATAATACATTGGCCACTTCAGTTTCATCAAATGGATTTACGATCCATGGTGGTATATCCATCGTCAGCATATCTTCAAACCTGGTTTTGAAGTCATCATGCAGGGCACTTAAATGTTGACTGTAGGTATGGATATCCTCATCAATAGTTTCTACCTGCGACAAGTTTGGAAATTGAGATAATTCGCGCCGACTAATGTTTTGCTTCATAAATTTCAATTTCCCAAGAAAAGCCGAAATTATCCCCTTTGTTTTTATTAAATTCAGGCTGTCCCCTTGTAACTGCAAGTTAATATCATTAAATTTTTTAAACAAATCTGTCAAATACGCAATGTCTCCTTTGAATTTGATCAAGTTTTCTTTTAAATCTGGATCTCTACTTTCTAAGAACTCTAATACGGAATCGAAAACAGAGTAAAATCTCGTTAAGCATGCACCTTTCGACAACCAGCGTACTTCAGTATGTAAGAGCAGTCGTTGGAAGTCTTCGTCATTTTCGTCGCACAATTGAGCAAATAAACGCGTATTCAATGCATTGCTTCTAATTTTGTTGACAGCGTTTATTATAAAATGAAGAGATTGGTTCAACCTGTCACTTAAATGTTTCGCCACAAGATGTTGTCGGTGGATTACGCAATGAATAGCTGTAAGTCCTGGTATAATTCTTTTGAGATGACTTATAAACCCACGATATCGCCCTACCATTGCAGGAGCTCCGTCTGTTGCCACTGAAATAATGTTTGTAAATGGAATCGATTTTTCCGTAAAAAAATTACTCAGGACATTAAATATTGATTCGCCTTTAGTGTCAGTCTCCAAAGTTCTGGCAAATAGCAATTCTTCGTGAATTTCTTCCTCCATGATAAATCGGACATATGCTAATAATAATGCTTCATTACCGGGTAACGTTGACTCGTCCAGTTGTATAGAAAAATGACTTTTTTGCAGATGATTGCACAAAAAACTTTCGATGTCAGAGCTCATTTCATCAATGCGTCTTTGTACAGTATTGTTACTTAATGGAATTCTTTTTAGTACGTCAAATGGAGATTTGTGCAAAACAGTTTTTAAAACCTCTTCAACAGCGGGTAAAATTAATTGTTCTCCGATAGTGTGCGGTTTTCCAGATTTTGCTATTAGTAATGAGATATTGTAAGATGCCCGCAAGCCATCATCGTTACTTTGAGATGTTGAAGCGAACATGCTGTGCATGGTGGGTCTCTTTTCATATTTTTCCTTCAATGTTTGAAAATATTTTAAATCTTTACCCATTTTATCAGTATGACACCTTTTTAGATGATCTTCGAGCTTTGATGGTTTCATAGAGTCATTGCTTAAAACTTTATTGCATATTAGGCACATGGGCAAGTGTTTATCTGCCTCTGATGGAACAAAACCATATTTCAAATAATCGACACTGTATTGTCGACATTTTTTCTTTGCTGTAGCCATGTTTTGTATCAGTTACCTTCCCTGTAAAAAAAAATGTTATAGTAACCAAGTTTTTATTTGAATATAGGTAGCACAACGCAGCCTTTGTCAGCTTTATATTATTATGATTATCATTATATTGAAAAAGTATTACGGCTTGTAAAGGGACCAACTAATAAACCGCTAAGACAAGTACAGACTTTTTCACGAAGCGATATCAATGTTAAATACCTAATTTACCACAATTTTTTAATAGTAGAAATAAAAATTAGTTTACTCAGTATCGAATATTGATCATATTTGTGTAGGAAAAAATAAAAGTCGAAATCCCAAATTGACCAAAAAAGTGACCATAAAAACAATAACTAAAATTTCATTAAATCAATGAGTTCACGCGCTAGTAGTTTTATAAAACAGTAATTGCTCTGCAATATTGATTTTTCGGCCTTTTTAGAGAGGCAGTCCTCTCGTGAAAAAACAATTGAATAAAACGTGCTGTGTTTGTCTTCAAATCGAAAGAGGACAATTAAAATATCTGTAAGTTACTAAGTTAGCTATATACAATGTGTCCGAGCGATAAGACCGCCCGGCGTTTTTTGAATATTTGTACGAAATCATTAATAATTATATTTACATTTGTGACTTAGCGGCCTTAGTGATTTTATATAAGTAATTTTTTTACTACATTTTAGTTTTGTCTAATGATTTTAATTGATAAATTATGATGTCGGCTAGTCAGTAAACAAAAATAATGGAAAAAGATGAACAAACTTAGGAAATATCGTAAAAAAACTGCAGCACGTCACGCGTCTTTACTTAATTTAATTTTGTACAAATATTCTAAATACGCCGGGCGGTCACTTATCCCTAGGACACATTGTATACAAGCATTTGTTATCAACCGACCAGTACACGAAACAAAATACTTAAGAACTAGGTACAACAAAAAAAAGGTACGTACTTACTTTTCTCCGGCACTAGGAACACTAATATAAATTTTCTCACACCTTCTTTTTCGAAATTCCGGAAACAAATAAATGAGCATGCCTTTGGCATCGAGTATTTATAGTCTTGATCAAGATCATGTCTAAACAAGCACTAAGCATTGTCGGACGGATTGCGCTTTGCAAGTCTGTACACGAAATTGTAATATCGAATACGCAAGTTTGGACAAGTAAGAGTCGCTTGCCAGATTAAAATGTTATCTGCTTAGTTAGGTACTTAAAACAATATAGGTAGGCCCTTATAAAAACTATATGCAGATAAATTTTCGTGGACCCCTATTAACATCTTATGGACCCCCATTTTTTATTGACGCCTACGTAGACCCCCAGCAAGGCTCCCGTGGACCCCTGGGGGTCCACCTGGACCACTTTGGGAATCACTGGTATAAACTGTAAATATGTTTGGCTAATGTGGCAAAACAAATGGAATTATAATTATAGTCATAATCAATAAATATTATATTAATTTTTCGTTAGGAGCTGATAACAAAATAATATATTAAGAAGTATTTTAACTTAGTTGTATTGTGTGTATGGCAACGATTTTCTAATTTAGCCGGCTGAATATGGACCTAATATTTTTTTATTAGTAGGTATGTAAAAAAAATGCATATTGTATAGTACGTATATTGTACCTTTTTTATCATTGTGCCGTATGTTTATGTACCTTTGTTTGGGCTTTATTTCGGTTGTTTTAAAATAATATCAATTGATAGATTATAATTATGACACAAACTCAGCTTTCTTGACCATAAGCAAAAGTTAGCTCTTAAAAATAATGGACAACCTAATCACACTATTAAAGGCATACGCTTCTTTAAATCTATTATTATTTTATCTGTGAATACAATTGCAATATTAAAAAATGTTTAGTTCTTTGAAGAAACTATTTTAAATAATATAATTTCTAATTGTTATCATCGATTAATACCTGGAATTTAGCTCAAACATTATTTAGTTTTAAAGTATTTTTTAAGTTATCTATAGTCGTGTAGGACATGACAATAAATTTATAAAACTATGTAATATAATGGCGGAATATTTTCGGCCAGTTGTAATAAAGCCAAATAACAAAAAAAAGAAAGTAACTATTTTTATATAATTATGACATATTAGTTATTTTTATATTTCAATACAAATTGGATCTAGTTTTTACCTAGAATTCATTTATTTTATTTAATCTATGAAGCAATAAAACAAAATGTTACTAAATTACTATGTATTTTATTTTTAAATTTTACAGTAGTTTTAATACATCTATTTTAGTGTTTGTACTTTCTGCATTATCAAATTTGAAGTATAAATAAAATACTCTTTGAATGCATCGTGTCTATTTGTGCATCAATGGTATGCTGTTGAAGATCGATTATTCCGTCAACTATGAATTTGAAATGTTGATTTTAAAACATACCACATTTTCTCAGGAATTCTCACACAACGAAGACGTAGCAAAATCATTGACATTCAGTTCTATATCTATCAAAATATATCTATAAAATTCACGCGTTCTTGAAAAATAGGCCGATGACTATGACATGAACATATTAATCTAGTATACTGACTCAAATTCCCTTAAGTTCTTTAAGAAAATACTGTTCGTTCCGTTTTATAGAAGAATGTTCACCGCCTCTTGGTGAAAAACATCCTTCTGCCTGTATGCTATCCCCAGTTCCAGTAAGAATACTTCTTCCCGCTCTCTTTCAAGATGGCCCTGATGTTGGTATCAGCATTATGGATCTCGTTCCGCTTTTCCCTTTCCATTTTAATAAGTTCCAGACCGCGTTTCGCTGCGCAGTGGTATCGTTGACTGAGAGACGCTTCAGATCCTTTAATGCGTGGTATATGGCCTGTGTAGCCGGCAATTGGTGGGAATTCAGGAGATATTGTGTTTTCTGTAAAACAATAGAAAACAATTTAAATTAGAAATAAAACACTTATTTTTAGGAGGACCCAAGATAGAACCTTGTAGTACACAAACGTTCATAGTATAGATTGCGTATAAAAAACGATCAAATCATTCGGAATCTACAGATATCTTAAATTATTACTCGAATATACAAATAATGTAAACAGAAAACTCAGCATTGTTACTATTGCGTTATTTTTTTCGAATTTCACACAGCTTACACTGTCAAAGGTTTATGACTAGTACCTTTATACTTGTTGATTTCTCTGAATCTGTTTAAGTCGCGACGGATTTCATCTCTGGAGTGTACTGTTTCCATTTTTGGCGCGCTTCTTGATCGCACGTAACTTCTATTCAAGTCCGCTTTACGTCTGATATCACGTTGCCTGTCCGTGAAATTCGCCATGCAGTCGTCAGCAGTGCGTCCGTACGATTTCCCGTAACTAGAATACGTGGCAATGAATAAATATTAAACCTCTGTCTATCAGGATGTATAATTGTATGATTCTTGGTATTTTGTCAGATTATTTTATTTAACAGATCTTGCAACATCGGTTAGTTCTGTAGGACATGGCACTAAATGTTTGATGTTGGAATGACTGACATTTTCAACGACGATTATTCAAAATGGAACCTCGTATAAACAGCTGTAACCTACATTTAGCTTCACCAAATCGTTTGCAACAAAATGCCAAGGATTATTTTGCATTTAGGATTTACGAGCGCTATAAAAGGTACGAATTTGGAATCAAGTTCAAAGAATAAAGCTAGCATGATAACAACACATCAACATGGCAATTGGCTTGTACTTAGAAGCGGGGCTTGCGAGCATCAAAAAGTATACCAACTCAAATCCTTGCAAAAGTATTTATAAAGAGTAAACGTGGCAGATATTCTACACTTTGCCTCTGAGAGGTAACTTTTAAAAATCTTTATTAAGTATTAGCATAAGGTAAATAACTCTGAGTGCGGCGGTAAGACACCACTGACTAATGAAGAAGGAAAACATTGTGACTAAATAAATTCGGGTTTTAAAGTCGCGTAACTCGCTTATGCTCGTTTCTTTTCTGTATGAAGAGAGTCTTGCCGTGGACCAGTTATAGGCCGGTATTATTGTACCTATATCTAAGTGTTACGCAGCTCTAACAAGTGCTTAAAACTGTACCTGAAGTTCATCCCAGGTACATATCCCGTATATCCGGTCATGTGAGCTGTGGGTTTGTTTCTCAAGCCGTCGTAGACGTCTCGCTGTGGGACGTCGACGCGCGGATGATTCAACTCGTAGTTATCTCTTGGGCGATACTCTAGCGGCTTGCTGAAATTATACAGTGGGTTGAAAAGTGGAATAATTAAGGTCGGGTTAAATGTTCAGCCTTGGGAAAAATGGCTTCTAATAAATATATAGATACAACGGTCTGTAACCGTAACTAATTTATGGTAAAAACAAGACTGACTATAAGGTTGAATAATAGAGAGAAAAGGACTTTCCTCTCTTTGAAACATCTAAGAGATACTTGTCTGAAACAGCTGAGAAAATAATTTTAGATGGAGAACAGTAGATTCATAGTTGCGTTATTGACAACTGCATATAAGTCTTGCTTACTTAAATAGTCCCTTAGAGCGTATTTCCCTTAGTATTTGACGCGTATTGTCTCCATAGCATTTTCCGAAACGGAATTTCAGCATGGGACAGTGCCCAGTGTATCTGAAACAAAATGAAATCATGTGAGCAGAGCCTAATTTGTTTTAATACTATTCCTTGAGTTCTATACATTAATTTAGTCTGTTCTTTTTCTATCCCTATAAAGATTCTGATGCGATTCTCAGATATCTGCCCACGTCTGTAATTCGTATTATTCTTTTATATCTAAACGCATACGCAATATAGAAAAGGTGCTGTCGTTTAAACAGCTGCACGTCGCATTATATCCCGCACTTTTCTCTAATTTTGTGCAGCTCGTACCGAGAAGTTCTAATATCGTTTTCCTATCCGTCTATTGGTTTCTTTTTCTCTGTGCTGCTTAAATCTTAAGATACCATAACACTGCAACCTATCAGTTTTGCCGTCTACGTTTTAGCCCCTAACGAAATCCTATTTAAGTAGGTAGCTATGTATATCACGCGTAAAAAGTAATGTGGTACGTGGTATATAGGTATATGTACGTATTAATTTAATATCAGCCCGTAAATCAGGCCTACCATCAATATTTTAGCTTTACAAAAACTCGGATATATAGTTTAATTACACTTAGATACTAAAACCTAGGTATCTACCTGAACAGAGCTGCTTCAAAATAGGATAGGCAAATAAAAACCAATATATTCGTAACATCACAATTTATATCTTATAACAAATCAATTCCCGTAGGTGACATTTCCAATCTTCCATCTCGCTGCATCCTTGATCGAATCACGGACAATCTTCGTATAAAAAGCAATAACCCGACAGCAGATGTAAGACGAAGGGAAAATCGCAATCGCAGCGCGACCAGTCGCAGATGATGCCCATAGATATTGCGACAGGTTCGTCGCAAGTGCGTTGCGACGGTGTCGGACGACATTCGCTGTTCACTCTATGCATGTGTTCTGGACATTCGTCAACACCTGGAATTGTACAATCAGATTAGTAAAGGACCTTATTGCACAGTTTAGTTCCCTGTATTCTTAGTAAAACCATTATAATAATAGGATTAATACTTTAACTAATAGGTACGCGTTACAAAGAAAACTTAGATTCTTCAAAGCAGCTCACCTAAGTATCTCTAATAAGATAAGCCTTGTATTTTATTGAAAGCTTAGCTTAGGATTAAAATCCCGAGTGTTAAACCTCTGCTTGGGTATTATTTATGTACATTTTCAGTTGTTTGAAGCATCACAAATTCACTATTCTTCAGAGCTGCTTAAATAATTTAACATAGAATAAGCAGTAGGATCGAATGACGCCTCTAAAAGATCAGTAAAGTAATATTCATAAACACTTTGCAGGAGTGGTATAGCAAATACTTGTAAGCGTAATATGAAAACTTAACTTTTTTTGTTATCGATCAAATAAAGTCGAGAGAATAGGCAAGGAATTAACTAACACTTGTCTTCTTCGAAATTTTACCACGGAGTTATATTTTAGTTGATTAGTCCCTCATAAACTTCGCCTGTTACTATCCCACCGTAGGGCAAAAGCCTCTTCTTATTGGCTACTTCACGTTGGTTAATTTGATACCCTATTCCCTAAATGTGCCAACTAGTGAACCTCATTAACTAAGAAACAAAAGTTAATGATAAAAAACGTTACTCACATGTCTCGTTATACATAAGACACCCTGGTTTCCCAACTCTGCCATAGTATACGGTCTCTATGACATGTATGAAGCAAAGTATCACTAGAACTTGATGCATCGTGATTTGCGTCCTCACTTCTCAAAGTATTCGCGGAAAATAAAGGCATTGTCGATAAATTGATTTGTTTGTCTGCTCTTCCTCATTTTGAATGGTTGTTTCTTCGGAATCTTAGTAAACACGCCTTTTTGTAGGTAAATACTGGACTGAATTCGCAGTTCTATTGTTTGAGCGTTCGCGTATATCCTCAGACCTGAGTATTGAATATAGAACTGTTATAAGGCTTCGGGATTACTTACGGATGTTACTCTTTTTCGGGGATTGGCTTTGAATTCGGAATCCTTAGTAGCGCGTCCATAGAGTATTCAGAGATTATCGACAAAAGATATACTTACACTAGAAGGTTTAAGTTTGTTTTGAAGTCCGCGAAATTCTGCTCTATAATCTATAATAATGCTCTATAAATAGAACAAAGATAGTCAGGGATAGAAGCAACGGGAAACCCACCTCTTTATTAGAATAATGTTAGTGGCTGTATTTTTTTACCAACTTTTAAACTAATTAACTTTTTAATTTGCTTGTGACCATGGCCGATGCATCTCGGTCGAAACGTCAAGGAAAAAATAAAAAAATGTGTTTGAGTTACATAATTCCCGTGTTGTAGTTTTAATGTATTTTTTTAAATAAATATTCTACTGATATATTATATATCCATATTCTTAGTGGGAGTCTTCTTGACACGGGTTGGGTAGCGATATGTAGCCATATAAATTAAACAACATATTGTAAAAAAAATATCTAGATACCTGCATATTTTTAATGACTCCTTAACTTTAAAACATTACTTTAATACATTTTCAATCTATATTGTTTATTTATTGTCCCGTTTACACCAGTTCATGAGTAAGGGCTCCGCTTCAATCCGAAACTTTTCGGCGAATATCCAAATTCGGGAGCCCGAATAAACAAGTCAGTAAAACCGGAAAATTTGTAAATAATATGGATAAGCGCCTATTTCACCATCGGCAAGTAAAGTGTCAAGTAGACTAAACGCCACTTAAAGTCACCCGTAACTACTCATACCAATTTCACAATATCTGACTAGCATTAATCAGGGGGTAAACTGGCCTTTATCTAAGATACGATAGAAGATACTCGTAACTTTTACTTGCCGATAAGCGTTAATCAAGAAGTAACCCGCTTACTTATAATAATTGACAATGTTTAACAATTGATTAAATTATACCTGTCTCTGTCGTTTACATGTCAATGAATAGAGACGTCAATAAACTTAAGAAGTGGTTAACTTAAAACACATTTTGCATCGTTTATAAGTAAGAGGGCATGTATTCAACACTTTACTTGTAGATGGTGAAACAGGCCCTAAGACTAACGATAGTTACAAATGTACAATAGTAAAATGTTCAATCATGTTGTCTAACAAACTGGTCCATAACATCCTTATAGTTATTTAATCTAAGTCTCTTTGACAGACGCCACTCCTTCTTTTTCTTGCGACTTCTACGTAACTCCTTTCGGGTCGGGGTCTGCGTGCAGTACTGCTGCTCGACACAGACACCGATGTTTTCATCTAGAAGCAGGTCGCCATTACAGTCGCAACGTGACCAGCCGCAGGTGTATCCTGTATTGAAAAGACAGTGTTATAATAATATATAAGTCATGTTATACAGCCCGCTAGATGAAAAATGTATGGCGATGAAATATGTCAATATTGTCTGAAAAAACAGAACAAAATAATAATAATAATGTTCTCCTGACCGATTTCCGGTCACGGCGTCCAATCTCAACTGAGACTAGCCAACTACACAGGAGATATTATAGTGCACAAGTATGCGCACAAACTCAGGTGCATTCCCTATTCTGTCACTCCGTCCGATGGGACAGTAGACCGACACGACCGGAGAGAGATCAGGAGTAGCACCAACGGCTTAACGTGTTCCTCCTGAAGCTCGGACATAACATATCAAAGATATAGCTACCTATAACATATGTAAATGGGTCACTGCAAGTCCGTTGCGACATAGTTTTGCCATCGCATCGCGTGTGATAAGGGTGCATCAGGCGCGGGCAATGATTTACACCTGAAATCAGATACAATTTAATTAATTTTGTATCACACTTTACATAAAGACGCGTCCACATATTGCGGCCTGTTTTAAAACGCATGGCGTGCTTAAAACCTGTTTGATTGACAAATAATTTCTAGTATTATATTTTGGGTGTGATGAATAATTTGTCAGTTATTATGCAATAAATTAATGATAATTCTTAACTTACCTTGCTTTTAATAGCTAAAAGGAATTGGTAGTACCTACTTATGCGGTACTACCGTACTATGTAGAGTTTAGTAATAATGGCACTTACAGTCTTTCTCGAAGAAGAGGCACCGAACCCTGTAATCGAAGGCGTCAACGAAACAGCCTAATGCAAGTAGTATTAGACCCGAGAATCCCATTGTTTAGCCAACATGAGACTGACGTGAATCTGTAATGGCATTCGCACGATATCATAAACGTTTACGACAACTGCCTGTTTACATAATATAGGCCTAGGTGTTAGATGTTTCGACTATTCATTCATGTGACGTAATCGGTTCATGTAATCGAGAATCCCACGGTGGAGCGCTGGTTTTAGGGTTCCGTAAGTGAAGGGTTAAACGCGATCGTAATGCTGTTATGTCCCGCTGTTTTAAATAAATTTTCTTGTATTTACTATTTAGCTTATAAAACGTGTTTTAATAAAAAGTAAATATTATTAACCTAAAGAATTAATCATGTAATAACCAAATAAGTTAAACTATGTACGTGGGAGGATGGATTGGAATTTTGGAAACATACGTATTTCTAACTCTGAGATTTTCGATATGGATTTTCCTATATTTACATAATACTGAGACGAAGGTTTCCTAGAATCCCACCATGCTACGATCTAGATAATAGGACAATTCATAACTATTACACAATTACTTAGTGGTTTAAATCTGCGTAAATGAAGCGACAGGCAAGATAAAGATGCATTTGCTCCTTAATATCAATTAAGTCAGATCAGCCCCCTTAGACAAGTGGCAAAACGCTGACGAATAGAAATAGAATATAATGATAAATGTATGGGGATGACATCACGTTTCGACTATGTTATCGATAACATACATATGTCATCCCCATACATTTTTCATTCTATTCCATTTCTATTCGTCAAGCGTCGCCACTTGTATATGGGGTCAGAGCCTCATGTTTCTCGCGAGTCGACTCAACCTCACTTAGGAAGTTTGGTATTCAATTTCGGATTATCATCATCATTGACCATGATAACACATCGGTACCCCTTTGTACCTCAGAAAACACGTTAACTGCGCCAGATCTTACTCCATTGTGGATGGCTAAAGTCTCAGATAAGACGTGTAGTTGTAGGTACCTACTGAACCCAACTCATTACACGCTCAACATACACTTAATTGTTTGTTTTATTTTCCGTTTCCGTTTGTTTTACCTAATGTTGTAGGTTTACCCCATTATGCATGAGAAGGCAGTTCAAAACTAAAATGATTTCAAAACAATGTCTTCTTTTAAACATGCAAACCAATCTCCTAAGTCTTTCGAACATTAGACAGTATTTGCTAGTAGCGTAGTTTAGTACCTTCTTACGTAGAACAGTTACCTTTAACCGTATTACAGACTACCAATAAAATTGATCACTCCAATAAACTAGTGCAATAGCAGAAACTTGAAAAGTGTTTATTAAAACTTTACCAGTAAGTGGTATCAAAGGAAAACAGCTGTTAGCGAATCCTAACAAACGAGCTTTGATCACGGCACTATGACCCGTTTAACGCTTTGAAATATAGGTGAGTCGGTAGCTTTATAAGTATTCGAGTAAACTCAAGATCACGTGCCTGGTACGAAAGCTCACGGCGCGGCGCGCGGCCTTCCTACAGCGAACAGATACGAGTAAGTGTAATGTAACTGGTTCATTAAACGCACATAAACGCTTTGTAAACCGATACGTGGTTCTACGATTGTCTATTATTACACTTGTCTATGTGATGAATAAAGAAGACATTGATTTTCAGCCAGTGTGGTAAGTTTCTGCGAAAGTTGCATGGCTCTGTGCCATAAATTGATTACGTTGGTTGATACTATGGTTTTCCCATGTGAGTGGCTTCCGTGTTCTAACTTAGTGGTTAAAGAGATTGCTTGCGAAGCGTATAATTGTTGACAGTTATTTTCCATCTTTTCTTTATACTGTCGGAGCCTTGAAGGTTATTTTGGATTAAGCTTTGAGGCTAGGTAATTTATATAAGGATGGACGAAAGACGACGGATAAAACTAAAACGTGAATGCTTAAAATGTCTTAAGTCTCTTTAGACTCTAGACATTCATTCATTAAATCTTCATTTATATTATGAGAATCTTTGAAAGTGGCACTACTGTTTGTCGTAGAGAGGAGGGATAATCTATATCTATCTATATCTATATCTATATCTATCTATACTTATAATAAAACTGTAGAGAGGTCAATTCTGTACATTGAATATATATTTAAAATTAATATTGGAGGATGACTGGTGATCGATACTGATGCCAAAAATGCAATCAGTAAATTTTTTGTCTGTCTGTCTGTCCGTCTGTCTGTCTGTCTGTCTGTCTGTCTGTATGTGCACGCATGGGTCAAAAACTACTGAAGGGATTTTAAACAAACTTGGTACGATTGTAGTCCATACTCCTGGGCAGGTTATAGGCTATATAACATAACGCTAAAACACATAGGAGCTGAGCAGTAATGATAAATTTGAAGCAAGTCGGATGAAAATGCGCTTTCGAGCTCTTATCCTCGCATTCGTTGATCATACACCAAAAGTATGTATTACAAAGATGATGGTCTCCAAAAGATCTACAAAAAAGTCTTCAATAGTATATATCTATCTTTTATAAATTAGCCACAATAACGTGTTTGATCGTTAGGCATTTCTTCAAAGTGTCTCAACACACGACAACCCGGAGCGTGCATGGAGGGTAGTTTGACAAGATTTCTATAAGCAGCATTGGTTGCACCCGCTATATGTAATATTATAGTAAGCACATGACTTCGAAAAGACATTAGTGTGTGCCGGGATTTGAACTTGCGACATCTGACTTAACAGTCTAACGGTCATACCACTCGGCTATCAGTGCATTAAGTTCCTTGGAATAAGCGCACTTTAGATTTTAAAAATACAGATACGTAGTTTTTAGATATAAGTTTAAAGTAGGTATTATTAAATAATAATAATAATTAGTTTGTTTAGTTTTTTTTTGACAAACAACTACGGATCACACTTTTTTTGCGGGAATCGAACCCACAACCAATCGCTCGCGCTCAAAAAAAATGCCAAGGATAAAAGACAACCGTGACGACCTGATTGGCGCAGTGGCTACACTGCGCCAATCAGGTCGTCACGGTTGTCTTTTATCCTTGGCATTTTTTTTTTCTACAGCAGTTTCAATGTACAGAAACGCACAAAACGGATTTATTTATGTTCTCTTCTTCAGTTATATATTATTTTCAATAGACTTTCTGTAACTTCCGTAATTACCGTTCAATTTTTGCGGTTTTTTTTTAAATACCGGAAAGTATTTTTAGTTAAATAAGTGGTTTAAAATTTTTTAACCTACTTAAAAAAGCCTGCCTGGTAGGTATTTTTTTCTGTTAAAAGTTCAATTTACTACTGGTCTTTTATCCGAAATACACGCGGACGAAGTCGCGGGCAACAGCTATACATGTAATAAAATATTACGGCATGGCGTAAAAACTACTAAATCGAATTCGCTCAATCTTAGCTAATGCTAATATATTAAAAACAATTTAAAAATACTTTTGCTGTTTCCGAATTTCCACGCGGACGGAGTCGCGGGCACATCTAGTACTTATAATAAAACTGTAGAGTGGTCAATTCTGTACATTGAATATATATTCAAAATTAATATTGGAGGATGACTGGTGATCGATACTGATGCCAAAAATGCAATCAGTAAATTTTTTGTCTGTCTGTCTGTCCGTCTGTCTGTCCGTCTGTCTGTCTGTCTGTCTGTATGTGCACACATGGGTCAAAAACTACTGAAGGGATTTTAACCAAACTTGGTACGATTGTAGTCCATACGCCTGGGCAGGTTATAGGCTATATAATATAACGCTAAAACACATAGGAGCTGAGCAGTAACGATAAATTTGAAGCAAGTCGGATGAAAATGCGCTTTCGAGCTCTTATCCTCGCATACGTCGATCATGCACCAAAAGTATGTGTTACAAAAATGATGGTCTCTAAAAGATCTACAAAAAAGTCTTCTATAGTATATATCTATCTTTTATAAATTAGCCACAATAACGTGTTTAATCGTTAGGCACTTCTTCAAGTATATTAATAAAATATATAAATATATTGTATTTCACATAGATATATCGTTATCAAACTCCAATATTCAAAAAGTACACTTTAATATATATTTTATAAAAAAAAAATCGGTATATAAGATATAGATGAAATAAAACTTCCAAATCTCGCCGCGCCAGTATGGGTACGGCGGTATAAATGGTTTTCTTTTTTAAAATTGAATGTAAAGACACGGGTCGTTTACGATTTTATTATATGTATAGATATAGATTTTTTCTCATTACCTCATAGACAATTAATATAGTAATTCTCGCAGCAAGAAACACATACGGTTCTCCGGAACTTATTTCTGTCAAAGTAATTTAACGACTTCTAGCTCAAAGGCATCCTTCAGCTGTAACATCATTGAGGCGGACATTCTAGCAGCAAGATAGATTTTCTATCCTGTGTATAACGATTTCGGCGAGTGTACAGCCTTATGCTTCGCCATGACCATCAACATCAACCATTACCATTGACTCACGCAGTCTTAAAGTAGCCTTTAATCTTACGAATACTTAGCTGCTTCTTACACGCACACACAATCGTACGACGCTTACTCTTAGGTCACGAGTTCTCTATAAATTTTGTCTTTTGAGATACTGATACATTGGGATCTACACCAAACCTAGCGAAATTGTGGGAGTAGGTACAATATGTGCACCTCAGCCTACGCCTTCGCGGAATACAAGCGTGTCGTTGTCGTATGTTTTATAACAATATTTTTTATAAGAGTCAACTGCAATGATTCCCTATTTTAACTTAATTACGAATAAACCGACACACAGACAAAATATCCAAAATAATAGAAATGGGTTGTATTGTATAGGTTTCTAAAACGCCGCCCCACACTAGGAATTTCTCCTGTATCGTTGATGCGTTTCACATACTTGAAATTTCACTTAGGTACACAAACACCCAGACTCGGGACAAACATCTACAGATCACACTTTTTTTGCGGGAATCGAACCCACAACCAATCTCTTAGCCACTGCGCCAATCAGGTCGTCACGGTTGTCTTTTATCCTTGGTATTTTTTTTTCTACAGTAGTTTCAATGTACAGGAACTCAGAAACGCACAAAACGGATTTATTTATGTTCTCTTCTTCAGTTATATATTATTTTCAATAGACTTTCTGTAACTTCCGTAATTACCGTTCAATTTTTGCGGTTTTTTTTTAAATACCGGAAAGTATTCTTAGTTAAATAAATGGTTTAAAGATTTTTAACCTACTTAAAAAAGCCTGCCTGGTAGGTATTTTTTTCTGTTAAAAGTTCAATTTACTACTGGTGTTTTATCCGAAATACACGCGGACGAAGTCGCGGGCAACAGCTATACATGTAATAAAATAGTACGGCATGGCGTAAAAACTACTAAATCGAATTCGCTCAATCTTAGCTAATGCTAATATAAAAACAATTTAAAAATACTTTTGCTGTTTCCGAATTTCCACGCGGACGGAGTCGCGGGCACATCTAGTGTGAGAAATAAGAATGTAAGTAAATGCTTTTCAGTATTGCTACCACTTGCAACTAATTTCAATACCGCATGGAAATCATGTAGGTGCAGGTATACGTTTGAAAATAGAGTGCAAAATTATTTTTCTGTTCGTTCCAGCCACTGCACGCCAGTTCGCAACATAAAAGCAAAGTATTTTCTTTATGACTTTCGTAGTTGCGTGCGTTAAAACGCTGCCTCGACATTCGAAATGAAATTATAAATTAACAATATCTTCATAATTTACATGTATAGCATAACACAGCCTAACGAAGGTTATAATCGAGGTTAATCGATTTCCTGGTTCGAAATTATTTTTCAAGGGTAAATCGATTATTTGGTTTGAATTAGGAACGCTTTCTTTTTCGGGATAGTGAAAAATAGTTTACATCATTATTACTGGTCTATTAATTATCTTTGGGCTTCCATTGCCTTTATGAATAATTGGACATTGGACTTTACAGACGTGATCATTATTTATGATAGGTATGCCATAAGGTGCTCGTCAATCAGTCTGTGGTGTGGCTGGGTTAGTCAGGTCAGACCTAGGTCGGGTTACTGACCATGACCCAATTCCACCATAGATTATAAAAGGTTGGTTTTGTGGTCAAACAACACGGCATGTGCTCATGTAGGTATTTGTAGGCTTATTGTAGCAATATAATATTTAATACCTATGTAGTAAGAGAGAAAGTTACCTGACCAAGTCTTATTGAAAATTCACGATAAACTGGATAAGAAACTAATAAAAACCAGATCATAATAATAATGCGCAGTTACTCCATGCATATTTCACTTACATTATTCTCAGCATACATAGAAGAAAGCTCTCTCAAACTGCTAAAGTTTCAAAAAATCGATTTTGATCCCTTAATCCTACAAGCGGAGGAAAATGGTCAAAGAAATAGGAATAATATTATGACTGGGGCGTTAGGTTCACCACTAATGTAGCATGACGTGAAATCAAGTTTATATGGCTTATAGGTATGCTAGTCTTTATTTTATTGCCTTGTTTCTAAAAGAAAGTTAGAAAATGATGGCAAATTTAAATTTTATTGTCTATGCCTATCAGTAGGTTGATTCTCTTACCTACTTTTAAAATAAAGTTTTGTTCTAGACTTAATTACGTCGCGTCGTGACAAAAATGTAAGTTGCTGAGTCCAAATTCAAAATATTATGACATTTAGCGTTAGAGGCTGTACCTACCGAAATCGATTTAAAAATTCGTAAATTTTCTTCCAAATTGTTTTGTTTACATAACCTACCTATATAACTACAATCTACAAGCACCAACACACTCTAAGTATGTAGGTAAGGGAAAATTTAGATTCAGTTTCAGATAGTTTTTATAACAATGTTATTAGATTGGCCAAACTTAGTCTAGACACGTAGGTAACTAGGTACGAGAACTTGAAATCTATTATTTGCGAACATCGTCTTTCTAGAATGGCGGGAAAGTTTTCGTGGTATACATCAATGAAATATGGCTTAATTAAATTCTTGAGGACGATATTGAAAACAGTTTTTAATGATTATGCCGTTGAATGGGGACGTGAGTATGAGTATTCAAATGTCGAAGAAGAGATTGATGGTTTGCTTATGTAGATGATATGAGAAAGAAGAGTGCTGACTGTGAAAGTGATATTATTAATATAGTTCATAGATAATTAAATACTTAGAATTATTTATCTATAGTAGAGATGAATGAAAAATAATTCACTGTGCCAACCGTAAGTCGCTGAAAACATAAAACTTAAAAGAAAATGACATAAACTTACATAAATATTCTTTTATTTGAAAGTTAGTTAACGCCTCAATTTTCATAGGTTGTTATTTATATTGGGTTTAAATATGCTCGACTATTTTCTGAGCGTCATAACCTAACATAAATATAGCAGTAAATTGGCTACGCCGTAATTAAGTATTATCCAATCCAATAATTACTTGTAGTCGACTGTTCCATTAGTACCGTCTCAGTGCAAGCCACCGTTAATCAAAGAACAATAACATTTATAATTGTTTGCATCGAGTAGTGCTATCCTCCGTTTCAAATCAAATCAAAGATAAGTATTAAAGAAAGTAATCTTCCAAGACAATCTGTCTACCTTAAATTGTTATAAACATTGTAATAAATTTATGTCCTACCCACCTGAATTTTATTTCAATAATACATACATACATAAAGTCACGCCTATTTCCACGAGGGGTTGGCAGATACCACGGCTTTCCATTTGCTACGATCCTGACATACTTCTTTCGCCTCATTCACTCGCATCACATTCCTCATACACGCTCGTCGGTTAAGGGTACTCCTCCTCCTACTTGACCCTTTTCTAGAACATCTATTTAAATAATCTTTATGTAAAATTGAAATACAATATACTTCGATGCTTTTTAATTTTAATTTTATATTTAAGTTGGAAATAGTTTTTAAAGGAGGTAGAATTTAAATGTGTATATGTATATATCTGTAAGTGAGTATCGTTATTAATATATAATTTAATTTTATTAGGTATTTTAAACAATCTGCTTAAAAAGAAAACTTTAATATTTTTAATATTGTGACAAAGAGGAGAAACGTCCGTGCGAGTCAACTTGGCCGAATACTACAGTTTTCCTATCAACGTTGCGTAGATACTGTCCCCTTACCATGAACTCTTAAAACAGGACAGTTTTCTTTGTGGAAGCGAGACGCCGCTATGTGCGGTTTAATGCGGCGTCCCGCTTCCACAACGTAAACTGCCCTGCTTTAAGAGTTCATGGTAAGGGGGCTGATACAATAATTATGTGAGATCTGGTACAATCAGCTTGTAAGACGTCACTTTCTTTATTAATGACCAATCTAATTGCGTTGGGGCGTTCTAAATATCTGCGTAAGTAGGTAAACGTTTACACTGCACGAATAGCTTGGTATTATAATTCCGGCGAATGTGTCTTATCTCTGTTTCGCATTTCTATTTCTCATAATTGGAGACAATTTATTCTAGTTTTATACCACATCGTCTTTCCCTGGTCACTAACATTTTTACACTAGGAAGAAGACAAAACATTGTGTAACTAAACATTTAAATATTGGAAACGATCAACTGAATGTGCCCTCAAAGCTGAGTCAAAGAAAAATCTTTTATTCCGACTTCATAAAAAGGAGGAGGTTCTCTATTCGTCGGAAACTTTTATAAAGATAAGTACTAGCTTAGATAATACTGCCTCATTGGTCTAGTGGTCGCTAAGCGCGACTGCTGAGCAAGAGGTCCTGGGTTCAAATCCCGGGTCGGGCAAAGTGTTACTGAGTTTTCCATTAGGTAATTCTCAGTAGCAGCACGGAGTCTGAACTGTGCCCGGTTGATGGCAATAGGCTCGCCCCCTATTACATTGGGACTTACAACATAACTGGCGAAATGTGGGTGTACTATATGTTCACCTCTGTCTATCTCGGGGAATACAGGCGTGATGTTATGTTATGTTAGTACTAGTTTCCGCTAGCGACTTCGCCCGCGTGGATTTCGAATGTTTTATCCGCGATAAATGGGCTATCTAACACTGAAAGAATTTTTCAAATCAGACCAGTAGGTCCTGAGAGTAGCGCGTTCCAGCAAACTCTTCATCTGCCCCCTTACCATGAACTCTTAAAGCAGGACAGTTTACCATGTGGAAGCGAGACGCCGCATTACACAGCACGTAGCGGCGCCGGCGTCTCGCTTCCACATGGTAAACTGTCCTGCTTTAAGAGTTCATGGTAAGGGGGCAGATGAAGAGTTTTATCAAAAGAGCTCGATTCAGAAAAACTTTCAAGTTATTTTATATATTATGTACTTACTTTTCTACCTACATTTATGAAGTTGTGTAAGTTATTTCAAATTAACATTTCTATGTTATTCCTTTGTGTATCTATTCGTTTTGTAGCTGTAGGCCTTAAATTGTTTCGAACATTATTCATTCTCAGTTTAGATTCTCTGCAATACAGTTATTAAAGCAATTTCAATTTCGCAATGCTTGCCTGCTTTTATACTTAGATACTAGGTAAATCAGATTCTAAAATAGGTGAGTGAAAATATTCGTTTTACGTAGGAGCTGAAACTGCTGAATACAATAATAAAAAAATTATAACGCATTACCTACCTATTCAATACTTATGTTTTTTAGTCGTTTTGCAGTGAAGTCGTAACTTAGATACGTACACAGTACAGTGATAATATAGGTTCGGCCAAAAGACTTTGTATGGGACTAAAAATGGAATTTATAGTTTATTTGTGACTTGCGGCAGACGCCTAAGTCGCTTAGCTATTTCTTAGAATACCTTGTACCTAATACGGCCACAAATAGAGTTATTTGCTTCAATAGGTAGATCTCTGTCGGTTTCTCTTTCTCTCGACCCTGCTCATATTTTACGAATAAATGACAATAAACACTAATTTCTCACTTTTTTCGTCAGACATTTTCCATAATTTCCATCCAAAAGAAGAAGAAAAAAGCATTAGCTAATACTTGAACCGCTGTACAAAATTTTGGAGTTACAATGTTACGTAATAAATGCATGCCAAAACCAACCCTGGTAATAAGATATATGAAAATGAGTGGAAATGAGGCAAGCATCGATAACACTATCATATTTTCGTATCGGACATTCTCATTTTCCGCTTACTAAGCAGCGATGTCGGAAATGACGTCAAGCGGAGCTGAGCGAGCGAATCAACTTGGGTATGTTGTTGTTATCCATAATTACTTTAAGTGAATTTAGTCGTCAATCATAGCTGAAGAACGTAATCTTTGATAGTTTGAAGTAGTTGTATGGTAATTGCCTGGTTCTAGTATTTATAGTGTACGATTAAAACTAAGTTTTATAAGCTTTTATAATTTGCTAACATTGCCACTTTGATTCAAGTTCTAAATTACTTTTACTTTAATGTGCTATCTTGCTTGATTTACCTAGCACGCAGAAAGCGAACACGAAAGCCAGTATAGTGTAATTACATTCCCACTTATTCAAATCCAGATTCTTTATGAGGTATTAAGGGTACAATTGCTGTATTGGTTAAGCTGATACGATGTGGGGTTTCCACGCTACCATTAGATATCTCAACCGATACGGAAGGGAAGACATAGATACAGTCCCTTTACCATGAACTCTTAAAACAGGACAGTTTTCGATGTGAAAGCGAGACGCCGCTATGTTCAGTATAATGCGGCGTCTCGCTTCCTCAACGTAAACTGTCCTGCTTTAAGAGTTCATGGTAAGGGGGCTGAAGCTAATGAACATTTCCCCTTTTATAGTTTATGGCATTGATAGGTCTAAAATATCAATCTTGGTGCCTATTAGTTGTTCGAATGTGCCATATATCCTTTCACCTGCACACTGGATGACCTAAACAACACCTCTGATGCCATTATAGACGTGGCTGCCCGCTACTGGTCAGTTACTGGGCACAAAAAATATAAGTCAATAGAAGAAGTTGATTCGTCATAATTATCGAATCCGGATACCAAAGTCTATTTCAAGATTATTTAATGTAAGTCAAACAATTAGATGAAACAGTGTGTACTGAATCATGCCCCCTTACGATCGCTTACCGTCTCGCTTCCTCAAAGTAAAATGTCTTGTTTTAAGAGTTCAGGTCTCTCATAATTTAGCTTTTACAACCACTTAATATCTTATGTTAATTCCGAACTTATCAACTTTGTCAACTCGTGAACGGAATCGTTTAGATAACTATCAAAAGTTTCCGTTTTCTCTGCTCGGTTGGGAACCGAGTGCCAACGATATGCCACGAGTTCATGAAATTTCATGTTAACTAAATACAATTTAAACCTATTTAAGTTTTAAGCACCGCTTGATATGCACTAGCTGAATTTAAAAAGAAGGTTGATAGATATTTAAATTAATGAATAAGGCCCATTACAAGTCCTGAAACAACATGCTACGTCTCTCAAAAAGATTGAGATTAGGATAAAAAAGCATTACTTGAGTTGTAAGTCGAGTGACTTACAGCTCAGGTAATGTTTTTTTAAGTAATATCTTTGAAAACCCTCTACAGGTATCATCATCATCATCAGCCGGAAGACGTCCACTGTTGAACAAAGGCCTCTCCCATAGAACGCCACAATTAACGACAACTTGCCATTTGCATCCACCGGTTGCCCGCAACTCTGACGATATCGTTGGTTCACCTGGTGGGAGGCCTGCCAACGCTGCGTCTTCCGGTTCGTGGTCGCCACTCGAGATCCTTTCTTCCCCAGCGGTTATTAGTTCTACGAGCGATATGGCCTGCCCATTGCCACTTCAACTTGCATATTCTTTGAGCTATGTCGGTGTGATTCTAGTTCTTCCGTATTCCGGATCCTGTCGCGCAAACAAACTCCGAGCATAGCTCGTTTAGTGAGCTAAACCTCTCCAAAAGGCCATTCGTTAGCGACCATGTCTCAGAGCCATACGATACTACAGATATCACCGTGCATCAATGCCTATTACTGTTCATGAACAATGTCCTTTTGAAATACTGCTTCAGTAGCTTATCGGCTGATAGTTAGGATATCACGTGGTGCCAATGTCAAGTTTGCACTTTATAAGAGCTTCCTCGAACGACGATATACGATTGGTCATCCATACGGTATAGCGGTAGTGACACTGCTAATGAGCTGACTGGCTAATCATTTCCCCTCAAATCCAGACTCCGTGCTGCTACTGAGAATTACCTAATGGAAGAACCCAGTAGCACTTTTCCCGACCCGGGATTCGAATCCAGGACTTCATGGCAGCAGTCGCGCTTTGCAACCACTAGACCAACGAGGCACTAGCTGTCCACATTAACTGATGGAATGGAAGACAACAGCTTGGTCTGAATTTATTTCTGTGTTAATATAATCAGTTGTTGGAAGTGAAATATTCCATCACTGTACAAGAATTCGAATTACCATGATTAGTCTGTCGTCTCATCAGTATGTTGGTAAACACCGTGACGGAAATATACAAGTATGTCTTCACTTTCTCTGTTGAGAAAACGTTTCCTGATCAATACAATACAATCAAACGATTCTTTCGAACATTGAGATTCATTTATTGTTAACAATTATACTATCCTAGTCGGTTTTCTGCTTTAGATGGTTGTTGGAACAAGCTGGAAAGTTCATCGGGCGAAATTGGTTTTCCCAGGCACAAAGGTAAGTGCAAACTTTGAATCAACAAAAGGTTTTAGCATTTCTCTCAACACTTCTACTACTTCTACCTGTTAATAAAATAATAAAAGGAGTTTAGATGGAAAGGTTATTATTATTATTAAAAATTAGCTCAGAAAAGAGGATCATTAGATAATTTTTGAAAGCATGTCGCAAAAACTTTCTCGATCGATGAAAGGCAATTGGTGGTCGGGCCATATTACATGGGGATTCCCCGTCTTTAATAGGTACACTGTTAATGCGATATCCGAAGTAAGTTTTTTCAGGAATTCTTTACCCAACTATTTTTTACCCGTAACAGTTTAAACTACACTGACGAACTCACACCATATCGTCGTATAATGTCAATGGTTATATTCTATATTAATGTTTTGATTACAGACGGATGAGATGGGAATTCTTTCGATAAAAATTAAATATCCATTCATAAATGGTTACATGGGAAAATTGTTCTAGATACGTACCTATTGTCTTACGTGAACTTCAACTATGTATAAAAGAGAACAATTTGTTCACAACAACGTCTTCAATATAAAGTAAACCGTAACATAACATTATCTCGCCTGTGATCCCTGCCCCCTTAGGCGAGTGGTAAAACGCTTGACGAATAGTTTAATAGAAAGATATGTGTATGGGGATGTCATAATGTTTCTGTTTGACTATGTTATCGATGACTTATGTCATCTCTATACATTTTTCATTCTATTCCATTTATATTCGTCAAGCTGAACAGGTATTTAATGAAGTTTTCCATTTTCACAAATCTATACACACTTATTTTGTCGAGCCCATACACGCTCGGTTGTATGATGGATTCCGCAAAGGTCAAAATATTTGTCATATCTTTTCTATTCGCTTGTGTATCTTGCCCGTGGTTTGATTACGCACGTTATTCTGTTTATATGCGCCACGCTCATGATACAGAAGGAATCGCCAGTGTGTAGCGTTTGAAAAACATCCCCATTCCACGGTCATAATATTTATTCAAGTTTGGCAGAACATTTATCATCAGTTGTTATGTAATGCAAGACGATTACAACAACCTTGATACATGAAAGTCACCCCGGCAGAATACCTGCCATGGTATCAAAAATACATTTATAACAAAACGGAATGACATGACAAGCGTGACCTTTGCTTTTCAACCTCAATTGGCTTAAAAGGTCTATATAAACCTCATTTCCGTACGCCAAAATGGGTACTTGTTATTTAAAAAACAAATGTTAAGACTTAATTACCGTTATGAACACAATCGGCGATAAAAACGGTGTTGCGGCATTAATATAATTATGTCAACATCGTCTTTGATGATTATTTTAATAAGTTCCTTATTGAACTTATTACCAGCAAGGGTATTGCCGTAGCTTTCCGGAGTGTGCCCGATTAATGGCAATACGCATCGTATCACACACTCTCTACAATCTTCCATACAATTTGTATGGAAGATTGTATGACATGGTATATTGCAAATCTGCGGGATTACTATAATACTATAATAATCATCAACCCTACGATAAGAAGAAAACTATGAGCTTGCATTGCAGGTCATTTTCCGCTGTCGAAGCGAGACGCCGCGCTACACTGCACATAGCGGCGTCTCGCTCACATCGAAAATGGACCCGCGATACGTAGATTCTCATAATGACCAAACTTCTGCGGAACATATACCTACATAATTTCGTAGTTGTTTCATTATATTTGTCCAGGCCATGGATTAATCCTGCAACCCCTAGTAAAGCAGTTCAATTACTTAGTCACTGCCCCAATCGAGTCTGCAAAACAAAAGATAATTTATAACGATGGATCCTTCTAGTGATTTTTGTGTATTTAATAGTCATAATAAGACTAGCTGACTATAAATAATCATATACAAACATAGAATGATAGAACTACTCGAACATATAAGTATGTAGGTACCTGTGTCACTTTGTTCGATCACGAGGAATATATATTGAACTATATTTGTTTTAGGTCTGTTTACTATGTCCACGGAGATCCATGTTAACGTCAAGTCATAGCGGTAAATGTCTACGCAAAAACCTTATAAAAATCAAAGATTCCCGATAAGATCCCTATAAAATAGTTTAGGTATAATTATTATTCGCCTTTTTATTAAGTTTATAAGATATTTCGTGAATTTATCGATCCTTTTTAGTACGAAAATATAACGAACAAACAGTAAAGCGTTTGTTAAGAATTCTATGTATTTTATTATAAATAGGAATTCTAGGCACGCAATAGACTTTACATAATGTTGGAGGAAAAATTACAGTTTCGTTTGTTTGCTAAGGGATGTTTTATGTAAGCTTATAAATTAATCATAGTCGACATTTCGGGGACTGCGCGTCATAAAGTGGGCGGAGTTTAGCTAAGGTCGGTCCCGGGAATTTGTTTTTAATCGGAGTTAGAAGCTATCGTTACTATTGTGTTTTTTAATGGTTACTGAAATCTTGTCACTATAGAAATTGCGATGCGATATAGTTACAAACAACTTCTTTTTAACCGATTTAAAAAAAGGAGAAGGTTCTATGTTTATGTTGTAGAGCATTGCCGTACAAAAGTTTATATGATTGTAAGAGTTGTCCTACCTAAGCTTACTTTATTTTTCTTATAAAATAGTGACGTTGGGTCTGTAAAAATATACGTAGCACTTTGCAGGTAGCAGAACTTAGAAGACGATACTGAAGATAGATAGATACTATATTAGTATCAGAGGTCGCGTACTTAATCGCCATAACTTGTAATAATAGGAACAACGACTTACTCCTACAAGCAGTAGGTAGAATACATAGTATGAGAGAACTTCCTTTATATAATTTTATTCCACATAGTTAAGAACTTAAACAACAAACAGGGTCTAACTCTAAACCCGTGACTAGCTTGTTACTGGCCTCGTAAATCTATATGTAACAGTTCACTGATAAAGTCAAGGCAGTCACATAAAACTCGCGAGCTATTTTAAACAGTTAATCACAATATAAAGGGAAATAACGATAAACGTTGTTTCGTTACGTTAAGATTTTTTATCAGCAGTAAATTGTGCGGTATAGTGAAATTTTTATCCTAACTACGGAATTATTTGAAACGATGATTATGGCAACATTTTTAATTTTTTTTATTGCATGTGCCTCGTGGCTGTGCTGTAGTAGAATACTGGCTGATAAGAAAATAATTATTACATATGTTTAATTAATTATACGTGTGTGTGTGTTGTTTAAGATACTTTAATTTTAAAGAGAATAAGTACATACATACCTAGCACTTTTAATTTGCGGATCACTCAAATGTTTGTTCCGTGCGTGATATCGAACCCGCATCTGTTAGCGCAGCCAAGCTGCAGTCTAACTGCTTTACTTACTTGCCTTGCGAACAGGATTTTTAAAGATGGCCAAACACCTACTTAAATGTCATTGTAGCTATGTAATGTTTTGTCACGACATGGCCTTAGATTGTTGTTAATTAATGTAACAATGATCAATAATAACCAATATTTATAACGATTCCCAGGTTAACAGACTATTCATGGTCTCTTGCATTTATTATCTACGTTATTACGTAGGTTCACTAGATAGAGGAGCAGTTAGCATTTAGGTACATTACACTTGAACGAAAATATTTTCAGAAAAAGTAGGTAAGTACCTAGTTACTAATATAATATAAATATAATGATTAAGTTACTATTTACTTCCTTATTCTATTATCGAGTAATCTTACAATGTCATAGTGCATAATTGAAGCAAATAATCGTAAACATGTTCCCGCTAAAAAAAATAAAAATCATAAAGATCTTTACGCAGTTTTTGTAGCGAATGATAAACATAATAAAAGTTGGATCTTAGCAACATTAGTAAGTACATATGTCTTTAAATTAAGTTTACCGAGCATGTCTTGGACTCCATTTCTGACATCATAAAACTATTGTGTAACGTTAGGAACGACAATCGCATAAAAATAAATTAAAATTAAATTTGCATAAAAGGTCTCAACGCATGAGTAACTTCTACGCAAAAAAACTACGACTAAATTAGATGAGAAATATCTATTTATCCGAGTAAATAAAACAAAAAGGTATGCACTTTTAACACGCTATTGCGTGATAGTTACGACGAGAACGTCTATTGTAATAGAGGCGGCAGAAATATCTCTAATACTTTATCCGGAAAAAATGCGACGGTAACTGGTAAGATATACGCTTGATTGTTTTATTCAAACCAACAATATTGAAGTAAAATGTTTATTTCGATCTTTATTCTTGTAGGATATCCAAGAAAGTTAGTACCTAAGAGCGGTTGACAACAAAAGACGGTACCTATTTATTTACACGTATATTATAAATATAGATTATTGTACAAACGACACAACGACAAAATAAAACTAAGTTGTAGCTATAAAGAATTAAAAAAAAGTGATATTTAAAAACACAACGCAACATAATCGCTTTACACAACGTCAACCAAATAATTATAATTTTATGATACACGATATTATGTTTAAGTTCTGTGTCTCACCAAACAACAGTTGCTTTCCCTCCAATATTTTACATAAACAAAACTTGACCAATCAAAACATTCACTTACCCGGGTATAAAAGATCCGTTAGTTTGCGTATTGTAATTTTGTTTTTCGCGCGCACTTACGTCTACCCACATTTTTATTTAGTTTATTAAAGTTAGACGAAAATAAATCATGGCGAATTAATCGCAGCGTTTGTCCGCGAAGCGATCTCTGTCGTGACTACCGAGTACCGCGTGTTATGAATGAAAGTTTCTGCGCTACCTACGGCGTTAAGGGCTTGCTTATAATATAGAATGCGCGCGCAAGGGGAGATCCCACTGTAAGAATATATGTGATTGAAGATACGACGTCAAACGATAATGTTCAATAAATCATCCTATTAAATATGTTAGGGGAACCTTAAGTACGCCTGTGAATATAAGATGAGCAAGATATATTGTTTCTCTGCGTAAAGTAAAGTGGATGAGCTTTTGTCAGGCGTTTCAATATAAAGCAATCATTTTAATCATGTATTCTGATGACAACCTTTACCAATATTTTGATCTTTTATAAATATTTGTTTTATTTATGATTTTCATAATGCTTTTGCCTCAGAAAATAAATACTGCAAAATCTTCACAAAAAAGAATACAGCATTTTATAGAATGGTAACACTATAATCATACTGTCACGCGAAGTTCAAAAACCTTTACAGATTTTTTATCTGTGGCAAAAATTGTTGTGAGTCAGGCGATTTATCGGCGTTTTATTTTGCTTTTTTCCTGTAATTCGGCTTCTTTATTTCGCGTAGGAGTTAGTACAAATAATGTAAAATGGCCATAAATTTAGATAAACACAAGCAGGCGTTAGTCGCTGGGTGGAAGGATGTGTTAGACGAGAAAAGTGAAACCAACTGGTAAGTCTTAAATCTTCGTATCTCCGACCTACTTGCTAGGGAAATTAAATAAACAGTCGCCGTTGATTAAAATAATGAATTGAATTCATTAGCGTGGCGGTTACAGTGGTCCTTATAAGTGGTAACAATGGATTGAAGTAATAGACAGTGCATTCGCTTGTATTTGTAATTACATTCCATTAACTAAAAGCGGTCGTAAGGAAATACGATAATTGTGAAAACGATCAGGTCGAAAAACTTGTTTGTTTGGTTGTTGCCCTGATTGTTTTCACTTAGCATGTTACCCTACTATAAGTGGACACCACTCCTTAAATGTGTATTATAATGTTTGATGGATATGATAAGAAACTTGAATTAGTTTTCATATAATTACTTAATCACTTCAAAATATACGTTTATTCATAATAAGTCAGTGTATGATTAAGTTTTTAAATTGTTATTTTTTTTTTTTTGAATAATGAAGATAACACAATGTTATTCAATATAAGCTTTATTAATGTGTAGTCAATATTCATGTTGAACCAATTTGCCAAAACATGAGGTTTTTAAAATCCATAATCAATAGTCCATTAAATAACTTGAGAACTACACTTTGTATAAATTTACTTTTTGTATGAATATATGTGAAACTTGGCTCATCTAATCATGACATAAATTTAGTATTAGTCAGCTATAGCTCTATAGCTAGCTCCTCGTGCATGACACAGTCAAAACAAATTTTCAGAACAATCAAGACTGTTATTGTTACAAATCATAATTTCATTAGATGGTAACTATTGAACACTAATCAATCATTAATTAGTATACTCATTTCTTTTGCAGACACCAAAGTAGATAGTAATTTTTATTATTAGCACAAAAAGTATTATGAATGGTGTGTGATTAGGAATAATGAACAGGAATCCTTTAAAAAGAATTTGTGTCAAATATATTTTTTAAGAAAATAGGTAGTGTTAACTAAAGTCAAATATTTAATGAAACCTCTTTTTCAGGGCCTTATTTGGATATGATGGGCCATCAAACGACTTGAAATTTATCAGTAAAGGAGATGGAGGGCTAGATGAACTCATTGATGAGTTTAACAGTGGCAAAATACAGTATGCATTCCTCAAAGTTGACCAACCAAATGGAAGCATATCTAAATATGTCCTTATCAACTGGCAAGTAAGTAGATAAGATTATTTCATTGTTTAAGATGATAAAGCATGTTATTTTTGTGTAAGTCGTGATACTATTGTTTATTGTGGCGTAACCAAAGTGATAATTGATAAAATTATTTCTTTGAACACTATTATTAGTAGTTATATAAAATATCTAAATGATCATCTAATATCCTAAATGACTCAGTTATTGAGTCAAATCTCAAGATAATGCTTGTAACCCTTACATTATAAATAGTTAATTAAACTTTATTGTTGTAATTGATATTGGTTAGTTAAAATACACAATAAAAGATGGCTACATTATTGTTTATGTATATTCCTACATTGTTTTTCATTTCAATTTATGGGTGCAAACCCAGGCTGGCTTGTGATAACTTTATGTTAATGTTTATTAGATTAGATTTCCTAAGAATGTTGGCCTGATTAATTAACAATAGACTCACATGGAAATATTACTGCTTTTTCTCTACAGCCTCATTTCTGCCTAGAGCTATTTTAGAGCATACAGTCATGATAATACAAAATATTTAAGTTTGAGAGTAAAACATTATTATTTATTACCGATATTCTATAGCAGCTATTGTTTATATTTATTATTGTAAACCAGGAATAAATATGATTAAATAATACTTACATAAATAAATGAGTACTTAGTCATCTAACAATAATGTAGTGTATTAGTAGTAATAGTTTTACTCACATTGGTTCAATCACGTAACATATTTATAATAATCTAAATCCGCGGTTTACGACGGGGTACTGTTACAACGCTTAAGTAGATACTCGTTGACGGTATTTTTTTTGGAAATTCAAAATGCGGCATGCCTTTGAGTGGCAATCTTTTGCCGTATTTTACAATTTGTAATTCCATTAAGAACCTCACACAGTATAATGTAATCCCCGACCCTAAAAACCCTACGTATGTAGCTGGGCGTCAACATTTGACTGGCTGTGCCTAACGTCTTTACATTAATCCCTAGTTTTTATAAAAAATGTTTAAACATTTATTAAATTACCGGTTAGTTAGTTTAGCTGGGATTATCTAAAATTATTCATTTTTGTTTTAATATGTTTCCAACCTACCGTTTAAATACATTATTACTTACAAATTTACCATGATATTGCTCAGTAGCTCTTCAACTTTTCGTCTGTCTCCTTACAAAATTGAATTCAAATCAGTTTACCGGTTTATATAAACCGTACCGAGCAGGCAGATCATATAATTGCATTTATGTAATTAAGTAGGCATGCATACAGACTTAAATAGGTACCTATTTATTTTATATTTCTGTTATCTTTTCACACAACATAATGATACTATAGCAAGTCAGTAATGCCAATGCACTCTGAGGTGATATCGCAAAGAGTTCGTTTGTTATGAAATATTTATACAGTTTCGCTCTATAGAGAAACATCGTATGAATCGTATCGTTAATCGTTATACTTAAGTATACAATTACCAAAGCAAGTAAGGGACGTAGGTATCAGATCATTTGTGTAACTTACTGCACTACTATCACGCAATAAAGTATAGATTGATTGGTGGAATACGCTTTATTGTACAAAAAATCGTTAATTATTTTGAGTGTCTATAAAGTAACGTTTTAGATAATCAATGAATGGTATCAGATCATCACTGGTTTTGTCGCCTTTCATGGCCCACCTTTGCGCTTTGTCGCCTTTCACGAATAGCCTTTGCGCTTTGTCGCCTTTCACGACTAGCCTTTGCGCTTTTTCGCCTTTCACTACTCGCCTTTGCTTTGCCTCTGCCACGATTTCTCTATTATTCTAGTATCCCTACTGCAATGGAAGGAATTTATGTACTTCAGCCGTTTCCATCGTTTAATGTCTATAGCAATTCTTAAGACTCATTACTCATTGGTTTCGTCACCTCTGACTCGTTTTCCAGACGAACTAAAGGAATTGCATTTTAAATCAGTCTCCATCGACGAATGTTTACAGCATTTTTTACGGCCAATACCGGTTTCATATCCACATGGGACTTGGTTTCCAGGCAAAGATAAGGCATAAAAGAGAACCGTATTTCTAAGCCGCCCCCAATAGACTATTCAATACATAACTATGTGACATAAACTAAACAATACGATGTATTTACAGGGTGAAGGCGCCCCGACAGTCAGAAAGGGTACATGCGCGAACCACGTAAAGCAAGTGGCGAGTTTCTTCACCGGCTTCCATCTGACTATGCACGCGAGAACTGAGGATGACCTAGACGAGAAGCTGATACAGGATAAGGTGGCGAAGGCTGGCTCTGCCTTCAACTTCAAGTCCAGCCGACCCGAGGAGATGCCGCCTAGTGGACCCGTCGGCACTGCATACACGAAAGTTAATCCAGGTGAGGAGATAGATATGCTGTGCTCTGTTCAGGATAAATCTAACAAACACGTTTGAAATCCTTCAAGATAAGCCGAGGAGTTATCCTGTATCACAATTTGAGTTTATACCTCAATATTATATCTACATTTCTCTTAATATATGTCGTTTAAAAATTAGCGAGACTTTCCATTTTCTTATTATTTAATTCTTCGCTTTAAAGTGTTTTGGGTATACTCTTAATTTGTCCTTTGACGGAAATCGTTTGTTGATCTACGTTGATACGTAACTGTGAATATGTCGCGTTAATGGTACCGTTAGACGGTGCAAATTAACTTGAAACTGTCCAAAACATTCGTTAATGTTTACTGTTATAGTAATGAGAACCAGGCTAATTGTCCTCAGGCAAGTATCAATGTCACATTTGCAATGTTATAAACACATTCTTAGATATTTTAAGTCACGACTGACTAACGGTTACGGAAGGAAAAGGCTATTATTTTATTCTTAGGCATTTTTATTTTTTATTTTTTTATTTTATTTGTAAGGGACAAAAAACAGTTACACGTTAAAATGTTTACAATAAGTTCATACATTAATATTACAAACATGTAACCCACAACATTGTCCACATATTATTGAGGGAAATAAAATAGAAGTAAGAGACAGAACCTATACAATCACAATTTTGTTCGTGATAGCTGACATAATTAAAATTTAGCATTAGCATCAATCCATTTTAGATAATATATCTATTGCCTTTTTTTTAAAAAGTTGATTCGAGAGAGTGAATATGTCCAACTCCATGAAGTAGATGTTGTAAGCTTCTACCAGGCGACGAAGAGGTGCACGTTCCCCGGCATTGGTTTTGCACATGTCTGTGTGAAACAGTCGGGGTACGCGCGCCCCCCGTTGGATAACAGTTCTAGGCACTATGTAGCGTAGTTTATTCACTAGGTAACAACAATCAAGACTATTGTTACATAAGCCATGCAGTGTCATTATACCCAAAAGAATTCGCCTGGACTTCAAACTCAGAACACCGTAACGATCCAAAAACTGCACATAATGAGCTTTCGGTAGACGGCATTTGTAATTCATGGATCGCAGGAACTTCTTTTGTACCATTTCTATTTGATAGCTGTATTTATCGTAGAGGGGGTTCCATATCTGGACAGCGTACTCCAATTGGGACCGTATCAAAGTTTTATATAATATTAGGAACGTGGAGGGCCGCACAAAGTCACCCGATGATCTCATGACGAAACCATACATCCGAAATGCTTTGTTTACTATATTGTCGACGTGTATGTCGAAGTGTAAACATGAATCTAGTGTGACACCCAAGTCACGAACGAAAGTAACATTTTCTAAGCGTGTGTTATTAATGCAATAATTGAATTTGATTTTATTCCTATTTTTGGTGAATGAGATGGTATGACATTTGGGAAGGCTTAAGAAGAGCTTGTTTTTTGTACAGTATGCTTGAAGCCTGTCGAGATCGTCTTGCAAAAGTTTGCAATCTTGAATATTTTTGCAAGTTCTATAGATTTTAATATCATCTGCGTACATCAAAAAGTTAGAATTTATAAAACAATTACTGATATCGTTGATAAATATAACAAAAAGGAGAGGACCTAAAATGGAACCCTGTGGGACTCCAGATGTGACCACAATAGGGTCTGACTCGTAACCATTAATTACAATCTTTTGTGTCCGATTATAAATATATGAGACAAACCATCTAAGCAAATTACCCCTTATCCCATTGTAGGCAATCTTTTCCAAAAGCAATGCATGATCCACCTTGTCAAAAGCCTTCTGAAAGTCAGTGTACACAGCATCCACTTGAGCTCTTTGGTCCATATTTTCAAATAGATAGCTTGTAAATGTTAGCAAATTAGTCGTGGTCGAACGTCGTTTGACAAAACCGTGCTGCTCAGGTAAAATAAGCTGATGAATGTGGGGATATATGGCACTGTGCACAAGACCCTCAAAAACCTTAGACAAGGTAGAGAGGATTGAGATAGGGCGATAGTTCTGAACATTGTTTTTGTCGCCAGACTTATAAACAGGAGTTATGAATGCACGCTTCCAAGTTGAGGGGAAAAAACCTTCATGCAGACATTTATTAAATATTATGTGAAGTGCGGTACACAAACTGTCACAAGTCCTTATAAAGAAGCTGGGTGGTAAACCGTCAGGGCCTGCCCCTTTAGACGAATCTAAAGACTTTAACGTCGTGTGTACAACTTCTGTGGATAAATAAATATCGGATATGCAAGGCGAGTTATTTGCGTAGGTATTAGACGGTTGCCATTTGACGGGATCCAAAGTAGAAGTTTCGTAGACGGAGGAGAAAAAGGATGAAAATAAATTACTAATGTCTATAGGATCATTTTTAGAAACATTACCGAGATACATCGAGGCCGGGTAATTGGATTTTCCTTTTTTAGACGAGATATAGGACCAGAAATGCTTTATATGCTTAGGGATACTATCTTCAACCGAATTTATATACTTACGAAAGCATTGCAATGACTCTTTGTGGAAAAGCTTACGATAGTTAGAGAATCTCAAATAGTCTGACTGATTGTTGTACTTCTTCCATTTTATCCAAGCACGATCTTTTGTCTTGAAGATTCTTATGAGAGAAGGTGTAAACCAGACAGGGAAACTAGACTTTCTTATTCTTGTCAATGGTACATGTGACTTAATAATACCGTACAAAGTCTCGTAGAAAATGTTAACAGCTTGGTCAGAGTTAAGATGAGAAAGCACCGATTCCCAGTCGATATTATCCAGTTCACAATTTATAATCTCGTAATTAGCTTTATAAAAGTTATGTCTACGGACCGCGCGGTATTTTAAAGGAGTGCAATGAGAATTCAGACAAGTCAAAACAGAAAATACTGGATGATGAGTATCGGGGTCCAGTAGAGCATTACATGGTATAGACTGACAATTGACATTAGAGATAAACAGATCTAGTATTCGACCTAATTTATTTTTTGTAACATTGAACTGAAAGCCATTAATTATATTAATGAAATTCAATAATATTCGTCCGATTGAGTCTGTTGCTTGTGTGATTGCATGATTCCCTTGGTCTAACCAGTCGATGTCAGGTAGGTTAAAATCACCAATAATAAAGTAGGAGTCGGTGGTGGGATTGTTAACTAAGCCTTGTAGCATGTCTAGGTAATTAGCGTACGAACCTTCACTCGTTCGCGGTGGTATGTACGTGGCACTAATGATGTGGCGTTTATTATTATTTTGGGAAGCAGGCAGCTGGACGATAACTTGCTCAACTTCTGTAGAGACGAATTGTAGCGGTAATGTACTGGGCCGTAGTTCCCTGAGAACAGCTATTAAAACTCCCCCTCCGTCACCCTTATTCGTAATAGAACGATCACGATCGCATCTGAAGACCACGTAGCGATCGTCAATAAATTCGTTGTCCTGGATGCTGGGAATCAGCCAGGTTTCCGTCAGTACGATGACGTCATACGAACATGCTATTATATTCATGTATAATGTGTGCAACTTCGTGCGGACCCCTCTACAGTTCTGGTAATAAATCGCAATGTTATTAGTAGCCATAGATGCTTAAGAATCTACGGTGATAATGGTACTGAAATAAAGTAAACAGTGTTATTGAACGGGTAAATCTGAGTCTGAAGTACAGTGCAATAAGACTAGACAAAGGTTTATGAATAAACTTAGGCACCAAAGTATAAATTTGTAGTGACACACAATTACAAAATTGGAGGAAAGGCGACATTAAAAATATAATAAAAAGAAGCACACAGCGAGAAAACAAGCAAATATTATAACATGCTGTAAAAAGACAGCCACACCTACTTATCTCTGAGAAAACATAAATTGGAACACGAACCACACACAGAAGCAAACGGCAAAAAGAGGATTTAATTCTAAATAACAAAATGAAAACTATAGTGCCATGTATAATTTAATCAATGAAAAGTTTAATTTTTTTTTAAGTAAACGGGATAATTACTAACTAGCTAATACTATTTAGTAGCTATACGTTTATGATTACTTAAACTGAGTCTAAGTAAAGGTTATCTTCTTAAAATCTTTACTTGGTGTCAGTTTAAGTGATATTAGACAAATAATAAGCGGTGGATTGTGGATATTTAGATCTCCTGATTATATTTTTCTCTTCGAGGTTAAAAGTCGTTGTTTGTGTATGTAACGGACATTATAACGTTGACAATAATAATAAATGGTGCGACCGATCTTAAATTAAATTTATGACTCATTGGGGATTACAACAAAAACGTAGAAAGGGTAGAATTTTATTGTAACTTCTTCATGTAGAATACTGCTATTGGGCAATATTAACTTAAAACTTTGTTGACTGTTTTTTGTTCAATATAATTGATTGAATAACATACCATGATATAACGATATTTAACATTGGGCAACTTAGAAGTAGTTCCGTGGTGTCTTAAAATAACTAAGTAACAATATTTTGACATAATTATATACCTACAGTCAAATTGTCGGTTATACTTGCCTTCGACCACTACAACAAAAAGACCAATACACGACAATATCATATCGACACAATCTTGACGTCAGACTCCCGTTTTAAAAGCGTATTCTTGACTTAACATATTGGAACTCATGTTTACAATAACTCCAATAACAATACCGTCTGACAAAGGATTTATTTACCATTCTGCATCAGTTTTAAATTGTAAATATAAACAAGGAACGCTATTTGCAACTGAGTTGCACGTTCGTGTGCATGCAATGAGTTATCGAATATAATGTTGTCGTTATTGTGAAATGTGTTGATTTGTGATAATGACAGGCGTCGTGATGGGACGCTGTTGTGATGCTATTGTGCCGAGGAAGGTGGCTGATGAGATTAAGAGGCGGAAGAATAGTTTGAGACGAGGTTTTTCGGTGTTTTTAATTTTTGTTTTTTTTTTTCTAACAAAAAACTTAATTTCGCGTAATTTTCAATAATTTAAAAAACTGTAACTTTGTTTTGCATTATTCGATGTATTGTCAATTTTTTTTTCGCTATTAAATATTGTCTTTTTCAATTCCCCTCAAGTTAATGCCTATAGCCCACTGCATTAAATAAATAAGGTGCTTTAAGATAAGTGTAAACCAAACCAAAGTGTGATATCAGTGTAGTAGAATAAATAAGTTCTCAAACCGTTACAATAAAAAAAAACACTTTAGTGTTACACAACGCTTCCAGTTAAATTATGTTGAAAATTTGTTTCAGTGCAAGAAATAAATTCTAAAGAAAGGGACCAGTTTTGGCTTAAGGAAGAACAGGAAGAGAAAAAAAGGGTAGAAGCGGAGAAGAAGCGAAGAGATGAGGTATGTTAAAATATATTATTAGTGGAATGTGGACAATATAATAGCAAAGTAACAAAGATAAGTTTGAAATTTTATATTGTTACATTAGAATGATCACATATTATACTTTTATTAAGTAAGTAAACTCTTAATAATTATAATATTAAACTTAGGTGTTAAGTTAGATACCTAATGCATTTTCTTATTTTTACTAAAATAAGTGTTGCAACACCCTTACAGGGTCTATGTTTGTTATGATAACATGTACCTAATTGTTTTCTGTGAAACTACATAGTGCAATAAATAAATAAGTGTCCCCACAAGTCACTGCCTATATAATTATTGTTTATAATGGTTCATGGAAACCATTTCCAGGCGCCTACGAATAGTCATGACTAGGTGCTATTTCTAAAAGTCATATTAATGGAATAGAAGGGCAATGAATGTCTATGTTTGCCAATTTAAAATTAATGTGTGCCAATAAGCTGTAAGGTTTCAAAATGGGGAAGAATTAAAACTTTATATTTAACTGATACTTATTGTGAAATATTTTACAACTTAAATCTAACATAAAATTAAAAACAATATAAGTACAGAAATAAAACATTGAAAAAACAATTTAAACATTCAATTCATAAAAGTATTCAAGAAATGATAATCAACTAAATGTACAGTACATTTTGATGAATGATCTTTTCTTGAATTTGCAATGAAACGCTCCATTCACGATCATCAGTGTTTTTCTTCGTATCTGATTGTGGAATTGTTTTGTGTTCACTCACATTCAACACGAGTTTGTCACCTGAGTACAGTGCAAAGGAAGTGACTGTTACTGCCGTATTCAAAAGCGTTTAAAAGACAATTCTGACTTTTAGCACACATATTATTTTTTAAATTAATTATATTTTTTTACGGTACCAATCTTAAAGTGGCCTGTTCTTATTAATATTATGATAAAAGAAATCTTATAAAAACGTTTTAATTATGTTGTATATCTCTTATTTCAGGAAAAAAGGAAAGCGGAGGAATCGGCTAGAAAAAGAGATGAGCTTGAAGCAGAAAAGAGAGCTAAAGCCGAACAAGAGAAGTTAGTATAAGCTCAGTATAATCTAGCATTATGTATGGACCTAAGGAAATCTGCATTCTTAATAGGGTCGACAAACGGAAGTCTAGTGGTCGTAAAAGTATTATTATCCGGTATACAAATAGTAACCACTGTTTCGTTGCTACAGGGGTTGCTAAGCGCGACTGCTGAGCATGAGGTCCCAGGTTCGAGTTCCGGTCGGGCTTAGTGTTACTGGTTTTTTTCTATTAGGCAATTCTCAGTAGCAGTACGGAGGCTGGATGTTTGCTTGGTTTGGGACCTATAACGCAACTGGCAAAATGTGGGTGCACTTAACAGTCACCTCGGCCTACCCCTTCGGAAAATACAGGCGAGATAATCGGGATTTCAGGGTTGAAAAAAACACTTTTTAGAGAAATACCGACTTGGAATTATTTAATCGTATTAAGTATCCAAAGCTAATGTGTAATGTTTGTATCGTTAGAAAGCCGGCTCCCGAGGCGTGGAGCCCGGGCGGCGGGAGCGTGACCGACGAGCTGCGCCGCACGCGCTCGGCGGAGGCGCGCCAGCTCATCGGGGGCTCCACGGCGCATGCGCGGGCCATGTTCCAGCAGAACCTCGCGCAGGGCCAGATGAACGTCGCCAGGTTAGTGGCTGGACATCATGGTCTAGTTTCGTAATCATCGTGCTCTACACTAGTGGCTAAACGCTTGACGAATAGAAATCGAATATAATAAACAAATATATGGGTTCGACATATGTCATCGATAACATAGTCGAAACATTTTGCCATCCCCATACATCATTCTATTTGATTTCTATTCGCCAAGCGTATTGCCACTTGTATAGAGGGACTGGTATTGTCTCATCTATAGAATCCAGGTGAAACTACAACAAATATGCGAAGTAATAGATTCTTTTTTGTTAACACACCAAATTGTAGATTGATTGATTTGAAAAATGTATTTCCCTTTACACGATTAAAAATGCCGTTATAGAAACACCAGGGTATTTTTGATTATTAGGTAGGAATTTAGGCGTCACATTTTCATATAAATCGATCCTTATTTAATATAGAATAAATTCAATCTGTTTCTCATTTTTATTGTAATTAACATACAAATATTAATTCCAACAGGTCAAACTCAATAACTCCAGAGAAGCCAGTTAGAAGTTCAGTGATAGCGCAACGCATAAACACATTCACGCAGGCGCAGTCGCCTCAACCAGCATCACCAATCAAATCGCCAAGCAAACTCGAACCGAAGCCAATAACACCCGACACAGAAGAACAAACGGCGACGAGTCCACTCAAGAACATAGATAAGATCAAAATGAGTCTCGAGACTCCGTCACAGATACAATATGAGCCAATCATAGACCCCGCTGAGCTCAGCCCGAGTACTGAATCTGAGCCATCGTCTTTCAGCGCTGTTGCGTACTCAGAATACAGACAAGAAAACTCCTACAGAGACATCGAACCTCTGAAACAAAGTGAGCCGATGATCAAGCAGAATATTCTAGAAAATGATATGTTTGACGCGTCGTACTCCAGTTCTAATGAGAACGATGATGACGATAGCGATAATAAGTTCAGCACGATCAAGCGGTCGCCGTACAGCAAGAATAATATTGCCGATGAGAGGTCTGAGTTGAGCCGGCAGAACACTGTTATAGAGAATGTTAATTTCAAGAAGGAGGTCAATGGGACTACGCTTGACGGTAAGTGAAAAATCTACTAGTACAGTCAACAACGTAAGTAGCTGAACACTAAAAATTTTAAACATACCAATAATTGAAGAACTTCTTCTTACATAGTAAAAAGTCTTAAATATTCTCAGATTGTCATTTGGACGCTCCTATAATTTGAACAATCTATTGAATTGATGTTTATTTCTTTAAATTTTTGACATAAGGTTGCTTATTATGTTAAGCTACTTATTTTGCTGACTGTACATTTATACATTTTGTAAATTTCTGTAATGTATATAATACGTTCTGGATTTAGCAAATATAATTCTTTGGTATAGCGCAATTGCGGTGCACAAAGTGTTTTACAATGACCTCAGTGGACACTGACAGTGGTTAAAAACATTTTTATATAAATATTATACAATTTATACAATAAAGTGCTTGAGCATGACACACTCTATTCAAGAGTAAATGTTTACAATATTTGATTCATGACTAAATTAGTGCAAGTGTGTCTTCGTGTCAAATCTTTTGTGTGATTCGTTGTTACCCGGCTTTAAAATATTATATCTATGTTGATAGGTAAATAGACGAATGCCAATAATGATGATATTTGATAAACAGATGTGTCGCCCGAGGGCTTGGAGGATGAAGGCGCGATATATGAAGACCTGGATGATGACCCTGGTCTCACCGCAAGAGCCTTGTATGACTACCAAGCCGGTGAGTTGTTTCTTTTTAAACATATATGCTATAACGTGGGTAATTGGGTTTATATTATTATTCTCTTAAATCTTAATGGCTCTAAAAAGATATGACTGCCTGGTCTAGTGGTCGCTAAGCTGACTGCTGAGCACGAGGTCCTGGGTTCGAATCCTGGGTCGAGCAAAGTGTTACTGCGTTTTTCCATTAGGTAATTGTCAGTAGCAGCACGAAGTCTGGATTTGTGCCCGGTTAATGGCAATAGGCTCGCCCCCCTATTACATTGGGATCTAAAAACATAACTGGCGAAATGAGGGTGTACTATATGTGTGCCTCTGCCTACCCCTTCGGGGAATACAGGCGTGATGTTCTGTTTATGTTTTTAAAAGGAGATGAAAATAATTAGGTATATAATAATAATTATTTTATATAAATGTAGGTACATAGTTTTGGTATTATATATTTTGATTGTTGCGGCTAAATTTGAGTGTTATCAGCGTTGTATATAATTGCGGACTAAAGCCGCTGGTAGTAGAGAAGCAAGGCGAAGTTAATTATATAATCTGTTCCAAAATATTTCCATGCGTCTACAAACTAATATTAAAAATACATGTTTTGCAATATGTTAAACACGTACGTGTAGACTATACACTGTAGAGGACCTATATCTTTTAAGAAGCCCATTACAAGTTAGGTTAATTAAACACACACTTATTTTCTGTATATCTCTTGTAGCGGACGAGTCAGAGATCACGTTCGACCCCGGCGACATAATCACGCACATCGAACAGATCGACGCGGGCTGGTGGCAGGGGCTCGGGCCGCACGGGGTCTTCGGCCTCTTCCCCGCCAACTACGTGGAGCTGCTGCCCTGCCAGCCCCGCTAGAGTGCAGCGTGATGGTACTGCCTGATATTCTCGGTAACCTAACTGACGAATACTGAAAATATGGACTGTAATTCTAAGGTCTGGTATTCTCGATCAAATTACTGACTACTATTGAAATTATTGAGGTCCGAACGCCACTGGCCGATATTCTCGATAACGGCACTGACTACAACTGAAATTCGTCAGGACCGTAATGCCTCCGGCCAGATATTCTCGATCACATTACTGACTACAATTGAAATTACAGACCGTAATCCTACGGGCCGGATATTCTCGATATCAGCACTGACTACAACTGATATTACTGCATATTAATCGTTTGGAGGTCGAGTTTGGATTTTGTTAAAGCCAATTCTCGTAAGCAAAACAGCCCCCTAAGACAAGTGGCAAAACGCTTGACGAATAGAATGATAAATGTATGGGGATGACATATGTAATCGATAACATAGTCGAAACATTATGTCTTCCCCATACATTTGTAATTCTATTCGTCAAGCGTTTTGCCACTTGTCTAAGGGGGCAGTATTGAGGACGCGTTCTATTCTATTTTTAATTCTGAAGGTCAAAAATTATAAATTGTGACAAGCCAAAACTGAGGTTTAAGTTCACTTATTCTAATTGCCCTACTGGGAATGACACAGGATTAAATCTACTTTTAGATCTCTTAGCATTTATCTTGATATAGTAAATGCTTTATTTAATATATGAGACTCACATCGGTATTTGGTTCTCTCTGAATTACAGAATTGGAAAATGAATTATATTGTCTAGTTACCATTCTAAAAAAAAGCTGTTTTTAAATAAACCAATGCTGGACAGATGTTTGTATAGCACAATGATTTATCTGTCTGATGCGTCTTATGACAATTTGTAGTCACATATGTTTATCTTAATCTTTATAAGGCATCATTATATTGTACATACATGTTATTTGTATGTATGGCTTCCATATATCCCTAAGTTAGAAACCCTAATAAACTCGAGAATATATAAATATTAGACCATTATCACCAACAACGCGTAATTAAATAAGATAATTGTATTAAGCGTATGCTATAAAATGCGAAGTAATGCGGGATTGTTATTAATATATTAATCTAATATTAACGAGGACTGATGCAATACGCACCTTATAAAATGTTATCGTTAAAAATATTGTGTAAAACATCCCGGTCTTAGTAAGAAGATTCCGTTCTAACGTACGATAACTTTGTCATTGCTGGTAGTGAAAATTTGAACTATAGTTTAACGGAACGTATTAAACGTCACATTGACAGTTCTCAATGTGATGACAGGTAAATTAGTGTCGCCGTTACCGGCACAGCCCCCCTAGACAAGTGGCAAAATGCTTGATGAATAGAAATCGAATAGAATTATAAATGTATGGGGATGACATAATGTTTCGACTATGTTATCGATGACATATGTCAAACTCATATATTTTTCATTCTATTCGTCAAGCGTTTTGCCACTTGTCTACGGGGGCAGATAAGTTTATTTTCAATTTGTATTTTCCTAACTTAAATTGCAAGAAATGCCAAATGAATGAATGTGCGTTTAAATGTTCACAAGTGTTCTTTCAAATTGTACGGGTCGGGTAAAAGCATAGATAATAGTGTTAATATCTTTCGACCGTGTAAACTAGTCTGAATGGGTTAAATACAGTAAAAACTTTTTAAAATTATTAAATCTACGAAATAGTTTTCAATTAGATTTAACAGGTTTGTTTCTATTGGATTACAAAACAATTAACATTTTTCAATAGTTTCTAAATCAATTTATAATAATGTTAGTAAATTGAAATAGTCCATTTTCTAACTAATAATACAAGGGTAATAATAGTGGCAACACTTACAGTAGAGTTGGAAGCAATATAGACTGTGATGCGAAAGAATTTTTAGTCGACTTCGGATTTTCAAGTTTTTGATCGAGTGAACTTTATAGATTTAGATTTTTTTATACCTACTCTTAAATGAGGCAGTGTTACTACTGGCCTGAACAAAATACTTAACGATTTCGTTCACGTTTGGCTTACAAGTTTAGCTATAGCAGTAATATAATAGTTTTTGTCTTTTTAATACGTTCAAACAATCTTTGTAATTCAGTATAACATTATATTAAGAGAAATTAATTAAAAGACAAGGCCTAACAGCCGATAATGAGTAATATATCTATCGCTTATATAATACAAACATTATTGGCCCTAAAATGCAATGGAGGTCAGTGAAATAACACATTTATGAAACTATACATACTGCTTTGTTTGTGATATGTTAATTAGATAGAAGTATAATACAAGTACGTCCAAAGCAAATACCCCTTGTATTTGCTTTGGACGTACTTGTATTATACCCTTTATTCAAGCTTACTCTGGTTTAAGTATCTAAGTCCTTTTGAAAAGTAATTTGTTATTACATGCTTATATCGAGTTTGTTAGAAAAATGAAGGAATAACTTGATTTAATTTAATTAAGTAATGTTTAAAGAGCTTATGATTTAGTAGTATTTTTTTAGTTTAGTTTTAAGAAGTTCATTTAGACTGCCATTTATTTATGAAATTTATATTTTAGGCATTAATATTACTTAAATAAAGACTTCTGCATTTTTATTTTAAATGCTCTTTGGTAATATGGCATAATTGGCAAAAATAAAAACGGGGTCGCCAACATTTTGGCCAAAGTAATAATGAAATATTTTTATGTAGGTACTCCTATTTCGTTAGTATCAAATGTAGGCTTCAATATGATTTCAGTGCTTTAAATATATTACTGCATTTTCTTTGAGCTTTTTAGCCGTACCTAGAAAATGATACGTTATAAAAGGCATATAGTCTTGTTAGTAAAATAATTATTGTAATTGTATTTTATTTGTAATTTAGTTGACTGTAGATTTTGAAATTACGTATTGGTGTGCTGACGTTATTTACATGTCATTTTGTATATGGTTTGATGAAATGTACGGCGTCGAGGCTGTATAAATACTCTATGACATGTAAACACAAACAGCCTGAAATAATTGAACAAATTCAATACTTGTACTAGTTTAAATAAGTTGCGTAAGTTTTATGTGATTTAGACATTGACATTGCATACAGCGCAAAATGTAATTTATATTGAATTCTAAGTATATTTGGCAATCAATTAAATATTTAAGACATAATATATTAGTCATTTCTTGATTTTTCTTTGCAATTAGCTTAATAATATTTGTATGTAGTGCCAAAATCCTAAAAAACAAATTTGTAACGTAGTCACAAAATAATTATATCATTCACCGCATATTTTTACTGTAGATTGTTAGCACATATTAGTTGCAGAATTAAACTATTTTTTAAGTATTAAGTTTCGTTACAAAGCAAACGTTTGCTTAGCTTAAATAATAATGGTTATGTAGTATACCTTACGCATTGTTTTACAGAATGCGTTGCAAAATCACAATAGATTTCAAATATAAAGATGTTATTAGTTAGACATGAACAAATATTTTTTTAATTGTATGATGTGTAGCAAGCAAATTATAATGAAATAATATCACACTACTATAGTATTGAAACAGTCCTATAGATTAGATATTCAATACTACTTAGTTTATTTTTCACTGACAAGATATCTTTTAAAACGCCTTGTAGTTGCAAAATGTTGTTAGCAACTGCACATCCATATTATTTCTGGATTATTTACTAAAATGTGTCGTGTTACTGTTACTTAGCCAATTTATTGGAAAATAACAAAAGGATCGTTACGACCGATTAGCTGGTGGTTATGCAAATTAATATATATGGCAAATTGATATTTTTTTTATTGAAACATGGTGTGTAGATAAAAGAATAACGTTGAGAATTGTCTAGTTACTTTATCTCACTACTATTAAATTTAAAGAATTTTATGACAATTACGAAAATTATAATGTTTATGATGCTAAAACCACTAAACAATCTATTGTATGATATTTCAAAGTCTACAACATCGTAAATTTTTTCAATGGGCTTTTACAGTAACACACAGCGATCTATATAGGTGTTCAAGCATATTTTGTTCTGCTTTTCTTGAAAGTCCTTTCAATACTGCTATGTATTTTTAAGGAATGTTTAAGTCATGTGCCCCAAATAGGAGATTATCTAAGACTAAGCTTCGCCTTTACTTCTTCTATACATAATTGTAATGTAAGTCATATAAGTGAGATGTATTTTTCGTATTACGTTGATATATATGTTCTCTATTATTGTACCTATATTATTGCAATATAATTTTTATGTGTATGGTGCTCCAATGTATTGTAATTTGTAACATAGGTTTACATTTGTATCCTAATATTTTCAAAATAAACAAGTCCTAGATTCCGGATGTATGTTTTTATTTTGTGATTTTCTTTTGGTCTAGAAAGAATTTTGCCATAGTGACATTTGGTAACCATGAAATTCGCAATTGTAATAATTGGTTTGTCATAACATTAGCTGATGTTTAATTGTCAGTATAGCAATTTGCACCTAAAAAAATGCCCTCGCTTTTAATAACTAGATATTTATTATGATTTTTGCGAAAATATACCTGTTTGATGTTGATAGAATAAAAAAAATCCGTGTAGATCAACTAGTATTTATTAATATTAATTCATATTTAACAAAACTCATAATTAAACTTAATTTCAGTAAATGTGAACAAAAATACTGTTATCCTTGTACTGTGTTGCCCCTTAGGATATCCGAGAACACTCCATGACGAGGTAGTGGGATTTTGTTCACTATATCGGGTACAACCTGAAATGAAAAAAAAATGGAACTTGGAGAAGTCTATATTAAATGATTAACCAATTGAAAGTGTTTTATGTTCAAATTATTGCTATGAATTAAATGAACGAGACAGGCGCGGTTATTCATATAAGTAAGAATTAACACCTATTATGAAAGCGAATGACAGGATCGTAGCACCTGTAAATCGGAGCTATCTGACCCTACTCTTCTGAAAATCGGGCATGTCGCGTGTTATTATGTATGTACAGAAATTCCAATTAATCACTCCGAAATAATTATGTATTGCCTTTAAAATAACAATCGTAAAAAGCAAGACTTCTTACCTTAACTCTGACTTCTCTCGGCATAAACTCATGGAAGAACTCGTAGAACTCGAAGTGCGTGCTCACTACGTCTAGCCGAGCCAGCTCGTGTTTCAGGACGTCCACGGCATCGGCGGGCGCGACGTCGTGGCGACGCAAGTCCTTAGCGAAGTGGTATATCGTCTCTACTAATTTCTCTGCGCGAACGCGAGCCTTGTAATCGTACCTGTAATAATTAAATTTAACTCCTTTAATACGGATAGGGATAATTTCCAACAAAGAAGAGCTCTTTGCCCAATGTGAGATTAAGTAATAGAGAAAATAAAATATGGTGCACAACAGGGTGCAGTAATGCAGGTGCACTCTCTATTCTCGCATGCTAACGCTAGTTCGAATAAATAGAGATCAGGAGCAGGAACAATGGCTTAATATATTATCTGAAGCATTGAGGAGCTCAATGTGTGAAGAACGGTAGCCGTAGCCGTGCCTTTGAAAACTTCGTAACCCGTCGAAACGTTATTTTACTGCTAAGGAATGAGCCACTCACTTTGCTTCCAGTTTATTTTCCAAATGTTTGTACAATCTCTTAGTGATCCAAGACGCGTTGGTCGGCTGAAACCTCTTCGGTGGCTTGTACTTCATGTCTGCGATCACTTCTGAAGGTAATTCGTCGAATGGAATGACGGACTTGATCTGTTTCTTGGCTTTAGGTTGTGTGGGCTTTGGTCGACGTGGTGCGGGTTTGTTGGGCACTTTGAATAAACTCAACGTATCTCGCACAGGACCTTTCAATGAGTTTCTTACAGTCTCTTCCTGTAAGTTTAAGTATTTACTGGTAAATAAAAGTTTGCTAGTAAATTATAAGGGACAAGATTATTTATGAGGTACATATAACAAATGTGAATTGAAAGATCACATTGATGTTTGTACTTTTAACAGTAGCGAGTAAAGCCTATCAACTCTTAACTTTTTGTTACAATGAACTAAAAGTATTTAGAGGGTATAAACTTACCATTTTCAGTTTCTTCTCAATATTTTGCTGTTTCATTTTCTCCAAATATAGTTCTAGAGTAGTCTGCCGCGTTCGTCTTGATACCTCATGATCAGACACTTCAATATCATCAACAAACCGATTGGAATCTTCAGGTAACTCAGTAGAATTGGCTTGAGGGAATTTCGCGGTTTCACAATGTAAATCTGTTTGTTCAGTTTGCCGTTTTGCCGACTTCTCCATGACCAATGCTCTTAGAGATTTTCGTGGGGTGAAATCTTTGCCGAACGTTTGTCGAAGTGTTTTTCGTGTAGTCCTATGCGAGTCCCAGCCTGAACCTTCGGCGCTAGAATTCCTGGTTCCATCTGAGAATCCTATGCTGTCTCTAGGCGGCGCTAAACTTGGTCTAATATTAAGATCCTTGATCATACTTTTGGTTTTTCTGACACTTGTGTTGCGGCCTTTGACCATGAAAGAGTCCATTTGTTTCGTTTTATCGTGGAGTATTGCTTCTGGAGATTTGACAAGTTTCTTTCTATTCCTGCCAGTCGTATCGTGTGTTACGTTTGGTGATTCTTCAATCTCCTCTGTGCTTTGTCCTTCGGCTTGTTCGTGTGTGCTATCGTTTTCTGGTTGTTCGCTGCCATCTACAGCCTCATTAGAAGCTCTTTCACTGCCATCTGTATCAACTTGCATTGCGTCTCGATTATCATCTTCAGACATTTCTGCTTCACTAGAGACCGCTCTATCAGACTCATCAGCATCATCAACTTGATTGTCATCTTCATTATCACTTTCATTTTCTTCGTTTTGCTCTTCTTGCTCCATTTCATTAGCTTCTTCTTCAGTTTCATGACCCTCATTTTCTTCATCATTAATTTCATGGCTTTCATTAGCTTCTTCTTCACTGCCCTGGCTTTCATTTACTTCTTCTTCAATTTCATGGCTCTCATTTGCATCGCCTTCAATTTCTTCGCTTTCGTTAACTTCTGCTTCACTTTCATTTGCTTCCGCTTCAATTTCCTGGCTCTCATTTACTTCTTCTTCTTCTTCACTTTCATAGGTCTCATTAGCTTCTTTAATTTCATTGCTTTCATTTACTTGATCCTCAATCACGTGGCTCTCATTTGCTTCCGCTTCACTTTCGTGGCTCTCGTTTGCTACTTCTTCCATTTCTTGGCTCTCATTGGCTTCTGCTTGAATTTCTTGGCTGTCATTGGCTTCTGCTTCAATTTCTTGGCTCTCATTGGCTTCTGCTTCAATTTCTTGGCTCTCATTTGGTTCTTTTTCTATTTCTTGACTTTCATTACTTTTGTTGTCAATCTCTTTCTCAGTTTCGTCATCGTTTTCCTCCTGTTCATTTTCATCATCATTATTAACCTCACTATCATTAACTTTATTCTCCACATTTTGGCTATCATCTCCTTCTTCAACTTCTTGACTTTTATTTTGTTCGTTGTCTTCACTTTCATTTACTTTACTATCAATTTCTTCGCTTTTGTTTATTTTTCTGTGGCTTATATTTTGTTCTTGAAAATTCTCTTGACTTTCCTGCACATCATTATCCATATCTTCATTTTGTTCTACCTCTCTTTCTGGCTCATGCTCAGAATTACCGTCAACATTGTCGTGAGCTGATTCTACAGATTCCTCAGCAGTTGTTCTTTTCTGTTCCTTGATTATTCCGTGGCTTTGGTTACCTACCTTAGATTTATTATTGACAGCTTCGTCTTTCTCTTTGACAAATGTTTTGCGTTTATCAATATTTTCTTTACCGCTTTTGAGTATAACTTCTGCCATTTCTTGATCTTCGTTCTCATATTCTAAAGTAAAATTGTTTTCGTCTTCATCTCCCTGGACATTTTGTTCAATGGATTTATTTGAATTATTATTTGCTTTGATGTTTGTTTTTTCTATGTCATCAGTTTCCATATTAATTTCTTTCTGACTTTTGCTAGCAGCTACACTGATAGAAAGCTTTTTGTTGATAACCCTTGTAGCGTTATTTATAACATTTGGAGTATCGTTGTCGTCTTCGACTTCATTTTCCATGGTTTTAGTACTATTTTTTAGTTGGGTTTTGTTCAGTTTTTGCGACTTATTTTCTGTATTGTTTTGTTTGTCTGTTTCTTCGGGCTTAGAAATATCTAATTTACTGACTTTGGGTGCGGTTTTATTTTGTGACCTATTAACTTTATTCTGTGATTGTGTAGAAGTGTTAATGTCTTCTTCACTTTTTGAGGTATTCTTTGTCATACTTCTAGAACTTTCGAGTATTTCTTTAGCTTGTGGTGAAGTTCTTGTTTTATTCTTAGAAGAAACAGACTTATTGGATTGCTTAGTTGAATTTGTTTGGATTGTATTAGTATCTGCTTCTGATTCTTTTGCCTCCGATAATTTACTGAGTCTAGCTCTTTTAATAGGTGTATGACCTGCCACCATTTCTTCTAATTGATTCTCAACCATAGTGGAGGATGGTAGGAGCTTCCAATCATCCATTTCCATGTCAGTAGTAATGCTTGATGTAGGAGAGGCATCCCTACCTTTTGATATTGAGCTTATTCGTCTCTGCTCTAGCTTCTTTTGAAAACCAAACACTTTAGGCTGTATTTCAGGTATTTCGTCCTCACTCTCAGAGACAACGAAATCTGCAAACATATTCTTACGTTTACTAGCTGGCCTGTTACCAAATATATTTCGGACTTGAGGCTTGGGCTCAACTAATAGATTTTCCTTGGTCTTATCAGCTGCTGTTTTGTTTGGAGACATATTTAGTAAGGCCGCAGGAAACACTGGTTTGGACCTCTTATTGTTTTGAAAAAGCTCTCTAGTACCAACATTGACTGTTTTGTCAATGTTTGTAGTGTTGGTCTTGTGCAGTTTGGCCAATGTTTCTCTTGTTCCAACTAGTTGGCCAAACTTCTTTTGGGGTTCATTTTCTTTTTGTGTGAACAGTTTACGCTGTGGAAGCACTATGCTGTTGATAGATTCATTGTCACTGCTATCAGGTAAATCTAGGGTAAAATTCTTTTTCTCTTGGCTGAAAGAAAATAAAATGTATTAAATTAAAAAAAAAAAATTGATTATCATGTATTTCCACTGCACAGTGGCACTGCCAAGGTACAAATTACTCCGCAGTGGGTTATTCATGACTTATGATGATGATACTATTCAAGAAAGATTAGGTTGTATAATTAAAACTAGAAATATATACCTCCCTAGCTAATAATGACGTATTTATTTTTATACTGCTTGTTTAGTGTTTTTTAGCTTCTTTAGTTGAATAAATTACTAGTAATAATACATTATTTACATAAAATGTAGGTAACATTACAGATGGAGATCAGTTTTTATCGGTGCCAGGTACATTTTGTATTTTGTGCCGTGTGGTATCCGGCCTAGAATTGACCACCCCCTTTCCTCCCGTGGGTGTCGTAAGAGGCGACTAAGGGAAAATTCAGAAGATGGGCAGCAGCGTCTTCTGTAACTCCACCACCAATACTGCGATCCCCAAGCCGCTTGCCAAGCGTGGGGATTATGGCAAACCATCCCGCTTAAACGGGGAGGCCTATGTTCAACAGTGGACGTCTTTGGCTGATGATGATGATGATGATGATGATGAGGTACATTTTGTTGCTAAACGACATGTAAATTATAAATACAATAATATTAATAATATCTAATACTATCTAAATTAATTATTTTATTTTTTTAACAATTCTGATATCGAATAGAATGACTATACAATCTATTAACCATGCTTTAAGTTAGTTTTAAATTCATTAAAGGGCAGTTCTTTAATGTTGTTTGGAACAGCATTATATATGTCCACACATTACATTCCGATTTTTTAAATGCATAGTTATTCTAGGTACATCTTTTAAAACAATTCTGTTCGGGTTGTGTTTCTAGGGAACAAATCTGTTGCAGTTTTAAAGAGATGGGTGTTTAACTTCACAAACTTAGCTGCTTCCATGATGTACATGCAGGGTAATGTAAGAATTTGATACTGCTGAAATAGTGGATTACATGATTCCCAAGGTGGTATACATGGCAATGGCCCTGACACACTTTTTATTTGCTAGAAAGGCCTTTTAGTTGTCAGTAGAGTATTAGTATTGGATACCTTAAAACTTCAATATCAATAAACTCCTCAATATTTTCATTAGGTTCTGTAACTTTATTATTTTCTAACACCTCCATGACATCTTGTGAGTTCTCATTTAACTTTTTCCACCAACTTTTACCTGAAATAATGAAAACAATTGCTGTGTAAGGTTACTGTGATCTATATTGTGGGTTAATAGGTAAAAATATTATTCTTTTTTTCCAGCAGCCAGTTATTAACCCTTTCACTGTACAGTAAACCACATATGGTATTTAACCATTGTTGTGCACAGTCAATGTGTCAAGACAAAACACATATTATATTTTACTATACTTAAACTGTTAGGAATTTAGCTCTTCATCATTAGCTGGAAGACGTCCACCATTGGACAAAGGCCTCCCACCTTACTTAAGGGGTTGCCATGCTTGGCAAGCGGCTTGGGGAACGCAGTACTGGCGTTGAAGTTACGCAAGACGCTGCTTACGACACCCACGGGAGGAAGGGGCTGGTCAATTCTAGGCTGTATACAACTCAACACCATTTAGCTCTAGCCTACTCGCAACTACTACACCAATTAGAAAATATTTAATGTACATACATATTTCTATTCATACCAAATTAATAATTACACTAACAAATTACTACACATTTGAAACCATATTCAACAAATTACACAAAATCTATGTAGCTGTGAATTTTACAATAATTACATTTTTAGTTAACAACAAAATAAAAAGTTTATATTACAAATATATTATAGCTGCACCTCCTTGGATACAAATAAGTATATATATCTATTTATGTTGGCTATGAACTATAATCACAATAGCCAGAACAAGAAATTAAACTAACACAACTTATTAGCTTCTGTATATTTAACAACTTATATTTTATGACTAATGCTAGCTAAAAATGGTATAATATAATAAATATTGTGTACTTACGTCTCGGCTCCTGTATGTCTGTATCATCATTCAACACTGATCTGCCGTTCAACGGAGACAGAGCAAAAGACTCCATGTTCTTGTCTTTAAACTGGTCCACGAGTGAGGTAAGCCTGCCAGACGCCGTCGATAGTGCCGGGGAACACAAGCTGCGGCTACCTCGGGTGTTCTTACGTTTAGGCGTCGCTACATCGCCCTGAGACCGAGCTGGTGAGGGAATCCTCGATTTTGGCATCTTTTAGCTTTTTGACACCTAAAATTAAGTTGTAAGTAATATTTGAAGATAAGGACACGTCAATTTTAAATGAGAATGCATCAATTTATGAACTCACGAAGAGTTGTATGCGCATTAACTAACTAAATGTGAGATGAGTACATTCATTGCTTAGTTTTACGATATAAATACACTTTATAAGTTTATACTTACAAAGTGATGTTATTTGGTTAGTTCTAACTAAATTACAACAGGTGTCTATGGATAATATAATACAGGATTAATATAAATAGAAGTTTCAAAGTTTTGGCGTTGTTGATAATGATACATGACACGCAAGTCTTGTAAATTAATATCACTGAACTTACCCTACAAATAAACTATATACTTAGCAGATTCTATAAACTTATTCACACAAAACATTGATTTGAATAAATCGTCGTCATAACTTTATATTTTGTCACAAGAAAACAAAACAATCTCCCATCAAATCAAAACCGTTTCTGCTAGAACTTTTTAAAAGTGGAACGATCCGTTACGCAGACGCTTCACAGCCATGCCAAAACAACAAACGGATCGGTGCCCGGTGGTTTTATTTTTCATATAATTGAACTACGGATACATATTTTATAATTTTAAAGTAACTATCGATACGAATAATGTATTTAATTGAATTATTATTTTGTGTTTTTATTTAAGACTCATATCATCTTATTTGAATTACCAATATTATTAAGTTTTGAGTTACTTTTACGTGTAGAGAAGCGTCGTATTAAACGTTTCGATCTCGGAAGTCAACGTTTAGTATGTCAGTTGGTAATATTTCAAGACAGTCATTTAAATCTTTATTTTTATTTTAAAGAAAATAATTTATACAATTATTTTTATAACTTGTAATTATAATTCTTCAACTAATTACTACGTTATATTAATAAAATATACTTTTTGACAAAAAAATTAAATAACAGCATACTATACCTACTAATTTTCTCCATGATAACAGTCAGTTAAGATAATTTTATTTTAAGTCCCATTAAGGGGTGAGCCTTGGGGTGAGCTTATTGCCATTAACCGGACTTAATATCTCTGTCATCCATGATCGGGCACAAACCCGGACTCCGTGCGGCTATTGAAAATGACCTAATGGAAAAATCCGGACATCAATTTTCTAATAATCAGCCGGAAATGTTATCGCTTTGTAAGGATCGACCGGAAACGTCATTGGGCCATTACGGGCTCGCTTTGTGATTGGATCTGGGGGAGTTTTCTGTAAAGTGATCGACAACGCCGGGCATATCAACAGGAAATAGCCAAAAGTAAGACACGGCCAATTTACGATGTCGGAGTATCGAAAGGTTGAGTTTAGTACTGAGTTAAGTTTGAGCCTCAAAGTTTGATAAACTGGTCGTATCTACGTCTGGTGCATCCTTGGCGACCTTCGTACTTATCATCCCGCTAGGATGACAAATAACATAGGTACAATAAAAGGTTTTATTAGTCTATTTTATTGCCTACGATTCAGTGATGTGTCCGATTCCGAGAGGTGTGTTATTTGGAGTCACTGGACAAAGAGGATACTCCACGGTAAATCTGTTTTCATGAATTGAATAAGTTCACAGAGATTATAAAAATTAACTTCTCCTAGCTAGCTATAATACATGGGCGTTTTTACTAACCATCAAATTATCTGCTGTATATTAATAATCTAACTACGTGTGCCTAATTATGCCACCCTGCTAATTCCGAGAACTTAGCTGCAAGAAAATACCAATTCCTACTATTTTACTTAACTTGGGAATTAGATCCAGAACTAAATGTTTCATGATTAATCTGGTTATACAGGACCTACTTAAAAAACAATTGATACATAACTTCGACGTGAAGTAAAATCTTGTTGACATTTTTAAGATCGAGATGAAATCGATATTGTATTTCAAATACAGTTCTGCCTATCTCTTCGGGAATTACTAAAGTGATTTGCATAGCTACCTATGTCTAAATAATATTTTATCCTTGTACTTAAGTCTCAAACAACTCTCCCAATGTGCAGGATAAATACTTACTATGGGACAACAGAATTACAATTTTATAAAATTGTCTTTCTCCGAGCACAATGCAGCTTTTAGCTGAAAATAATTTAACTTAAGGCTGCACGACTCTCTGTTACAGTTCACAAGTTCCTTTGAGATCATATATATACAATATACATGTATCTACATATCTAGAGGTACACAGGTACATTTGAAAATTCAATTACGTTGGCAAATCGGTCCACTGAACTACCCTTGTTGCATTATGTGTTGCTGTCGTATTACTGTTGTTTGAATATTGGACGATTTAGGTATATGTTTACTGCTAACCTATGAAATAAGCTCAGAAATAAGAATGCCTAGTTTAGAAGACAGATTGCCCAATATTTTTGGTATTTAGACTTTAATTGATTACCTGATTGGCGCAGTGGCTAAGCAATTAGACTGCTGCGCTAGGGGTTGCGGTTTCGATTCCTGCAAGGGACAAAAAATTGTGTGATCCGCTAATTCGCAGATCCGCCGTCCCGAGTTTGGGTGTTTGTGTATGTGATATTTCATGTTTGTAAAACGTACCCACGATACAAGATAAATAATTAATGCGGGGCGAGGTTAAAAAAAAAATGGTAAAGAGTTAAAAACGGTATGGTTATTGCCGTAAACATTATTTACTAATCCAGTTGCAGGGTCAATCTGATAATATACTTATCGAATGCAATCAGTGTTATTCTAGATTGAAAAGGAAGCGATGTTCAAAATCAAAGAGATCATGGTAAAGTTTGATCAACCAAAATCGAAAGGTAGCACTGATTCTTCACTCGCTCTGAAGACTAATACTGAGAATCCTAACCAGGTAAGACTCCCACGGTGCCATATCTACTGGGTACTATTGCTCACATTACGAACAAAAAGGAGAACTATAGCTTATACCCCGGACTGCGCGACGCAATGGAGGGATACCTATTGTAGGGTTTGTGAGTGAATGTGCGTGATGTGTATTCCAATTTCCAACGTACGAAAGCAAGTTTTGCAAGTCTCTGGTCCTTTATCTGTTCTCTCCCTGGTCGTGTCGGTTTGCCATCTTTGATAGTGAATATAACACACTATGTATAAGATATTAACATAACATAACATCACGCCTGTATTCCCCGAAAGGGTAGGGAGAGGTGTACATATAGTACTCCCACATTTCGCTAGTTATGTTGTAAGTCCCAATGTAATAGGGGGCGAGCTTATTGCCATCAACCGGGCACAAATCCAGACTCCGTGCTGCTACTGAGAATTACCTAATGGAAAACTCAGTATCATTGTGCCCGACCGGGGATTTGAACCCAGGACCTCTTGCACAGCAGTCGCGCTTAGCGACCACTAGACCAACGAGGCAGTCAGTAGTCAATATAAGATATTATGTGTACTATAATATCTCCTGTGTGGTGGTCTAGCCTTAGGTTATATTGACAGAAATTCAGGACAAACATTAATTTTATTGTTACTTAATTATAATTAGATATGTGAGGGATGTAAAGGCTCTAAAAAGAGGACAATAATAAAAAAGAACTGAAACAAAACCTACTAATTACTGCGTATAAAGGATCTAAATAAAAGTTCCTGAGTACGTGGAACTATTTGCGCTGTGTGGCAGAACATTTTCTTGTTTCATTGCAGGAGACAGTTTAATTTGAGATTGTTATAGCACAAAAGAGAATTGCCTAGAATTCTAGTATAATGTAGCCTAGGTTCAGGCTACTTTAACGTTTCTGCTATTGTTTTAATAAAATAAAATAACACTGTATTGTATGTGGCTATGTTGGTTATTAAGTAAAGACAACGTTCGGACTTCGGATGTTTGCATTATTGGAATATAAATGAAGAAACATATCCTATCAAAATTACATTTTTAAATGAACCTCAACATATGAGCTTGTTTTTTTTTAATAAGTTCTTTGAGATTTCTGTAACAAAGTAAACGTACGAAGGGTCGGTGAATAACACAATTGGGATACACAAATACTCTATTTGTTCAACGGCCTTATCAGAACCCCTAAGTGATACTAAAAACATTATTATTTTAACAAGAAGTTACTAATAAATATCATTCCATTTAATTTTAGAATATATAAATAAAAACGCATATAATGGATATAGGATTAAGGCTATTACATCGCCCAATGACTTTGAGGATTCGACCTCTAAACCAGTGTTCTTCGAATCACACCAGAGGGCGTCTTCCCAAACACATAACAGTATTTTGAATAGAAGAATTTTAAATAATCAAGTAAGAACACAGATGTGACAAAATAATGATAACATCTTTGCCTATTTTACTTACTCTCAGTGAAACTAAATTCTTTTGATTCTTCTAGGCATTTTGTACGAGGTATGTTTACTGGATACGGTTGTGATAACTTTCATTTGATCGTCCATATTTTTATTAGTTTGGTTTTTGATAGAGGTGGTTCTGACATTCAACCTTTTCAACTGTAAACTGCGAATGATAATTTTGTCAAAAAGTATAGATACGTCATATGCTAACAAAGTGACCGAGAAAAGTGATCCGTACTCTTAGTCCTTCTGCACTAGTCTTATGTCAAATCGGACAACAATTGTACTACCCAAGACTACAAATTGTTCCCTTTTCGAGTCTTCAAAATGAAGAACATATCTGTACTTTTGAAATATCATTGGGATTAAGCATTAAAGATCAAAGATGATTCCTTACAATATTTGACAAGCCCGTATCTCCCAGTAAACGGGATTACAAATGGCCGCTCCGATCGTTTTCATTGATTGCATTGTCCAGACATAATTCTATAGGACATGAAATACTACCATCCAATGTTCCCCAAATGTACCATGAACATTAGATAAATCGCAGTGATGCTATTAAATTTCAACTTTAAAACTATCGCATCAAGTTCTAGTTTCCGTTGATTATGACTAAGATTTTAAACAATTTGCAATTCTTTTCCTAGTGTATTTCTTAGCAATACAATGTTCGTAAGCGGGTGAAGCGTGAAAAATTGATATTTATTACTTGTTGTGTGATCTAACACTGAAATAATTTTTCAAATTGGACCAGTAGTTTCTGAGATTAGCGCGTTCAACCAAACAAACAATCGCTTCAGCTTTATAATACTATATATTATTTGTATAGATTAACTGTCAAGGAATCTAGTAAAACATCGACAAGAATTGCTTTTTGATTATCTGGTCCCTAATATTAATATTAATACTCAATCTTCTACGCATTGGCTTTTTAGTATGTAGACCGTAGGCATTCGTAGTATCGTCGTAGATGATTGCTACGTGCTACGAACGCTGTTACATTGTACTGCTCAACGACGCGTGGGTGTCAGGTGGTCTTGGTGTCCTACTCCATAAAAATATTTAAGTATGTTTATCAGTTGTCTGGTTGCCATAATACAGGCTCTGCCTAGTTTGGGATGCAGATGACCGTGTGTGAGTAATTGTCCCAAGATATCATTATTATTATTATTATTATTACTCCATATGCAATATGCATAGTACTCAATAGCCCGAAAAAAAATATGGCATAGCCTGCCAGCCATTCAATGGCCGCTTAGGAGTATGTAGGAAAAAATATAATTATACCATCTGCAACTCCAACACAGGACAGTAATTAACAGAATTCCATACAAACGCGACGTAATTTTGTTAATTACGCACTCAAATTCGGTGATTGATGACATTGCCGGACAGTATCATTAATCTCAATAGCCGGGTATCCAGATAAGACACGTGTAATGAATACGTATAAATGTGCGCACTTGGCTGCGCATGTAATGAAAACTCGTAGTGACGCATTTTTGCGATTAAGTGACGTCGTGAATGCAAAGAGGTTTTCTTTTTGCTTTTTTTTGCAAAGAAGCTCTCGTAAAAAGTCTTCCATTGCAAAAAGTATTGTTTTTGTTTTTCGAAGGTATTCGAAGTTCGAAGCATCTGTAAAAAAATCCGTCGTATTTCTTTTTCCTTTTTCGAAACACGTCGTTGAAAGATTGCTGGAAATATTAGAACACAAATCGATTGTTTCGCAAGGCTGTCGATACTCGATTTCAAGAATTTTTCACCATATTATGAGTGATAAAGAACATTTTAGCAGACTTTGTACCAATAAGCAGAGAGGATTAATTCAACTAAGAACATCATATTAAGTGTTTATTGACAATCTTCTATCAGTATTGAAAAGAAAATAATTTTAGTACGTGATTACCTATGATATCGCTGGCCTTCGATAAAGGTAAAACAGAATCCAGTTTCCAGCTCAGTACCCAAAATAATTTATCGTAATTATTTATATTCAAACTAATGGACGAGATAATTAATGCTGTCCATCAATTTCAAATACCTTTAAATTAACATAGTATTATGATAATTAAAACAAAAGAGCTGTTATTTTAAATACACAAAATAAATTCGTACGCCTTTCGGGCTCTGATCATCAATTTTATTTGAAAAATAATACACAATACGAAAGTAAACGATGCACGTAAATTGGTAACAATTTGAATTTAACAAAAAAAGTATAAAAATGTTGAAAAAATCTGGCTGAAAAAATCTGTTATTTTTACTTTTTACGTGGCCAAGCCTAGCTGTAGCCAATTAATAGTTGACTAACTAAAATACTACAACAGTAAAATAGTAAAGTTGTCGACATTTTGATAACTAACAAGAGTTTCATTTTTCCAGGTCAAAGGCAATTAGGGTGCTTATGAAAAACCTAACCAAATACTGTATGGAAAACCAGCCCCTTACCAGGGGGCAGAAAGCGACTAGTATATTAAAGCCGGCATTAGAGTTTAGAATATTGGTTGACCACTTGACACTAGTGTGAAAAACTGTTACCAGTCTAGAACAGGTGCCTTTCCATGAGCTGGCATTGCAGGACATTTACTGTTGTGAAAGCGAGACGTCGCTACGTGCAGTGTAGTGTGGCATCTCGCTTCTACAACGGAAAACGACCTGCTATGCAAGCTCATAGTAACCCCGTTGACTGCGGTAAGCACTGCTTTAGTTTCTATGTCCTTAGAATAACATAACATCACGCCTGTATTCCCCGAAGGGATCGGCAGGATATGAAAAACACACATTTTGCCAGTTATGTTATAGGTTCCAATGTAATAAGGGGCGAGCCTATTGCCATCGACCGGACAAAAATCCGGACTCCGTGCTGCTACTGAGAATGACCTAATAAAAAAACTTAGTAATACTGCCCGACCCAGGATTGGAACCCAGAACAGGCATGCAGATATGTTTTAGAATCCCCGCAATTAAAGGGATATTCGGGAGTTAGGAACGAAGGGTTGCTGTGTACGTAAACATACCGTTTTTCGGCAGTTGATTAAGGTTTTATTTTTGCTTCTATTTAATTAAATTTTTGTGTATAGCTATAATTAATTACTTTACCCTTTAGCGTGAATTGAACCAAATTAATACGCGTCGATGAAACACTTTATTACTTCACTGTGAACATGTTGTATTATGTTGATACTTTTAAAGATAAAAATCTCTTTTGTCATCTAAGTATATTGCTTCATCTCTATCGTCTGATTGTTTTATAATTCATTAAAAGTGTTTAATTTATTATTATTATTACTTGTGAGTGCCGCGTAGTATCTGGCGTAGAATTCACCACCCCCTTTCCTCCCATGGGTGTCGTAAGAAGCGACTATGGGAAAAAAACCAGAAGATGGGCAGCAGCGTCTTCTGTTACTTGACCACCAATACTGCTATCCCCATGCCGCTTGCCAAGCGTGGGGATTATGGCAACCCCCTCCCCATTCAGTGGGACGACTTTGTCCAACAGTTTTCCGGCTGATGATGATTATATGAGATGTTCTGGTTACGTACTCCTTAGATAAATTCACCAAAGCCGCTTGTTACGTTATTACTACGAATGTTTAGATGTAAGTGTTTACCTTTAATATGGTTTATGGTTTACTACACTATCGTATTAGGTTGTATCTACCTGTAATGATAGATCTTCTTCTTATCGTATGGTTAATGAACAACCTGGTATCAGAGTTTGAACCACCTGTAGGCATCTGACATGGCTTTACACACTGTTAAAAAATCTCTCCAGTGTGCCTGTTTCCTCACGATGTTTTCCTTCACAGTTTATAGCAGCAGACTGATAACTAATTTTAATACGCACATGAATTCGAAAGGACATTGGTGCGTGCCGGGGTATGAATTTGCGATCTTTGACTTGGCAGTCCAACGGTCATACCACTCGGCTATCACTTCAGTGCTGTTTAATGATAGATGTATATGAAGTAAATAAATAACATTTAATTTACGTTTAGAATTTTTTATCCGCGAACAACTTGCATAATACCTAAAAATACCATTATAAAATGTTGCAAACTCCTCCTGTATTTTAGGTGCAGTTTAAAAATAAAGAAATATTACTACACTACACAATCGGAAAGACTCGGGGGAAATATCTATGGATCACACTCGCAAATCTGCTGCAAATATACAACACAAATTATTGAAGTGTTGGGATCAAATCTGCACCAATCGGGTCGTTTTCTGGACTGACCTTTGCAAAATATCACATCTAAGAAAAGAGTAGGTGAAAAACTCTATCATCTAATACGGTATTAATTATTCAGCGATTCTCAGAAAACCGTTAAAAAGATACACTTTGAATAACTAATACATAAAATGATTGAAGTTCCTGTAAACTAATTTAAATATTGTTGGTTCCAAGTGATAGCTTGATACCGTTATTTTAAAGAATAAATGCATAAAAGTAGTGTAAGAGATAATTTGCAATTCTAAGCGCGCAAGGCGATTATACAGATTTTCTCGTTAAATATGAATGACATGAATAATTTATGATGGAAAAATGCAATGCCAGCAATGAATAAACTGGATGTTTTTTCTTTAGGAATAATATAAATAGGCTGTATGTGATGATCTATCTTTTCTTAATGTTATCAGACCATCGCATCGGTTTGTGAGACCATTAAGAAATATCATTATACAGTACTCGAATCATACCCATTACCCATATAGTTAATTCTATTTTTTTTTCTTTAAAATTAAGTTTGTTTGGAACTGTGATCATGAATAGACCTAAATATTGTATTCGTAAGTAATATAATTAATAATAGACTGATTAATTAACGGAGAATTCACTCAACAACAAATTCTGACGTATCATTATTACTTAAACTTGGTGCTGCTTACCTTATATAGTTGCTTTGGACAAAGTTTAGAGACCACCAGGGGAATAAGTACAGATATTGTTAGTCAAAGTTATATAGACTGTAATTCTGCTTCAACGATTGAAGTAACAGCTACGTGTGGGTAACGATATAGGTGTCGCATACATTGTCGACGTGAAATATTTGTTCATATTGTCAAGTCAGTTCGTTATGAGGTAGACGACTGCGAGCGCCTGCTACCTAGGTAATGTCATATGTCTAGTGCACGTGTGTGCAATGTCTTATTTCTGTCGCAGACTTATAAGAATCGTTCTAAACAATTTTCATTCGGAAAATAGACAGGAATCTAACAACAACGTGGAAGAAATAAGGCTTTCATAAAAATATGTCTTTAAATATCGACTAATCAAAGTAGGTATACCTTTGCCAAAATTTTTGGCCATAAAGCTTACAATCCCCTTGACAAAAAGTAGATAATCCATTCCAATAAAGATCCCGTCAATTTAAACTGGGCATTCACCACTAATCTTCTTAAATAAAATGATATTGCGTTTCCCGCGGATTAAGAGCGTACTTTATTACAGGCTTAGCTTCAGAGCTAATAATATAAGAAAAAGGTATAAAAACGCGATGCAAAGAGTGAATAGATATTGTTAAGAGATATTAGGAGTTCTTTGTCATCCATTAACTTTAATATAGTCTGCTTAGGCTTCACTTAGAATGAGGTACGGTTCCAGCCGGCTTTGAAGTATTAGGATTAACGGCTAATATGTAGGTAGCATTTTTACTGCTTTAAGCATGGTACAAGACATTATTACGAAAGTCTGTGAATAAACTAGTAAAGAATATAGAGGATATTCCAGTCTCACTGTACCGACAGCTTAACGGATTACGTGAACGATAGAGGTGAACGCGGATCTCGTAACATCGATAAGGATATAAAAATTGCGTTGAAACGAAGTGGAACGAGACAGTGTTGTTTATTTTTAAAGATACGTTGGAATTGAGAGGATTTGCCCGAGGATTGTCTCGAAGTGTACACTTGTACGAAGTGTTTGATAGGTTTTTCTGGTTTCTAGCTTGTTGCAGTGTCAAAGATAAAATATGCACTTTCTTGGTTATTCAATGACATCACTGAATTCTAATGTAATTGTGCCTAATAAAATCAATTACCCTTCGAGGGATACAAGGATAAAAAGATTTGTTTACTTATATCACTTTGATTATGCATGAAAAAAACAATTCTTCTTAACTTTGTTTCTTCGTGGTCCTACCCTTAAATTTTCTGTGCGACTACATTAGTCAAGGTTGATTTATTATGAATTTATGATATTTGTACATCTTCTTAGTATAATGAAGTGCATGTGTCATATTATTGTACTATTAGGATCAGTAATTTTATAACTGCCAGGGACAATACAACAGATTTTTATTGGCTACGATCTTTCTCCTTATTACTTTATGGACTCAAGTATTTTTGGTGAAATAAACCATTTATTCCATGAATTAAAAAAATATCTAACGTCCGGATTTCCTGCAAAATAGAATACCTACAAAAATAATGTCCACGTCACAGCTTAGATCAAAAGAAATCTATTACAGAAAATCTTTTTCCTTTATATAAAGTCGTTCCACAAACTCTTCAAAGAAAATTCAACCTTATCTTGTGGAGTATTAAATCGTTTTACCTTTACAGTTTACTGGGAAAAACATTATGGTGAGTACGTGCGTGCGATTTTTATAGACGTTTAGGGGTTACGTTCAGGACTTTAGAATTCAAAACTGGTTTTATGAGGTCGAGTTCAGTAAGGACTATCTTATCTTGTCTCTAACATTAGTTTGCTTAAACCGCAAACAAAGTAGTTTTAAAATGTAGTAAGGTGAAGAATGGATGATGGAGAGAAAAGGTGGAGGTGAAGGATGATGAAGGTATTTAGATATATTTCTTTGTTGAATATTGACGTAGATACAACAATATTTTTGCTTTTATTAGTCATTAGCACGTACGATGAATGTTGTGAGATACATAAATATGTATATAATCCGTGATCTCTGCATAATTCTGACAGAGAAGAACGGGCAAGAAACTTGCTGGGGCTCATGACTCAATTGATATCATTGTTTGACTAATGTATAACTGACACATATTTTTTACACACTAGCCACATAATGGCTGTCATATAGCGTCAGTATCCATAGATTAAAAGCCATTGAATCAAATTCTAAAAAACACTACCATCTGAAAAAATCAGTCACAATTTCATCTGCAAGTATGACGTACGACAAAAATGTCGTATCATCGACAAAAACTAAGCTCAGTCGATCACTTACACAGTTGCTCAAGCCGACCGGCGACCGTGCCGTTGACAAATAACTGTCTCACACTCACCCCTAGCTGAAGACAGTCAATATTTCACTTTCACGTCTTCTACACGATAAATTGTTTGGATGGAAGATATAATTTCGACATCATTCGACTTCGTGACTGGAATATTATTCATGTTAAATCGACGTGTCATAGTATTTTAGTTAGAGACGCTTATTGTTTCGGAGAGTATTCGGAAGACTGATAAGGATTTTGGCGTAATAACATAATGCCTGATAAGTAACTAACTAGGCAGAGACACCCTTATTTCGCCAGTTATGTTACAGGTACATTGGTACCTTGGTAATAGAGGGCGAGGCTATTGTCATTAATCGGGCACAAATCCAGACTCCGTGCTGTTTCTGAGAATTACTACATAGAAAAACCCTTCTAACACTTTGCCCGACTTGGCATTCGAACCCGGGACTAAAAAGTGAAAGCAATACTTTTTTGTTATATCGCAATACAAAAAATAAAGGCTGTTTACACGTTACACAATTGATTAATTATTTAGGTACTTTATTATCTTATTAATAGTGTTTTCGGTAGGCGCTGCCCATATAAGCTTCTTTAATTATTATTATAGATTGTTATCTTTATTCTTGTCCAATAATATAACAATAATAAGTCAGTAGAAATACGATTATACCGTATCGGGTAATTTTCTACCTAACTTGACGGAATGAGATCGGTATCTTTATGGTTTATTTTGGTGAGAGTGAGCTTAGAGCTATTGTCATGTATTTTAAATATGTATGGGTAAAATAAATTATCTTTGTTTCTATTGTGCACTAATATTTCAAAATGTTTTTTCATTAGATAAATATTAATAATTTATTTTTGAAAAATTCTTTAAAGTACGATACTTCTATAATATTACAATGAGTTGCTTGAGTTAACAATTTTGGGAAAAGACAACATTCTAATCCGATTGACGTAAGTATTCATATTTTATAGTAAATAATAATAAGGATTTAAACTTGGCTGAAGGGCATACCCTTGCTTAGTAACAAAAAAAGTTAGTATTTTATCTTAAGAATATTCTTGTTATCTGTGAAAAATGGAGATCAAAAGTTAAGTTTATACTTTATGATTAATGTCTGTTCAGCGGAGTAATGAAATTAGATAAGGCCTAGCCCAAATTATTTTAATATGATAAATGATGACAACGTTGCAGACTACTGCTTGGTTAATTAGGAACTTGTGGGGCTCGTAGCTTTGTGGCTACCCGGCAGATCAGTCGATCTGCGAGGTTGTGATGGGTGACCGTTTTTACATGTCGAGACCCCACCGTGCTTCGGAAGGCACGTTAAGCCGTTGGTCCTGCACCTGATCTCTCTCCGGTCGTGTCGGTCTACCGTCCCATCGGATTATGAGAGTGAGGGAATAGGGAGTGTACCTGTGTCTGCGCGCATACTTGTGCACTATAAAATCTCCTGCGCAGATGGCTAGTCTCAGATAGAGATAGGCCGCCGGGATCGAAATTCGGTCAGGAGGACATTATTATTATTATTAATTAGGAACTTATTATTCTGTAACACTTTAAAGTGAAAATATTTCGAAAGAAGAATAAACTAGGGGTGACCATTTAGAACTGAGTAACTAGTATTGATGTGCCTGTAAGGTTTAACATGGAAGAAAAACATTCGAAACATAAGAATAATGTTCTTCATTTATTTTTCTGTCTTCGGTCTTAAATACAGGACCAAAAATTCAACACAGTTGTTTAAAACAAAGGAAGATATATTTCAAACACTAGCAATACTGGCCATAAAGAAAACAGGTGCTAGAGAAAGCCATATGTTACCTCCAACATTAAAGAAGAGTCTATAAATCTCAACAACACACTTCAACTACAAAATCTATTTCAGGTCTTACAAAAGAGTTTGTGAAACCATCTTTAAATCTTTGGCCAGTGTTACATTTGTTACTCTGAAGGAACCTCTTTGGAACTGGTCCAAAGTGCTTGTCGATTCTACGTGTTTTAAGAAGAAATAAGCTTGGAATTAAAGCTATTGGAGCTCTGATTGAACTGGAATTTGCTTTAGAAAAGAAAATTGTAAGGGTACTAGATCTGTTAGGGTACTGAGGGTATTTTGAAAAGTCTGGTTATATTTATGAAGTTATTTTCAATTCAATTGAGAACTGGCAATGCGCTGCCAGGCTTTTGGTCACGTTACCAGTGAACATCGATGGGGACCAATGTATGATGCTTTTAAAGTATTTATAAATGTGTAATATCGTTTTTAATTTGTGTTAGATTTAAGCTGTAATGACTTGGTAGAGGTGCAATAGTCCTTAATGTCCCTAATAGGTGCTTATAAAAAAGTGTATATATTTTTGGAAATTGGATCTAAAATTCATTCAAAAATTCTCATTTTTGTAATATTAATACATAGAAGTAACTTATCCTGTCTTATAGCGTGAACTGATGATACAGCAGGTTGTCTGCAGGAGTCGAGTTGGCGACGTTTATTGGCAGATTCACTCTAAGATATTGCACTATTACGTGTTAAATTGTTACAGTTTTTGATACGACAAACAAGCTTTAGTGAGGATGTTGTTGTTCACGTTATTAATCTTTTTACTTTACAACTATTTAATTTATTCCTTTAAGCGTTACGACAAGTAATACATATCGAATATAAAATTAATTTCCTATATTATTTACGTATCCAAACATAATATTACAATGTTTCCACATTATGAGACTTATATAAAAAACGAAAAGCAATTGTTGAGTGTGACTCAGTACTTTAGCATAGGAGAGATCTAATCACTTACGTACTTATGTGAAAAACCTCCATTGTATCAAAAGTTAAGTCTTAAGAACTTAGCTTTATCGGAATGATGGCTGAAGCCAGATAAATGGTAACTATTTTTAAGGCTGCCAAAAAACAACACTTAGATCACTATGTATTAGTAAAGTGAACTCAGCAATTTGATTTATGAGAAAGAATCACTTTAAGTTTTCATGCTTTATAAAGTAAATTGAATCGTCTAAAAGACATCCAGTAGGTATACACTCTACAATCAACGTAATGGAAAGCTATCTCAAAAGTATAAAAGATGCAAATGTTTATCCATTGATAAAATTATGTCTGTCATTGTCGTTTGCATGTGAAATAATGGAAATATCAATAGACGTTTAGGTTTTTAAGTCATCTTATCGTATGGTTGATGAACAACCTGGTGTCAGAGTTTAAACCGCCTGTCGGCCTCTGACATGGCTTTAACCATCGCTAACCTTCACCATTTTTAGGAACTGATAACTAATTTATAGTATGAACAAAAATTCGATAAGACATTGGTGCGTGCCAGGGTTTGAACTTGAGACTTGGCAGGCCTACGGTCATACAGCTATCAGTATTTATGTTAAAAGTCGTAAACAATGCGCGACGGTGCATCATTGTTTTTATGTATTGTCCTATATTTTTGTAATTTTAAACCATTGATTACGAATATGGCGACACAAAGAAGCTATTGAATAGTTTATAAATTATTTCGTACTATCATGACAAATATGTCAGTTTTTATTTTTGGAGACATGACCTGCTTGCACACACACAACCAAACACAGACTCACGAACACACACACACACACACGCACACACACACGCACACACACACGCACACAAACACACACACACCCACACGCACACACACACACACCCACACGCATACACATACAAATACTACACCACCATCACTTTCCACACACTTACTGCAAGACGCCATGTATCATCTTGTTATACTTGTTTTATGTTTTGTTTAACTTTTCTTTTGTTATAAATAATATAATACATTGTATTTTCTTTTGAACCTCGATGAAAGAGACTGGCGTCCACAACACAGGGAATCCTAGTGTGGAGACCAGTGATTTATCTGATTGAAACTATGTATTTTCTGAACAATAAAGATTATTATTACTTTTGGGAAAATTTTCTATTTCTTAGCTCGTTGGCTAGTTTTAACTACATTTACGGGCCCAAGCCAAGTAAATGCAGTGTGTAGTGTGTAGTAATTATGCGGAAGGCGTGTTGTGATGAGGAGCTACTTCATTTTCCTCTATTTGCATGAATTTTCTTACGATTCGACATGTATTCAAAATAGCTGCTTTTTGTAAAGTTATGTAAGATGTTTCTTTTAAATCAAGTAATTTAAGGCTATGGAGAAGATGATTCGGAATTACACCTGTTGTGGAAAGAACTATAGGGACTACATAAACTTTTTCTTGTCTCCAAATTCTATTATTACTATTATTATGAATATAAGTCAGCGATTTCTTTAAAAACTCCATTGGCTCACGTAATAGGGTAGCATGGCGTTCGCCGACAGGATATTGGAAATTGTTAGTGAAGTTCGCATCAATAACTATTTATGGGGACAGTGTTACATCGTACTTGTTAGCGGTTTGTTAGCCGAATGTACGGTTTTGTGCGAGTTTGCTAAAGATCGGACGTTTGTGCAAGTTTTTTAACCGCTCGCGGGTATGTTTCTTGTTTAAAATTATACCCAGCAATAAGGTCAAAGGTTTTGAATTGCGTCTTGGGGTGCGGTAGATACAAATGCCACGAGTGAAGCATACTGTAATTTTTTTTTAAACTTCGCCCCACGCTATCAATTTCTCCTGTATCGTGGGTGCGTTTCACAAACATGAAATATCACATACACAAACACCCAGACTTGGGACAAACATCTGCGGATCACACAATTTTTATCCCGTGCGGGAATCGGACCCGCAACCCTTAGCGCAGCAGTCCAATCGCTTAGCCACTGCACCAATCAGGTCGTCAAAAGTATTTGTTTTAAGCCTGGGTACTTTTTGTGAGACGATTTGTTATGCCTGTAAAACATGTACACGACCCACGTACAGTCAGCATCATAAGTAGATTAACATGTTACGAAACGTTATGTCGAATAATGGAAAGAAACAAAAACCAATTCAAGTTTTTGTTTTAAATTATAGGAGCGTCCAAACGATGATCTTAGAATATTCGGACTTTTTAGTGTGTAATTCGTTGTTCTTCAATTAATGGTACTTATGTTTATAAAATTAAATGTTCAGCTACTTATGATGCTGACTGTACCTATAAAATACTAAAATAGTTTCCTTGACATTTTTTTATTAGATCAGATTAGATTCGATTCCTAGTCTTATATTAATAAGGTTTACATAATATTGCCTAGTCATACATATTAGATTCCTAAAATTGAGCTGATCGTTTATCAGATTTCCCTTTGTTGTTTTTGGTAAATGCGTTCTCGTTATTGGCACAGAACTTTAGGCAAAACTATCATACTAAATTGAGGTCACGTATAACCAAAGGACAGACAGATAGAGTAACACACTTGGCTTTTTCTTTTTCTTCACGACAAACTTTTTATTAGATTATTTTGCTTGACCAGCCGATAATATTTTATAAAGCAATTTAGGTTTTTTCTTATTTCAAACACATTTTGATGATATTACTGTCTGTAAACTTGCAAGTCATGCAAGATCTTGGGACGTTTTTTTTTAATAATAAATGGTTTTATTGTATGTTTGTTTTCTAATATCGAATATCTTTTTCGATTCCTGCCAGTCACAGTGACATCATCGTTAATCTTCGATCCTTTGTCTTCTCTCACGGACTGGATCTCCTTTAGATAATAAATAATCTTTTAAAGAGGTTTACACAGTTGCGTGTGGTATCCGGCCTAGAATTGACCACCCCCTTTCCTCCCGTGGGTGTCGTAAGAGGCGACTAAGGGAAAACCCAGAAGATGGGCAGCAGCGTCTTCTGTAACTTGACCACCAACACTGCGATCCCCAAGCCGCATGCCAAGCGTGGGGATTATGGCAAAACCCCCCTTCTAAAAGGAGGAGGCCTTCGTTCAGCAGTGGACGCCTTACGGCTGATGATGATGACACAGTTGCGAGCTGGCAACGTCGCCATTTGGTTGAAATTGATTAATACTCAAATGAAATTGTCTGAAAATGGTCAACATTTTCAAGCTAATAAATGAGCTACTAATTAGTATAAATAGCTTTAATTTTTTCATCATAGGTATGGTTATAGTTATAATAACTATTGAAAAATTAGTTATTAAAAATCAATAATACTTTGAAAAAGCGACATGGCCAGCCCGAAACAGATTAAAACTCATAAGAGGTGATGCTAAATATTTTTTCTTCATCTGCGAACGGACCGCAACAAATTCAGCTGGCCAACATCGTAATCAACGGCATCTTCGAAGTTCTTTTGTTTAAAAAAAAATTAAATAAAAACTGCAAAAGCCCGCATTGTTTCTAAGAATCTTAGCTGAGAGCGTCTCTTGATTATTATTTTACTTGGAAAACTGATACAAAATGTAGATCATTTTTGTGTAAAATTGCAAGGTATTTGCAGCATTTTGTTCCTAGGCGTAGAGTACCAGATTATGGCTAGTACCTAAGTATATTTCCCGCACAAAGGAATGTGAAATTTGTACTGGCAAAGTTCATGTGAAGAAGGAATTTAGAAAATAAAAAAATATTTATACTACGGCCGAATTTCGTCCACTGGGCCACTGACCATAATTATTGATACCAATAATCATTGAATTAATATTAGAGTGCCACTGTGAATATATGTATAATTAATTATGTTGCAGGTGTCGGCTGTTTTAAACTAATATGAACGCACAGGTACCAGGGGCGCATAAATCAGTGCTATCTTTGCGTGGTTGCACGCGAGAGACATGCTGCGAGTATAACATTCGCATGTAATTTTCTCTTCTGTTGTAAAGGTAGTGTTTGTTTTGCGCGAATCTTAGCGTTATACAACAGATGTAGAGCTATTAATAGAACAATAAAAAGCAGCAATTGAAATGAGTAATAATCTAATCATGTTTATGAGTTTATAAGTGACTCTTCTAGGTCATGTCATCAAGTATTTATAGTACATTTTTCTGCACAAAGGTAGGTATTATAAATATGTTTCTACATTACAGTTTATACAACTACTAGCGGCCCGCTCCGGCTTCGCACGGGTATAAAATATATATTATAAGTATTTCTCCACTATTTAATGGATGTTATTATACATATAAACCTTCCTCTTCAATCACTCTATCTATTATATCGGGCTGTAGTCGAGATATGCTTAGCCTTGGCACTACATAGCCAACTAGAATACTAAGAGTTAGTAGATAAACTTTGTTAATTCTATTATATATCTACTTTCATGAGAGGAGCGACGATGTTGCCTCTTGCGCTACACTCACCGGTTTAACACAACTTGTTTTTTAGTTTACACGAAGAAAATTGATCATGGGCAAAGCATTTATTGCAATGGTTCGTTATACATTCAGCATGACAGTACCGCTTGTTATCATCACATGCGCTAAACTCCGTATATAAAATGAACTTTTAAGGCAAGCAGTGTTACAATAATGCAGTGATTAAGAATCATATTAAGGAACCTTTATTTAATATTAGGCTCACCAACAATTGATTACACTGATACAAATACATGAGTAACATTTAATATATTTCTGTCTATGTAACAATCTCTTACAGGTTAGCACATTATGTATTATCAAGTTAAGACATACTAAAAGTTAACAAACGAATCAAATTATTATCTTAATTTTAATAAATTTACAAAACTCAACATCGTAGCTGTATACCTCGGAGATTTGGACATAGGTGTATAGTACACCCATAATTACGCTAGTTATGTTATACACCCCACGTTCCTAATCGGGTAATGTTAAACCAAAAACAATGAAGTGTTTTTCATCTTTAAAAAAAACGTCTCCCCACAGGACTTTCTCTTGTATCGGGGGTGCGTTTTGACATAAATTATCACAGACACATTTATGAAGGCTTTTTAAGTCAGAACATGTACATACATATGTATATCTACGTCATCCGCCTCACATAAGTAAATTGTCATTTCTCAAGTAAAATATCTTTGTATTGCCGTGCTAGACAAAAATGTAAGCTTAGAATGTAAGTAGATTAGTTAAATAAATCACACAAACGTGTCGTCCTAGTAGTTCTGTTTAGTGGACGATATAAAATAATAAATTACTCGTTATCTAGCACTTGCGGTGTTGCACGCGACTTCCTAATGTCACATGCGTTTTTAGTGGTCGTGAGTCGAAAGTTGTTTTGCGCGATCATTATAATTTAGGCACCAAGAAAACGCCAAGTAAAAAACTAATATTTCTTTACTTTGACGTTACATTGGAATACTTTATGTTCAAATAAATAAAAAAAAAATCCTTAGCCACTATTTTATGTTTTAGGGATTTTCGAGGCATTCCTCAGGTCGCACCAAGATGAAGCGCACCAGCGCGAGACGCACTCAGACTATTCCTCAAGGCGCACCAGTTTTCTGTTAAGATTGTTAAAACCTACCGGCTATCTGTTGCAGAATATTTAATAAATTAAAGAATTTGTTTCTTCCTGGTTGCAATAAACAGATATTTATCTCGTAGGGGTATCGAACTTACAACTTGCTGAAAAGGCCAACTTCTCGGTAACTAAATTAATCTCACAAAAAAAACAAACAATCTGCAAAAACAAAAAGAAAACCTGCAAAAAATGCAGCTTCACGTCACCCACAGCATCTCTTTAATAAAGTCTTAATTATTTTTCTTCACTGCGTTTATTCATAAGTTAATTCTCCGTATGATTTGCAGCACCTATAAACCTCTTCTGGGTTTAACAAGAGCTGTGTCTGAATTAATTAATTAGTTCGTTATTTTCTCTACGCTGCGAGCACTTGCACTCGTTCAGTAAACCAGTCAGACCGGTAGTGTTTAACTTTTTTGATATAATATTAAAAAGGAAATCTAAAGGTTTATTTTGATCGAAGAGGTTATAGAAAAAAGTCAGTGAAAAACTACACAGACGAACGTAATATCTTGATTTATTATTAATAAAGGATAGCAAAATAATTAGGTACCTACAACATTATAAACTAAATACGAATATCATTTATTTGACACTGAACAACCCACATAATTAAAAAAGTAGAGAGCCTCCACGGGTGTCCGGCGCACCCTTGACGGTCAACCTCGCTACCATCCTTGCTGACTGACCAATCTTTACCACGGCAAGACCTATTCCATGTGGCTATTTGACGAAAACTACTACTATTACGAAAAAGAAGAAGACTTAATTAAAAAAATACTGCTAATAAAATAAATAACCTTCTTTCGTTTTTGTCGAAGTCGGATAACGTAGTGACACTCACTTTGGTGCGAACAGAATACTTCAGAAGAAAGGAGATCAATTTGTTTATAGACCTCATGTAAATTTTTTACGTGACCTGTATGAAGACAGACCTTATGTAACTTCTTAGAGGATAATACTTATAGTGAAAGTACAAGTAGGTACCTATGTGTATGTACGACGAAGAAATAAATGTTGTGTGTGTTGTTATTTAAATATTAACCCAGAAACTGATTAGACTGGTTATTTGAACGTCAACCATTCGCCAACAGCGTCGAGATTACAAATCTTCGAAATAAAATTCTTAAGTTATAAAAGCTTGAGGAAAGAGAAAACTCTTGCAGAGATCTGCTTACTTCCAGGAGAATCTGGATTACAAAGCTCAAGTATATGATGATAGATGGTTATAAACATAAAACAAATAACATCACGTCTATATTCCCCGAAATAGTAGGCAGAGGTATTTAGTAGACCCACATTATGCCAGTTATGATATAGGTCCCAAGGTAATTGGGGGCGAGCCTATTGCCATTAACCGGGCACAAATACTGACTCCGTGCTGTTACTGCGAATTACCTAAGTTTCAGTTTTGGTACTAATATGTTTTGCTCAATAATAATATCATAATAGTTTACCTATAATATGTATTTTTTTCGTATATTGAATGTAGATAATTGAATGAGCATATTTATTCACAGTTAACAAGTTAGGAAGAAGAGAGTTTGCTGCGAACAAATTGAGCCGTGCGAGAGTAGCACCTAGAACGGCCAACTTTAATCTTCATAACTTTAATGCAACAAGTTTGTATGCTCATGTACGAAGAAAAACAAGGTTATAAACACTGAAATGGTGATTTATATAGAGGATTATCTGACCGCATTGGTTTAATAGGCGTTTGCTTGATTTGAGTTAGTATTTATTGAGTATTAAGTTATTTAGGCTTTTTGATACCTACGGCAGAAGGTACTACTTACTTAACGATTGAAATTATATGGCTTAATATATTTTATAGGACTATATTTTGTAGGCCGTCCCCCAGCTAGGTGTGGTAAAATGGTTGGCAGCGGTTTGAAGTGTAAGGCCGAAGATCGAGCTCAGTGACGCGCCATAGGAGAGGCCTATGTCCAGAAGTGGACTGAGATAGGCCGATGATAATGATGAATTTATTTTATATCAATAATAAAAAATACATAGGAACATGAAAACTATATCTTCAGAAACCGATACGTCTACACAGGGGTGAAAACCGTTATCCACCCGAAACCGTAACTCTCAACTAAGATATAGATAGGTATTTTGGAGAAATGATTTTATCGGCGTTATTCGGCTACGTACGAACGTGATTCGTGACCGCCACACGTTTCACTATGGATCCAAACCAAATATTTTTTTCTTCGGCCCTTCCCGCCCAATATTTTTGTTTTCGTCACTCGTGCAGAAATATCTACTAATAAATCGAACTTTACTCTTATTTTTGATCTGAATACTTTGAATTCAATGTTTATTACCGGGAATTTATATTGGGTTGTTCGAGCAAAATTAATCAGGAATCAGGATTTTAAATTAAATGAACAAGGATCCGATGCCCCTTGGAGCGTAATTATTACTCAATCGGACTTCTGATGAGAGCTTACAGAAGAATATATTTTATAAGCTAGGATTAAGATGAAAATTTTTGACTGCATTCATGTAATATGGAACTGTAAATAACTGTTGAAGTATTATAGACCTTGTAGTAGATAAATATTTAATCTTCTAACCTAAGTATTATATTATTTATATTAAGTTATTATAATAATGACTGTAAGACCTAATATACATTAGTAAGCAATAAATATTTAAATATTACCTAATTATGATGTGTATGTAGCTATATACTTAAGCTTATAAGTAATATATATTATACGTAGACCCTATGTAATAAATCATACTCTGATGGATACGTTTGTTTGCGTATCACTCCAAACCTTACAACCTACCTACCCTAAACCTTTTCACACACCATGATCTAGTGTAACTATCACTAATTGGTTTTTGTTTAACTTGAGTTTAATTTTCAATAGTTTGATATATTGGCACCTAACTTGTTGGACATATAAAAGACTTATTTAACCAAATTCTGATTAAGTTTGGCAGCTTTTTCGGTCATGAAAAAAACACATTCTGGGGAATCAAAAACCTAGATTAATAAGTACGCTGTCTTTCATTTTAAAGATGACCTACGATCAGTCTAATTTTAGTATATTTCTATACATTGTCGTCATATGTATTTGCAATTAATTTTAATGACAAAAGATGCCTCAATTCTTGTATGAAGTTTCAAGTCAGGAAAAGCTTAACGTTTGTCAACTTCTGAATAACAATTATAATTATTAAACACTATTTACTATTGTCTTTTGTACAATGACTAATGAATTCCTACAGTTATAACAGTCATACAAAATTCAAACAAATGAGAAGGAGGAACAATATTCGGTATTATCACAATGACAAAGATTTATGAGGATGACACTGGAGTTTAATGATTGATCGTTGGATTAAATGTTTTGCGCAAATGTAGGGTAATAACTGGCTCGTGTTATAATGATCTAGAACTTTCTTTGTGTTTCTATTGGCCGATAAAAATATACCGAAGCCTACTCTTATTCTTTTCGTTTAGGAACGTGTTTGGTGTTGTTTCGATGATTATTGTTCAAGAATGACTTTTATAATAACGTATCACTTAATTGTGACATCAGTATCTATAAAACTAAATAAGAGAACATTGTGGTTGAATATTATATAACTTCCTTCGAAAATTTCTATACCGAGGCATGACCTACTTCTATCAGATAATTATTCGTTTATGCCGCTATTGCCCATACAAATAAGGTAATGACATAAAATCTTTTAAGTAACAAAGTATGATTAAAGTTTACGCAGTGGAAGAAGATAATTATGATATCCTTATTAACAAAAGTATTTAAGTATCACTAAGCACTACCCAGTTCCTACCTAGTCAAGACCAAAAAAGCCTAAAAAAACAGCTAGTTTTTACCAGACTGCCAAGGAAGGGTTATGTTTTTTCTTGTTTCGAAGACTTAAAACTTACACGTAAGTTCTAAATTGATAAAGGAAATTTGAAAAATGATGGACACGAGCGGGATTCGAACCCGCGACCTTCGCCGATCCGTGGCGCTGCTCTAATCAACTGAGCCACCGTGTCACACGTAAGTTTTCAAATCTACGAGTAAATAAAGTTAACAATTAATACCGTTCGACTCGCCATCGCATTGTAAATTAAAACTCCGGTCTCTGAAACTAGTCGGGCGAACGGTAACTAGTCCGAAGTATACCAGTACGAGAAACCGTATAAAGTATAAACATGAATATCTAATAAGAAAGTTGTTCTTAATTAATTATATAAATGAGGATCGAATTTTCTTATAGATTCCTTACACGGTTTTCATTGTAATGTTCGGATTTTCAGAACTTAACTTTATATAAATAATTGTTTTATTCATCTAGTCTTTTCTTTGTTTATATTACGGTCTTGTTAACAAGGAATAATGTTTAAGGGAAGAAAAAAGGCAAAATTATTTATAAATAAAATTTAAAAAAATCCTGTTAAAATAGCAGAAAAACTCATGTAAACCTAGTTAAGCTTATATTTAAATAATGTATTTTAAACAAAACTTACCATAAAAATATTATTGCGAAATTCATTGCACTAGCAGTGCTACCAACTTCCGAACAAATTGTCACTGTTTGTCAAGTTATGTCAGCGGAATTGAATTGTTTTGGCGCGGTTCCAAGATGGCATCCGCTGTAAATCTGTAATTACAATGTCCGTTATGCCCGGGTTATCAGATGTCGTGAGAGACGAGGGTAGGGAGGTCCGGTGTATGTGACGTCATAATACACAAAGGATTCCTCTGGACATATTATTTATTATTTCAATTAGTGCATTGCTAGTAGACCTTTTTATTATGAGTTACTTTTTTACTTACTTATGTAGGTACATACTTTTAGTTACTGCTTGGTAGAAGACCAAAACAATATCGAAAAAAAAGTTTTGGTCCCAACACACCAATACAGGAATCCTTTTTTGCGATATTGTCTCTTGCTAGCTGCAAAGATAGTTTGACGAAAAATTTGTGAGACCTAACGAGGTCACTGTATCAAGTTTTCATTTACTCACATTTTACATAAATTACTTACTAAATAGTACATTATAGATTTAAAATATGCTATATAAAGTTTTTCACACTTTATATTATTAAACTTATTTCTGTCATTTTATTTAGATATGCTTTAAGTTAGGTTTAATATGTACATTCAATATTTAAAATTAGCGCCAATACAAAAAAAGTTTCAAAAATGGAATGCGTTTAAAACCACAGAATTCAGCCAGTGCCATTCCTAAGTTGGGGCTCAACTACAATAAAGGAAATTCTACATAAGCTATGCAAATTCTGATCTTAGTATGCAGATTTTTCTCATTAACTTCTAAATGGGGACGCGGCCAATTTTATTTTTGTAAAACAATTTTTTGAGCTCTTTTTCGAGTTTAAGGCACGTTTTAAGCTTTAAAGGGATTCCTGGAATTGCGTGATATTTTTAGTTGTTTTATGGACAACACGGACAATTTGTTTTAGTTGTCTGGATCCGCCCCCTTACCATGAACTCTTAAGGCAGAACACTTTCCGTTGTGGATGCGAAATGCTGCACTACATTGCACGTAGCGGCTTCAATGGATCTGGATCTGTTTGCTGATGAATGGAAGACGACAATGTTAGAATGTTTGCGATTTTGTGTGAGGACTGAGTGATAGGTACTATTTAATTTATGCATATTTTCAGTCATGTTTGGGATTAACAATTGTATTATTATTATTTTCTCTCTCTTTTTATGTTCTTTGTTTTATACATTTAGATTTATTTCTAATTTAGTGTAAGTGGCTAAACGCTGTACTAAATTTTGTTTAATAAATAAATAAATAATAATAAATCAAGGAGATCGTGGTAAGGGGGCTGTGTTCAGTTATGGAAGTAAGCCTTACATTAAGCTAAGTCTTCAATAATCATCCAGACAGACAGACTTATTTTGTAATCGTTTCTTCCCCCTTATTCACTAAAAATAATAATTTTAAACCATGGATTAAAATATACCTGTCACTGAGGAAGAGAAAGTTATCAATAGACTTAGGGTTTAATTATTATCATCGTTTATGAATAAGAGGACTTTGGTATTTCATTATTGAAAGAAGGGTAACAACATTACCGTTATGTTGTCAGGGTTGTATTACCTACATTAATTTAACTAATTAGTTACAGACATGTCACTGGCTGTTGGCAAATAATTTTTCGGTCATAAAAATAAAACTTATTATTTTTTACCTACATTGTTAATTTAACTATTTAGTTACAGACTCTTTGGGTCAACATGTCACTGGCTGTTGGCAAATAACTTTTTCGGTCATAAAAATAAAACTTATTCTTTTTTTCAAATCAGAATGGAAATGTATAATAAGTTACAGAAGTATTCTGATTATTAACAATGGCGGTTAGTCCCAACGGTATCGTTTCCCTTGTTCTGTTAGTTTGTGTTGACTTATATTTTGTTCGGGAGTTGATATAACGGACAACTTTTGTACGTGCAATTGAGTGTTATTGTTTAAATTATAAAATAACTGCCTCACTTGATCGGAGGGGTCACTGGATTCCGGGAAAGATTTACGCATATATATTAAGCACTAGATGTGCCCGCGACTCCGTCCGCGTGGAAATTCGGAAACAGCAAAAGTATTTTTAAATTGTTTTTAATATATTAGCATTAGCTAAGATTGAGCGAATTCGATTTAGTAGTTTTTACGCCATGCCGTACTATTTTATTACATGTACATATAGCTGTTGCCCGCGACTTCGTCCGCGTGTATTTCGGATAAAACACCAGTAGTAAATTGAACTTTTAACAGAAAAAAATACCTACCAGGCAGGCTTTTTTAAGTAGGTTAAAAATCTTTAAACCACTTATTTAACTAAGAATACTTTCCGGTATTTAAAAAAAAACCGCAAAAATTGAACGGTAATTACGGAAGTTACAGAAAGTCTATTGAAAATAATATATAACTGAAGAAGAGAACATAAATAAATCCGTTTTGTGCGTTTCTGAGTTCCTGTACATTGAAACTACTGTAGAAAAAAAAATATCAAGGATAAAAGACAACCTGATTGGCGCAGTGGCTAAGAGATTGGTTGTGGGTTCGATTCCCGCAAAAAAGTGTGATCTGTAGATGTTTGTCCCGAGTCTGGGTGTTTGTGTAAGTGAAATTTCAAGTTTGTGAAACGCACCCACGATACAGGAGAAATTCCTAGTGTGGGGCGACGTTTTAGAAACCTATACAATACAACCCATTTTTTATTATTTGGGATATTTTGTCTGTTTGTCGGTTTATTCGTAATTAAGTTAAAATAGGGAATCATTGCAGTTGACTCTTATAAAAAATATTGTTATAAAACATACGACAACGACACGCTTGTATTCCGCGAAGGCGTAGGCAGAGGTGCACATATTGTACCTACTCCCACAATTTCGCTAGGTTTGGTGTAGATCCCAATGTATCAGTATCTCAACAGACAAAATTTATAGAGAACTCGTGACCTAAGAGTAAGCGTCGTACGATTGTGTGTGCGTGTAAGAAGCAGCTAAGTATTCGTAAGATTAAAGGCTACTTTAAGACTGCGTGAGTCAATGGTAATGGTTGATGTTGATGGTCATGGCGAAGCATAAGGCTGTACACTCGCCGAAATCGTTATACACAGGATAGAAAATCTATCTTGCTGCTAGAATGTCCGCCTCAATGATGTTATAGCTGAAGGATGCCTTTGAGCTAGAAGTCGTTAAATTACTTTGACAGAAATAAGTTCCGGAGAACCGTATGTGTTTCTTGCTGCGAGAATTACAATTGTCTATGAGGTAATGAGAAAAAATCTATATCTATACATATAATAAAATCGTAAACGACCCGTGTCTGTACATTCAATTTTAAAAAAGAAAAACCATTTATACCGCCGTACCCATACTGGCGCGGCGAGATTTGGAAGTTTTATTTCATCTATATCTTATAATACCGATTTCTTTTTTTTTTATAAAATATATATTAAAGTGTACTTTTTGAATATTGGAGTTTGATAACGATATATCTATGTGAAATACAATATATTTATATATTTTATTAATACACTTGAAGAAGTGCCTAACGATTAAACACGTTATTGTGGCTAATTTATAAAAGATAGATATATACTATTGAGGACTTTTTTGTAGATCTTTTAGAGACCATCATTTTTGTAATACATATTTTTGGTGTATGATCGACGTATGCGAGGATAAGAGCTCGAAAGCGCATTTTCATCCGACTTGCTTCAAATTTATCATTACTGCTCAGCTCCTATGTGTTTTAGCGTTATGTTATATAGCCTATAACCTGCCCAGGCGTATGGACTACAATCGTACCAAGTTTGGTTAAAATCCCTTCAGTAGTTTTTGACCCATGCGTGCACATACAGACAGACAGACAGACAGACAGACAGACAGACAGACCGACAAAAAATTTACTAATTGCATTTTTGGCATCAGTATCGATCACCAGTTATCCTCCAATAATAATTTTGAATATATATGCAATGTACAGAATTGACCTCTCTACAGTTTTATTATAAGTATAGATACAAAACAACATAACCTGTAATCCCGTAGGGTTGCTAAGCTGAGCTGAGCATGAGATCCTGGGTTCGAATCCCGGGTCGGGCAAAGTGTTACTGGGATTTTCCATTAGATAATTCTCAGTAGCAGCAAGGAGTCTAGATTCGTGCCCGGTTGATGACAATAGGCTCGCCCCCTATTACATTGGGACCTATAACATAACTGGCGAAATGTGGATGTAATAATGTGAACATCTGCCTACCTCGTCGGGGAATACAGGTTTTATGTTATGTAAAACGTATGCTGTTTTTGTACAGTTCAGAAAATTTAAGCTTATGCCTTAATCTTTCTAGGGACACATGCGTAGTAGTAAATTGTTATCCCTCACCTTATTTGTTATCTTTTCGTCAGAAGAATAATGTTTGTGCCAAACTGTCGATCAGCTGCCTATTGGCCTGTTTAATGACCTATAGTAAAAGGCAAACATAACAACTAATATGTTTTGTTAGGTTGTATAGCGTATAAATTATACTATGTTAGTCTATACTTATTTATTATTTTAGTAATTTTCAGATTCAGGTTTATTCATTTGTTAAAACTCAGGTACAGTTTGTTATTTGAAAGACGAAAGTCTGACAAATAACCAGTAATTTTTGGTAGGATATATATATATATAGGTAGGATATAATAACCAGTAATTGGAAGTCGTAGTCAGTCTCTCTAGTATAATAATAGTAGCTTCGTTCAGTTAACCTGCCAGGCCGGCCTCAACATAGTTGGGAAAAGGCTGGAAGATGACGCTGATGACAAAAAAGACATGTCAGACGACGAAATTTATTCGATTCATGATTAGAAAGAAATTATTTATTTGTCAGAATATAGTACAATTTAGGTGTAAATGCCATTGTAGAGTTCCTATTGTATTAGTAGAATCTATATCTATATACTTATAATAAAACTGTAGAGAGGTCAATTCTGTACATTGAATATATATTCAAAATTATTATTGGAGGATAACTGGTGATCGATACTGATGCCAAAAATGCAATTAGTAAATTTTTTGTCGGTCTGTCTGTCTGTCTGTATGTGCACGCATGGGTCAAAAACTACTGAAGGGATTTTAACCAAACTTGGTACGATTGTAGTCCATACGCCTGGGCAGGTTATAGGCTATATAACATAACGCTAAAACACATAGGAGCTGAGCAGTAACGATAAATTTGAAGCAAGTCGGATGAAAATGCGCTTTCGAGCTCTTATCCTCGCATACGTCGATCATACACCAAAAATATGTATTACAAAAATGATGGTCTCTAAAAGATCTACAAAAAAATCCTCAATAGTATATATCTATCTTTTATAAATTAGCCACAATAACGTGTTTAATCTTTAGGCACTTCTTCAAGTGTATTAATAAAATATATAAATATATTATATTTCACATAGATATATCGTTATCAAACTCCAATATTCAAAAAGTACACTTTACTATCTATTTTATAAAAAAAAAAGAAACCGGTATATAAGATATAGATGAAATAAAACTTCCAAATCTCGCCACGCCAGTATGGGTACGGCGGCGGTATAAATGGTTTTTCTTTTTTAAAATTGAATGTACAGACACGGGTCGTTTACGATTTTATTATATGTATAGATATAGATTTTTTCTCATTACCTCATAGACAATTGTAATTCTCGCAGCAAGTAACACATACGGTTCTCCGGAACTTATTTCTGTCAAAGTAATTTAACGACTTCTAGCTCAAAGGCATCCTTCAACTGTAACATCATTGAGGCGGACATTCTAGCAGCAAGATAGATTTTCTATCCTGTGTATAACGATTTCGGCTGAGTGTACAGCCTTATGCTTCGCCATGACCATCAACATCAACCATTACCATTGACTCACGCAGTCTTAAAGTAGCCTTTAATCTTACGAATACTTAGCTGCTTCTTACACGCACACACAATCATACGACGCTTACTCTTAGGTCACGAGTTCTCTATAAATTTTGTCTGTTGAGATACTGATACATTGGTATCTACACCAAACCTAGCGAAATTGTGGGAGTAGGTACAACATGTGCACCTCTGCCTACGCCTTCGCGGAACACAAGCGTGTCGTTGTCGTATGTTTTATAACAATATTTTTTATAAGAGTCAACTGCAATGATTCCCTATTTTAACTTAATTACGAATAAACCGACACACAGACAAAATATCCAAAATAATAGAAATGGGTTGTATTGTATAGGTTTCTAAAACGTTGCCCCACACTAGGAATTTCTCCTGTATCGTGGGTGCGTTTCACAAACTTGAAATTTCACTTACACAAACACCCAGACTCGGGACAAACATCTACGGATGACACTTTTTTGCGGGAATCGAACCCACAACCAATCTCTTAGCCACTGCGCCAATCAGGTCGTCACGGTTGTCTTTTATCCTTGGTATTTTTTTTTCTACAGTAGTTTCAATGTACAAGAACTCAGAAACGCACAAAACGGATTTATTTATGTTCTCTTCTTCAGTTATATATTATTTTCAATAGACTTTCTGTAACTTCCGTAATTACCGTTCAATTTTTGCGGTTCTTTTTTAAATACCTGAAAGTATTCTTAGTTAAATAAGTGGTTTAAAGATTTTTAACCTACTTAAAAAAGCCTGCCTGGTAGGTATTTTTTTCTGTTAAAAGTTCAATTTACTACTGGTGTTTTATCCGAAATACACGCGGACGAAGTCGCGGGCAACAGCTATACATGTAATAAAATAGTACGGCATGGCGTAAAAACTACTAAATCGAATTCGCTCAATCTTAGCTAAAGCTAATATATTAAAAACAACTTAAAAATACTTTTGCTGTTTCCGAATTTCCACGCGGACGGAGTCGCGGGCACATCTAGTATAGAATATAATTTATTTCTCAAAAAAATTAATTGAACAGTATACCAATTTTTGACAATAGTAGTATTCATTATGTAGAACTTCTATCTTACGAAAGCATTATGTAAGTAAAACTTTTTAAGAAAATTGCTGTGCCCTTGCAGGGTTTTATGTATGAACTATCGCTTTAAATAAAACATCACATTGTAGGTACACATGAACGCAACAAAGGTTTTGACTTTGAAAACGGTAGAGTATGATCTTATAAAAAATCACCTGAATATCATATATCTACTGCCTGTAAAATATACCATATGTGAGAAATACCTTGATTTATAAAAATATAAGGGACCATATAGCCCACTGCAGTCGGAAACTGCAGTGGTTATTAAATTCAGACCAAAGCTTGGTAACCCCAATTCGAAATTGTGAATTTTTCAGCGCCGCATAGCAAGTTGAAACAATGGGCTCTAATAGAAGCCTCCTGGGAACCAGCTCACGGTATGTCAGGCTGCTATAAAAGCGTGTTTAAGTTGTAGTATTTATGAGTAGTTTCAATTAGTCTACACCGGTAACAGTAGGAGCTTGACAATCAAAGAAGTGAATCAAACGGAAAATTCAATACCATTTTCAAATAACATTGGTCCTTGTGCAGTTTCAATCGTAACCTAGTTCCTCTAGATGTAGCAAATAACTGTTTGCAAGTTCCAGCAGATAAGGTCAGGGTTGCCAAATCCTCGATTAAGAGTATTAAGAGGGTTAGTTGGGGCTGTTATGCGGTAGCATACGCGCGGTCACTGCTTTGAAAGGTGAAAGATGAAACCGCGAAGCATAGCTTGTATCGTTTTAAATAATAGCCTGAAGACCCTATTATAGTCTGAAGAATTAGATATATTACTTTTAAGTTTTATCAAAATCTATCTAGTATTTTTTGCGTGAAGGAGTAAATAACACGAATCCTCACAACTTTTGCGTTTATACGTAGAAATTACTAAAAACATAGTGAACATGGAAATCAGGACTTTTATAAATTAAAGCCGGTTCCGAGCGTTATTCATGTAATAATAATGACATTGAAAAAATAATAAAGGAACGTTGACATATAAAGAAATATAAAACACTTAATTCCTGACACTGGCTGCACAACGTGACAGTCAATCTCCTTGGTAATTCCAAACATGGTGAACCTCCTTGGTAATTCCAAACATGCCCCCGCGCGTTGAAAGCTCGCCTTTCAACAAAATCCAAGGTTCAGCTATTCAGGAAGCAATGGGCAGATCTTGCTAAAGGCTCTGCGGACCGTCCCATTCGCAGTCCTTACATCAGCGACACGATTGAGACCATCAGGACCAGGATACACCGCTAAGATGCGACCCATCTTCCACTTAAGTGGGGGAAGATTGTCATCTCTCAAAACGACAAGAGTGTCTGGATTTAATTGACCAGCACCTGAACGCCATTTTGCTCGTGTCTGTAGCTCAGCAATAAATTCTTTACTCCAGCGTTTCCAGAAGTGTTGACGCAAGGACTCAATCCGCTGATATTGAGTTAAGCGAGAAATGGAGTCTGTTTCATAGTTAGGCACCGGCAATGAAGTAAGGGGCCGTCCGATGAGGAAATGCGCAGGTGTCAAAGGCATCAGGTCATTAGGGTCAGATGACATAGGAGAGAGTGGCCGTGAGTTCAGCAGCGCTTCGATTTGTATCAGTACGGTGTTGAGCTTTTCATAAGTAAAATTACAATTTCCCAGTACTCGACGTAAATGATACTTGATTGACTTCACGCCCGCCTCCCAGAGACCACCGAAGTGAGGAGAATAAGGAGGAGTGAAATGAAAAGTTATTCCCTCATTAGCCGCGCTTTCGGACAGTGAACCCCAATTATCTTTCAAAAACTTACCAATTTCATTGCACGCACCAACAAATGAGGTGCCGTTATCTGAGTAAATATTTTTAGGTTTTCCCCGGCGAGACATGAACCTCCGTAAAGCAGACAAGAATGTATTACTCGTTAAGTCACCTACCAATTCAGTGTGGATAGCCTTAGTCGTGAAACATATGAAGATGGCTATGTATACTTTACTAAGCCGACATCCCCTACCTTGACGATTAGCAGCTAAAATAGGGCCTGCATAATCGATTCCCACTGTTTCAAATGGATGACTAGGTGTGAGACGTTGAGATGGTAGGTTACCCATAATAGGAGCAATAGTTTTACCTTTCATGCGGTTACATAGTACGCATTGACGATAACACAACTTGGCCAAATTAAGACCACCGATCGGCCAGTAAGTTTCCTTAATTGTAGCTAAAAGCAACTGAGGGCCAGCGTGCATTAAATCTTTATGCTCAAATTGAAATAATAATTTAGTAAAAGTATGAGTGGACTGTATTATTAAGGGATGTTTCTTTTCATAAGGGTAATCAGAGTTCATCAATCGACCACCAACACGCATTAACTTGTGGTCGTCAAGAAAAGGGTTGAATTTAAGTAAGGGACTCTTTTTAGGCAGTGGTTTACCGTCCAATAAAAGTTTGTATTCCCTAGGAAATGAATCCGCCTGAGATATTCGAACTAATACATTAAGTGCAGCTTGTAGCTCCTCACAACTTAAATGTTTGCTATTAATATTTGCATTCTTGTTTCGTAGGGCAATGAAACGTAACACGTAAGCTACTGTACGTTTGAGAGATAAAAGGGATGAAAATTTATTAAAATTGATTAAATCCGTTTTTGTGTCTGTGGCAACGAATGATATAACTTCAGGTTTCAGCTCAGGAAGTTTCTCTACAGATCCCGGGATTGAGGGCCAATGAGATTCATTTAGTGATAAATACTTAGGGCCGAACCACCACAATTCTGAGGACTGAAGTAAATTAGGATCAATACCCCGAGAAATCAAATCGGCTGGGTTCTTATCTGTGGGGACATGTCTCCACGTACAAGATCCAGTTTTCTCAATAATATCAGCAACACGATTTCTCACAAATGGTTGCAATTTGTTGGGTAGAATTTTTAACCAACTTATAACGATCATTGAATCAGTCCAGAATGTTGTATGCCTAATTTTAAGACGAAGTGAGTTTATAACCTTTTCATACAAGGATACTCCTACCAAAGCGCCACAAAGCTCGAGCCGCGGTATCGTTGTGGGCTTAATAGGAGCTACTCTGCTTTTAGCTAGTAGCAATCGCACTAGTACTCCATCACTATCGCTGACACTTCTAAGATATACACAGGCCCCATACGCATTCTGCGATGCATCTGAAAAAATATGCAAATCGACATATCTGTGTGAATCACAGATTACCATGCGAGGGATAAGTAAGTGATTTAGGGATGGCAAACCCTTTATAATGATGTACCACATAGACACAATTTCGGTGGGTAATTCATCGTCCCACGACAACTTGAGAAGCCATAATTTTTGTAATAACATCTTCATTGAAATTACACTTGGTGATAATAGTCCCATAGGATCAAATATTTGAGCGATTCCTGAAAGGATATTACGCTTTGTGTATTTGTTGGACATTTCAATATTTATTGAAAAGCAAAGTTCATCATTTTCTAAGTTCCAACCTAACCCTAATGTCTTACTAGGCTCTTTTGATCCGATATTTACATTACAAGATAATTGCGAATCTGACATTAAATGTGAAGAATTGGACTTGAATTTCCTTAAGGGTAAACATGCCGACTCTAGTATGGCCGTAACCTGCTTCTTTATGTTTTTTATGTCTTCAATAGTACTCCCCCCTGTAAGTAAATCATCCACGTAAAAATCGTGGGCAATAACTTCTGCAATTTTAGGATCCTCACATTCCATGCTCAATTGTTTGAGACACCTTATCGCTAGGAAAGGTGCACTTGCAGTACCATATGTTACTGTGTTTAGCTGGTAAACTTTAAGGGAGTGTGAAGGATCTTCACGCCAGAGAATTTGTTGTAAATGTCTATCACTTGGATGTACAACTACTTGCCTATAAAACTTTTCAATATCTGCGGCGAGAATGTATTTATGCTGCCTGAAACGAATAAGAATCGACAACAAGTCGTCTTGAATCGTTGGTCCAATCATTTGCAGATTATTCAATGATAAATCTGAACTTGTTGGTGAGCTAGCATTAAATACAACTCTGAGTTTCGTAGTGGTGCTGCACTCACGAAGGACGCCATGATGAGGAATGAAGTAGGCCAACAACTGTGGGTTGAGTTTACACTCTGACATATGACCAAGTGAAAGATATTCTGACATGAAATCGCAATAACTTTTTCTAAAAATAGGTTGAAGTCTAGTTCTTCGCTCTAAAGCTAAGAGACAATGTTTAGCTCGCTGAAATGAGTCGCCTAGTAATTCTTGACTTTGTTTAAGTGGGATGCGTACGCAAAAGCGACCATCCTGCAAACGAGTTGTGTTTTCACAAAAATGGTTTTCACATAGCTGCTCTTCCTCAGAATAATACGATGACTTAGGGCTAACTTCTTCAAGCTGCCAAAATCGCGTCAATTGGATTTGAATGTCATCGTTAAGAGACTCACTGCTATGATGATCAACCTTAGTAAAATTACACTTGACATGATGGGACGAGTTCAACACATGGCCGCCATGAATTGGGCCAGAAACTAGCCATCCGAGACTAGTCTCATAAAGTATTGGTTTGCCGTCTCCTAATCTAATATTGCGAGATCCCAACAAATCCCAGAAGATATCAGCGCCAAGAATTAGGTCTACTGTAGACGGTGTATGAAAATTGGGATCTGCCAAATTTATATCAGCTGGCATATTTAAAGTCGAAATATTAATATTTTGACTAGGTACGCAGTCGGTAATTGAAGGTAAAACAAAACAACGCAACTGACGTGAATGAGTATCATCTAATGATTTCATTTCCACATTAATCATTTTGTTTATATGTGACTGTGCGTTATTTATTCCTAGCACGGACTTATTGACTGTGACAAACGATAAGTTTAACTTAGTACATAACATGTCTGTTATAAGACAAGTAGTACTGCCGCTGTCTAACAGAGCGCGAGCGATATGCTGGCGCTTATCCTTATCATACAACTTTACTAATGCCGTTGACAACAGCACTGCACCGTGAGAATTATCACTATGAACAGAGTGTGAAGATGCGGTTGAAATACATGACAATGTAACGTTAGCACCCGACTGAATAGCAGACGCAGCCGCAGTCGACGTACCCCCAGCGCCATCTGCCGGTAGACACGCGCGTGACTTGAAATCTGTGATATGAACGAGCGTGTTGTGTTTACGCTTGCACACCTTACACCCGTACTTTTTACAGCGGTTAGCATAGTGTCCCGGTTTTAAGCAGTTATAGCACACTTTAAGTGTAGGTAATAATTGAAGACGCTTCTCATTAGTAAGTGCTAAAAACTGAGAACAATGCTGTAAGCTATGCTCACCGTTACATTTAGGACATGGTTTTTCTGTATCATTACTACTAGCACTGGTTTCACTGTGTGACTTAATTTGTTCTTGTGGATTGGTGACAGATATTAAACTTTTTGCTTTAACGTTTTTATAATTATTTGTTTGATTACTATTACTACTGCGTTCCAGTTCCAAAGTTTCGAGTAAATCTGCCTTGTCTTGCATAAATATGAGAAATTGACTTAACGTTATAGGTGATTTTTTATCATATTTACCTTTACATTCTTCCCACTCACGGTAAGTTTTACCATCTAGTTTCCGGGTCACAATATAGATGAGAAGTGTGTCCCAATGTTTAGTTGGTTCACCTAGCGAATGTAATGACCTTAAGTTCTTATTTAGCTCATCTATGATACGCTTTATACTGACAGAAGATTCCTTTGTTGAAGACTGAATATTAAATATGGCAGAGACATGATTCTGAATTAGTAACCTTTGATTATCAAAACGCTCACACAGTAATGTCCAAGCTACGTTGTAGTTCTTCGAAGAAAACTCAATTGATTGAATCACTAATGCAGCTGTACCTTCAAGGGACGCTCTAAGGTAATGGAATTTGTTTATGTCATCTATGTCGTCGTTTGAATGTATGATACTGTTAAAAGTGTCGTGGAATTCCAACCAATTCTCATATGACCCACTGAATGTTGGCAGCTTTATAGTAGGCAACTTAACGAATTTTTGGTTGCCAGCGCGTGAGGAACCGTGTACACTTTCAAAAACTTCGCCTTTAGAATGACGCGACAATATATCCTGTGCTTTTCCAATAATCTGATAATAGGAGGTCTCAAACTCGCTTCGCTCAACTACCTGAGAGTCAGCGTCGTCCGTGAGGCATTCTATCCTTAACTGCACCTCATCGTATTGATCGAACACTGAATCTAATTTCTTAATACGCAATTGCAGTTCACATACCTCAGGTTGGGTTAATGTTGTACCTAAGCTGTTTAGGTACGTGGAAAAAACCGTGAGACGACCTTTGTAACTACCCCTTTTTTTAATGAGCTCCTTCATTTCCTCTCTGTCGGTCTTCCCAGAAGACGAGCGTGTGCCAACCTGGAAGTTATACAATTAAAACGACTATGTAAGCTATCGTATAGCTATCGCTATATTCCAGGATGACGGAATTGACGGATTATACTCATACCTAACTATACATTAACTAAATTCAATGGACTATAAACAATTACTATTACAATTGGGATTCAAATTCCATAGGATTCAACGAAGAAAATGAAAATCTGTGTTAAATTTAAATTTTAAAAATTTGATTTAGAATGTTGATTATTACACAATTTATGCCAAGTACCTACCTACTTTACTAATTATTTTACAGCAAACTTATCTGTAAAATTAAGGAATTTAACATAAAATTAAAATAGGTACTGACCTTAAACTCGGAACCTTTAGAAACTATTTTACCTGATGCAGTGAGTACTGGGTTGCAAATTAAGGAAAAACAACGCTCAACAATGCACTTCTTTTTACGAACATCTAATATTCTTCGTGCTTTAACCTTGACCGTGCCAACGTTGTTATTCGCCAGACTCCATTTTAATAATCTGCTGCAATATTCTGTTTCCTTATTTCTTGCTGATTCTGTATATCCTGCTCGACGGACCATGAACATGGAAATCAGGACTTTTATAAATTAAAGCCGGTTCCGAGCGTTATTCATGTAATAATAATGACTTTGAAAAAATAATAAAGGAACGTTGACATATAAAGAAATATAAAACACTTAATTCCTGACACTGGCTGCACAACGTGACAGTCAATCTCCTTGGTAATTCCAAACATGGTGAACCTCCTTGGTAATTCCAAACACATAGGTATAAGGTACCTACTTCAAGTTGTGCATATTTTTGAAGCAAATACATGCTAAGTAGGTGCTTAAAGTTTTCAAATTGTAGCAAAAGTGTTACTTGGTATATTTATAACACTCAGCGTCATATCGTGCTCTCTGAATTTTGACCACAATGAGTCAGTGCTCAGGTGATATTCTCCATTCCGCTTACTTAAGGCTAAAAGCCAGCCTTTATCATTGTTCGGTTCGCTGAAGTAGAAGGCATGCGCAGTTGACTGGAAAGCCGCCTCAAAAATGTACTATGTAGGGTTGAAGAACAGTTATAGTAAGTATTTTGTATTTTCTTAACTTATTTGACTATGCACTTACAATCAAATTAGGGTAATCCATGCATTAAGAGCTGTATTATATGTCGTAAACTCTTAAACAATATTCTAATAAACAATCTTAAACAATATACTGTATTACTTGGTAATGAAACTCAACGCATTGGCCCTCGTTTGTAATCAGAAGAATAAAAGCAAAGCATTTATCAAAGTGCACCTTTACCTTAATTTTATTGCACCAATAGCATAACTTACGTTTAATGCCTACTTCCAAAATTTAAATCAAGAAGATTAAAAAAAAAACAGTCAGATGTTACTTTTCCCACGAAAATCTATCTATTGGAGATATAATATGGGATTGGCTTACAGGAGCGCTTCGATAAGACCATGCTATTGAGTGTTTGTGACGTAAGTATTCGGTTAAAAAATAAGTTCATTATTATAGGTGCTTCTAACATTATCACTGGTAATCAGGTACCTACAGAACCTAAAATTACGCAACATTTACATGTAGATTTATCGACAAAACTTATGAACTACGTTTTAAAGAAAATGTTCGCTTCACATGTTTCAAGTCGACGTTTCAGTAGTATAGGTACCTATCTATAAATACTCAATGACTCACACCTCAAATCAATTTTAAAGTCATCATCATCATCAGCCAAAAGACGTCCACTGTTGAACATAGGCCTCCCCATTTAAACGGGGGGGTTTGCCATAATCCCCACGCTTGGCTAGCGGCTTGGGGATCGCAGTGTTGGTGGTGGAGTTACAAAAGACGCTGCTGCCCATCTTCTGAATTGTACCTTAGTCGTCTCTTACGACACCCACGGGAGGAAAGGGGGTGGTCAATTCTAGGCCGGATACCACACGGCAAAATCTTTAAAGTAAGATCTAAAAACTCTTACAAACGTTTCTATTTACGTCCGTGTGTGGAAACTGTACTAATATACACATAAGTCTACAGAAACTCAACAAACATGTGTTACCATCAAATTTCATTAAATGTCACATCCAGACGATTCGTACAATCACAAAAGATTTCACATTCGCAATTCATTTTGCAATATCAACGACGAGGAAGCAGTTTGTCGCTATATCCGTCATGAGCGGAAGTACCGTCAAGTTGTACAATAGGCTGTTGCCGGCATGCCTGTGCCAGCGAAGTAACGACTACAACACTAAGTTCGATAGCGAAAATTTGTTCGAAACTAAATTCGAATTTCGTTTTTGAATATCTGTTAGTTTAAGACTGTTCGATTTTAATTTGAATTCAGAAGTTTTGTTTAGACTGAGAAAGGTTAATTTTTGTTGTTTATGATCTAATTTTGAAAATATTGTACGTTGATTTTGTTTTTGGTAGGATATAAAATACGGTTTTATGTACCTATTATTATTATTTATCTATTTACATACCCACAAGTTCAAAAGAAGTACCTAATACATCCTCAGTATTATTGCGTTTTATTCTGTCTGAAAGAATGTCATTATAACAACTTAGTTTATTTTTGTACATAGGACCTTGAAACGCACATATATGGCCTAGAATTATTGTTTTAGTGATTAATATCTGTATATCCATATTTTTTGTGTATACGACTTGGCATCCCTAACAACAACAACCTAAAAAGTTAACGTAGGTACGCCTATTGTTCAGCCCATAGTATTTTTACGCTAAAATATGGCAGTCACGATTACCTGTCAAAACTTCGCATTGTCGAGACCGACACGGCAAGCCTTAAAAATTTCCGATACGATGAGGCGGAAATTTCACTGAAATAATTGCCTCGCCTGTCGTACTAGCGACAGATAGCTACTGCGCATGTGCAAAACAGACCCGCGCATGTCATCATGTGAAGTGTAAGCTCTCAATTCAGCCAAAAACAAATGCTTTTTGAGTGTTCTTTTTTCAAATATTTAATCTAAAACGTTCTATTTTCGTTATGTAATAAAATCTAGATTATCTGTGCTTCGTGTGGGCGTTTGCTTCGATTTTCGTAAGTAACTACACCCCTAGACGACCTCTTTGCCATGAATAACCTAAAAAATTTTTGGTTACTGTCAATCCGTAATTGATTTCGTTATTCTAATTTAATCCTGTAGAAGCAACAAAAGCTTTTCATAAGTTGTTTTAATGTATGTGTTTTTTTTTGGTAAGATTGTTTATGTACACGTGTGGTTACTATTGTGTACCTCTTGCACGTGTCATCACAGATCAAAATTTATTGAAGGGCACGAAGTTTATCGTGGGGTTCAGCCTCTATTTATAGAAATCGGAGAAATCTATAATAATCACGCTAAGGAACTTTATGATAAAAGGTGTAGCACGTAAATAAATAATTAATATGTCAAAGTAGGAACATCGTGATATTATGAACATGTAATATGTTTAAACTAACCATGAAATGGGCCATCCAAAAAATGGGCCATCCTCTTTACACTTTATGTCCATAGTGTGAAAGGTTGAGGACCATCAAAATAGCAAACCATCAGGAGCAGTGAAGCGTGTCCAATATCGCCGAATGCGCACTGAGCGTAACATTTACGTTGAAATTGTTTACATTAAACGCTACTTAATAAGGTCATGTAAATATTTGGCGTCGTGTCATAGTTAAGTAATTAATTTGTTAAATGATAATTATGTCAAGTCTGGAATGGTTTTCTCTATGGATTTGGTCTACACACGCAATTCGAAGTCCTACGATGTATGGTATTTCTTGTACACATTTTATAACATCAGGTCAAGGATTCTAAGTTCTAATCTAGGCATTTAGATCAATGTAACTTTCTATTTCTTAGTTATTTAAAACACCACTGTCTAGTAGGTTAGGGTCTGTCTACCTATGTAGTTGCGGCAATATACCCCTTATTACATACGACATAGAATGCCTGGTAAATATGTAGGACTGTGACGTCGAACCTTTATTTCACTTATCCGGCAATTAAATAAATGTATAGGTAGGTACTTGATTATAAAAGGCATAGAGCCTAAATTCGCTTAACGCTGTTCAAGGGTCAATAATTTACCGCGAATAATAAGGTTTGTTCTTATAATCTTCCTAAACAAAAAGTTAAGTTAGATTCGTCTTAACTTCTTGAAATAGCAGAAAATAGAACTTTAGTGGCTATTGTAAATATTGTGTCGAGTGATGAAACGGGTTTTAGGCCTCCTACCAGTCGATAGCGATGAGGAGGAATACTTCGATGCTTAAATTTAGATTTTTAGTTTATATGTATATAGATCGGTAAAGTGGAACTCCCGTGGAATGCCAGGCTAGAATAGCACCTCCCCATTTCATCCCGAGGGTGTCGTACGAGGCGACTAAGGGAAAATTCAGAAGATTGGCAGCAGCATCTTTTGTAACTTCACTACTAATACCGCGATCCCCAACCCTCCTGCCAAGCGTGGGGATTATGGCAACCGTTGTTGTCGTACTTAAAAACTAGACATTTAATATTGTAATTGGAAAAGCGTTAAAACATCGCTAATATTTCGTTTCACTCGATCATATAATTCGCAATTCGGAGATGGAACTACTATTTGATGCATTTCTAATGGAAACATTTATGAGGCTATAAAACAGTTTAAGTTATACCTTTGAAATAAAATAAGTACGGTAATAAAAAATTCGACTAACATTCAAAATCCTACTTCGTTATAGAGAAGACCAATGTTTTTATAGGCCCAGCTTTTCAAAGACAAATATAGTAAACCTATGAACAGAGCTGTGCATTCATTACATATGTACCTGTGTATGTATAGATGTACATTGTACATACAAAAGCAAACAACTCTCATAGTTTGAAAAAATCCGAGAGAGATGCAGGAGCCAAAGCTGAAAAAAAAATTGCAGCGGGCGCCACAGAATCATATTAAAAGACTCTTTTATATTTTTGAAGGGTGAGTACATCGCTTTTTGCGATAGGGCTTTGACGGTATATGCCATACATCGCTGATATCAACAGTACCTACCTAGTGTATTGACAACATTCGACCGTGGTGTAGCTTAAAGAGTAAAATATTTTAGGCTTTTAAATACGATAGTACAATAGATATTTTCTTTTTTTTAGAAGCGGCTTTTAGTATACTCACTAGTTAGTCTCAGTACTCAGTAACTATACCCAAAATGTCTGTATAAAAATATTATTATATTAATTATACAAGTACTAACTATACAGTTCGGGTAAAAAAGTTGTTCTTGTCGAAAGACTACCTAAGTGAAATGGAACTTTATTGGCGAGAAGTTCGGTGGGTAAGTTTAGGCAATACACCTCTACCGCCTACCCCAGAGAATACAGGCTTAATTATATATTAATCCGAAAGTTTATTTAAAAGGTTATCCAATTACGCCGTAATGGCGGCACCGAAGAAGTTCTTAGGAAATATTCACTAACTACGTTATTTAGGTGTTATCTGAAACTGGTTCCATTACCTAATTGGTCTGTTTTGTCCAATCATGGCTTAGTCAGACGCCAGGCACATAACATGGTTAGTGAATATTTTGAAAAGAACTCCAGACCTTGCTGACCAATCGAATCCTATTGTGTTTTATGTTATTCCGATAATAAGAATGAAAAAGTGTGGTGTAATCAGAAAATATTAAATAACCATTATACTTTTAGCTATACGACATTATAAAAGTTGGTAAAAAAATACCTTTCTCTTCACTGGAAGTAGAACGGACCTTAATCTAAAAATAAATATTTGTTTTTAATTTTGCTTTTTTTTTACTTGCCTGGATTTAACTTCGATCCATAAAGCTCTTCTTTTTTATTTCTTGGCTACCGTGTTTTTTATCCTCATCTAATATTTTACTGTTTCTCTCAATATTGCAACTCGCTTAAATGGTTCAAACGTTCTTTAATTAAGCCTGTGATATTCAATTTAACAGTTTAAATTGTTTTTAACGGACGACCTTTATTTATTTACTAGCTTATGCCCCGGACTTCGTCCCCGTGGATTTCGATTAAAATTACCTGTACGTAGCAGCAGTAAACAGATTTATGTATTTGAATCTGATTTTGTTAACAATTTAATGGGTTTTTTTTTTAACAATGTAATCCGTCCAGCCGTCGCGGAGAACCTGTATCCCGCGAATTTCCTGCGTTTTTTAAATTTTCCTGCGGAACCCTAATTATTTTTGAAATTCAAAGTAGCCTATATTAGACCCCGGACCATCAGGTATCTACTAGTGAAAATCCCATTAAAATCGGTCCAGTTGTTTCGGAGATTAGCCGGCACAAACCGACAGACAGACCAAAAAATGTTCAATTGCATATTTGTTATGTGTATCGTGTGCATTGTGTAAAAAAAAATCTTTTGATGTTACTAACAGACACTCCAATCTTATTTTTGTGTATTTTTAAACAATCCAATATTCTAGCGAAAATCAGGGAATTATTGTTTTTATTATTCTTGTTAAGTTTATGTTATCTTCTATAGTTGTTAACAGTTTGCTGTTCGGAAATTTCAATTGACTTTAGTACGTCTATCAACAATTATTATTTTCATAAATTTCCGCCAATTTTCAGTAAGTTTCTTTTAAACTTCCCTCCTACGGTCCATGAATTTATCTTACATTTCCAATACAGAGTGAGCAGGCATGGTACTTTCAAAGATTGTTAGTTCCTCTTTGGTATAAAAAGAGACCGTAAGTATATTTACAGAATAAGAGATACGTTCTAAGGGCCTCTATTGAATGGCTCTCTGTTCATTCATGCAACAAATTTGATGTAAAACGTAACACATGTTTATAATTTTGCCATGCTTGACGTTTTGACCGAGCTGCACCGGCCGAGGTCGCAAGACGACTGCAGGCCGATGCATTTATTAATATTAATTTATTACATTCATGCAACGCGAGGGTAGTTTAAAAGTTAGTAAAAACGAGTTTTTCGTCTCATATTCTTAGTTAAAACAAACGTACCAAACAACCACTGGAATTACTTAATTAAGACTTACAAATGCAGCGTGTGTTTCTATTGGGGTACTTTGTGACGTCACGGCAAAGCCTGGGGTTCTTGGCACCCCGCCAATTTGTACCAGTCGGATTAGACGGCCGTAAACTCCATTGAGATTATCTTGTACTTTTCTTTATTGTATTGTGTTCTGAGTTTCGTATTGTAGTTTCAGTTTTTCTTTTTCAACGTTTTATTTATTTCAACGAAATATTTCGCGGCTTTTGTGTGCTTTATTGAAGTGCCAGATGTTTCTAGTTCTGTGTGGGTACTTTTAATGCTACGAAACTATCTGTGGGATGCTGTAACTTGCTTTGGTCAGTCTTTGGATGGGTGCTGGTTCTTTACACAACTTCAACCTTCGTGCCTCAGTGAGTAGGTCCGTCAATCTTTTTGTCCTGTATCTGAATTCTGGCTGTATTGGTTTGCCGTCCCATTGAGTAATGTATTCAAGAGAATAAAAACTGCACCTGTGTTTGAGCACACAAGTGCACAAACCGTTTTCACATATCTATACCCCTCCGTGCTTCGGAAGGCATGTTAAGCCGTTGGTCTTGCACCTGATCACTCCCCGGTTGTGTCGGTCTCCCGTTCCATCAGACTATGAGGAGGGAGGAAATAGGAAGTGCACCAGTGTTTGCATGCATACTTGTGCACTATTATCTTCTGAGTAGTTGGATAGTCACCGCTCAGAGATAGGCCACCGTGACCAAAATTCAGTCAGGTGGATATTATTACTTACCAGCTAACACAAGATACAGATGACTGATGGTTTCCTGAAAAACTATTTGATGTAGCTACTTTTGCTATTGACCTGAACTAAGTACCTATCTTATATATTTCCCGTGAACCATTATTGATCCTACAAAATGTAATTGTGTTTTCTTAAGGCCCGATTAACCAACGAAGCGTTATATCCAGTAGACATGCCTTATTGTATTGGAATTATCTCTGAGCCTGTCGATAATTCGGCTAAATAAATTGGTTGTTACTGTAAACTATTTCACTTACCTACTCTTATATACATATTTCATGCATTATCGTACTATAACATTAAGCAGGTATTTGTGAAGACAAAAGTGTATGGTACTGCTACGCTACTTATTTTGCCTATTAACTAATCGATTGCCAGGCACTGACCCAAACTCCGTTCTGCTACTGAAATAAAGAAAATCACCATAATGCTTTGTCCAACCCGGAAATCGAAATCAGGTCCTCACGCACAGCACAAGCGTTTGCGATCACAAGGTTTCAGACACCAACGAGGCAGTCCGATCATAATAATATGAAATATCCATAATTTAGAAAAGTCTGGAAATCTGATAAATTATGGTAAGTTAGTCATATATGTATATTCCATAAATATTGCAACGGAATCTCATGGGGATTCTTTAATAGTGACGTCAGTATCGACACTAAAAGTATCGTTATATAAGACAGACGTTCCCATTTTCTGGAAGCCGTTGTACAAGATAGCACGTTAATAATTTACCTTTTGGCTGTCCACTCTCTCGGAAATATCGAGTTACGGTCGGAATGAGGAATTTAATTTAAATTGAACATCTCAAATACCTCTTTGATGAAGATAATTTGGTAAATAACTGTATGTAGATGATTATATCGTTATCCATTAAATCGGGTTAATAAATATTAGGTCTGGAAAACCAAAAATTGTTTTATTATAGTCCGTTTTAAGGCAGTTAATAAGGCTTGCGAATTTAAAAGTAGATAGATAATAATGTTACAAATCAAATTAAGTTGAACACAAATTCAACGCAAAAATGCTAATATTCCAAATTAATATAAAAGTGAAAACCCTTCAAGAAATTAGGTACCTACTCATAATTTCTGGTCACATTTTACCAACATTCTACATAATCTATTGATTAAATCGCCATCATCGTCATCATGTACATACTTTCGCCATTGAATCTTCATGGTCTACCATACTCCGGTCATTAATTCAGTTATTTTTAATAAAATTTCTTGAATAAAACGGGAATACTTACTTCGCCAGCAATACAATTTGTAGGTACAGTTGTATCATTTAGCTAACAGTTAACATTTTCTCTGTTTACTTGTTTTAGCAAAATAAAGTTACACCGAGTCGCTTCTATTGTGGTGAAGTAACACGGTACTAAATATTCTGTATCCTACACCAATGTTAGTCTTGTTACAATGTAACTATAGAAAATTGTTTTACTTTATGTTTATTTTTGTATCTACGTCTTACGTGTGTAGTTTTTATATTTTTTGAAGTAACGTAAATAGTAGTCGGCAGCATATTAACCCGGGATGGCTTCATTTGTCCTTCATAGCTCCAGTCTCTCATTGATTACATAAAAATTAGTGGTATTAAAAGAAGAAATAGTCGGAGATATATATCCAATTGTAAAATAACTTTAAGTCAACAAACTATAAGGGAAATACTGTAATTACAAAGCGAAATCCCAGTGCTCATCGTGACAAAGATGTTAAACCAAACTTTTATTTTGTTACAGGTTTCGACACTAATAAAATTGAGAACGTCGAAGCCATAAACTTGACGTTTTAAAGCCAAAAATAAATTAGTATCCGCGCTTTACAACGGAGGGACACGGAACGATGAACGAAACCGCTGTAAATTATACTGAACTATATATAACGGGGAAATCCAACCACTCGACGCCAGACAGTCTGCCTCCCATCCACAGCGGCTATGAGAACATCATTGACAACAAATGGATCCAGTCCATCTTCTGCGTCATCTACACCATTATCTTCGTTCTGGGGTTGCTTGGCAACATCCTGGTGTGCTTCGTAGTCATCAGGAACAAAGCTATGCAGACGGTCACTAACCTTTTCATCAGCAACTTGGCTCTCTCCGATATTTTTCTTTGCATTTTTGCAGTTCCCTTCACGCCGCTCTACACGTTCCGCGGAGCCTGGAGCTGGGGCTCCCTCCTATGCCACATTATGCCTTTCGCACAGGGATGTAGTGTATACATATCCACGTTGACGCTTATGTCTATAGCTATCGATAGGTTCTTCGTCATTATTTACCCATTTAGACCACGAATGAAGATTGAAACATGTTTAATTGTCATCGTCATGATTTGGACTTTCTCTGTAACCGTGACGATGCCTTACGCTATATTTATGACGTACTACGACCTAGATATAGGCAGGTTTTGTGAAGAGACTTGGCCGTCAGAACGGTTGCGGCGAGTGTTCGGCTCGGTGACGTCTGTGTTGCAGTTTGTATTGCCTTTTATAGTGATTGCTTTCTGTTACACGTGCGTCAGTTTTAAATTGAATGACAGAGCCAAAGCGAAGGCCGCTAGCAAAAATTCTCGCAAAGAGGAGCTTGACAAAAACAGAAAACGACGAACGAACCAGATGCTGATTGCTATGGTCACTATATTTGGATTGTCGTGGCTGCCTCTCAATATAATAAACCTGTGCAATGACTACTATATGTATGCTATTCACTTAAAGTATTATTATTTAGTGTTCTTCATGGGGCATGTGATAGCTATGTCCTCGACTTGCTACAATCCTTTTATTTATGCGTGGATGAATGAGAATTTTCGCAAAGAGTTTAAGCAACTGATTCCATGTATTGATTCTTCAGCCAACCTGCGAGGTAATATTCCATTAGATCAGATGGGAGTTGGTCCGTCTGAGAAGACATTCAATGGCAATACGACGACTGATAGTTACTTGGGCTCTAGTTCCCAGAGGGCGGCCTCGTTCAGACATAAAAGGAAGCCGAGTGCGGCTGCGGACGTGGAAAAAAGCGGAGTGGAATTAAATGAGGATTTATTAACTGTTGACGTGAAACATTGTCATATTTCCACGAGTTATAACCTTCGGAGGGAATCGGTGAAACTGAGGCTGATCAACGAGGAGTCGTTCGACGGGACGCCGACCCAAAGTCAATTCTAACAGTTGATGTCACGGGTAAGCATTTATCTTAATTTTAAAACGGTTACGTCAGCAAAAAAACTTACCCCAGACCTTTTATACGAACCTTGTGTTTTTATTGTGCTGTCCAATTAGGGTAATGCTGCAGAACCCAGAACGCTATGTTTACGTCTCTAGTAAATAAGAAGAAGGTTAAATGTCAAAATGTTTTGACTTTATGCAAATCGTGCACGTCCGTTATTTTCTCTCTTTATATTATTATCGCAAACATTTTTCCCTTTTTGACGTAATGCCATTTTCTTGTTAGCCTGTTGAACTGGAAAATATGAAGTTTATTATTTATCACATCACACTAATATTTTATAGGCGAAATTTGTGAGTGTGTTTGTATGTTTGTTACCTCTTCACGCTCAAACGGCTGGACCGATTTTGCTAAAATTTGGTATGGAAATAGCTGACTCCCTGGATTGACATATACTTGCTACTTTTTATCATAGTAACGTGTTATAATCGGTTTTATAATAAATGAGTTCGTTGTCAAACACTATACTACAGTCAGTAATTTAGAAAGCCTAATAATTGGCGACGACGGCCTAATTGGCTCAGCGGCTAATTGCGGCGATATGGACTGTTGCGCTAGGGCTTGCGGGTTCCATTCCCGCACGGGACATTAACTTGCGTGATTCGCAGATGATAGTCCTGAGTCTCAGTATTTGTGTTTGTGAAATTATAAATTATATAAGAATCAAGTATTTATTTGCCCTTTAATTTTAATCTTATGGTTAAAATTTAAAGATAAGCTTTTTTTGTTGCTGATGATACTACTATTACCTATATTATATTTTCCCCTTTCTGAGCTGACTAGTCAATTACTAGTTATTATTATTTCATACATTATCAAAACATCGTGCGGTGCTTTACATTATATAATTATCTACTTGTCTCATACTATGTAAAAACCTTGTTCTATTTTGTATAGAATACAGGACATGGCTAAAAAGTAGGTACATTCCATGTACACATACCTACATAGTTAATATTATTGTAAAATAATAATAGAAAAATGAATAAATACGTTTTAATCCGTAGAGGAAAATAATATTGTAACCTCTCTGGACTTGTCAGGTTTTATGTCAAGATAAAGTCAACATACCGTTTGACAATTTCCGTCTTATGTGACCTTAACCATAGAGAATGTGAAATATAATAATGAATGTTCCGTACCATGCATACTCTGGCTGGAGGCTCACAAAGGCTTGCCTTTGTCTGGTTGCGCCAAATAAAAATGTTTTTACCTATCAATATGTCTAATATTAATTAATAAATATTTTGTTCTCAGGTTCGCCAATGGAAGCGTTCCCAACTTCTTATTTTATTTAAAAATGTGTTTACCTATCAAAATGTCTAATATTAATAAATAAATATTTTGTTCTCAGGTTCGCCAATGGAAGCGTTCCCAACTATAAACTATGAAGAGTATAAATTAGAAGTAAGAGTACCCGATATTTTTGGAGTGAATTTATTTTTTACTGAAATATCTTTAACTATTGCACAATCGACTACTGAATTACGCTTATCGATTTACTAACCTTTAGATAATTAAATAAAATAATATTTTTACTTTATATCAATTACCTAGTATCGACCACGATTATCTATAAATAATGAAACCAAGGAGTTTCGTTAGGTTTCGTAAATAAACCCATTGCCTTTATACTGCCCAATGTCCTAAGATTCTGCTTAGAATAAGTTGTAATATAGAAATCTAGACCCGTAGCCTTATTGTATTAAGTTTAGAGCAAGGGCCCCAGTCCTCTAGGGTTTAGATATAAAGAGTTTTTATTCATTATTCCTTAAGGCACGTTTGTAACTGGCAGGAATTCTTGTCTATACTTTGTTTCAATTTGATTTGCACTAAAAGTAAATAATCTTATGGTGTTCTATTTACAAAATCATGTAATCAAATAAATAAACCGCAGACAGACACACATAGCGGTCAAACTTATAACACGCCTCTTTTTCCGTCGGGGGTTAAAAAAAGAATACTTAATTTTATTTTATAATAGTAATATCCCTAAGTAATAAGTTTAAAAAAGATTACGAAATGAAAAGAAAATAAAGATTATGAAAGAAGACTTAAGAATTGGTCAAAAATTTAATTAAATATATATTATTTTAACAAATTAGCAAGAACTCGACGAGATTGTTTACATTTTTGGCGGATTTAATTGAAATAGACTAGGTATAAATGTACTGTATTTATAATCCTAGTTAACTTACACAAAGTTTGTTATGTAAATTAATCCCTGAGTGTTGGATCTTATGAATTTTCTTAGTGTCTATCGGCGTGTATATTAATGTATCGATTTGGTACCGAACTAGGTCGTCATTGCTGGTATATTACGATTAATTTGGCTAGGACCATTAGAGACGGCTAGGTTACTAGGTAGCCTGTTAAATAACCCAGCACTACATTGAATGTAGATTGTAATGAAAAAATCACAAGTCTATTAAAAAAATTAAATGTAATTTTATTTAAGTTTCGCTACTTAATATTTTGTTTACATCTTTTATATTTAGTTTAAATTTTATATACACCTAATATATCAATTGCTAACTAAATGTTTTTTAAACTGAAAAGATGTTTATATTTTTTTCCAAGAATATAAATAAATAAATAATAACGTCAATGATAAAAACAGGGATTTGTATTGTATGCACAAGATTGATCGAACTTCAATGCATTTTCTTAAAAATGAAATGTAAATATTCCAAATATTTTGGATTTATCTGCAGGAGCCTTAAAATTTTACCTTTGCTGTAATTTTTAATGAAATACGACGTACATACATAATATATAAATTAGATGAATGGGCTGTGTGTAAAGATTGTACTATAATAACTTTGTGAGTTTTATCCATATTATTTACCATAATATGTATATGCCCATTTATTCACCTGAATAAAACCGGCATATTATTATATAATGTTAAATAATAATATTGTACAAGTAAAGAATATTAACTTAAATATTTGACTATAATAATTTTCCGTATTATTAACTATTTACCGGTTTTACTCACGTGTATTTTCTTCGGGAATGCCTATCTAGTTTTTGACTTAACCGGAGCCCTTACCTCATACCATGAACTCCTAAGCAGGTAATTTTCCGTTGTGGAAGCGAGACACCGCTACATGCAGTGTATTCTGGCGTCTCGCTTCTACAACGGAAAAAGTCCTGCTCTAAGAGTTAATGGTAAGGGCCCTGATTAGAGTAAAACCGGTAAATGGTAAATACCATTGTTTGTGAAAGGAAAACTGTTTTTAATATTCACAATAAAGGTATATTTTTTTAGTAGCTAGCTCAACAATGTACTTATGGGAGTAGGAGTAAACAGTTTAAATCTGCACAGTTATAATTATTTTAAATAATTAACGTAAGTAATTGTTTGACGTTAAGCATTTGAATTTAATGTAAGCAATGGACATAGTTAGCGACAAATTAGGTCAATGTTGCCAGTGGCGGTGGTATAATGTTGCCATGGTATGAGAGAGCGTCCAAGAATGACGATACTTAAGAACGTACGTCTCCCTGTACGGTCAACCTCGCTACCACCCTAGTTGACTGACCAATCTCTACACCGCGGCATGACCTATTCCATGTGGCTATTGGCTCATGCTGATACGAAGAAGAAGGTATGAAGATGCTATGTATATAAAAAGGGGAAGACAGATTCTTTTACTAACATCCGACTGCAGTTCGTAGCTTAAGAAAGATTTATTGCACTACCTATAGCAGTAATTAGGTTAATATTTCAACAAATTAATAGAGTGCGGCACTGAAAGAGGTATTTATACTTAAAGTATATTTATTAAGGTATTCATTATATTTTCAAGGATTATATATATATGTAGGTAGGTAGGTGTGGTTGGCGATGAATGTGACTCACTTGATAGTTGAGACAACTCTTCGGGAAATAAAAGTGTGATGGAATGTCAAGTTTTAGAATATATTATAGATACAATCAGGTTTTTAATATAAACCTGATATATACAATTTATATAACTGTGTTCTATACTCATAACAAAATTATGAATCCTTAATTTGTCGATAGCTATCCGTTCAATCTTAGAGAATTTAGTGTCAAATATTAATGTGGGTCAATGTTAAGCAATATGTCTCGTCTAGTCTATAAGCTAACTGTTAGAATTTTCAATATATTTTATGTTCCGCAGAGCACAAGTTTTAATTAATAACTAGAGATTTAATGATATAAACGAGCACTTTGTTACCATACATTGTGCACAAAGTGTAATAAAATTTAAATAAAATTAAATAAAACTGACCCGCGTTTATGAAAACTTAAAATTATTTACTTTTGTAACTTATAGTAGATACGTTGCACAGTAAATTTGAGAATCCATAACCTGTTAAAAAATTTTTTTTTCCAAAGAATGTTAATTTGAAAATGTGAAAAAATCCTGTAATTTTTAATTTAATCAAACCTTATGAAGGTTTCATTTGGAAAAACTGTAATATCAAGCGTAATTAATATTTGTCTTATTTTTTTACAGTTGTTGCAAATGCAACATAATTATTAAAAAACCATTGAATAAATAAATATTTATTTAATGTTTTTTTTAATAATTATTTTGTGGAATTAGTTGTGGAAGCAAGACCTACGTGCAGTGTATTGCGGCGTCTCGCTTCCTCAACGTAAACTGTCCTGTTTTAAGAGTTCATGGTAAGGGGGCTGTACATTTACAGCGCGTCGTAGTTTTTTTTATGCTGTCGCTGTAAAGTGTATCTACAGACTACGAACTTAAGTCCATATTGGAATGCTTATGTTTCCGCTGTACGGTGAGCTACGACCTTTATAGTTAAATCTGCTAGAACCCTAAAGTTCCTAACTTAACATATTGCAATCTTCATAACATTATAAAATAATATCAATATGAGAGAGAATTAAAGTTGTAAGCTTTGTCAATATTTTTCAGTATAATACATTCTTGAAAGCACAAATTTTAAAAGAAATTTGTTATAAATGTTATAGGCTTAGAATCTCAATAATATTCAGTTCTACGTGAATAAATAATTACTGACATAATATATTTATAATCGAAGTCTTTACATACCTACTATGATTAAATGCAATTATGATCTATGTAACTATTTATTTTTATTCTCTGAAGTTTGTCCTCTTGGTTAAACTGCGCACCAATGACAGACTAAAACGATTACTGCGACGATCTCAGCAGAAACTTCAGAGGGTAAAGATAAATTGATTGTACCGAATCTCGATTTTAATTTACCAGTATAATTGTATTTTTGTAAATGATACTCTGTAATAAGTTACCTAAGGCTCGGTATTTGTTTATTTTTTATGAAATAAAAATCCTTTCCATTATTTTTGCTTTGTGATTTTATCATGAACCTTACTGAACCCTCAGATATTTATTTACAAAGTTTTATGTTTATCAAGATTTCTTCTAGCTATAAAATACGTATAAAAATATCTATCAATGTTGATCGAATACTTAAGTTCGAGTAAATGGTTGTTTAAATATTAGGTACCTACCACAGTTACGGACAAATAAAATAATAAAATACTTCATGGCCAATCAGAAAAATAATATATTGTCCTCCTGACCGAATTTCGGTCACAGCGGCCTGTCTCATCTAAGACTAGCTAACTACGCAGGAGATATAAGTTTACGCGCAAACTCAGGTGCACCCCTCACTCTCATAGTCCGATGGGATGGTAGACCGACACGACTGGAGGGAAATTAGGCGCAGGATCAGCGGCTTAACTTGCCTTCCGAATCACGGAGGGGTCTCGACATGTGAGAACGGTCACCCATCACAAGACCGACCGCGGCGAGCACGGCTTAACCACGCAGATCGACTGATCTGCGCGGTAGACTCGTACCGTATAATCGTTTTAATAATAAATAAGGAAAATAAAGGGAACCGTATCATGTTTGCAAGAAAATGTCGCACTCGGTTACCTGTCTGTGTTTGTAGGCAACTCCCAAAGGAAAGATAAGATAAGTACGAGTTGTCGAGTCTGTAATATTCCATTGTAACCCGAAAGACTCCCGTAGGAAGTTTCAATTGTATCTCATCCAATATATTCTGGAACAAAAGAAAATAAACAAAAACATTTGCTGTTATATCCAGATGTTTATGAGTTCCTGGTACATTTAAATTTATAAATAAATCTGTTTATTTTTCTACATGATAAAATTTTTGAACATATATTTTATAAAAATATTTGTAAAGTTCGGCAAACATGACATGGAACAAACACATAATATATTTGAGTTTAGTGCAGAATTCGTAAAATGAAAATATATTTTTTTGGACCTGGCATTTGGTATTTAATTTATTGTTTATGTTTTGCCTACGTTATTTTATGTACATTGAATAATTATTTATATTTTGTATTATTCTGATTGGTGGATGTGGGGGCATTGTATTATCATCTATGTTGCACCTCTGTTTTATTTAGGACCGATTCCCGGAATTCGATGCGCCAGAAAATATATTCGACGGATAAGATTGTCATTAAGACAGTATGTATGGCAAATGTGATGGAATATATACCTCATTAAACTCGTGATATATGCGACTACTAAGCCTTAAGCTATGGGTTCAATCCTGCGTTAAGCCATGGGTTCAATTCATTCGGAAAGCCAGGTATTGCTGTTTTTCTAAGACAAAACTTATAGTACCAGCTGTAAGCTTGCCTTGCTTACACGTATACATTAGGTATAATATATAAATGTTTACCTTCTATCTAATAGATATTACAAAAATACCCTATCATCTTTCACCTCGCAATAACAATAAGATTATAGTTTAATATTACGAAAGTCATAATCAACGTTGAATCTCCTAAAATTATAATTTTGTTCGTAGGAATATTAGTAACTGCTCAAGTAATATAAAGCAAAATATTAATCTTTAGTAATTAACCCCGAACTTAATTATTTGCCGTAATTGTTGGCATTATTATTTACGTATTACGTTATATTAACGTTCAATATAATATGAACAGGTTCTGTAAGTAGGCAGTAGCTGTAGGCAAAGTTAGTCACACACACACACACACACACAAACAGCTTTACAGACATTTCCACAAATACTGAAAAGTTTCACTAAAGTACGTTTTTTTTTCCGGAATAAAAAGTTTGTTATCTTTTCTTAGCTTTCATTGTGATCGTGATTACGTCATAATGAAGAAACAATCGGACAGATAAGGACATTTCCTCATTTAATAGTAACGGTGTTTATTTAGATATTTTGCTTTTAGAGGTAAATTGGAGCGTTACGAACTTCTTTGATCTTTGTCATACGGTAGCAGTTTCTCCTGTATGGGTCTACCTTCTTGTCTGTATAGTTGATACTAGCGTGATATTATGTATGAAGGTCAGTTGCATATATAACTACTAACTGCGCCTCGCGGTGATGCCTGCTACATTTTTTCGAGATAAAAAGTAGCCTTTATGTTAATCCTGTGTGTCAGCTACCTCTATACCAAAATTAAGCAAAATCGGTCCAGCCATTTGTGCGTGAAGCGGTAACAAACATACAAACACACTCACCAACTTTCGCCTTTATAATATTAGTGTGAATATTTGTATTCTGTTTGAGAAATAAATGTCTTAAACCATAATAGTGTGATGCAAATGTGGACTCTACTATACAGCATTGTAAGTTTTTTTACACGCTTTTTTGTAACGCAGTGGATGTAAATACATAATGGACGAGTAAGAGTTTCATGAAGCGCTAGAGCCGTGTTGCGAAACCGAGGAAACAATGAGGCGAGAGGCACTGAGGAGCCAGTCAATCTACTAGGCCCGTACTGAGTTCTTAAAGCAAGACATTTATTGATCTTCTTCTTTTTCGTATCACCATGAGCCAATAGGTCATGCCGTGGTGTAGAGATTGATCAGTTAACAAGGATGGTAGCGAGGTTGACCATCCTGGGTGCGCCCGACGTAATTAGGTATCGTTACTCATGGAGGTCTTTTAATTTAGATTTTTTGATTTGGAAGCGAGACGCTGCGCGCCGCGACGTGGACAGTAGGCGGCGTCTCGCTTTTACGAAGAAAAACGTCCTGCTTTAAGAGCTCATAGTAAGGGTAAGGGCCCTGCACTATTGTGAATCGTTAACTTAGGTATGTTTCATTGTATTGCTTTTAATCTTACGAAGCTAACTGTTTTACTAAAGTACCTTGAAGTATAAATTGACTTCGTTGCGGGTTCCAAGACTGTCGAGTTATTTCTCTGGGACGCCTCGAGCTTCATTGCCTCAATGGTTCTTAATATTATCATTGTAGATCCTTGCTTACAGGAGTTACAATGATGGGCACGAGTGGTGGGCTTGTCCCGAACCTAATTAGATACTTACTCCTTACGTATTGACTCCTAATAAAGGAAGAAACTTCTGTCCACAAAACCTGATTGTGTGTATCTTCATCCACATTTCACTAATCATAAGTTCAGTGAGACAAGTGACAATACTATTACCATGTATCGGACTACATCCGAAATTGTGTTGCGGGAACAAAGGGTTCAGAATCTACAAGCGTGGCTCAACAGAATACTTTCAGAAGGGGAGGATATATGTAGTGCAATACGTAATTTAAATGAAAAAGAGTAAAAAGGTTCTGTGTCTCATCAAATATGCATATCCTCGTAACACCAGACCCATGTTTACCCAACACAAATCCCACGATACCCAATCGTGTTCAAGAAATCTAAATAAAAGAAAACAATGCAATTTGAATAGATGTGGAATTGTGATGTGTGTATTAGTACTAGTAGTAGTTATTAGTAACTAACTAATACTTAATTTTTAATATTGCATAACTTAAGCCGTCTTAATTTAAAAACATTTACGTCACAAAACAATAGACAATTGAGAAATTCAGTAGCTGACACTACAAACCAATTGATGTACATTTTATGAGCTGTCAAAACGCTATTCGTCCATAGATTTTGTAAGGCAATATGAACCTGTGATGTCACTATTTGCAAACCTAATTTCAAAGGAAATGAAAATCGAATTTTACAGTTAATTAAAAACGTAAAGAGTGTGTAGGGCTAAAGTAAATCATTTTTGAGAGAAGTAGTGGAATTATTGGTTAATAATGTCAACCACGCAATTCTCGCTCGAGCTTCAAGACGTTGAGCCAGCTATTCATCAAACAACATGAGAAAGCCTCCAAATCCAAGGGTCATCACTCAGCAGCACTGTTCCCTGTATTCAGTGCATCATCTCACATTTATCATGTTCGCACGTGTCGCGTACGGGACGAACATTTTTCATGCGGACATATCAGTTTCGTACATTTTCAACAGTTATTCCTTAACGTTTCCTCACATTTTTGTTAATGGTATAAGGAATTTTTTGGTATAAAATGTGTAAGAACTTACAACGTATTACGACCTAGCTGATTATAGTGTCAACGAAATGAACTGATGGTAATTAAAATAATAATTATTAAATAACATTTGTCAACATTTTTGCCAGTGATACAAACAACAATCACATACATTAAATAACGTTTGGTGTAATTTTAGCATGTTGCCCATGCTAAGCTTGAATCTAAATTGATAAAGGAAGAATTGGAAAAATGATGGACACGAGCGTGACCAGAACCGCGACCGTGTCGCAGTTCTAACCGACGGAGCTATGTATATTGTCAATGCTCGTAACCATCGAATTTTATTTTATTTAAAATGTTACAATCATGACTACAAGTAGAATACAGTTACATTTTGATGTCATTTTTTGTCATAACTCGTCATGTCGGTCTATATAAGAAAAATAATGATAAAAAAAGAAAGTTATATAAAACTATAAAAGCCATAGATACTTTTATAATTTTCCAGATTAACCAAGTAGAGGTTGAGGTTCCTTCCAACCTATTACCTTACCTGAATGTGTTTGTTTTGGCCCCCACTCATAAATATATAATCTGTCTAGCTTTTGTTCTCAGTTCTCAGAGTATCCTAAATATTTAATAAGGTTTTCGATACGTCTTGAAGACATGTCTACACTAAAGGAAACACGAATGATGCAGAAAACACATCAGTCCAACAATTGTAGGCTTTATTTTGTTCTTATTTAGAAAATAGCAATTCTCTCTGAAGATTGCGTCCTATTCTCTTGACCCAACCAAAAAGGTTTTCTCAGACAAATACATTCGGGCCAGTTGATGTTCACTTGTTATTGTTCTGTTTCACAATAGTTTGTAAGCTTAGGCAATCATTTATTACAAATTAGGTACATTTACTCGTCTTTTATACGTAACAGTGAGAAGACGTGCAATCGAATTGAGTATAACCTTAAAATAAGAACAATTATTTTTATTTTCGGTGAAGTAAAACTTTACACCCTATTTTCTTTTCAAATCATACTGTATATAAGACCGAATGATGTCAACAAAGTTTGTGTCTGCAACAAATCCTAGTTTCAGCGCGCGACTGTTGTTAATTTTAGTTGGTAATGAAGCAATTATTTGGGCTATACGTTCATCGTACTGATGACGTACGAGGGAGGCAACTTTATCGCCTGCCTCTGACCGCAGAGCCTTCAACATATCACCCACAGAAACGCACAATCCTGGCAAGTTGACAGAGCGCCATTTGCCAAAATGACTTGTGGGTATCGTGGCTGCGTGTATAATATTCTGCACCACTGTTGCTGGGCTCGTCAGCCACAACTCCTGGTCTTCTTTTACAGGACATATCGCTTCCTCCCCATTCAAGGGCTCCCGCACTATCCCACTTACAAATGACGTCACAGCCGTATTCGGGGCACCTGCGCGGACACTGACGGTTGGTAACCTGAGACTGCACCCGTCCACGAACCCACGACGCGAGTAATCGTTAACTAGCAGCTCACACATGGCTTTCGCTGTTCCGTACGAAGTCTGCGGCATGACACAGGTTAAGTCTTCGATGACTGGAGGAAGGTCCCCTCCAAATACTGCCACAGAGCTGACAAAGACGAACTTAGCGTTGGGTGCCTTATGTCGTACTGCTTCGAGCAGCGAGCGCGTCGCGTCAAGGTTCGCCTTCATACCAAAGTCAAATTCTGCCTCAGATTGTCCGCTGACGACGGCAGCGAGGTGGAACACGACATCACAGTCTTGATCAATTAATTTTCCTGCAGAGAAGGGATCCGTGAGGTTGAGCGCCAGAACACGGACACGAGGGTCGCGTCTCGCCGGAGGAGTTTGCACATCAGTAAGGATCAGCTCCGTCACTTTGATTTGATCTCCCTTCAGCAGAGCGTCTGCCACTCGGGACCCAAGGAAGCCCGCAGCTCCCGTGACCACGACCTTCATGATTCGCGCTTGGGTACTCACTAAAATATAAGATCGATTTTGTTATCGATATTATGTAAAGTGTTTTGATATGGAATTATTGTGGAGCATGAACTTTGGCATTCGTGATAACTGAGTGATTACTGAGATATTTTTGTGTATTATGTAAGTCATTATATTTACTGATACAAACATAAAATCACGCCGGTAAGTAGACTTCTCAAGAGATTGGTAGATTTATTGTCTTTCTTCAGAAATCTACCCACTTACAATTCGCAGCTCAGCAAAATTGTATTGTAATTTTGTCTTTTGTTTCCAAGGCTTGTAATGTTATGAGATGTAATCGTTGTAAAACCTGAGCACTCTTATTTATATACGAGGATCATACCGGTATTAAATAAACCCCGTATTAAGTCTATTGACATCTCTATTCTTTGATATGCAAACGACAGTGAGAGGTATAATTTAATCCTTGGTTTAAAATTGTAATTCCTTATGCATAAGAGGGAGGTGATTATCATTCCCTTAACATTTTAAACACCACTGCGGTCACCGTGTGACCACAAACAATAGTTTTTTAATTGTGTCTGCAGCGTGGCAATGTGTTAAGTTACAAGCATATCTAACGCTCTAGTAAGACCTATCTTTATTACAAACAACATCTCTCGCTCGTTGCTACTTGACTCAGAAACGTTATCACCATTAATGTTCCGAAGTAAACAATTACATTAATGGGTACTTGCACTACTACAGCATACAAAGTCTAGTCTATTCAGTAACTGTCAATGACTAGCGAGGCTGTACAATAAAAGTTTTTGCTTCACCCGTCGCTATTGAACTCTCGTATACAACGATTTGTGCTACTTTTTGTAAGTCCTCAACTATAAGTCCATCAGACAGAATTACTTTCGTATTTATGTTCAAATGTGTTATAGCCGTTGTGTAATGTGTTAGCCGTGTGGTATCCGGCCTATAATTGACCACCCCCTTTCCTCCCGTGGGTGTCGTAAGAGGTGACTAAGGGAAAATCCAGAAGATGGGCAGCAGTGTCTTCTGTTATTTGACGATGATGATGTGTTATCGAAGAATGTGATTAAAATGACAAGGAGCATATGTATTTCGAAGTTCTAAAGGTCATGAAAAGTCACCGCATGACACAGCCTGTGTCCCACCGATTGATACAGGTCTCAAGGCCGGGTTTGTGTGCATTTTATCACACTAATATTATAAAGGCGAAAGTTTGTGAGTGTGTTTGTATGTTTGTTACCTCTTCACGCTCAAACGGCTGGACCGATTTGGATAAAATTTGGTATAGAAGTAGCTGACACCCTGGATTAGCACATAGGCTTTTTAAGCCGAAAAATGTAGCGGCTAACACCGCGGGGCGCAGCTAGTAACCTATATACTTAAAATGCTCTTACGATACGAGAGATAAAAAGTTTACCTACATAACTGACATCATCCGAACATTATTTTGAGAAAAAACTCTACATCAATCTTAACAGTACACCAATTTTCCTTAACATCTGACATTCGAAACCAAACAAATCTTACATACCGCGTCATGCAAACGCAACTTAATATTTTGCTCGGTTGTCATTTTACAAACCTGAGCCACTCAGCCCCGTTTCACCCTCATCAATCATACAATAGGGATGCAGTGAGTCAGCGCTACCATGTTTATGTTCGTTCGACACTCGTTCATATTGTGACCTGGAAAGGGTAGGACGGGGTAAAATGTTGTAGGCTTGGAGATGATAATTCTGAGTGCAGCATTGTGAAAGATTTGAATATTCGAGCTGGAATCAGTGATAATACAATTTTAAAAGTAAACATAGACTTCTTTGTATCGGTATGAGGAAATTGTCCCTTGTAAGCAGGTTATACTGTAAATAAGACATTAAAAAAAAAAACGTCGCCCCCACACTAGGAATTTCTCCTGTATCGTCGGTGCGTTTCACAAACATGAAATATCACATACACAAACACCCAGACTCAGGACAAACATCCGCGCATCGCACAAATTTTTGTCTCGTGCAGGAATCGGACCCGCAACTCTTAGTGCAGCAGTTCAATCGCTTAGCTACTCCGCCAATCAGGTCATCGTTAGGATTTAAGATAAGTAAAAACAACGCGAACCTAAAATACATGTTGACTATACCTACAACTTACAACTTGTTTTACCATAAAAAGTAATCTCTTAAAAGGGAGACGGGATGTAAAATGATTCCCCTTGAGTTACTCACCCCTATAACTTGATGGTGTACAGTTACCGTAACCACACTGAGTTACGGCAAACGTTTACCGCTGGTTATTCAGGATTTTTTGCGAGCAATTTTACATCGTATACGTATTTCTTGCATTGATGTGCCTTAATATGTTTTTATAAGAGTGACATAGAGAGGGAACTACTTTTCTGTCAGACCTTGGTTAAAAAGAGTGAGAGTATCATCATCAGCAGCCGAAAGACGTCCACTGTTGAACAAAAGCCTCCCCCTTTTAGATGAGAGGGGGGTTGTTGTTGTGATAGTATATCGACACAGATTTACAGGTTCAAAACCTAGTAACTAAGTGCTAATGTAACTTTTGCACACAGTTATGAACTTGGCTTGGGTTGTGCAGTAAATATACCTTTTCTATCTTATTTTTAATCTAAAATTAATAAATAATTTACAATTATACATTATAAAATTCATTACATACAAATTTCAGCGTGTTATTAATTTTTAAAGAATGTCAATAGTATCATCTATGGGGACAAACATAACAAATGACATCACGCCTGTATTTCCCGAAGGGGTAGGCAGAGGTGTACCTATAGTACACCTACATTTCGCCAGTTTCGCAATTTATCAACCAGGCACAAATACAGACTCTGTGCTGCTACTTCTTATCGTATGGTTGATGAACAACCTAGTGCCAGAGTTTAAACCGCCAGTAGGCCTCTGACTTGGCTTTACACACCGTTGAATAATCTCCCACGTGCGCCAGTTTCTTCACGATGTTTTCCTTTACCGTTTTTAGCAACTGATTACTAAATTATAGTACGCACATGAATTCGAAAATACATTGGTGCGTGCCGGGGTTTGAACATGCGACGTTTGACTTGGCAGTCCAACAGTCATAACACGCGGCTTTCAGTATATTTTGAGCTGCTACTTAGAATGAACTAATAGAAAAACCAAAAACACTTGCCCGACTCGGAATTCAAACCCGGGACCTCGTGCTCGGCAATTGCGCTTAGCGACCACTAGGTCTACGAGGCAGACAAGTCGAGGGGACAAACGATGAGCGGTGAAATAATGACATATCTAATAACAACATCTAATGCTCCTGATTAATAAAAATGCCGGCACTAATTTGAAGATTTCAAGCGGTTCCTATGTAATTATGGTTCGATGTAAAACCTCAACTTACAGTTTACACAAAAGGTTTTAGTTGTAACAAGCTTTAAACTGTGGACAACAAAATGCATCGTTAATATAACAAAGTCAAAGAGTTTCAGAACTGAGCTGTTGCACAAGTTTTAACGACTGCGGTACACCGCCGTAATAATTATGTTACGGTTTACTTAAGTACTGCAGATTGGTTACCAATTTCGCCACTTTACTGACCTAATATTATATTGTGACTTAAAGTAGACAGCATTGTAACAATGTGATCCTATTATCACACTTATAATATTATGAGGGCGAAAGTTTGTGAGTGTGTTTGTATGTTTGTTACCTCTTCACGCTCAAACGGCTGGACCGATTTTGCTAAAATTTGGTATCGAGGTAGCTGACACCCTGGCCCTGGATTAACATATAGGCTTTTTATCCCGTGAAATTGTAGCGGATAACACCGCTGGGCGCAGCTAGTTTACTATATATTCCGTTATACTCACGTGTGTATTCGGGAATGCCCGACTAGTTTCGAACACGAACGGAGACCTTATTCATGAGCTGGTTACGCGGCAGAGTCGCGCGCCGAACTGAGAGAGTATAACCGAAATATAAATAAGTCATATATTATTTCTCTTAAAATGAGAATATTAGAAATAAATGCAGGGTCAACTAATGGTGTGATCAGTTAGTTTATCTGTCGATTCTATATATTTGTACATGCGACATTATTCATCCGCTTACAGGACACAAGAGAAATCTCAATTCGTGACACCGCTTAGTAACAACAAAAAACCTTATTGTATCCGTATTTTGGAACCAAATTTCACTTTAACAGTTCACTGTCCTGTAAATAGACTTTCAGGGACATAAAAGCTAAAACAAGTGACACACAAAGAGCAAAGTTTTAAACGTGCTAATTGTATAGCAGCGCCATTATTTCCAGAAAGTTCTGACCTCCTGACAGTTGTGCTAAATACTTTATGTTACAGGTTACATTCTCTTTGTAACATGATCTTTGTCACAACATCAGCTTTTACACAAAAGTCACATGTTGAATAAGCTGGTGAAATTTCCAATGGAATTATCTACGAATCTTGCTGCCATGATCTTTGCATCAAATTCATTATTAAACTTTTTAAATGACAGGGTTTTTAATATTGGTAATCTAAGAAGACAATCACAGTAAGCTTGAAGTTAAAAATTACTTTTTGATAGAAATAGGTGGATATCTTCTTCATCGTATGATGTCACTGCCTCGTTGGTCTAGTGTTCGCTAAGTGTGACTGGATTAGGTTCTCTTTTCGAAACCCGGGTTGCGCAAAGTGCTTCGTTATTAAAAGCAACAAGTCTATAGCAAGACTTGTGGTTTTGACTCGCCTGTTGGTCTGGTGGTTAGTGGCCCTGACTGTTATACCGGAGGTCGTGGGTTCGATTCTCACCCAGGACAAATGTTTGTGTGATGAGCATAATGATTTGTTCTGTGTCTGGGTGTTATTTATCTATATTATGTATGTATTTAAAAATATTGAAGTTTGTTTATCAATTTTCCGGTAGCCATAATACAGGCTCTGCCTAGTTTGGGATCAGATGACCGTGTGTGAGTTGACCCAAGATATTATTATTATAAGAACCCTACCAGTAAAAGGACAATTCCAGTCACCTTACCTTGGCTAGTGGCGTTATACTAGGTCTCGCCCATAGACTGCTTAAGCAGAGCTTCTTCAGAACTGAAGACCTGCTAGATACAGCATCGAAAAAATAGGAAACAAGTCACCTTACCAGCAACCATCACCTTAAACAGCAGTGATAGCCGAGTGGCTAAACCCCAGCACGCATCAAAGTATTTTCGAATTGATGTGCGTACTAAAAAATAGTTATCAGTCGCTAAAACGGTGATGGAAAACATCGTGAGGAAACCGGCACACCTGAGAGATTTTCCGACGGTGTAAAGCCATGTCTATAGGCGGTTAAAACTCTGACACCAGGTTTTTAAACTACCATACGATAAGAAGACCTTACTTAACACATACTTACTTAACTCGAAATTCTTCTGCCCTATAGCTACCCAGAGCATGGTCTTTATCGAAACCCCTATTCGATTTTCCGACTGACACAGTTTACGCATAATCGGAACATTAAAATCACTTGACTTAATCGAATGAAGCATAACGCTGGAGCGTGTAATGCCGGCACTAAACCCACAAGACAGGATTGTACCGAAGTTAAAGTACCTCTTTAGTTAGATTCACTAAATATTTCCATAAAGCTTTTTGTTTATCTTTTTTATTAGGCGCAAGACACAGAGACATCACATCACGCCTGTATTCCCCGAAGGGGTAGGCAGTAGTGTACACCCACATTTCGCCAGTTATGTTATAGGTTCCAATGTAATAGGGGGCGAGCCTTTTGTCATCAACCGGGCACAATTCCAGACTCCGTGCTGCTACTGAGAATTACGCAATGGAAAACGTCTGAAGCACTTGGCCTGACCCAGGATTCAAACCCAGGACCTCATGCTCTACAGTCACGCTTATCGACCACTAGACCAACGAAGCAGTCAATTCACGGAGGGCTGAAAGAAACTGCTATTTATTATAAACGTGTATCCTAATTATATAGTCTTTGTTCGCGACATTTTGCAGCTTAGTACAAATGACTGCGTGTTGACAGATTTGATTTTAATGATTACCTAACTTATAACTAATGTCCCTAGAAAATCTTCGTCTAATTCGTATACTGCTTTAAATGTAAAAATGGTAGAACGTATGCTTAGGTACTTATATTGTTGCTCGTACTATTGTGAAGATATGGATGTAAAAATCTAATTCCCTTACTTATAAAATATGTCAATTTTAAGCCGCGTTAATTAAATTATACTTGTCACTGTCGTTTGCATATCGAAGAATAGAGATGTCAGTAAACTTGTGAAGGTTTTAACATAAGACAGTAGCTACTATAGTTTAAATAAGATGGGATAGGTTTGCAACATTCTGTCAGTTTATTACAATCCTACATTTAAATTAAAGAGTGTTAAGGAGACTTCCGGACTACATATTATTAGAGTTAGCCTTCTGTGATAATTTTCTAACAAACATAGCCGGTAATATATTGGTACATTAGCTGGCTATTCCCTGGTATACCAACTTAACTACCCGCATTTATTGGATTCCCATTAATTGGTTAATCGATCTGCATAACCTTAGGGCTGCTACCACGACGAATTTGATCGGCTTCTAGGTATATTTTCATTTGCATGTCCGAATGTTAATACTTAGGTACCTACACAATTTTATATATGGGTCTCGAAAGTAGTGTGTCGTTACTGAATAAATTTGTAACATTCTAGGTTAATAATGGCTTGTGCTTCATAGTATTTTTATTTTATTTTGTCCTTGATTTTAAAAATCATTTGGCTAACTTTTTGGGAGATAAACTCAAGTTTTTTATCAGTCAGCCACAGAAATCGTCAAACAGCTCTGAGTAGTTTTTCCTACATAACTTTAATACGTTTTCCCTCAAAAGTTCTATTTGTTGTGGAAACCCTAAGATGTGGTGTGGAGACAATGTGCCACGTGACACATCTAAGAATACGTATGAGCTTGTACGCGGACTGGGTGGTAGTTTGCGGTACAGTAACAGTAGATTATAGCACACTTAATATAATTATGTCAGCTGTAGTAGGTATTATGTAAAATACGAATACAAATATTTAAAACTAAGTTCGGTCTAGCGAGCCACATTAGGGCTCATCAAAGAAGGTGATTTCAGGAGTCGCCATTGTTGAAATCGATAAGGAGGACTATATATTACATTCGGCATCATGTTTCAGAGAATGTATGCGGTTTCCAAATATTGCAGTTGAGCAGATTAATACGATTTGTTTCGTAATTATTAGTCCATACATTATTAGCTATGTATGGTCACAGTTGGACACTATATACCTTGTATATCACAAAACTAAAACAACATAATCATCACACCTGTAATCCGCAGAGGAGAAAGGTGAAATCGTTTAGTGAACCTATTTTACCAGATTGCCACAGAGAACTATCCAATGGTAAAATCAAATAACACAACCCGGGAACCGACGCCAAAACGTTACGCTTATAAAGTCAGCAGTCACGCTCATGACTATTACACAAAACAATTAATAGTCATTCAATAAAAAAATAATGAAAAAGAATGTTGCGATGTGACATTAACGAGAAGCTAGGTATACCTATAATGTTTCTAGCGTGGTGATCAATGCTCGTTCGTGCCCCCTTAGCATAAACTCTTAAAGCAGGACAGGTTACGTTGTGGAAGCGAGACGCCGCATTACACTGCACATAGTGGCGTCTCGCTACCACATTGGGGGCTGTTTTTTTAAAAGATATCTTCGACCGTTGTGTTAAGACTAGCTGACTAAGATTCAGAATAGTACAAATGTAAAGTAATAATTATCTGAAGCATTCTTAGTAATAATTAACTTTTAAAGTTCGGGACTGCATTGCGGTCTTAAGGGGTCGCATAAATTAGTTGAAGTGTCACCATATTTTAGTGTAAGTATTTTATGGCCGACTTGGGTTGACAACATAAAATATTGTAAGCAATTGAATGGTTCACATTGTCTGTGTCTAGAGAGCTCTCAACCTAGCTTTAGAGTCGGACTGAGAGGCCAAGATTTTGAAAATAATAATTTACAAGAAATCCTCTTTATTTCTTGGCAGCGGAAATTATAGCATATTCTGCTTTTGCCCGCGGCTTTGCTCGCGTAAATTCAGATTGTTGGATAGTATATACATATAGCTCCAGCTTCGAAACTCAACTCAATTTCAACCCGTATTTAAGCCCCTTAGAGGGTTGAATTAAAACAAAAAGTAGCCTATGTCTTTTCTTAGGTCTTAAACTTTTTCCATGCCACATTACATCAAAGTCTGCTCAGCGGCTTTGTTGTGAAGAGGTAACAGACAGAGTTACTTTCACATTTATAATCTAATTATGGATATATTTTTTTTAGTATACATAATTGTAATTACGTCTGTCATTCTCGAATGTGGTGTAGGTAGAGGTATTCCTTTTTAACTAGGGTACCTACCTATATAAGTACACCCACATTTTGACTATATATAACATCACTATATCCCATGATTGCCTCGTTGGCGTAGTGGTCGCTTAGCGCGACTGCTGAGCAAGAGGTCCTGGGTTCAAAATATTCGAATCCCGGGTCGAGTAAAATGTAATTGAGTTTTTCCATCGACTCACTCTCACGATTTGTTGTTGGTTTCGATTCTCTTTTCGTTTGTTTTTCTAATTGCTCCCAAGGAATCTGAAATTGTGTTACCTATGTATAACCTACTTACTGCGTAGTTCCTAACTCGTAAAAGCTTATTTGTCCGACGGTAACGTTTCGAAGTTATTAGAACAATTTTATTAACAGTTGCAATAACTTTAATCATAACCAGTGGCGACAGATCGCAGATTTTAAATGGCACGTCCTCAACACATTATTAAAACTTCACAGAAAATTAAAATCGATCTAAAACTACTTATATAAAATAGCGCTATTATAGCGCCTTCGCCTATTTATTTTTAAAAAGTTCCATTTTATAAAATCAATAGTTCATTATTATCCACAGCACGGCGTTAATAAAAACTGGTATTTGCGGTTATCCCAAGAAAACTGAAACTGAAACTGTAGCATGACTCCATTTTATTTTGCCATACTTGCCAGTTGGTTATAGCCAGCTATAGCCAGTTATAGCCAAGTTAGGTGGCTCCCGTCTTGGGCAGAACGTAATTTAATTACATTTTGAGCTGATGCGAATTTGCTTGCTGACCGTCCGACCTCGGTCTCAAACACAGTCGTGGGTTCAATTATTTCTAGTTCTATATTATATGTTGGGGTATGCATGGCTGGAACTAAGATTTGGGGTCAAGTACAGTAAGCAATACGGATTGACACTTTGACTGCTCGCTAAGTAGACACAATAGTAAAACTGTGTGTACCATATGTGGTACACTGGGCAGTGAAAGGGTTAGGTTTCTAAACTTAACGTAAATTAACGAACAATTATAATATGCATAAAATCTTTTCTCACGCTCAACAGAAACTAACTTTGATTATTGTAAAAGCTTGTGGTTTTATAGACTAAAACTTTTTTTTATCTTTTGGGACAAGCCCACCACTCATGCCCATCATTGCAACTCCTGATAACCATAGGATCTACAATGATAACCATTAAGAACCATCGAGGCAATGAAGCTCGAGGCGTCCCAGAGAAATGACTCGACTGTCTTGGAACCCGCAACGACATTAATCATAAAAGAATGTAGCTGCATACGAATAGCATCTGGCTAGCGCGAGCGGTGTCGGCCGCGCGCGCTAGCATACTGGCCTAGACGATACCACCGCTCATATTTATAACCTCGGTCGGTGGCCGCGCGAGAAATTATTTTGTGTATACCCTACGTGTCTGTGTCAGTTGTAAAACATTTGGTATTGTACCCTCTGTGTCCCTATTTTTGTCTGTCCATATTAGTATATAAGTAGTGCGTCGTTCATTAAAGAGGCTCATTATATTCTTGACCATCGGTTTGATTGCATGCACTTAAGTCCCTCGCTACATTGGTGACCCCGACGTCCGAGAAATTCAACATGACCAGTGGAGGACAAGAACTCTTGGGTGTCTCAACCGCGCTTCGTATACCACCCATCTGGCGAGACAAAATACGGTTATGGTTCGCGCAGTTTGAAGCTATCATGTCCCCGCACAAGAAAAGTGATCAAGCAATGTACGAGCTAGTCATCGGGCAACTCGAGAGGCAGGATCTTGACGAAATCACCGACATCATTCTCCACCCTCCTGAGTCGAAGCGGTACGAATTACTGAAGAATCGCCTACTGCAAGTATACGAAGAGTCCGAGCAACGTCAAGTTCAGCGTCTACTGTCTGAAATGGAACTGGGCGACATGAAGCCATCGCAGCTGCTACGTCGAATGAAAAACCTTGCTGCAGAAAATATATCCGACTCGGCGCTGAGGATTATGTGGACAAATCATTTGCCACAATCAGTTCGAGCAGTACTTGCCGTCAGTGACAACATCGCTAAGAAGTCCGATATCTACGACCTTGCTATGATGGCTGATAAAATTTCGGAGCAGACCCAGCCTCAAGCCGCCACTGTATCTGCTGTTTCCACCAACTCACACGAAACTCCCCGAACCAGTTCAACTCTAGAAGAAAAGATCGATATGCTTACGAGGGAAATTGCAGAGCTAAAGGCGAAACAAAACGTGCACCGTCGTCGGACAAGTTTTCACCGCTATCGAACAAGATCTCGTTCATTAAGCTCGCCTAGCCCACAACACGCGCACCGCGCGTCTCGCAGCAGAACGCCTCGTCGCGCCGACCAAGCAGACATCTGTTATTATCATCGAAGATTTGGTAAACAGGCTCAACGATGCACGCGCCCGTGCAGTTTTGATGATTCGCCTGCAGTTTCGGAAAACTAAAACCTGCGCTGGATGAGGCGGGAACCGGCGCAAATAATATATCGTACCGCCTATTCATAACAGATAGGAATTCGCGAATGTCATTTTTAATTGACACAGGTGCGAATATATCTGTCATACCACGACGAGCAGGCATGAAAAGTGCGCCTACTGACTTCCGCCTGTACGCTGCAAACAATACCACTATACCAACATACGGCGAGAAATCGCTTCAACTGGATTTAAACCTGCGGAGACCCTACAGATGGAAATTCATCGTTGCTGCAGTCAGCAAGCCGATAATTGGCGCTGATTTCTTGAAGCATCATCAACTTCTAGTCGACGTTGCCGGCCGATGTCTCATAGATAAAGTGACGAAACTCACCGTGAAGGCACCAATTTCGTACTCCTCCGAGCCAACAGTACGAAGTATCGACGTCGATCAGCAATACCACCAGTTGCTCAGTAATTTTCCTGACATCATCAGACCGTCGTGCGTGAAGGAAACGCCCAAACATAATGTTGAACATCATATTGAAACAACGGGACCCCCACTCTACTGCAAGGCTCGACCTTTACCACCGCACCGTTACCTAGCAGCGAAGAAAGAGTTCGAGATTATGATGCAACAAGGACTTTGCCGGCCAAGCAAAAGCCCGTGGTCCAGTCCATTACACGTCGTACCCAAGAAAAATGGCGACATCCGAGTTTGTGGTGACTATAGAAGATTGAATGCTGTTACCGTTCCAGATCGATACCCAGTACCACGTCTCAAAGATTTCACCTACCTCTTGAACGAAAAGAAGATTTTTTCGACCCTAGACCTCAATCGTGCATACATGCAACTACCAGTTTATGAACCGGATATTGAGAAGACAGCTATTATTACGCCATTCGGATTATTCGAATTCCCCCGAATGTGTCCAGGTCTAAAAAATGCTGGACAGACGTTCCAACGCTTCATACACCGTGTGTTGAGTGGTTTAGATTATGCTTTTCCATTCATTGACGACGTCATCATAGCGTCAGAAAACGAGGAGCGCCACAAGCAAGATCTACAAGTTGTCTTACAGAGATTAGATGACTATGGAATCACGATCAATCCATCAAAATGTGTCTTCGGTAAAGAAAGCGTCAAATTCCTGGGTTATGAAGTATCGTGCAAAGGGATCAAACCACCGATTGACAAAGTAAAGACAATCGCCGACTACCCTAAGCCTGAAACTATACACGATCTACGTAGATTCCTGGGCATGGTGAATTTTTACCGCGACAGTATTCAAAATGCCGCACGTATTCAAGCACCTCTCAATGCTTATCTTCACAATTGCAAGAAGCGTGACAAGACCAAGATAGACTGGACAGCGGAAGCACTACAAGCTTTTGACGCATGTAAGGTCAGCATACAAAACGCAGCCTTACTCGCTCACCCGTCACCGACCGCAGCAATGTCGCTCATGTGTGACGCTTCTAACACTTGTGCTGGAGCCGTTCTACAACAACACGTCAACAATAAGTGGATTCCCCTCGGCTATTTCTCGAAGAAATTCTCAGAAACTCAGCAGCGATACAGCACATTCGACAGAGAACTGTTGTCAATATATATGGCCATAAAACACTTCAGAAATGCATTCGAAGGAAGAGAACTAATAGTCTATACCGATCACAAACCACTCACATACGCTATACGCAAGCCACCGTCTAACAGTGATACACAACGGCGAACACGTCAGCTTTTGTTTATCAGCGAGTTCACAACGGACATACGACATGTAAGTGGTGCGGATAATGTAGTCGCGGACGCGCTATCACGCATTGAAACTATCGACATACCTACAAGCATCGACTATAGCAAGTTAGCACAGGCGCAAGAGAATGACTCATCGTTACCTGCGCTAATGAGTCAAAGCAACATTCAACTTAAAAAGATTGTCGCTCCCGGAATAGACAAGGCGATATTATGCGAAACGTCAACATCAAACATTCGGCCGTATCTACCAGCTGATTATCGTTGTATTGCATTCAACGCTGTTCACAACACAAGTCATCCTGGAATACGAACTACGCGGAAAATGATACAACAACGTTTTTTTTGGCCGTCGATGAACAAGGATATTAGCGAGTGGACGAAAAATTGTACTGCGTGTCAACAGTCCAAAGTTCAGCGACACACACACAGTGGCAGCAACGTTTTCCCACCAAGTGAGCGATTTCTACATATTCATGTGGATATAGTCGGAAAGTTACCTATATCTGCATGTGGTCATCAGTATTTACTTACAATCATCGATCGACAAACACGCTGGCCCGAAGCGATTCCTCTAAAAGAAATCACAGCTGATACCGTAGCAAGGAAGATATATGATGTTTGGATTACTCGTTTCGGCTGCCCGAGCAAAATCACAACCGACCAAGGACGACAATTCGAAAGTCAATTATTTCACGAACTCGCAAAATTACTTGGCGCAGAGAAGACCCGTACTACTGCTTACCACCCGCAGAGTAACGGGATAGTCGAGCGCTGGCACCGCGCGTTGAAAGTCGCGCTAATGGCGCGATTATCAAACAATAACAAATGGATGGATGAATTATCAACCGTGTTACTCGGCCTACGTACAGCTGTTCGTACCGACACAGGTACTAGTTCTGCACAACTTACCTACGGACAAGCATTGCGTCTCCCTGGCGAATTCATATCTCCAATACCAACAACCTGTACAGTGAAGATGGATAATAGCTTTGTCACTCGCCTGCATGACGTCATTACGCAGCTCACGCCAACATACCAACCGCATTCCAACAAGAGGTCTGTGTTCGTACACAAAGACTTGAAGTCATGCAACTCCGTGTTTGTACGCATAGACGCAGTTCGGAAACCCTTGCAGCGCCCCTATGAAGGTCCTTACATGGTTATTGAAAAACATGAAAAATATTACAAGATACAGCTAACCGATCGAACTGCAAATATATCCATCGATCGGCTGAAACCGGCTTACATAGTCAACACCGACAAATATACCAGCAGCTACAATAATGACCCGACACCTGCCACTGCCACCACAGATGATCACTCCTGTCAACCATCAAGAACGAGATATGGAAGACTCGTTAAGATGCCCGTACGCTTCGCTAGAGGGGGAGCACTGTAGCTGCATACGAATAGCATCTGGCTAGCGCGAGCGGTGTCGGCCGCGCGCGCTAGCATACTGGCCTAGACGATACCACCGCTCATATTTATAACCTCGGTCGGTGGCCGCGCGAGAAATTATTTTGTGTATACCCTACGTGTCTGTGTCAGTTGTAAAACATTTGGTATTGTACCCTCTGTGTCCCTATTTTTGTCTGTCCATATTAGTATATAAGTAGTGCGTCGTTCATTAAAGAGGCTCATTATATTCTTGACCATCGGTTTGATTGCATGCACTTAAGTCCCTCGCTACAAGAATATATAGGAGGAGTATAATATATTTATATTGCCGTGTGGTATCCAGCCTAGAATTGACCACCCCCTTTCCTCCCGTGGGTGCCGCAAGAGGCGACTATGGGAACATCCAGAAGATGGGCAGCAGCGTCTTTTGTAACTTGACCACCAATCACTGCGATCCCTAAGCCGCTAGCCAAGCGTGGGGATTATGGCAACCCTGCCCCCCTTCTAAAAAGGGAAGGCCTTTGTTCAACAGGGGACATCTATCGGCTGTTGATGAATATATTTTAAGCTAATAAAAGCACATTGATACTGTAGTGCATAGAAGTATTAGGAACCCTGAGCTGTAGTGTATACGAATATCATTGTGCTTTTATACCCCGAAGTTGACATAAACACACCTCGATATACCTCATTTCGCCATTTGTCTAAAGCTGGTTGACGTATGGCACTACCGGTGGCAACATCTCATTCCGCTAGAGATAATCCCGTGTCAGAGAGGCAACCCTATTGTTGCAACCCCACTGCGGACTAAGAAAATTTATTGAACGCAATTTTATTAGTTAGCAGTGACTCAGATGCAGAGATGTTTCAACGGTGTGTAAAACCATGTCAGAGGCCTACAGGCGGTTTAAACTCTGACACCAGGTTGTTCATCAACCATACGATAAGAAGAAGAAGTGGCTCTGAATAACCACGAAAATACGCAAATAATCATGACATATTGAAACTTCCTTTCCTTTGCTTTGAAAGTTGTACAACAATGTGACGTCACAGTACAGGTCCTTCATCCGTCTTTCCCGTTTACGGCTACTTTACTGGTCTCGAGAGGACGGGTTTATGAGATACGGACCGAGTGCATTAACCGTCTATACTCTGTGGTTTTTTATCATCTCCACGTCAATGACCTGGAACTGAATAAAACAGAATAGAACTGGTCATTCGGATTCCAAAAGGTTTTAATTTTGTGGGATTTCAGTTGGATTCTAATTGTGTGTATTTTTTAATTCGTCTGTTAAATATAAAACGCGATTACTTTTAACCTATATCGTCCAAGTTGCGGGCAACGGGTGGATGCAAATGGCAAGTTGTCGTTCATTTTGGCGTTCTAAGGGCCTTTGTTCAACAGTGGACGTCTTTCAGCTGCTGATGATGATGAATCAACCTATTAATTAAATTATCGGTTTTCAGGAGTAAATGCCACTATTTTTGTCTTGAAATATAGCTGTTCTGTAGGTGTGGTTAATACTAATAATGATTGCCTGCTGTAGCCAAATTCCAGTCAGTAAGATATTCCTTTAGTTACCAAACTTATAACCAGTAGAGCATGTATTGAACTCAAAACTTACACAGTACCAAGTTGATACAGAAGTAGGTAATGTTTACAAGCAGTTGTATAGAGGTGCTTCAAGCGATGATAGCCACATTTCCCCTTGCTATCGTAATAGGAATATCAGCGGGTATTATACTCCCCAAATACGTATCGCAATACAAATATAGCTAGTAAATCATAATGAGCGCAGTCGTGACTCGATATAATAAGGACGCGCTCCGAATGTACGTGGATAAGGGACGTGATTCATATGTTGTTCTGTGGGTATAAGTACGCGGAAGACGGGAGTGTATCGTTTAGGTTATACATACAAATGGTTACTGAACTCGCATGTCATATAAATACCCCTGGGTTCCTAGCTACGTAATAGATGCATAGATCAAAAGATCTGTAAAGTAAAGCAGCGCTCGCTAAGGTCCGTCAAGGGAGGGGTGAACTGTCGAGAATCACTCATCCGAGTATTAGAGTTAATTGTCGTTCCAAGTTTAAAACTGGCTGGATATAGTGGCAACGTATGTTATTTAGAAGAAATAGCGTTATAATTTGTTTTTATATTTCAGTTAAAGTTTAAAAACGGAACATAATCTGTTTCAAATCTAAAGTAAATAAAAACAAACCAAACAATCACGGCGTTCAATAGGAACAAAATAAACGATTCGTAAAAGGAACTACAAAGTTCAATTTTCAAACTTTAAAATCACAGTATTCCAAACGTTTTTATCGTGGCAATATCAATTCGAGTTTCAAAATATTGAGCGGGCTAGTGTGTACTGGCAACTTTTCCGGAGGCAACTTTACCTTTTAGTTAACTATTAACCTCATTTCTATTTCATTATGAACTGTGTACTTGGGTACTTCTGGTATTGACAGCTAGGACCAGCATGTTATAGCATTCCCCGTTAAATTTAATTAAGTTGGTTAGTTTTATAGAATGTTATTGAGCAATTTTATTGGCGCAGTGGTTAAGCGAATGGACTGCTGCGGTAAGGGTTGGGTTCGATTTCCATACGGGACAAAAAATTGTGTGATTCACAGATGTTTGTCCCGAGTCTGGGTTTTTGTATGTGATATTTCATGTTTGTGTAACGCACCCACGATACAGGAGAGGTTCATAGTGTAGGGCGACGTTTAAAAAAAAAAGTGTTTGTAGATTATCGCTGCCTCTTACGAGTCCTTTCATCCGTAATAGACAGTTTGTATTCTTAATAAATTCCTTCAAGTATGAGGGTAGACCTCATATTATTTCGAGTAAAATACATAAGAAGCGAAGCCAAACAGATTTTTGAAAAGGGTATGATTGCTAACAAACATCCCATAACACCAACTCAATGTTATTGTACTCAAATAGATCACTGTCAATCTCAATTCGTTCACGCGCAAGTAGACCCTAAAATTACATACAGTGAACGAGTGACCGAATGAATGACGAACAAAGAACGAATGATAAAAGAAAAACAGACGAAAATCCATTAACTTGAATTACTCGATTCAAAGAATAATATTGAAATCTCTGTGATGTAGGATTTTGAATCTTTTTGCTAAAGGTCAAATAACACACAATACGGGTCTTATCGCTAATGGTCGCGTAATCAGGTTTTATGTAAAAAGACCTTAATATTCGTGTACCTTTTTAATTTTGTTCAAAAATTTTATAAAATTCTATTTAATAAGGTCATCAAAACTTTTAAATAGGTACTTGACAATACAATAATGCATTTTAATACTCAGAGTTATTATTGAATTTTTAAAGGTTCATTTTTATAATTACTTTATATAATAGCAACTTTGACCGGTACGGTTGTATAAATACATTGGTTATAAAAAATCTAAATACAGGCAAGCAAGTCTAGCGTGTAGCCCTCTGCTACGCTGTCGTAGCAAACGTAGCAGCTTCAAACGCTACGTCGTAGCATATCCATAGACATAATCGTAACTTTTGGAATAGGTACGAAATGTTACGTCATTTTTTAGCTCTTGTCCTTTACCGTTAACTCATTTTTATGTACTGCAAAGCAAAACAATAATAAAATAATATATACAAAATATACAGCCGATAAAATAAACAGATACACATTTAAATAGTGTGTTACAAAACTGCCATAATTTATGTATTATAGCCATTCATTCATGAACTAATTATGTGTATTCAATTTAAATATTTACTTTGACTAAATAAACATTTTGTGGAACGTTTATCGAAGCTTTAATAACACTGTTGTTGAATAATAATTAGAAACAATTAATTAATAAGTATTATAGCTATAGCTATAAAATTACAGTAGAGTATCAATGAGAAGTGCTCCACAATTAGATCGTGATACCTGTCTATTTAGTAGATTGATTGCTCTGTATCGCTCATACCAGTAGAATTGACTGTAGCTCACATGAAAAGCAGAAAGATTTTGTAGAAGTATTATGTAGAATAATAACAGGCTGTTATTTAGTAACAAGTATTTGTAGCTGGTATACGTAACAACAGTAACAGGTATAACAGGTATAACTAGTGTTTGACCTGTTATCACCCAAGTCTAGCTCCGATATCGCCCGCACATATATTAGCGTTTCATCGTACCGTATAGGACCCTAAACATCACTCGTAACAAAATTTTACGTGACGTGTCTCTCTTTTACGAAACGTATAACCCCTTCTCCCTCCCCCATGCAACTCTGTCAAAGCTGAAAGTAACAACGTGTGTCAGTTAATTATCCCCTGAATAATTCACAAAAGCTAATTTGTAACGGGTGTGGCGTGATACGGAACAGTCTCTTAAATATTTGATTCATCTCACTTATTTGTCTAGTTAGTTTAATTACATTTTTGTTGGAGGATACGTTTAATTCAGAATCAGAAACGGAATTTTATATAATGTATATAATGACCTGATTGGCGCTGCGGGTTCGATTCCCGCACGGAAAAAAAATGTGTGTGGCGCATAGATATTTATTCTGAGCATGTGTGTATGCGATATTTCATATTTGTGAAACGCGCCCAAGAGATACAAGAGAAATTCCTAGTTTTTCATAAGAAAAATAAAACGTTATGTGTTCGACACTACGTTCATCTTGATTTTGTACTGTTACCCTCTTATTCATAAACGAGGATCATACCGACATTAACTAAACCCCGTTTTAGGTCATTTGACATTTCTATTCTTTGATATGCAAACGACAGCGACAGGTATAATTTAATCCTTGGTTTAAAATTGTAAGGGCGTTGAAGTTTTGTTGCAGCCATTTTAGTGTGATTAAGTCAACCGTGTTTATTGATGTATTTATTGATTGTTTTGGTTAATTTTGTCAAAAACTAAACCTACAATTTCTTGTTTAGTTGTATCATAGTAATAATGTGTTATAGATAGGCTGAAGTATGCTGTTAAACAATAATTATGCTAACCGGTATGTCTTATGGACATGGCGAAGTCAAATTTCAAAATCTCTCTCTTCTTAGTCGTCACACTCTTGGTAGAGTTATCGTGATGGTCACATCAGAAGTGGTGACCAGTTTCACAATCCTACTACTACAATCGTACTTTTTAAAATACTACATCAAAATATTGCAAGCGTACTATCAAAACAGGATATAATAGAGCTAACTCTACTAGAATTACGTGAAACAAATCAGGAACCCGACATAATATGTTTTTCTGAAACTTTCATGCGGTCCGGAAATGAAAAATACCTAAAATTCAATAACTACTCATTAGCGGCCGCGTTTAGCAGGGATAGTCAGAGAGGCGGAACCTGTATTCTGGCGAAGCAGGGTATAGTTTGTAATGAGCTAACATACATAAAAAAGTACTCTACACAAAAGTCTTTTGAAGCCTGTGGCGTCGAGGTTCCTCTGCATAAATTACTTGTAATATGTATTTACAGAACACCTATCTCTGACCCTAATGTATTTTTGAGTAAACTTGATCAGCTGATGTACGAAACATATAGTAAATGTAGATCAAATAAGAAAATAGTTATTGCTGGTGACTTTAATATTAATACTTTAAAACCAGGAAAAATCACAGTACATTTAAAGGATTTATGTAATAATTACGGAATGCAAATACATATTAACTCCCCTACACGGAAAGATTCGTGTATCGATCACATTTTAAGTAATATCAAAGAAACTTCTTCCACCGTATTACCTCTTCACTTATCCGACCACGACACAGCGCAATTATTATACTTCCCGGTAAATCAAAAACGCTCCTTGCCGAAATCATATTATATGTATAAAAGAGACATTTGCGAAGAGTACGTTCAAAAGTTTAAAGATTTCCTTCAGAGTCTATCATGGGCAGAAGTTTACATAGAACCTGATGCTAAAAAAGCGTTTAATAGATTTTACGAGTTTTTCTGTCTATTATACAATTTATGCTTTCCAAAAATCAAAATTAAAATTCACACCGGGATTACAAATAAACATAATTGGATAAGTAAAGGTCTAAGAAAATCTTGCAAAAATAAAAGATTCTTGCGATATCTTTACTACAAAAATAAAAATTCAACAAATAAAAAAAAGTATTTTAAGTACTCATTGATTCTAAAAAAATGTATAAATAAATCAAAAATAAATACTAATATTAATTTCATTAACAATAGTAAAAATAAATGTAAAGCAACGTGGTCTATTATTAACCGTGAAATTGGAAATATAAAACTTGATAATAATATTGGAGAGTTAAAATTAGATAATGGCCTTATATCAAATCCCATTGACATAGCGAATACTTTTAATAATTATTTTATTGAATCTACAAATTTCTCTCAGAATAACTCACATAATAAAAGTGACGTTAAAAATATGTCAATTCCTAATTCTATATTTCTCAGTCCTATGACTGAAGATGAAGTGAGCAAGGAAATATTAACTTTAAATAATACAAATTCAGAAGGTTATGATGGAATTTGTACGAAAATAATTAAATCATGTAAAACAGAACTTCTTACTGTATTGACATATTTAATTAACCTCTCATTCTCTTCAGGAACTTTTCCTGAAGCATTAAAGTTATCAATTGTAAAACCTTTGTACAAAAAAAATGATAAAAATGACATTAAAAACTATAGGCCAATTACTCTTATACCAATATTTTCAAAAATATTCGAGAAATGTATGCTTAAAAGACTTGCAAATTTTTGTAGCACATATAAAATAACAGCAAACGAACAATTTGGGTTTCAAAAGCACAAATCAACAACATTAGCAATATATTCTCTTGTAAGTAGTGTTTTGACTAGCATTAATAATAATCACCTAACAACCGGACTTTTTTTCGACTTATCACAAGCTTTTGACTTTGTAGCACATGACATATTGTTAAAAAAATTAGAAAATGTCGGAATTAGAGGAATAGCACTTCAGTGGATTTCGTCTTATATCAGCAACCGTAAACAATGTGTTGTTGTAAATAAAATATTGGACAACACACTTACATCTTACGAATCCGATTACAGAGAAAACAAGCGCGGCGTCCCTCAAGGAAGTGTTTTGGGTCCCATCTTGTTTATTTTATATATAAATGACATGCCATTGATCACAAATCACAAATGTGTACTGTTTGCTGATGACATTTCTATATTAGTAACATCTGATAAAAAGTCAAACTCAATATCTGATCATGAAATGGATATTAATAATACTATTGATAAAATCTTAGGCTGGCTACAAGCTAATAAACTAAAAATTAATTTAGATAAATCTAACTTTATACAGTTTAATAAATCCAAACATACAAAATACAACTTTAAACTCAATATCAACAAAATAAAAGAAGTTACGCATACAAAATTTTTGGGAGTAATTGTAGATCAAGATTTGAACTGGAAAATGCATGTCGATATTTTGTGCAATAGGATAAATAAATTTGTTTATGCTCTTAAGCAAGTAAAGGATGTAACAAATAAGGAAGCAACTCTTACAACGTACCATGCATATATTGGGTCCATTTTACGTTACGGACTTATTTTATGGGGTAACAGTACGGATAAAGATAGGTCATTCATTGCACAAAAAAAATGCATCAGGGCCATTTGCAGAATCCGTCCGGATGAATCATGCAAACCGTTCTTTAAAAATTTAGGCATATTACCACTACCTTCACTTTACATCTTTGAAATCTCTAATTTTGTGCACAGTAATATGGGACTGTTCCAAAAGGCATACGAAGTCAACTCTCGTTTAAAAAGGGATGCGCAAAGACTTGTTATAAAAGACATTCCTAAATCAGACAAGTATAATAAAAGTTGTCTTGCAATGTGTGTCCGTATTTATAATAAAATCCCAAAAGATCTAAAACTATTACAATGTCCTAAGTTATTTAAAAAGAAACTTTATAAATGGCTGAATGAATGTAATTATTATGATATAAAAGATTTTTTAAATGCTAGAATGTAATGTACCAATTTATTAGTTAATTAAAATTTGCATGCAATTATTATATAGCTAAACATGTGGACATAGAATATTATTGTAACAACTTTATACCGTGTTTAATGCAAATAAAGAATTATTATTATTATTATTATTATTACTATACTATTCTGGAGTATTCGAGGAGTGGATTGAGTGCAGCTTAGAATTTCAAATTAGTTAAAATAATTTCCAACCCCATATTGATTCTAAAAATGTCTAAAAACAGCGCAATATGGGTCTCTAAACTAAATTGGATTTAAAACTATGACTTAGAATTTATTTAGATAGGTAACTATACTTACTCGTACATTAAATACGATAGAGCTATTACCGCTATTTACTGCTGACCACACAAGTTGTAAACAACTCTATACAGTTTTTAATGGTACATTGTTATCGATCCTAGCTAAATAAGTAATACAACCTAATGACAGATGACACGCAAACCGCTGTTATATACTGCAAAAAGAGGTAATTGCTCACTTGTTCATACCTCAGTATAACGCAGAATTACCATAGTTTACAACTACATCAATTTATGGCTATTCACAATAATGGTTATAACAATATAGTCACTCTTTATAACATGAAGCATTATTAATTATAATATCTATCTAATGTAATCCTAGGATTCGTTTTTTTGTTATGTTGTTGTCAAGGGTCAAAATCAGTCAATTTTGTATTTAATCATTAGTATTATTCCCATGAAGTCATATATATATATATACTAGCGGCCCGCTCCGGCTTTGCACGGGTATATAATATATATTATAAGTATTTCTCCTCTATTTAATGGATGTTATTATACATATAAACCTTCCTCTTCAATCACTCTATCTATTAAAAAATACCGCATCGAAATCCGTTGCGTAGTTTTAAAGATTTAAGCATACATAGGGATATAGGGACAGAGAAAGCGACTTTGTTTTATACTATGTAGTAATTAAGGTGAATAAAACATCGAGAGCAACTTATCGGCAGTTCTGTTTTTGGTCCCAATGTAATAATAGGTAGCGAGCCTATTGCCATTAACCGGGCACAAACCCAGACTCCGTGCTGCTACCAAGAATCACCTAATGAAAAAACCCAGTGACATTACCTGACCAGGGATTCAAACAAAGGACCTCATGCTCAGCAATCTCTCCGCGACCACTATACCAGCGAGGCAGCGAATATTTATCTAGGTAACTTATGTACCCATAATATAGTTTTCTTTACAAATAATGCAGCTATCGTGCCCTTTTAAATGTTAAGGGGACTTGAGCCGGTAGGTACAATAGATGGAAGAACAATGGCCCGTAGACTTGCATAGAGGGTAACAATGAGTAGAGCTCTTGAAAACCGCTCGAGTGATCGGGACCAGTCTTCATTTTATGCGGAACATTAATTCACGATAAGTTTTACTTGTTTTGAGTGATAGGCACGGTATTTGTTTTATTTCTTGAGGGGCTCGTAGCTACGTGACTACCGCTCAGGTTAGTTGATCTGCGAGGTTAAGCCGTGCTCGCCGCGGTCAGTCTTGTGATGGTCGGTTTCACATGTCGAGACATCTCCGTGCTTCGAAAGGCACGTTAAGCCGTTGGTCCTGCGCCTGATCTCTCCGGGCGTGTCGGTCTGCCGCCCCTTCGGTCTATGAGAGAAAAGGATTAGGGAGTGCAAGAGCACTCCCTATTCCTTCACAGAAGTGTTTGCGCGCATACTTGTGCACTATAAAATCTCCTGCGTAGTTGGTTAGTCTCATATTAGATAGGCCGCCGTGACCGAAATTCGGTCACAAGAATATTATTTGCTTCCTTACTCGTTTTATGATATTTGCAATGTTGCTTATACTCTGAGTTTCTAATGGGACGGTACACAGACACGCTCGGAGAAAAGTCAGATCCAATACCAACGGCTTCTTGTGCCTTCCGAAACACGGGTAAGGGTTTCGATGCGTGGGTGACTATCACCCCCCGCAAAACTAACCGCAGAAAGCACTGTTTTATCTAGTGCTTTGCAAGCGTCTACTTGCGCGACATCCGTGTTTCTTTCGACAATCGGCCGACAAGATTTAAATAGAGAGGACGGGAGTCGCTTTAAGTAAGCAGCACAAAACAACGCTACCTCCTTGGGGCTACATACTATTAATCACTGGGTACTGTGAACAAGGCAAATGTCGAGCGACTTTGTCCCACAAAGTGGCCTGTTGGTCTAGTGGTTAGTGGCCTTGACTGCTAAACCGGGGGTTTAATTCCCACCCAGAACAAATCTTTGTGTAATGCGCATAATGATTTGTTCTGTGTCTGGGTGTTATTTATCTATATTATATACGAATTTAGAAATCTTTAAGTATGTTTATAAGTTGTCTGGTTGCCATAATACAGGCTCTGCCTATTTTGGGATCAGATGACCGTGTGTGAGTTGTCCCAAGATATTATTAAAAAAAAAAGTCGCCAAAGACATACCTAGAGAATGTTGGACGATATGTTTCCGAGGTTCCCTAGTGGAAATGCGGCTTTATAACTAAACTCTCGTTCCCGAAGCCCACAAAGTATGTGCTTTGAATTAAGTATAAGCTGGTAATTGACTCCGGATCATTAAAATTCATCAGCGATATTACTGCAGGCGATGAAACGTAAATTGATTATTATTATAATGCAAGTGGTGTTGTGGTAAGGGTAGGAACACTGATCCATGGAGACGATGTTTTTTTTTTAATTTAATTAACCCTATAATTATATTGAGTGTTTGTATATTTTTATTGGGATTATGGATTTGATATGGATAAAACCAACTTAAGCATTATAATTATATACAAATATGACTGCCTCGTTGGTCTAGTGGTAGCTAAGCGCGACTGCTGTGCAAGAGGTCCTGGGTTCAAATCCCGGGTCGGGCAAAGTGATACTGAGTTTTCCATTAGGTAATTCTCAGTAGCAGCACGGAGTCTAGATTTGTGCCCGGTTAATGACAATATGCTCGCCCCCTATTACATTGGGACTTACAACATAACTGGCGAAATGTGGGTGTAGGTACTATATGTTCACCTCTGCCTACCCCTTCGGGGAATACAGGCGTGATGTTATGTTTATGTTTATTATATACAAATAAAAGCTAAAAGTTATGTATCGACGTATTCCTCCTCATCGCTATCGACTGGTAGGGTGCCCAAATGGCTGGCAGCATTGCCACGTTGAATGGCAAGTATATTCCTAATTAAATAAATTAATAATGCAAACAGCTAAAACGTTCGTAAACTCAACAGTATCGTACAAAATGTTGTCAAACCCTTACTTTGGCACTCTAAATCGGTGTGAAAGTCAAACCTTGCTTACAGCCACATCAATCATTCAGAGGTAATCAACCACCGGGAGAAAATATTACGTCTCTCAACGGAACCCGATACTAATTACCTGGTGATTAATGAGGTAGGTACATTAACGTAAATAGCAGGCAATATCAAGCTTAGGACTGGAAATTGATGGTTTTTGAAGTGACAAATTGAGCATTTTACTTTTCTATTATATTACAGAACTAGTTGTTGCCCTCGGTATTACACTCCCCGTGGTGGTTTTTGAAGTGACAAATTGAGCATTTTACTTTTCTATTATATTACAGAACTAGCTGTTGCCCTCGGTATTACACTCCCCGTGGTGGTTTTTGAAGTGACAAATTGAGCATTTTACTTTTCTATTATATTACAGAACTAGCTGTTGCCCTCGGTATTACACTCCCCGTGGTGGTTTTTGAAGTGACAAATTGAGCATTTTACTTTTCTATTATATTACAGAACTAGCTGTTGCCCTCGGTATTACACTCCCCGTGGTGGTTTTTGAAGTGACAAATTGAGCATTTTACTTTTCTATTATATTACAGAACTAGCTGTTGCCCTCGGTATTACACTCCCCGTGGTGGTTTTTGAAGTGACAAATTGAGCATTTTACTTTTCTATTATATTACAGAACTAGCTGTTGCCCTCGGTATTACACTCCCCGTGGTGGTTTTTGAAGTGACAAATTGAGCATTTTACTTTTCTATTATATTACAGAACTAGCTGTTGCCCTCGGTATTACACTCCCCGTGGTGGTTTTTGAAGTGACAAATTGAGCATTTTACTTTTCTATTATATTACAGAACTAGCTGTTGCCCTCGGTATTACACTCCCCGTGGTGGTTTTTGAAGTGACAAATTGAGCATTTTACTTTTCTATTATATTACAGAACTAGCTGTTGCCCTCGGTATTACACTCCCCGTGGTGGTTTTTGAAGTGACAAATTGAGCATTTTACTTTTCTATTATATTACAGAACTAGCTGTTGCCCTCGGTATTACACTCCCCGTGGTGGTTTTTGAAGTGACAAATTGAGCATTTTACTTTTCTATTATATTACAGAACTAGTTGTTGCCCTCGGTATTACACTCCCCGTGGTGGTTTTTGAAGTGACAAATTGAGCATTTTACTTTTCTATTATATTACAGAACTAGCTGTTGCCCTCGGTATTACACTCCCCGTGGTGGTTTTTGAAGTGACAAATTGAGCATTTTACTTTTCTATTATATTACAGAACTAGCTGTTGCCCTCGGTATTACACTCCCCGTGGTGGTTTTTGAAGTGACAAATTGAGCATTTTACTTTTCTATTATATTACAGAACTAGCTGTTGCCCTCGGTATTACACTCCCCGTGGTGGTTTTTGAAGTGACAAATTGAGCATTTTACTTTTCTATTATATTACAGAACTAGCTGTTGCCCTCGGTATTACACTCCCCGTGGTGGTTTTTGAAGTGACAAATTGAGCATTTTACTTTTCTATTATATTACAGAACTAGCTGTTGCCCTCGGTATTACACTCCCCGTGGTGGTTTTTGAAGTGACAAATTGAGCATTTTACTTTTCTATTATATTACAGAACTAGTTGTTGCCCTCGGTATTACACTCCCCGTGGTGGTTTTTGAAGTGACAAATTGAGCATTTTACTTTTCTATTATATTACAGAACTAGCTGTTGCCCTCGGTATTACACTCCCCGTGGTGGTTTTTGAAGTGACAAATTGAGCATTTTACTTTTCTATTATATTACAGAACTAGCTGTTGCCCTCGGTATTACACTCCCCGTGGTGGTTTTTGAAGTGACAAATTGAGCATTTTACTTTTCTATTATATTACAGAACTAGTTGTTGCCCTCGGTATTACACTCCCCGTGGTGGTTTTTGAAGTGACAAATTGAGCATTTTACTTTTCTATTATATTACAGAACTAGCTGTTGCCCTCGGTATTACACTCCCCGTGGTGGTTTTTGAAGTGACAAATTGAGCATTTTACTTTTCTATTATATTACAGAACTAGCTGTTGCCCTCGGTATTACACTCCCCGTGGTTTATTTTAAGAGAAAACAGTTTATTTGTTTCATAAAAATCCACTTTCATACAGATATGTGATAAACCACGTTTACTTTTGTTCTTTTACTACATTTCAAATTAAGAATTTTTTATTGGTAAAAATTCATTAAAAGAACCAAATCGGGAAAGAAATTATCGTCTGCCAGTTTTAAAAAAATACGTTCGCTCCGGAAATTAACAGTGAGTGAGTCAATATTTTCGAAATTATACAAAACTTATTATTTTATAACATGATTTTGTTTTAATGAAAACATTTCATTTAAATAATTAACATGCTTGCTTATGAAGACCCTACGTCTATCTAGCTCAATCAATTTTGGATTTTGCATAATAGTGTAGAGTGGTGCGAATTACATGATGTCAGCTTAGATTATCTAGATGCAAAAATCAACGTGCCAATCAAACGTCAAGAATAAATTAAAAAATCATGCTGAAGTCAATGTACCACAATACACTTAGTGATTCGTAGAAAACTGTAAATCCGCCATATAACCATATAACCACAAAACCATTAATAATATCGCCCTACCAGCATACCGGGCTAATGTGTAAATGTGGGAAATTTGGTTTTCACAAGCTTGCCACACTTGCAAAATGGCGAATTTTATTTTCCAATATTTGTAATAATTCATTCTACCGAAACTTATGATAATTTATTTAACATACCGGTCATAGGATACATATTTATTAATATTCAATTGGCCTCTGTAATTTGTACACACTTTATTAGCTCATTTCGCCATTTTTATTACGTTATTTTATGATTGAAAAACAAGCGTCTCCATTGACAACATGCATTGACGCCAGAAAGCTGTAGGGCGTCACAGTTGGCGCTAAAAAATCCCGACGCTGTCAGGGCCTTGACACTCTATCTAGACATATGTATATATAATCAAAGAGTGTCAGTTCATCATGTGAATTCTAGATACAAAGATTATTCATGCGTCTTCATAAAATGAATATCAATTCTTTTTTACATCGACATTTACATTTTAAGAAAAAAAATTATGTCACTTACTCTAATAAAGAACCTGGATCAATTTCTCGTACAAGCTTTTTTTACGTTGATTTCATCATCATCAGCCGTAAGGCGTCCACAGCTGAACGAAGGCCTCCTCCTTTTAGAAGGGGGATTTTGCCATAATCCCCACGCTTGGCAAGCGGCTTGGGGATCGCAGTGTTGGTGGTCAAGTTACAGAAGACGCTGCTGGCCATCTTCTGGGTTTTCCCTTAGTCGCCTCTTACGACACCCACGGGAGGAAAGGGGGTGGTCAATTCTAGGCCGGATACCACACGGCTTCGACGTACTACGTTGATTTAAACATCTATAATAACAAAGTTCCACAATGATCATAAATAATTAATTTTGTACCAACATTTCAAAGTAAAGTTCTCATAAACTTCGGGCCTCACAGCTCATATACAATGTACTACAAAGTAATGTAAGACGTAATGTAGCCGCAGGGAGAATAAAACACACTCTGTATTGTTGGACGATCCGATGAACCCTTTTAAATCTTTTGAAGAGTTGACAAGTGTCGGATTATCCCAGTTGTTTGGATTCGAACGACATATGTATGTATACTATTAGATGCTCGATTTTTGTTTAGTAATAATAGAGTGGGTTTAGTGAAGTATTAGAGCAAGAATTGTTGTAGGATGTGATGACAGTAAATAAATCTAAAGAGGTAGGTATGCTAGAATCTTAGCAAATGGAAATCAGCCCCCTTACCATTCTCCTAAAGCAGGAAATTTTTGGTTGTAGAAGCGAGACACCGTTACGTGCAGTGTATTGTGGCATCTCGCTTCCAGATAAGAAAATTTCCTGTTTTAAGATTTTATAGTAAGGACCCCCTACCCCTTTGGGATACAGGCGAGATTTTACGTATGTTTATAATAAGAATTATATGTTAATAGCGATGCTTGAGTGAGATTTCTGTGCACCAAAGTGCTGAATTCAGCTCGAATAAGATCGAAAATAGAGCTCTCAATTTGAACTATTGCTTAAGATAAAAATAGAATGAACTACTAGAACACGCCTACGGCTGATGAAACATTCTTTGTAGATCTTCGTACAGATATTCTCAAAGATCGATGCCTTCGGCTATTTATTTCATATGTAGGTATGTACACTTATACAATCTACTACACATCACAAATTCATTCGTGCGGAAAAGCTGAGAGTTATCAATTTACAATTGCAGACTCTCGAGCAAGTTTTATCGTTTATTGAAAAGGTAACAACTAAAGCCCATAGCGATTGTATAACACTTTTTTTTCTAAAAAAAAGGTCGCCCCACATTCGGAATTTCTCCTGTGTCGTGGGTGATGAAATATCACATACACAAACACCAAGACTTGGGACAATCAAATGTGGATCGCACAAATGTTCCCGTGCACGAACCCGCAACCCTTCGCGCAGCAGTCTAATCGCTTAGCCACTGCGCTAATCAGGTCGTCAATTACAGAAGATGTTTAACGTACTTAAAATATATAGCGTTTTTTCATAGCATAAATAACCTTGTTAACAACGTTATTAGGGCTGCAAGTAGAGACCAAAACATTTTCGTTATTAAAACTGCGAGAAGGAAACTAAATTGGTATTGCTATTTTTAACATTTACGTGTGCGTCAAGTGATGCTGAAGCCGCCTTAGTCTGTTTTTGCGTTGTCAGTTGACAAAAATAAAATATAGTGTTGTTGAGCTCCGAAGTGGCAGATACCGGAGTTTCGTGGTAAAACTGTCCCTGTCACGCTATTCGTACCAATAAGCGTCACTAAACTTGCAATACAAAACCAAATAAATGTTTGTCAATTTTTGTCGCGAATAAATGTCAATGCATACGTTGTGGTGGCTCAGTTGAAACTACATTCGTATACACAAAGTCACAGGTTCAAAAGGAGATCTTGGTTTTTGTAATGTACCTACTTTCTCTCTCTCTTAGGTAACTACGTTACTAGGTAAGTACTCTATTGCATATTACACTTGCTAAAAATGTGAAAGGTGGCAATAGGCTTGTCCTCTATTAAATAGTACCAACACCGTTTTGTAACGTGTAGGTATTGCATTAGGTATACACCTCAGCCTACCCTTGCGATAAATAACAGCATTGAAATAAAACTATATTTACGGATTTTATCGGTTTTAATTCGTTTTTAGGACCCGACGCGACGTTACTAATCCTTTACAGCATTCATGGGGGGATGGGATTGGGATAATGGTTTTATTTCCATATCTAGTATTCGCGTAAGTGATATAAATCATTCAATACCAGCTTGATAATGCCTATCCATACATAATTTCATATAAAGTATGACTATAATGTCTATTCTAGTAATGCTACCATTTAATCTATTATTGTCAGGAATATTCCAATAATGATCACTACAGTAGACTGATATAAAAATATATTTTAAGTTAAATACACCAACCAAAATTGAAAATGAATATTGAGGTTACATGAAAAATAACACAAATACAATGGTACGTCAAACAGTCGATGCAAAGCCTTTTTAATCGATTAAAGCTCAGTAATTTTGTTACATCGCACAATCGAGTAATCGAGGCAGAAGTTTATCGATGTGTTTTTTGAACAATCGCTCATCGATAAGTTGCGTGTTGGTATGTATGCAGTCATCACATAGTTCGTTAGTGTGTTTTATTCTAGCAATTTGATTCTATGATAACTTTTTTTTCACTAGTTTTGCTTTGTTAGTGTTTAATTACTGTAAATTTCACTCCAGAGTTTAGCTTTTAATATTAGGCCGAATTGTTTTTTTTTTTATAAAAACGTCGCTCCACGCTAGAAAAATTTACCTCTGTCGTTGGTGCGTTTCACAAACATGAAATATCACAAACACACACAACAAATTTGGACAAGCTGCGGATCGTACAAATTTTTGACTTTGTCGGAAATCAGGAAAAAAAACCCGCAACCCTAACTGCAGCAGTCAAGCCAACCAGGTCGTCAAAGATTATTAAAAAAAAAAACAGAATCAAAAACAACTTAGACAATTTAATTCTACTTTCATTACACATTTGGTCCTAACACAAATCACTTTTGAGTGCCATTGTTGTAGAAGCCACGAACCAAACGATTACCATTCTAATGCAGTGAATTATGTCTTATTCATGGTGACTACAGGACATTATCATCAGGATTTATGAAGCGGAATATATAAGTTCCGAGTGATATCCGGCCTAGAATAGAACACCCCCTTTCCTCCCGTGGGTGTCGTAAGAGGCGACTACGGGAAAGTCCAGAAAATAGGCAGCAGCGTCTTCTGTAACTTGACCACCAACACTGCCATCCCCAAGTCGCTTGCCAAGCGTGGGGATTATGGCAGCCCAATAAAGGATAGGCCTTTGTTCAATAGAGGACGTCTCCCGGTTGATGATGATGAATTAATATTTCGGTCGATCGTCATCACATTGTATCGTAAGGAATATTTCCAAACTACTACCAAACGGTACAGTTGTTCATTTTTACTAATAAGGAAAAATTACAACGATTATTGCAAATTTAAAAAAAAATAAAAAAAAAGATCCCGACGATTTGAGAACCTCCTCCTTTTTTTAGAAGTCGGTTAAAAAATAGATAACAACTACCGTAGGAGTTCCTTGCCGTTTTGATACAGAGCCAAATATTTAAGGACTAAAGATCTAAGGGACGTAGGCTTGTCGTAGACAGTCGTAGCACTAGCATAGGCAACATGCTACGGATTCCGTAGCTGCATACCTATTCTGTTTCTCTTGCGCCGCATTGTATGTATACACAGAATTACCTGTTCACAGTAGGTATGAAACTACCTTAAGCTCTGGATTCGAGTCAACAATCACTTAATCATTATAGCAATTATAATTTATGAGTTCAGCGTGTCGATTATAATTATATTCATAAATTCCAGTATATTTTTTTTTTAATTTATTTGTCATCTCAAAAAAATGTATACCTACAATGTTTTATTTAGATAGCAACTAAACAGTGCTGTTATGAGTCTATGTAAATATTACAAATCCTTACATAACTGTTACAAAATATATTATAACTACTCATCTTTCTATTCCACATCATTATCATAATACTCGTACGTAAACGTAGAACACACAATTCTTTTTTTTCTTTTCTTTTTGAAAAAAAAAAACGTCGCCCCACACTAGGAATTTCTCTTGTATCGTGAGTGCGTTTCACAAACATGTAATATCAAATGCACAAACAATGCACATCGCACAAATATTTTTCCTGTGCGGGAATCGAACCCGCAACCCTTAGCGCAGCAGTCCAATCGCTTAGCCACTGCACAAATCGGGTCGTCAACAATCAGTTGGAATTTAAATAATATTGTTTTATTTTACGTTTAATTTTTTTAACTAACTAATATAGAGCTCTTAAATAAGCACGTAGGTTGTTTAACATTTAAATATAAACTCCTTTTAAGTTGCCCCACATGGTTATACAATTAAAATACACCCACAATCAATGCATGCCGCTTATATCGATAATTTTGGTAATAATACATAGCTAGGAAATAATAGGACAATAACAAGCTGTCAGGCACAATTAGTGTGTAGTAGCACAATGAGCTACATGACAACAATGACTACAATGGTCGCGCATTGATGATATAAATGCGGAGCGACACAGGGCTGGAACAGAGTCTGAATGCAGCGTTTAATTATAAATAACCTAAATATTCCAACTATTTTGTCGACGTAAATAATTTTATCTAATATTTTAAATATTGACTGACTGCCTCGTTGGTCTAGTGGTCGCTAAGCGCGACTGCTGACCAAGAGGTCCTGGGTTCAAATCCCGGGTCGGGCAAAAGTGATACAGAGTTTTCCATTAGGTAATTCTCAGTAGCAGCACGGAGTCTGGGTTTTTGCCCGGTTGATGGCAATAGGCTCGCCACCTATTACATTGGGACTTACAACATAACTGGCGAAATGTGGGTGTACTATATGTACACCTCTGCCTTGGCAGGCGTGATGTTATGTTATGTTATGTTTTAAATATTATATCTCTTTGTCTCTAATGGATTTTTTTATGGTACAGAGCTTGACCTGTATAGGTGTATGTATGTATGATGGCTGGAATTTAGAATGAGACGCAGGTAAATGTTGCTAAAAATTTAACGCTGGATTGCACCAACTTTCTTTAACATTAACAAACATCTAAATTGTTAAAGGAAATTTGAAAAATGATGGACACGAGAGGGACTTTTACCCCCCTTAAGACGTAAAATGGCACCAAAAGTCATATTAACATGTTAAAGTAGCGGTTAGGCAAAAAATTAGTTGCACTATTTGACAATTTGTTAGATGACGTCATAACTTTAACAGTAACAATACGATGGTGCAACCCAATCCACAGTCAATATTAAAGTCAGCGTTACTTGTCTTTAACTAGACAAGTTATTGCAACAAGATTTGACATTACAAAGGTCACGTGATAGTTGTTTAGAAACCACATGCGAACCTCAAGCTGACGCCACTCATCTCGTATTAATTAAAGAGAACACAATTACTATAATTTGGTGGACTATTAAGGCTGGTTCGGTTGGCGGGAGTAATTGACGCGAGAGCACCGAACAATGGGTGTTATATGGCAACAATGGGAGGCTGTCACCAGCAAGCCACAGAGTTAGTGCGCTCCTATTGGGCTTACGAGTACTGATGCACTATTATTATGTAGCCTAGCATATTTATTTATAAATAAATTAGTAATAAAACGAAAGAAAAATATGCTTTTAGTAATAAAACCGCTAGTTTCACAACACAGTTACAAAGTTATATGTTATCCAGACAATTCTGTAAAACATAGACTGTTACCTTTGTGAAAGAAATAAATTAATTTTATTATTATTAGTTGCACTGTTGTGTCTGTTTCAGTTGCTGCTTAGTGTACAATAAAGTATATTCTATTCTATTCTATTCTTAGATGTTTGGGCATGTAAAAAGGATGGATGAAAGAAGAAGGACAAGGCGAATATAAATGGGGTATCGGGATGGGGAAGATCTCGTCGAACTAACTTAGACCAAATTGGCGCAGTGGCTAAGCGATTGGACTGCTACGCTAAGAGTTACGGGTTCGATTGCCGCACGGGAAAAAAAAATTTACGATCCACAAATATTTGTCTCGAGTGTTTGTGTATGAGATATACCATGTTTGTGAAACGTACCCACGATACAGGAGAAATTCCTAGTGTGAGGCGACGTATTAAAATATATATATATATATATAAAATTAAACTGAGATGTTCTGCAAAAGGGTCAAGGGTGAGGAGTACTCCTAACCGACGAGCGTGTATTAGGAATGTGATGCGAGTGAATAAGGCAAAAGAGTATGTCAGGATCGTAGTAAATATAAATCAATGGTTTCTGTCTACCCCACTAGAAAACAGGCGTGAATTTATGTAATTGTATAATAAAAAAAACTTATCACCTTTCTTATTACTAACGTAAAAAGTACAAAGACATTCTACCGACTGCAGTAGAGTTTGAGTCGCCATTAAGTTTTATACCCAGAGAAAAGATTTCAGGTGTTTAAATTTTAACGGGAACGCCTTGGAAAAGTACTCTTAAAAATAACTAGACTGGTCTGAGATTTAGGTAAGCTAAAACACAAGTTTTAGGTTTAATATTGAGCTAAAGAATAAAAACATAATGGTTAGCGCGCTGTAAAAGTGCGTTTTAAAATCAGCCTGTAAAACAGACATCAAATTAAACTTTAACAATCCATTAAAGAGAGTTCGACCGTAAAAATATGTGATTTATAACATTTAAGAGGATTAAATAGGTTTCTAAAGTCCTACAGAAAACTGTTTTTCAGACCTTATCTTGAAATAACCTTGATAGAAACCTAGTAAAGGCAAATAGACTGAGGACTGACAAATCACTTTGGAGTAGGAGCTAACAATTATCTCTGGCGAAAATGACTGTAAACACAGGCATAACCGTATACATTATATGTATTCGTAGAATCAAACAACAATAAATCCGAAAAAACTCTCCTTGAATTTTCATAAAATTACTTTACAGTGAAATTACATTTTGCGAATAACGTCAATCTTCGAAGCTTGAAAGCTTAATGGTTTCTTTTGTAACATATTATGAGATTCATCGGCCAGACATTATTACATTTACTAGTAAAACGCTCCATAACGAACTAAGATTAAATCAAGCGTCAGTAACAGGAGAATAACATACTCAAACGACATAGGTACCTACTATTTAAGGGCGTCATACAAAGGGTGATCGATCGCACGCAAACCGCAGCGATCGATCGGTTCGAAATTGCTGCTTGAGGCCGTAAACTGCATGACAGTGGGCAGCGCGGCAATGGCAGCAGCGACGCAGGGAGCGGTGCATTTTTTTTTATAAAAACGTTGCCCCACTATTCATTTCTCCTGTATCGTGGGTGCGTTTCATAAACATGAAATATCACATGCACAAACACTCAGACTCGGGACAAACATCTCCGAATCGCACATTTTTTTGCCCCGTGCGGGAATCGAACCCGCAACCTTTAGCGCAGCAGTCCAATCGTTTAGCCACTGCGCCTATCAGGTCGTCAAATGCATTTATTTGTATTGAAGTGTTCCGATGACAGCGATGCGGGGAGCGGCTTACGAGCGGTAAGCGGTGTCTGCGGCGCCACTGCCGCTACCGCTGCGCTGCCCGCTGTCATCTAGTTATTCTACTTTACGTCCTCACACACGGCATCGATCAATTGTTGCGATCTGCCATATTCTTGTTTGGAACGAAACAAAAGAGACCTGATTTTCAAGAATGCGTAGGATTTTATTGCTATCTACGATATCGCTTACGAAAAAGTAGTAGCTTGCGATGATGACATACACTTGCGACCCGTCGTCGCTGCGATCAGTCGGTTGCGACGGATTGCTGCGATTCATCGGACCGTGCATGGCGCCCTTATCTCTTTGTTACCTTCTAACATACGAAGGGACCGAAATAACTTGTTTAACATACTCCGAATTAAATTACTTTCGTTAATATAAACTTTAGCATTATGATAATGCAAAACCCTTGTTTGTTTAAATTAATTAGTTGCTTCGTAGTTATTACAAAGCAAACACGTTGTTATGAAGAGTTTTCCAAAGTGTGAACCTTGAACCAGCTTGCATGAAGGTGTCCCAGCGGGAACAATAAAGTCAAAATTTAGGAACATATAAAACATTACATAAAATCACACCTGTAGGCAAAGCGGTATTTGTATAGTATACCCACATTTTGCAAGTTAAGTTGATTCCCAATATAATAAAGTTGAGCCTACTGCCATTAACCGGGCACAAATCCAGACTCCGTGCTGCTACTGAGAATTACGTAATGGAAAAACTCATTAACACTGCCCGTCACTTCGGGCCAAGCTAATTTAATCTGTGATAAAAACATATGTATATTTTAATATGATTATAATAGTTTATTACATATACACACACGCATATATTTTACCATCGACACACTAAGAAGAAGACTGCCTGACCAAAGACCTCACGCTCAGCAGTCGCGTTTTGCGACCATCAAACCAACCAAAAAGTGTGCAAAAGTATTGAAAAATCCTTTACATTGTGCCTTGAGGTAGACCAATACGCCTCCAGCATGCCTATTAGGTACATTACACTGGAGCCAGATATTAAGAACGTTATGACGTCACTAATGATGTAAAAAAATACAGGAATTTCTACGTATAGATAATAACTTTAATACGTTTTAAAGTCACAGATACGCACACGTGACGTATTTTTATTTCCCTGGCGACATTTCGAGCACCTCACAGCGCTCGCGGCTTCGATAGCTTCTAATGAATTTTTTTTTTAATTAAATGAGTATTTTATCGTTCTGTATGTTATATTTTTTTACCTATTGCATGACGTGTTACCGTCATTAGTGAAATGTGATTGCATCAGCGCCCCTGTACCTATCACTTTGGGGAATGCGAGATGATAATAATTCACATTATTTTGTCATTTTTAATATTTCTATTCATACTTGCATAAAGATTACTATTACATTACTATTGTTAACAGCTGTTGGTTCTTCATAAGAAAAAATAAATAAGTCAGGTCTTTTTCCTCCATAATATGTAGGTAGAGACCAGAATAAGGTCTCCGTTAGAGTCCGAAAATAGTCGGGCACTGCCGTATATTGACATGAGTAAAACCGGTATAGATAGTAAACCTATTGGTGGATTTTTACCTCGCTCAACGTCTAGCCAACCACCACGCTCCGCTCCAGTGGACAGGTAGCCTTAGGAAAGTAGGTAGCTACGTGTTGTACACCCACATTACACCAACGCAGTGATTCTAATAATAGTGGTCAAAACAACACTATTAACGGTGAGCCACGAACAATAGTTTTTCCATTCTGTCTACTGCGTGGCAGACTACATATTAATAATTATGAAGTATTCTATGCGTCATGTCTTGACTTAGCACCATTAACTTCAGTTCACAAAAAAAATATTAAAAAACAAGTCTAATAGTCAGGGATCCACGGGCCATTTTAAAAAGTGATTACTATCCAACAAATTTCCCGTAAGTAGCTTCATTTTGATGAAACGTCTAACTTTTTCTTTTATAAAATTCTTGGTTGTAGTAGCTAACAGCGCCGCACATCACATTACAATTTTTGAGTGTAGAACCAGGATAACGTACCTCGCAATTTTTAGGATAGCGTGACTGTTATATTACAAAAATATTAACTAAGCAACCGGAAAAAAATAAACTACTACTATCTGATTTTTTTGCTTAGTTAATATTTAAAAAGTGGTCCGTGGATCTCTGACTATAAACAATCTCGTATAAGAAAACAAAGATTAAGATTCCTAAGAAATATCTCGAAGCTTTTGTTGTATTTTATAGCGTAGCCCTTTCGTAATAGGCTGCATAACTTCTTTGTAAAGACGCGTGGAGACGTTAATGTGAAATAATTAACCCTGATTAATTTTTGTAAGAATTATTAATTTCGTACCAAAGTGCGGGCTTTGAGGTCATTTTTGGAGGTTAAGAATTTGGATTGGAGTAGAAGTTTAATGCGCTTAGATTTTTCACTTGTGCTACAAATATTTACCGTTTAGATTTTTAAACTGATGAATGAGATTCTGCTATTATTACATTGTTTAGTTATAAGTTTACAGGTTACCTAGATATTTGTTAAAAAGAGGTTTATAGTTCGACTGTAGGTATACATACATAAAGTCACGCCTATTTCCACGAGGGGTAGGCAGAGACCACAGATTTCCATTTGCTACGATCCTGACATACTTCTTTCGACTCATTCACTCGCATCACATTCCTCATACACCTCGTCGGTTAAGGGTACTCCTCACTTGACCCTTTTGTAGAACATCTCCGATCTGGTCCAAGTATGTCCGCCGAGGTCTTCCCCTTCCCGACATTCCACTAACATTCGCCTCATATATTTGCTTTGTAACTATTCTTTCATCCATCATTGTAGGTATATTGCATTGTTGGAGACTACAACCTTTTTTAGGTGATAACACTTGCTGTCATCCTAGTAGGTTAAAAAAGGCATCGCGCGCAGCCCCAGCTTTCTGGCTGGAGGCTCAAGCAGTCTCGCCTTTTGTCCGTTGACGACTCATAAGACCCCTCTCGGGGTCGCTGGCATTTAAAAGTATACTGAAAACCCCGAGCTCTCTTTCCGGACGATTCCTTGGCGCTGCGAGCACGTATTTTGGTATGACGTTTGACTGTCTGTGTTTATGGTTATTCTTAGTGATTCGATTTGTGTTTTAGTTGCGAATAAACTTATTAAAAGTGGTGCTGGTATTAATTAATCGCCCTTTTACCAAGAGTATTTATACGTTAAGTCAGTATCTAGGTAGGACTATTAACATATTTTTCCACGCACCTACAATTATTGTATAAAAAAACTAGTATTTGTGCACAAATAATAACTTGGAACATTATTCATACATGGCATCTTTTGATTTATTTCTCTAAACAAAAGTGTGTACCAACAATTTAATAATTATAATAATAATAATTTATATTTAATTAAGACTGCCTCGTTGGTCTAGTGGTCGCTAAGCGCGACTGCTGAGCAAGAGGTCCTGGGTTCAAATCCCGGGTCGGGCAAAGTGTTACTGAGTTTTCCATTAGGTAATTCTCAGTAGCAGCACGGAGTCTGGATCTGTGCCTGGTTGATGGCAATAGGCTCGCCCCCTATTACATTGGGACTTACAACATAACTGGCGAAATGTGGGTGACTGGAAAAAACTACATGTACACCTCTGCCTACCCCTTCGGGGAATACAGGCGTGATGTTATGTTATGTTATGTTTAATGTTATATACACAGCATAACAATTATTTATCTTGTCACATTTTCACAAAATATTATGATATAAATATCACTGTTGCCATTGACTTGGCACGAAACCAAACTTTAGTTTACTACTGAGTTTTTTCCATAAGGTTTTCCAACCATAACATAATATTTTTATGGTCAAATTCTGCCTGACCCGGGTATCGAACTCAGGAAGGTAGTCGCGCTTTGCGTGCAATAAACCAACGTTCAACAAATAAATAACTGTCAGAGTGGGACATTTAAACACTTCAAAGAATGGTAATATATAATTTTTACCTAAGATCAAAAGCCAAACACCCAAGTATCTATCAACATTTTATTATTACTTTGAACGTATTGATTTTAATATATTTTACAGGTATTATCTACTTTACATCCATTCATATTAATGTATTCATACTTATCCAAATATTTATTCTTGTTAACGTTTTATTTTGTTTGTAGTACTCAAAATACTCTGATGAATCGACAATTTTCCGATTCGAATTTTACGTCAAAGACCATTGAATTTAATTTAAATATTTAAAGACAGAGGCATGGTCGTGAGTAAAACTTTGTTATATTTAATATAAGAAATCAACTTCTTCTTCTTCGTATCGCCATGAGACAATAGCCACATGGTATAGGTCATGCCGTGGTATAGAGATTGGTCAGTCAAGAAAGATGGTAGCGAGGTTGAACGTCCAGAGTGCGCTGGACCTACTTAAGTAATGTCACTCGCGGAGACTCTACTTGCATTCCTTAGAAATAAATTAAAGTATATTATGATGATGTAAAAAATTGTTACCCTTATCCAAATCGACGTTAAAAAAATTAAGTGCTTTTTGCGAAAAATTGTAACTCACATAGCTTTGCCAAAAAAATGCAAAACCACAATTCAAAATTCTGTATTGCTAAATATGTCCAAAGCAAACGTAATGTTGAAACGCGAGGGCTTTTCTGTATGTGTATGGTGTAATAGTGCCACGCGTCAGAGTGAGAAAGATTATAATTATTAAGAGTAACTATTTAGTAAGTAGAAAGAGATAATGAAAATAATCATTTACATAGTAAGTGAGAAATATAAATTGTCAAGAGATAACACACCATTGCATTGTAATAATCAAGGAGGACCACATTGCAGTCACGTCGTCCATTTCCAACGATGACTAGCCTACTTCCCCGATGCTAGTTAGGTGCACAGGTGCATCCTCTTTTTCCTCACTTATAGTCTGATGAGATGACAAAGTGTGCAAACCAACACGACCGGAAAAAATAAGACGCAGGACAAACTACACAACTAGTTTGTCCTGCGTCTTATTTTTTCCATTAAGTCCTCTTGACGCATGAATAATGGTCACCCATCCAAAAACTAACCTTAGCAAATTCTGCTTAACCCCACTATCAACTCATCTGCGTCAACTATGTAGCTTACAAACCCCAATGATGATGAATATGATGATACTAGTACAATATTGCAACGTTACCAATTAAGCTACATAGTAGCGGAGCGAACAAACGGAATGCCCCAAACCATTGCGGACGAACGCTGCAGACCCTTGCGATAATCCAACCAATAACGATACAATTTCGTGGATAATTCGGTTGGACATTCAAATTGCATTTCCACATAACTAGACAAGTACTGTAAGGTCAAATAGTTAGCGAGTCTATAGTCAATATACGAAATTTTTGTTTGTGTGGTAAATGGAGTATTTTTTCCTGTATCGTTAAATAGAATTTCTCCTGTATCGTAATAAATACAAACACCCAGACTCGGGATAAATATCTGCGGACTATACAAATTTTGTCCAATCGCTTACTCACTGCTGCCTGCACCAATCATATCGTCGTAAGGGTTTATTCAAAAGTGCAGACAAATGCTTATCGTTAAAGTCGGGCGTAATCGTTAAAGTACATACCTACTGTATCAAAGATCGTGAAGAACACGTTATAACGTACAACATAAATTATAATCAACTACTACAACTAATACCTTCCGTAACCACGATACATTTCCAGCGCTATAAAATTAAACCAACAGTTATTAAGGCTAACAATACTAATCACTTTAAACGTCCCAAACAACCATTTTAATGAACTAAAGAGAGATTAACTCGCTCATTCACACTCCAATTAACCTATATTCAAAGGACCTAGGGGTTTTATTTAAATGTTACACGTGCTTATTGTTATTTATGGCTAATAGTTTGGATATTTCTATCTAATATTAATTAGCGAGATGGATGTATGTCTTGTATTGCCTCTACAACGCTAAAGAAATAGTACCCTATCTTGTATATGTCACCGTAAAATTGTTAAATTGTTGATTATAATCTATCTAGCGAGATTTTGAACCGTAACATAATGCTTAACGCATTATTTTACGTAGATTATAATCTATCGTATATAATTTATATTTAAATTTAATGTTAAAAAAGGTAAGCTTTATTTTAAAGACCCTTGACTCAAGACTGTTAGTAGTGATATAGTTATAAAGTTAGTTATTAATCATGAAAATCTTACCCATTGTGAATTTATATGTAAAATATAAATATCATTTATTCAAATTAGACTAAATTATTAGTACTTTTTGAATTTCAAATCACATCAAGACAGCCCCCAAAACGCCCACCCCTCACCGCTTCCTAGTGCTATAGCTGGATAGAAGAAACGGCGCAACAAACTAGCCTGCAGCACTCTCACAGGATAGGTAGGGACGTAATAATACACATAGAAATTAGAAAATATTTGTTAATTTTAGTGCAAAGCTCGTTGAAATAGATTAATCGAAGTTATTAGCTCATAAGTATTCTTTCTCTATCTTGTTCATTTTATATAAAAAGATACGGGTATACTCAAATGTTGAAGATTGTCCGACCGCGGTTTCGTATGTTAATTAACTCGAACGAATACTATCCGCCATTTTAATTATATGTGTTGTCATAGCAAATTTGAATTTAAGAAGTTCAACTTTTAACATCCCTATTTACGTATAATATATTTATGATAATTATCCTATAAATCGCACTTTGGATCTTAAGTCTTTGGCTCATTTTAGCAATATTTACATATAACTCATAAACGAATAGACGTAAAAGCATCACTCATTTCACAATAATATACTTATAAATAACCACATTCACTGCATTATGCATACTCTAAAAAATAATCATAATATTTCAATTCATCTCAATTTGTCAAAAAGATAGTCAGCACTTTAGATAACCTATAGATTTCAGTATACCTACAGCTTAAAACTTCTTAGATACACCTGCCATGTGTTCTACTTCCGTAGATTAACTTATAAATGAGACGGACACTCTGACGCCAAACAATTATACTCGAAATGGAACGAGCAGTCAGGATGAAACAAAATTACATTTTAATAAAAAGAGCAAACATTATTTATTTATTTAATTCTTTAGTACAGTGTTTGTAACTTGTTTGTTGTGTACAATACGGACTTAATGCCATAGGCATTTTCTACCAGTCAAACCTTTGGGTGGAGCAGAGATAGAAAACAAGGTAGATGCACCAACAGTTGAGTATGAGAGTTTATAATACATACTTAACTTATGTAAATATATATAATGCAATACATACATAAATACATACATACAATATAATAATATCCAAATAGTTAGTGAAGATATGAATCCGCCAACTTGTCATTATCCATTTGAAAACAAATTTGTCAATGAATTCCGTATGTTTGTTGGTTTTCAACCAAACTGTTAAACAAAGCTCATCTCAATGGACCTTGTTAACTACTTAGCTACTGAGGGACCTCGCGCACTAGACGGCCACAACCATGACCAGTGGCCGCAACGACCGTACGTCCATAGTCTCTTGTGTTAGTTTGTGACTAACAAAACTACAAAGCTTATTTGCTTTAATTTACCAGTCATTTGAATTTTCGACACTTCTATTGTGCAGGATGCTTTGATAGAGTTCACAATTGATCCTGAATTAATAAAAATAATGATAAAAATATATGGGATTGACATACCTAGGGCCACACACATCTAGGGCCCCTAGGCAGACAGTCTTACTAGAAACCGGCTTACTGGCTAATATTTTTTTCCACAAATTGAACTATTTTATTTTGTAGCTCATGTAGACGCGGATGAGAAAGACAAGAAGACTTGAAACTAGAGGCTTAGAATTAATACATGGTTTTCTTGAACCCTAAATCATTGGTTTGTTAGAGATGAATAATATGAACATAGAAGACATTGTCATTATTTATTATACTAAATTACTAATATTATAAAGGCAAAATTTTGTGAGTGTGTTTGTATGTCTGTTACCTCTTCACGTTCAAACGGCCTGGCCAATTTTGATAAAATTTTGTATGGAGGTCGCTGACACCCTGAAAAAATATATAGGCTACTTTAAATCCCAAAAAATGTACCAGGTAACGCCGCGGGGCGCAGCTAATGTTCAAATAAGTCTTATTCTTATTACTTTGTCCATGTCCTAATCGCGTCAAAATCCCTAAACTTTTAAGTCACTATGACGCAATAACTCACCCATAAAATGATATCATCAAAAATTAAGCTCCTAATGTATTAAGTTATGAGAAAGATTACAAAATCCTATTGTTGTAAAACAAGAAATTCGCCCCGTATTCTTCAACCGACAAAACTTAATTCATTTAGGTGGGATCTGGCTTGTTTAATTTGCAAATTAAAATGTAAAGAAGATAGGCCAGTTTCTGAACGAAATAGGATGGGATAAATAAAGTGCTTTAAGTTCTCGTTCAAATAATATTTTATTCATAAAACTGATGAATTTGAAATTTTTATTTATTATAAATTAAATAGTCATCCAAAAGCATAAAACATTTGTATTGTATTGATACACTATTGCGCCCGCTTTTCCCAAATAAGTTAGCACAGGTGTTTTTATTGTTACCACTCAAATTGACCCACTGACATTGCAATGTCTGTGAGTAATACAACAATGTATAAATGTATCTAATAAGGGGGCTAATCTACAAATATTCAGACATAACATTATATCACGCCTACATTCCCCGAAGGGGTAGGCAGAGGTGTACCAATAGTACACCCACATTTCGCCAGTTATGTTATAGGTCCCAATTTATGGGAGCGAGCCTTTTGGGGACGAACCCAGGACCTCATGCTCAGCAGTTACGCTTAGCGACCACTGGATTAACGAGGCAATCTAGATCAACAAGCCTCGAGCATCTATAATATCTATTATAAGGTATTGCACAAAATTTTAAATATTATTTTCAGTTTTCATTTGTCAACGATAAAACAAATGCAACATTTTAACAAAATACGTTTATCTTGTTCTACGCAACTTTAATATGGTGACTGAAATTAGGGGCCTAATGACTGCCTCAAACTTCACTATAACCTAGAAAGTTCTATTTAGCCGACAAACATTTGACTTTCGACCGTAGAGGGGACCCCTAGCTAGAGTTGTCCGAACATTCGTCACACAACAGTTAAGGGGCACAGCTGCAAAGTTTGACACTTCGGTCACATGAGCAAATAAGCCGAACTGAGAGCAACCGAGTTGCAGAGTAAATTCTCGTATTTCTCAAGCATTATTTTGTTCTGACATTTTTGAAATGAAATCATTAATGTCGGATTGCCTCGTTAGTTTAGTGGTCGCTAGACGCCACTTCTGAGCATGAGGCCCTGGGTTTGAATCGCGGGTTGGGCGAAAATGTAATAAACAACACTAACAGTTCTCTGTAGCAGCGCGAAGTCTGGATTTGTACCCTGTCAATGGCATTAAGCTCGCACAGGTTCAAATCCCGGGTCAGGCAAAAAATTATTGGTTCTTCCATTAGTAAATTCTCAGTATTAGCACGGAGTCTGGTCTTGGATTAATGCCCGGTAGATGGCAATAGGCTCGCCCCATGTGGATGTACCTATTATACCTACACTTCCGCCTACCACTTCGGGGAATAAAACTTAAAACGTTAAACATTTTTGCAGTATATTCTTTTTATTTCATTGCAATCTCCCCAATAAATTACCATTATATTATTGTTGGACTTAAACTTGATATATTGTGACTGTGTTTGCAAAAATGCTTGATATAGGTAACTAGTTAAAATCAGAACTGTATAGAATTAAACAAGGCATCGATTGCAGAAGTTTACAAACAGTTCCAGCTTTCTCGTTAAACTAAGATTGAGATACTAGCAGATTATATTGTCCTTCTGCAGGGCAAAAGCCAATTAGATACAGATGGCATTGATCTTGACTATGCTTACTTATTACGTGTAAAGGCTCTTCAGCGCTAGTACCAAAGTACTTAACATATATGTTAAGGACTACCTATATTCAATTATTTTTTCCTGTGTGTATTCAATGTAATAAAATAATAGTATCCGGCCTAGAATTGACCACCCCCTTTCCTCCCGTGGGTGTCGTAAGGGGCGACTAAGTTAAAATCCAGAAGATAGGCAGCATCTTCTGTAACTTCACCACCAACAATGCGATCTCCAAGCCGCTTGCCAAGCGTCGGGATTATGCCCCCCCCCCCCCTCATTTAAAAGGAGGAGGCCTTTATTCAACAGTGGACGTCTTTCGGCTGATGATGTTGATGAAACACCGACTACGCAAACACCCAACTAGAAAGATGAAAAGAAGATTACAATCGTCATAAATAATACTTTTCACTCCCAGTTACCATAATATGATTAGAAACCCAAGTAAATATCGGTAACAATTGACCCTTCTGTGTGAAGGGTGTGTAAAGCCATGATTAAACACCGCAAAGGCAAAAGAAGCGCCATAATCTGTGGCAAATACCTACACGCATTACGTCATGGTCAAACGGCCGTGACCGGTAGCCATAACGGCTGGACTTAAAATCGCAGTCTTGACACCGTGTCACAGACAACAGTCAACACTCTGTATTTGTTCACAAGCCCGTCGGTTGACACACTAATGGCCGCTCGCATTTGATGTAGGGTCACAGTAAACGCGATAAACGGTGCTGCCCCCTTACGATGAACTTTTAAAGCAGGACATTTTCCGATGTTAAAGCGAGACGCCGCTGCATACAGTGTAATGCGGCGTCTCGCTTCCACAACGTAAACTGCCCTGCTTTAAAAGTTTATGGTAAGGGGGCTGTAAGCGATTTTAGTAGTAGTACTTGCGTTTTTAACTTGCTATAGAAAGTGGAAAGTGTTTGTGGAGTCAACGCGATGAATAAAAATCTGTGGCAGGTATGCAGAAAATGCGACCCGGTAGAAATATTGTCTCTATACTATCTGCTGATACGCGATAATTGAGTCTTTACACGTTACAACATATAAGCACACGGTTTTTTCTGCGTCAAAATGTCGCCCAATAAAATGTTGTGGTTTATTTGTAACCTGAAAGACTTGTTATATAACCTAGCCTTCCTCGATAAATGGGCTCTCTAACACTGAAAGAATATTTATAATCGGACCAGTAGTTCCTGAGATTAGCGCGTTCAAGCAAACAAACTCCTCAGCTTTATAATATTAGTATAGATTTGAGAAGAACGACGATTCAACGAACAGAGATTTTCTTTTTGACAGACAACTAAAAGAAATAGTCTATTCTTTACCAGGAAGACCCAAACCGAACCCAATCGCCTGAACCCAAACAAAATCAGTAAATTATTATTTACATAATCAGCTGACGGTTTTATTGGAACACAAAAGAATTGAATAAGGTTTGTGAAAATGAATGTTGATGGAAAAATGAATTCCTGGCTTAATGAGGTGTTTGACTGACGTTTCTTCGTAATTTAATAAATTCCTTTTTGTTCTTATTTTAGTACAACGTCGAATTTCATTACAATGAACACAGTAGTAAAAATTAATTATTTTTTTGCGTATTTCATAGAATTAGGATTTCTATGCCAATATTTGTTTGTCTTAGTTTTAATTATGATTTTGTTGTTATAATGTTAAGTAGCTCTTTAAAGGCTGGTGGTTAAGTAACAATTGTTCGTTGAAGGTTAAGCTACGCTGGCCGCACTCGGTCCGTAGATTGTTTCATCATCATCAGCCAAAAGACGTCCACTGTTGAATATAGGCCTCCCCGTTTAAGCGGGGGGGTTTGCCATAATCCCCACGCTTGGCAAGCGGCTTGGGGATCGCAGTATTGGTGGTAAAGTTACAGAAGACGCTGCTGCCCATCTTCTGAGTTTTCCCTTAGTCGCCTCTTACGACACCCACGGGAGGAAAGGGGGTGGTCAATTCTAGGCCGGATACCACACGGCACCGTAGATTGTTTAGTAAATAACAATCTTAAGTATCAAGATGTATCGTGTGAATTACCCAGTGACTGTCTGTGGAATTCAGATAGTCAGTCGCTTCTGAACGTCCTTTTACGTCTAAAATGATAGGCGGTCATTTAAAGTCTTCAGCGCTCACATAGAGAGCCTCAACGGTTGAGAATAACGAAATACACCCTGGATCCTGGACCCAACCTCGCTACCGTTCATGTTGATTGGCCAATCTCTTTACGAGACCTCCCCCCTTACCATGAACTCTTAAAGCTGGACAGTTTACGTTGTGGAAACGAGATGCAGCATTACACTGCACGTAGCGGCGTCTCGCTTACACATCGCAAACTGTCCTGCTTAAAGAGTTCATGGTAAAGGGGCTGTTTCCATACTTTCCATGTAGTTAGCTCATAGCGATACGAAAAAAGTTCCAATGCTTGCGTGCAGTTATAAAAGTTGGAGACAAGCTCTCCAACTAAAAGTAATCAAGACTCAATCTCACTTAAGGTCTTAGTAAATTTATTTGCCGCAGCCTCACGTTCTGTCGGAGCCCTAAGGCTGGATGTACATCTACAGACACTTTGCAGCAGACATGGGGCAGTAGACACACCCATACTTCTATGCTATCTATACTTCCATACTAATATTATAAATGTGAAAGTAACTCTGTCTGTTTGTCTGTCTGTCTGTTACACCTTCACTAAACTACTAAACCGCTGTACGAATTTTAATACAATTTGGCATGTAGAAAGTTTAAGACCCGAGAAAAGACATAGGCTACTTTTTCTTTTAATTCAACTCTCTCAGCGGTTTAAATACCGGTTAACGCGTGCGAAGCCGCGGGCAAAAGCTAGTATAGATATATAGTATACATAAATGTCGCTTACGTGTTTACCCGATGGCTTTGGCGACAGCTATCTCGCTTACTCTTATAGATTAACAGTTCCCGTTCAATAACGCTCCTTTACGTACCGACATGCGACAGTGCCAAAAATCGTCACCTATTAGTAGTTAGTGTGCGTACTACACAATATACTGCGTACACCATTTTATTTTTGGTAAGATAGGCAGAGCTCGCTCAAATGAACGATGTGTAGAGACCGCTGCATGTCATGGAAAGCACGTCAAGCCATCAGTCTCTCTCCAGTCAGCTTATCATCCCATCTGCCAATGAGTGAGGCTAGTCTAGTCGAAACAGCCCGCTCGACCGACAGAGATAAAAAAATAGTGTCTGGCCGAACGTGTCTGCGGCGTTCGATGTCTGTAAGTGTGTATCAGGCTTATACAACGCAGCGAAGTGCAACGAAACAACTTATACAAAGCACTTTGAGTCTTTGCCGAGGTGTTACAACTTCGTAAAGCCGATTTACACTTGCGTGTTCTGGGTTGTATAGTAACCCTATAGCTGTTACTAAATTAAGAATAGATTAATATGACGTTATTGTTGAATAGTTTTGGTGAAGCATGGCTCTTAAAATAAATGGCCTACCTATTAAACTGAAGTTTTTTTTATAATTTATTGTATATATTTAATAAAAATATGTACGTGACCAACTAATAGTGTTTTCTTTGTATTTTAATAGTACCTATCACATGACATTTAATTGTAAAAACACTGGCTGATAACGGTATGTACACTAAAGTAAAATAATAATTTGAAACAAAAACAATCTAGTTCAAATTTAAATTCAAAACCAGAGACGACAGACTTTGAAAAGCAATCATTGTGGCACGACATGATTAATTTTTCATATAAAATTAAACTGGCAATAATTCAAAATTAAAATATTCCAAATTAGACTAGGTATAATAAATATGAATAATTTATTCATGAATCAATTCCTAATAACTAATTAGGGAACCGAAGAGGAGACTGACACAAAACAAATAGATTATCATCGATCTTTAGCCACTTTGGTAAGTTTAAACCGTAGGTATGATAAATAGACTAAAATAATTTCGTTTCAAACTTTTCCGATTTGTACCGACCTACAAGAAAGTCGACTTGTTTATATCGAGTAAAATATGAACAGATTAATACAAGTATAAGTAAAATTACATAAAATGAAAAACAACTTGCTTGTTTCATATCATTAGACAAACAAACCTAACACCTACCTATTCAGTTTGTAAGGATAGCATTATAAGCTTCAAACCATTTGAGTATTTGTTTCGCTCGTGTTTGTGATTCACCTCGTAAACGGCTTGACCGATTTAGACGTTTTTTTCATTGATAGACACTTTTTTCTTATAGTTAGAGCCGTAAAGTAGGTGGCGCCGAACATCCAGCGCCCGGATATTTTTTATAACTTTCCGTATTTTTTTTTTCTACTTTAATATCCGTAACCACCATTGACGTATTTCATAGGTTATGATTTCGTTATCCACGTGTCTCACTTTATAATTCTATTTTTTGAAAACAACAAAAGCTTCTAAAAAGCCCACGTACTAACCGCACGTTGTTCTTATAATTAAAGGTCCTTTTGAAAAAAATGATATTTTAACGCTAACGTCAACATTAATTATACTGTGCCTATCTAATGTAATTATATCTTTATATTTTGTTAGAAAATGTACGGTACACGCGTTTCGTTTGGACAAAAGATAACATTACAATGTTAGCAAACTTCAAACGCGTTTTGAGTACAAGTTCGTCAATTATTTTGGCTTTTATTAATTTGACTAGCTGTGCCCTGTGGTGTTACCCGATACATTTTTTTGGGAAAGTCTAAGGTAATTATTAGTACCCTATATGTCAATCCATAGTGTCAGCTACCTCCAAACCAAATTTTATCAAAATTGGTGAAGCCGTTTGAGCGTGAAGAAGTTACAACAATGAAATGAGAAAGTTTGTAAGTGTGTCATACACACACTCACAAACTTTATATTTTATAATATTAGTGTGATAAACGAGCCTCTAATTGCGGATTTATTGTCGCGGTGTGTCTTACTAAAACTGTACGAATGTCACTGTTTTCCCATAAACTGGCCAAAGCACTGCTACATAAAAGTCTTGAAAGTAGGACTTACCTAAACCTAATAACACTTTCCCGATCTTTAATAGAAGAATGTTACTTCTACTTATCAGACCGTTAAAAATCTCTCAGCTGTGCCGGTTTCCTCACGATGTTTTTAGCAACTGATATCTAATTTATAGTACGCACGTGTATTGGAAAAGTTATTATTGCGTGCCAGGTCTTGAACTAGCGACCTTAGACTTGGCAGTCCAATATATATGTATATCACTCGCCTATCAGTGCGTTCTAGGATTACAAACATGTTAGTACCTATGTTAAAACCTATGTGCCTTTTAATTTCGCCGACTGTGTATTCACACGTAGCTGTACTAATGCGAAAATCAAACGCCCGAAACACCGAGAATCAACTCCAAAAATAGCCGTTTCATAAACTGATCATACCTTTTTTAATTAAATCACGGCGATTCCAGTCTTGCCATTTGATTACTTTTGGATTGGCTTTTTTCAGTGCAAACAACTTGCCTTGAATTTTAAAATTCGAGTTAATGTGCGCAAGCCGTCGCGAAAATTAATAGGTTTTAATATAAAGCAGCTGTTTTCGATTAGAATGATAATTCAAAGAGTGCGGAATGAATTATTGAATTTGATAAAGTAGAACGATATTTTTTTGGGAAATTTTTTACAAGGATGAATAAAGAAAGAAATAAAGTTAATTAATATGAGGATTCGGGTGCGGTCTGTCAATGTCACTTTTCAGTAAAAAATTATAAATTTTGAAAGTAAGTAGGCATCTAAAACAGTTTCATGTTTAAAATACCTTTACTTACTTACTTTAACAATATGATATTGTTTTATATTCATACAGAAAAATAAAAAAAGTATTATAATTTTTTAACGTTTACGTCATTTAAATAAATTGTAACTATATTTTTAAATGAGTAGGTTCACCCATTGAGATCTCCCAGAAGTACAGTATAAGGGTCCAGTTTTTCGAAATTCGGATCTCCAAAAAGCAGAAGTAATAATTCTAATTTACTAAATAAATATTTCATACTTCGCTCTTCCCAAAACTAATACAAGTTATCCACAGAGAAACTTTGACTAACTTCTAAGTTGGTTTAAGTGCGAAAAGGTCGCAAAGAAAATTGGTTTCTAGTTACGACCCGAAGTTACGAATCAATGTCATAAGAGATAGAATTTGATCTTCGTACGGTATATTTGCTACTCGTACTATGCTTATCAATCAAATGAAATTAAGTCTAATAGATACGATATGCTGTATCATAATATGCTTTCCCGGTTGAGCAATACTCGCCCCTATTACAGTGGGACCTAAAACAATTGGTTTTTTTGTTATACTTGATAAGTCTGCGCTTGCCCACAATTCGCCTAATGGTAAGCGATATTATGGCCTAGGATGGAGCGCGCCCACCTAACAGTTACAGAGTTATGAAAATACTACATGTTTTTTCATAATCGCCAATTATGGCAAAAATTAGACGTACTACACACCTCTGCCTACCTAATTCGGGGAAGACAGGCGTGAAGTTATGTTGCTTTTGGCTTCTTCTTCGTATCAGAATGAGCTAATTGCGACATGGCAATGTTGAGAAGGTACCTACGTGCACCTAAAAGTTTAACTAATAATACGTGCAAAGCAAACAACTTGAACAGTTACCGCTAAAGCAGTAAACATTTTAAAAATAAACACAAAATAAAACTGTTTTCGTCCAACCAATAAACGCGAACATTTCTCGCATAAAATATAAGTCTGCAACAAGCAACAGCGAACATATTTAAGTAGTTGTTGCAGCTTCCTTTTACTTACAACTTAGCGGCACTTAAACCTAACTTTCCAGACATACTAACTTAAAAACTGCTTTAATTGTATCATTAAGCAACATGGAATATATTCCAATAAGCACTTTAAAGTTGATAGTTATCAGTATAATTGGCCATGTATGTACGTATGTTGTTTTATGTCTATCACGCAATCATTTTAATGTATCTACCGTGAGCTTACTAAAGCAAATGACGGCAAGTTTTTAAAAACGCAGGAGACAAGGTTTTCACTGTCATAGAACGTCGCGTTTCCTGCATGTACAGATTATAGTTCATTGCGTTAACTTCAGGGCTTTGTACTTTTTATCCCGAAAAACTTTAGCAGGTAATACCGCGGGGCGCAGCTAGCTAATTATAATTCTATTAATGCTATAATTTTTTTTTGTCCCTCATACTCCTGTTTCTTTAAAATTGACTACCTTATTTTCTCAGCATATCAACTCAGTCTCCTCATTTATGGTTAATAAGATAAGACTTATTAGCACAAATTTAATAACGTACAGACAAAAAGAACAATATAGACGGAATGAGCAAGGATTAGGCATATTGAACGTGTATAATCAATATGAACACAGGTGTGCTCGTCGCCGAGCTGCCACCGAACAAATTGTGGTATTATACTAATACCCGTTCTTACTCACAGTCGCTGTTCTGTGGCGTTTATATTGTAGGTTATCTAACTGCTTTTTAGCTAAGGTTGTGATCAAAAGCTGTCAATTAGGTAGGCCCTCTTACATTTTTTCTCTAATGATTTCCTTAGTGATAACAACTTATAAGAGTACCTAACTATTAGATTTAAATATTTGTACACCAGAAATGGTAGAAAATATGAAACTCAAATAATTATATACACCTAAATTGTACTATATTCTGAGTAATAATATACTTCAACCAGAACTTGGAACAGGTAATTTATTGCGTGTTGGCTGTAGAATGCTGCAGCGATCCCGCCTCCCCGCCATCAAAAGCGCAGAGCAGGCATGTGAGGTTTTAGTGGGTAGGCCCCTGGATCTTATTGGGTTCGGGGGAGAGTCCCACATACCCTCGTCGTCTCCCAACGGCGGGGAATGCGTTATGCATTTCCTCACTTGAAAAAAAAAAAAAATTGCGTCGTAATCGGTATCAGAATGATAACAGGTTCCATTCAGTTCCATGCTAGTTTCTTAAAAACACTCAAATCTTGTTGTTATTATTTTGTTAAATGACTGTGAGTAGCATTTATAATGGCAAACGTAATCTTAACATGATAATGTTTTGAAATCAGAAGGTTTTTTAATGAGTACAAAAAATATTAAGGACTAAGTCAGGATCATAATTATTATCTATACTATATAATATATATATTATATGGTATGCCGTGTGGTATCCGGCCTAGAATTGACCGTCCCCTTTCCTCCCATGGGTGTCGTAAGAGGCGACCAAGGGTACATCCAGAAGGTGGGCAGCAGCGTCTTCTGTACCTTCACCACCAATACTGCGATCCCCAAGCCGCTTGCCAAGCGTTGGGATTATGGCAACCACCCTCCCCCCCCCCTTTCTGAGAGGGAGGCCTTTGTTCAACCGTGGACGTCTTCCGACTGATGATGATGAATGATGATATATGGTATATAATAAATACCTATCTTCAACATTTTTAAAGTATCAAGAATGGCCCATCCCATATTTTTCTCGTAGGCGCCTATCGTCCATGAACCGGGCATCAATTTACGAAATTGATGGGAAATTGGTGTTTTCGATTCACACCATCAGATATCAGAAGAATCAATGGAGCGCACAAAACCACTGGAGCAATTGATTCGTGAGTATGTAGGCGAAGTTTTTCTGAAATGGCTGGATATGATGTTTTCGTACCACGTGATAATAACAGCGGAATAAACAAGCAAATACGAGTGTTATGACTAGTACTTACTGTTTATTTCGTGTCTTTTTATCTGCTGTTATTTTTCGGACAACAACAAAATTAATTAGGTATTTGACACGCCTTTTCCATTTTTAATGCCATCTTACCCTGTTATGTGAGTGGGGCTCATAGCTATCCGGCTACCCGGCAGATCAGTCGATCTGCGAGGTTAAGCCGTGCTCGCCGCGGTCAGTCTTGTGATGGGTGACCGTTTTCACATGTCGAGACCCCACCGTGCTTCGGAAGGCACGTAAAGCTGTTGGTCCTGCGCCTGATCTCTCTCTGGTCGTGTCGGTCTACCGTCCCATCGGATTATGAGAGTGAGGGAATAGGGAGTGCACCTGTGTTTGCGCGCATACTTGTGCACTATAATATCTCCTGCGCAGATGGCTAGTCTCAGCTGAGACAGGCCGCCGTGACCGAAATTCGGTCTGGAGGACATTATTACCCTGTTGTGTATCGTGTATTAGTATTTTCTCTTGTTTAATAGCTGAATAATTTATATTACTACTCGTAATACAAAGAGAAGCCTTGAACCAGGTCGATAATTAAGAAAACTAATGAAAAATAAGCAAAATACGATTCGATAAACAACTTCGTTTACGTGATAAAACCGCAGGTCGTAATTAGACCCAGTTCCTTAGTAGGTGAAAATAAGGTCTTTCTATGCGCCTCTGATTAATACACTTTTTAGGGGTCAATTCTCAGAAATAATTTCGTATTCAAAACATTTTGGAGAAAAATTACTTGACATAATTTCTGTTGAATCACGTGGCAATCCAATTAAAATTCGATTTCGTGGTAACAAATAAATCAGTAGGGATATCGACTTTGCCTTTGGAGTGGAGCCTTAATAATCTTTTGTTTTGTATGTTTGTTCAATATTTCACAAAGTAAATAAATTAGGAGATTCGTATTCTTCAATTTGAATAAGTATTTTTTTTGGGTAAACTAATTTTGTCTTTTGTAACTTAATGAAGACTTGAAAAGCTTCTTATTTTTTTTTGTAGGTTGGTTCAAATTGGCTTTACATTACTTTTTATTAAAAGCTTTGCCTCGCATTGGAAAATCCTTCATCCTCTACTGAGCGTTTTAGACTTGATATATCTAAGAATCATATCTCTATGTCTATTGTACTTACCATTTCTATTCGTGTACTTGCAGTAGGTTCAGTAGGTTTCTACTGACCGAAATTCGGCTACTGCGGCCTATCTCATCTGAGACTAACCAACTACGCGGGAGATAATATTATAGTGCACAAGTGTGCGCGCAAGCACAATGCACTGCCTATTCCTTCGCCCTAAAAAGTAGTCCAATAAGACAGTAGACCGACACGAACGGAGAGAGATCAGGCGCAGAACCAGCAGCTTAACGTGCCTTCCGAAGCTCGGAGAGGTCTCGACATTTAACTGGTCACCCATTACAAGACTGACCGTGGCGAGCACGGCTTAACCTCGCAGACCGACTGATGTGCGCGGTAGACATGTAGCTACAAGCCCCTCACGTAACATGTAACTATTGTCATAGTCTCATGTAGGTTTTCAGAGCATTTATGGCACAGAAATGTCGTTATTTGAGGTGCTTGTGCAATTCAAAGTAACAAATCGCACATGGTCTGCCAAGAGAATAATCAATCCAACAATTTTTTTTTGAACCCAGGTCTGTTGATAAAATTTAGTTTGGTACCATAAACCCATAGAAAACCTATACAGTCTTATTACAAAAATCTAAATAAACATCGGTTTAAACCTGGCCTTTCAAGTCCAGGCTTATCTGAAGAACCATGATCTAAATTTCTCCTTATTACAAAAGTTATAAAAACCGTGGTTTTCTTAGCACTGTCATTTGAACCATTGTTTGTATATAGTAGTGGGCGTTGAATCAACGAACTAGTTGAATCAACGTTGATTTCTCTTCAACGAGATTAACGTTGACCGTGTACAAATCAACTCGTTGAATTCGTCAACGACTGTCAACGAGTGGCGAGACAATGACGTTTACGTATTCAACTCGTTTGACGAAACGAGAAACTGAACACAACGTTTTGTTATTTTCAACGTACGTAAATTGTATTTCTTTAATAATAAAACTCCCGCAACGACGCGGTAGTCACAATAATTAGTTAGTGACAATAATTTGATTAGGTAAACTGCATCAAATTGTTCGTAAACTAACATTACAACAGCATAAGTTAATAAAAGCGTTTAGGCGTTTATCGTTCATGCAAGTTGACGTTCGTAACACGTTAACTCGTTGACGAAATTAACTAGTTGATCAACTAGTTGACAAACGCAAATCAACGTTAACGTTTCGTTGACGGAAAAACCTTCAACGACCCATCGCTATTGTATATCAACCACAGATTAATACAAACATCGTTCGTTCATAATGTTATCATTCTACAATAACGTTCCATTTGTCCAGAAAATAAAAAGTTTTAATAATTCACTAAAGATTAAATAATGTTTAAAAGTGTTAATAATATTGAGACTATTATTATTTTGCTAAGATATTAACACCAGTTATTTTGTCGATTTCAGTTTTGTTTAGCTTTAAGAATAAAACTGATGTTGTATTTGACAGTAAAACAACTAAGTACGTGTAAAGAATCGTACAATTCTCGCGCTTTATATGAAACCGTAACACAAATCTTACTCTTACAAAAGTTCATGTTACAAGTTTCGAGTTTAAATAATTACCTCTTTGTGAATAATACCTAAAATATTGTGTGTGATGGACCAGCAAAAGAAAAAACGGTCGGAGAATTGGAGTACTGAGGAAAAAGTAAGTCAAATACCTAACTACCTAACCCCTAACCTAACTTGATAACTCATACAATTAATGGTTTCTATTTTAACTCAAATTTTAAATGTTATAGGATATATTACGCGAGTTGATTGCACAATCACGAGACATCATAGAGGATAAAAGCACAAAAGCTTCCTCTAATATTAAAAAAACTCAAGAGTGGAAGAGCATATCAAAGAAGTAAGTATATCTTTTTCTTTTCTCTTTCATGCGACCTGCCTGATAATGGCGACGTACATTAATAATACTATTTAAATATTTTCAGACTAAATGAAATCATGGGGAAGAATAGGTCAGATGGTGATATTAAATTGGCGTGGAAGAGGATGAAGCTTGCGGCTAAATCAAATTTGTCAGCTCATAGGCAACAGCAAATGCGGACAGGGGGTGGTGAAAAGCCCAAGTCGCCTTCAGAAGGAGATCTGGCCATTATGGCTATTGCACCTCATGATTTTGTTGTGGAATACAATAACTATGATAGTGATGCTCTAAATACTGTTTTAAGCATAGTTATGTTTTATACTTACAAGTTCTTCAACTTCAAAGTTTTATTATAAAGGTTAACTTCAGAGTTGGTTCATGGTGATTTCATCATTTAGAATTTAGTAATGAACAGCACTTACAAGAAAAAATATTATTTATTTGATACATTCTAGATCACAACAAAATTTGAGCAATGTGTCTAAATTAATACATGTGAAGTAATTTTAAAAATCTATAATTGTAGGTTGAATCACAACTCACAACAGATAAAGTAATAGCTGGGCCTCATACAGACTTTCCTCCGATAATCGTGCCTCCTGACACTGAATGCAATGATATAGTAGAAGTTATAATGGACGAAGGTAAAATTTATATTGAATTGTTCTCTAAATTATGACGACATAGTATTATAACATTAATTAAAAAGAATTTATTTTACAGTCTATGATATAATTAAAATACTTTCAGGTGCCTCTAATGTAAATGCGGTAGCTAATAGTACAACTCTAAGAAGAAAAAAGAACGTTTGTAGAAAAAAGGGTCCTCCAAATATGTAAGATAACTTTAGAATATATTGTTATTACTTACCAAGTAAAATAAAAAGGGTAAAAAAATTACAGAAGTGAAACAATGCAAGAAGTCATATTGAAGAGTAACACTCAATTTAAAAAGAAACAATTAGAAATGTTAGATGTGGAGCATAAGTACAATGTAAAAATTGCTGAATTGAAAATAAAAAAACTAGAACTAGAAATAGAATTATTAGAAAATAAGAACTCTAGTATATAGGATATAAAATGGTAATTAAATTTCATATATTTACATAAAAGAAATTTAATCTATATGTATATTCTCTATGTACTTCAATTAAATATAAACATATCATTTTAATATATCTTCTAATACACATTACCTGTTAGTAGGTAACATGCATTAGAGAATATTATACTTTACAATTATATCAAAATGCTATAAACCTTACATTATATAAAAATACTTAGATAATAAATTAGCAAAAATGATTATAAATAAATAATTATAAACATGCATATTTTTATCGAATATCATTAAATTACTTTTCAGGATACTACAGCCAAGTTAAGAAGATTCTCTAGTTAATTAAAAAAAACATTTATGATTGAAAGAAATTTTATTGTATTGTTATCAAAATAATTTTGTGTTTTATTTTTAAATATATTATTTTAATTGATAAATGATAAATGATTTTATTTCTGCAAATAGGTTTTTAAAAAACACTTTTACACGTCATTTTTTATATACTAATTTGAATGATGGTGTCGGCATTTCCTAACTGACTACCTCTGAGAAGAAATGCCGAAACAAACTCAGGGGTCAATGTCTCTTTTAAAGTCCAGACAAACGTAAGTTTGTGTGAGAACAATGTAGGTCGTCCGAGATGGTTTTTTTTTTTAAGAAAAAAAATCCAATGCCGGCTTGAGTCGACCTGTCCTGACAGACGCCCCGTCTCGTACCATCTGCAGGACATTTGGGTAGGCCGTGTGAGATACTCAAACCGTCAGACATATAATATAGAGAAAAAGTTAAAAAAATAAATTAAAAAAATCCTACATTATTCTCACACTTACAAGTAAAGTTATAACATTAAATATTAAATAATTACATGTCAATATGTACAATGTAGGTAGCCTGAGATGGTTTTTTGATGAAATAACCAAAGCCGGATTGAGTCGACCTGTCCTGACAGACGCCCCGTCTCGTACCATCTGTATTAAAAGTGTGTCTCTATAAACTGCCTTCTTCTAATATTGCCACGAACATAATTTTGCACAGGCAATGCTACTGCTTGTGATATTTCAGTGTCAGCTACATTATCATCTAGCCCACTGTCAAACACATCTTCCCTCATATCAATTGCAATATTGTGCAATACAGCACACGCAACAATAGTCTTCCTTGCTGTTTCTACATTACAGTAAAGACCTCTTAGTAAACAGCGGAATCTCTGTTTCCACAATCCAAAACATCTCTCCACTGTATTTCGGGTCCTTACATGAGCACTATTGTAGCGTTCCTCTTGGGGTGTTGTGGTATTTAATATTGGGGTGAATAAATATGGTGTGCAAGCATAGCCACTGTCTCCAAGCAATATGCCTGAGAACGCACTAGCCTCAAATCGCTGCTTTAATCTACTCTCTCTGAATATACGTGAGTCATGTACACTGCCACGCCACCTACTAACAATGTCCATGATTTTTAAATTTGCATCACAGACCACCTGGAACAAAAGATAATTAATTTTAGAATTTAATCTACATTAACATTGATTAGGCTCAGTCGGGATATAATAAATCAAAGGCAGTGGACTGTATATAGGTTGTATTTTGTTGGCTACAAACTTAACGCGACCGTATAAAAAGAGAGTGCCCGTAGCGAAGCGCGTCTGAGAGCCGAGTGGTCGAGTGGTCAGTGGGGATGGCCGCGGCGCTCGCGCGGTGCCGGTTTGGTCCCCGCGACCCCTTGCGTTCCCCGCGGTTGTCCGGCGCGTATGTGATGCGCCAACAACATGAATTACAATTCACTATGATCACTACATATTATATGTAGAACAGTAATTGCTGTTAGCGGCTGTCTGTTTATAGTCATAATACACATGGACACTAAACGCTGTGGAAGATTAAATTACTTTTCATCACTATAACTATCATCCTATCAGAGATGGGGCTGCAGAGATAAGTTTGTTTATTTTAGAAGAAGATATGAATGTAAATCATACTACCTGCACATTTATTGATGGAAATCCTTTGCGGTTTATATATAGTTGACCACCATCCTCACTCAACTTTTTTACTCTTATATGAGTACAGTCAATGGCTCCTATAACCGTTGGAAAATTTGCAATGCTGCGAAATTTTCTCATTGCTTCCTCCTGTTCTGCCAATGAAGAAGGCATTTTTATAAATCGATGAGATATTCGGGCTATGGCTTCTGCTATTTTTTTGCACGTTACACTTATAAAAGGCTGTGAGACTCCGTGCAAATCGGCTGTATCATCCTGGATCTATTAAAACAATAACAGAATATTAGTTTGGATACTAGGACATAATTTAGTATACATTATTACAACTGTTTTGTTAAATGCGATGACGGAATAGTACTTACTTCATGGCGAGCCCAGCTTCGTAATGCACAAACCACTTGTACTTCGGGAGACACAGGGCATCCTCGAGCATCTCCAATTAGTTGGTCTCTTAATAAGTCCACTATTTTCATAGCAAAACGTTTAGTAAACCGATACTTTTGCCTGAAATCTTCATCGGATAATTCCACAAAGGGATTGATTCGAACACGATTTCTGTTACGTCGGCGTGGCGTTGCCAGTAACTCAGCGGCTTCAATATCTTCAATATCAACTAAATCGACCATGTTAATATCCATTTTCGGGTAAAAACAACAAATCAAAATGCAATAGTAGTTATCTTAAAAGCACAGCTTAGAAGACAAAATGAAATTTGACAGTGATTTAAACCATTGTTCGACATAGAAAAACTAGGGGCCGCCGAGGTTTTTCTTAAAACCATGGTTTGGTCTATGGTTTTTCGCAAAACCGCTTTTTCTAATAACACTTTTGTCCAAACCATGGTTTATCGACGTTTTAAACCAGGGTTTTTAGATAAACCGCTTTTTATAATAAGGCCGATTAGTTTAATGTAAATTCCATGAACAACGTGACTCGACGTCAACTGACACGTTGACACGACCTAAGTACTACACAATAACGATCAAGTAGGCGGCCCACGTAGGTACCTACTCAACTTTAACAATTAGCACACCTCGGATTCATGTCCCCGACTTACGACAAAGAGTTAGGAATAATGGATACGGTGTGTTTTTGAAATGTTCAAAAATAATAATATCAACCTACAACCGTCCCACTGTACAGGTATCTTTTCATAGATATAAAGAGGGCACGAACATTGATGGTAATTTTCATGCTTACCTACGAAAAATGTGCCATATTCTAAACTGCTACTGTAAATTACCGGTTAGAAAACACAATATACCTTTGTCTCCAACCTTACGATTAAGGGTTCAATTGTCGTCCAAAAGACAAAAACTTTAATTTCATTATCATCCAAATCGTCTGCAAATAATTCAGCATATCCACGAGTTTGTTCCTCATTCGACTTATTTATTACTCTATGTTCCAAGTCTCAACTTACAGAACCATCAATGGTCGAGAACTTTGGAAACCAATGAAAAGCTATGTTATTAGTGTTTAACTAATTTAATTAATTCCATGATAAATCTTGTGTTATGCGGTGAAGTTCATATCTTTGCGATATGAAAGCACTTCGGAGTATTAAGATACAGTTATCTTATTAACTGGGATAGGCAATAGGCTGGCCCCTATTACTTTGGCAACTATAACATGTCTAGCTAAATGTGTGTGTACGTACGAATTACATACCTATGTAAATTATTATATACCTTTACCTACCCTTTATTCATAAAAAAAAACAATTTTAAACCAAGGATTAAGTTATACCTGTCACTGTCGTTTGCATATCAAAGAATCGAGATGTCAATATACTTAATACGGGGTTTAGTTAATGCTGGTATAATCTTCGTTATGGATAAAAGGATTAAAGAATACAGTCGTGATGATATGTAATGATTGTAATTATCTAAATGCCTCTCTTGTTGTGCTAGTCACTATACTTTTGTACCAACTTCATCCAGAATCCGTCCACAATACGTAGTGAGTAGGACCTGCTATGTAGAGGCGGGTTGGGACCTGTCGAGGGATGTGGTGCAGCGTAGGCAGATCCCGCACCCCTTGACCTAAGGTCTAAGGCTAGGGCTAGGAGGACAGACTAGGGTTTTAGTCGGTAAGAGTCTGGTATACCCCTCTGTCCACCCCAGGACTGAGGAAGTCCATGAGGAATTCCTACGTTAAGATATTCTACACACTGCTAGGAATTGTAAACATTGCCTATGTAATACTATTCGTAATCACACTAATACTATAAGGGCTTCGGAAGGCACGTAAAGCTGTTGTTCCTGCGCCTGATCTCTCTTTGGTCGTGTCGGTCTACCGTCCCATCGGATTATGAGAGTGAGGGAATACGGAGTGCACCTGTGTCTGCGCGCATACTTGTGCACTATAATATCTCCTGCGCAGATGGCTAGTCTCAGCTGAGACAGGCCGCCGTGACCGTAATTCGGTCAGGAGGACATTATTATTACTATAAGGGCGAAAATTTGTTAGTGTGTTTTTCTCCTCCTCACGCTCAAACGACTGGAATGGTTTTGATAAAAGTTGGTATGGGGGTAGCTGACACCCTGCATTAACATATAAGCTACTTTTTATCCCGAAAAAATGTAGCGGATAACACTGCGGGGCGGAGCTAGTATTTCATACATTGCCTGAATGTCCCAGGTATTGTATAGAATACAGGGGGCCTGTTACACACACTAAACAATATGAAATCAAATTAATTTTAAATCTGTGTCGGATGAGAAGTGAGACCACATTATAATATATTCAATTGAGTTAAGCCAAAGCATCATAACCTTTGGTTATAGCGGGCTCGATCACCGCACGGGACAATATTTATCTAAACCGCGGATATTGGTCCCAATTTGTTTGTGCATATTATATTAAATTTTCCGTCTATAAAACGTACCACCAAAAGCCGCATTATAAATGTCATCAGTTACCTATACTCAATACTCAATACTTTATTGCATTCCATAATAGTACATAGGTGGACTTACAATATTACATATCATTATGGACCCTGTCGGGCACAGCAAAAGTGGGAGAGGAAGAGTGTTAACCTAGTTATTCACAACATAAGAATTATAAACTTATATCTATGAAACTTATTCTAATAAGTAATATCTAATAATTACGTTTTTAATAATCATAATACATAAAAGAGGTTTTTTTTTCATTTATAATAGATAAATCTTATTTTACCTACTAGCTGTCAAAAGCTAAACCAACATACATTCTGACGTTATCGATGTGCACAATATACAATGCGCGTCATATTCAACTAAAATTATCGACAGCCGATTAAAACGGCTTATGAAAGATAGACGTCATTATTTTCGGATCAGAACTGATTTAATGAACAGTGCATTGTTTCTGCAAAGCGTGCGCATGTTTATGTTTAAAAAATATATGGGAAAAGTGAGTTAAGTGTGGTAGTCGATTTAGGGGTCCTTGTTTTCATCGCTTTAGGCGTAGTTGAAGATTCGGTAGGCGGAGGAGTTCCCTTACTGATAGAAATGGTCTCTAACTCACTCGTCGGCACTGATAGCCGAGTGGTATGACTGTTGGACTGCCAAATCCAAGGACGCAAGTTCAAATCCCGGCACGCACCAATGTCTTTTCGAATTCATGTGCGTACTATAAATTAGTTATCAGTCGCTAAAAACGGTGAAGGAAAACATCGTGAGGAAACCGGCACGCCTGAGAGATTTTTCAACGGTGTATTAAGCCATGTCAGAGGCCTACAGATGGTTTAAACTCTGACACCAGCCCCCCTACCATGAACTCTTAAAGCAGGACAGTTTACCATGTCAAAGCGAGACGCCGCTACGTGCGGTGTAATGCGGCGTCTCGCTTCCTCAACGTAAACTGTCCTGCTTTAAGAGTTCATGGTACGGGGGCAGGTTGTTTATCAACCATACGATAAGAAGAAGACTCGTTATAATGATAGTTCCAAAGTGATATGACAGTGGCCAGATATTATTGACATCGGTCGGGTCGATACCAAGTGTTTTGCTCTCCACATACCTCGACTTGCTTTTTCCGCGATAGAAATCCCCACTCCCACATGAATAACTACAAAAGAGGCTAGTATTTGTATGTACTATCTCGTATAACATTTTTAAATGTTTTACGCGAAATACATTATCACAAAAGCATTCTTCTTTGAGGAAATCAACGAACAACAACTAGCACTGATAGCCGAGTGGTATGACCATTGGACTGCCAAGTCAAAGGTTGCAAGATCGAACCCCGGCACGCACCAATGTCATTTCGAATTCATGTGCGTACTATAAATTAGTTATCAGTTGCTAAAACGGTGAGGTAAAACCTCGTGAGGAAACCGACACCTGAGAGATTTTTCAACGGTGTGTAAAGCCATGTCATAGGCCTACAGGCGGTTTAAACTCTGACACCAGGTCGTTCATCAATCATACGATAAGAAAGGAGAACGAACAACAAAATGTTTCCGACGGTATCTAACTTCTGTATAGTTCTGGAAACGAATCAATATGGATTCACAAAAACCAATTAGAATAGAGAAACACTCTTGTGATATAGTATCGATAAATACCAATCGATTCCAATAACAATTAACGTGAATATCGAGTAACAATTACGAGTATTTCTTAAGAAAGTTCTACTTCGTAGAAATAATTCTAGTCGTCTTGTTATAAGTTTTAAAAGTAGGTAAGGTTTAATAATACCTTTTGTTTGTAATGAAATTTTCCTCATTGTATGTTGGTAGAGTCAACAGGCCTATGCCAATCTATAAGAAATGTAGATCAAAGGCGTTTGTAGAAGTTAAGGTAAGTCAAGTAGGTACAGTCATGATTGTGTCTGTAAAGAGACGTTTTACTTAGTTGATTTATTTATCGCCCCACACTAGGAATTTCTTCTGTATCGTGGGTGCGTTTCACAAACATGAAATATCACATACATAACACCCAGATTCGGGACAAATATCTGTGGATCGCACAATGTTTTGTCCCGTGCGGGAATCGAACCCGCAACCCCTAGCGCAGCAGTCCAATCGCTTAGCCATTGCGCCAATCAGGTCGTCCGTCGTCAATTTTTGTTGTCAAACTGCTTCGTTGGTCTAGTGCAACTGCTGAACATGAGGTCCTGGGTTTTAATCCGAGGCCAGGTTAGTTGTTAAACTAAACATTAATCTAAACACTTACTAGACAGTTAACTTGAAAATTTCTGATCAAGTGTTAGTGTTATAAAATCAAAATCCAAAACGACGACCCGATTGGCGCAGTGGCTAGGCGATTGGACTGCTGCGCTAAAGATTCGTTTCGCGCACGGTACAAAAATTTGTGCGACCCGCAGATATTTGTCCCAAGGTAGGGTGTTTGTGTATGTGATATAACATATTTGTAAAACGCACGGCGATACAGAAAAAAATCCTAGGGTGGGGCGACGTTTTTATAAAAACAAAAATAAAACCTTTCTTAGTTAAATGTTCTGCTTGTTGTACCTAAAACTGATTTAATATTCGTTCTCTGAACCTAACAATGACAAATGAACAGGAATACTTCCTGCGTCCAACGATAGTCGCTTGGCGAGTTTATATTTATTCATAAACAAGTCTACATGTCATGCCGCAATGCAGAAAAATAGAACGCTCACCGGTTAGACAGAAAGCCAGATTTATTCAGAATGGACTCTGAAAATACTAGACTCGACGGAAATTTGTTATGTTGTCGAAGAGAGAATGTACCTTTTAGTGTGGGACATTAGCTTAAGCTTATTAAGGTAATTTTTGTACAATTAAAGTCATCTTGCGATTGAATACCGTTATGATTATTCCAGCAAGCAGGCTATATCGCTTAAAGAACAGATAACCGCTGAGAAGAAAGTTTCTGGAATGGCTATCGCGAACCGACATTTACTGTTGTGGAAGCCAGACGCCGCTATATGCAGTATAGTGCGGTAAGGGGCCTGTTTCGGTAAATTCCAGTCAGTCCTAACTTCACAAGTGATGTTTAATACCAGTATTGCGAGCGTGTCGACTACTGAGGGAAATTTTAGGTACTGATTGCTGTGTTCAAGCCTGGTACAAACGAACCTCGTGTACACTGTAAGGCCGGTTACACATGCGTAGCTTCATGAATTACAAATGAATCTGTTCGCATAGACCTGTTAAAATTGCAGGTATTTTAATGGCAGACTAGATTGGAGCTGTGTGTAAGTGTAAAGACGGTAGTACTCGTTTGTGGGTTCGTTTCGTACAGAACATAATAATTACATATAATTATGTGATTTGTAAGTATTTTGAACGAGTCTGGGACGATTGTGGATGGTTATGTAAAAATAAAAAAAATGAATTTCTCATGTATCGTGGGTGCGTTTCACAAACATGAAAGACAGACATGGGACAAAAATCTGCAGAACACAAAAAAGTTTGTCCCGTGCGGGAATCGAACCTGCAACTCTTAACACAGCAGTCCTATCGCTTAGGCATTAGGCCAATCAGTTCGTCGTCAATTTTATACTATAATAACTTTCATGTTTCTTTGATAGTTATCCCACATCATATCGTTTTTGATACCTGTGTAAATAATAAGTAATGCTAATAAATAATGAGTGTAACCAGCCTAAAACACCGTTCACCGGTTTGGCTTCAGTTAAAAGGTTCTCCTGTAAACATTTCAGATCATTTCCCGGTTGGCGTTTGATTTGCTACAAAATGATTTTTTCCCACCAATTACGCTCATCCGGATTTTGACGTGAAAGGCTGAATGAATTGACTTCGTTTGCCTTTTTATAAGGTAGTTCGCAGGCTGGGAATGTTTTTACTCAGCATTTTATTGCAAACACAATTTGAACACCTTTACTTAATAATAATAAAACCTTTATTTTCAGGCACCTATGGCCCTTACAAAACCTTACAACCTAACAGTGTTTTTTAAGTTTTTTAACTGGCAGTGTTTTCAAATCTAAATTGATGAAGGAAATTTGAAAAATGATGGACACGAGCGGGATTTGAACCCGCGACTTTCGCCGATCCGGCAGTTTTTTTAAGTCTTTAAGTTTATGTAGTGATGTCTTTTTTGTTTATCAAGGTCAAGACTTGAGCCTGCTCAGTCGTTGTGTGATTGTCAGTCCGTCATGAGATGTCGAGCACATCAATTAGTTACATTGTTTACGTTACGTTCACGTATAGTTTACCTTAGTCCTGAGCTGGACCTGAGAGCCACAATGCCCCCTTTGAGCATGTATTATTTAATACAGTACAACCTGTAAACAATATTATGTAATAATGATAGCGACTATTCTACACCCCCGAAAAACGTATGACAACGTTGGGCTTCATACGACATTTCATACAAAAAAGAACAGTCAGCCTGACCCCTTACGTTGTAGAAGTGAGACGCCGCACTACACTGCACGAAGCGGCGTCTCGCTTCCACTAAGGAAAATGTCCTGCTTTAATAGTTCATGGTTATGGGGCACGGTGACTGTTCATTTTCCGGAAAATTCTTGGTAAGGGGGCTGCTTAGTGAAAACTAATAAAATATTCGGCACTTGACAGCCTGAATGGTGCAGTTTAAGTGCACGTAATAAGCTTTCCATGAAAAAACGATTTCAAGAAATCAAAGGTATCTAAGTTAGTTCTAATCAGAAATAGGAATAGGATTCGTAGAAAGTTCCAAGTTGTGTTAGTCGCATGTTAAATTTGCAATGTAAAGGCTTGCACGATACAGGACACATTCCTTGAAAGCTCTTATCACGAGTGCGGCGATATCGAAATAGGTATGTTTTGTGCAGTTCGAAGTATTAATTCTACAGCAGCGATAGCCGACTTGTGTGATCGTAGGACTGCCAAGTCAAAGGTCGCCAGTTCAAAACCCGGCACGCACCAGTGTCTTTTCGAATTCATGTGCGCACTATAAATTAGTTATTAGTTGCAAAAACTGGTGAAAGAAAGCAAGGAGCAAAGAAAGCATCGTGAGGAAACGAGCACACCTGAGAATTTTTCAGAGGTATGTAAGGCCATGTCAGGCATACAGGTGGTTTAAACTTTGACACCAGGTTGTTTATCAACTATATGATAGGAAGAAGAAGATTTTACATTAAAGCACGGGTTACGTGGCGGTTTTGTTAATTCCTTTTTGGATCTAGTTGAGCGATTTGTACTTACTGAAAATAGGTACATATTTTATCTTTTCGTATCGTATTTTTATCATATTATCTCTTAGAGAAATAATTCGTAATGTAATTTATAAACTTCAACTATAATATTATTAAGCTCAGATAAAACACATTTAAGTAAGAAGCGCTCGCTATAAAGTCAAGAGCTGCGCAGAGAAAATTCATAGCTCCATATTAAATATGAAATATTTGAGTACTTGCATACACCGGCGAAAGCATTCATCTCACCGAGCTAAATATTATTCTGAAAATAGATGGACGTTTAACAAATTCACTTAGTTTATTATATTTATAAAGAGCGTCTAAATATTGGAGTAGATATATGAGACTCTTGATAAGGGACGAAAGCTTTGCTTTTAAGGATTGCAGGCGTAATAGGCTTCTTCTTATCGTATGGTTGATGAACAACCTGGTGTCAGAGTTTAAACCGCCTGTAGGCCTCTGACATGGCTTTACACACCGTTGAAAAATCTCTCAGGTGTGCCGGTTTCTTCACGATGTTTTCCTTCACCGTTTTTAGCAACTGATAACTAATTTATAATACGCACATGAATTCGAAAAGACATTGGTGCGTGCCGAGGTTTGAACTTGCGACCTTTGACTTGGCAGTCCACCGGTCATACCACTCGGCTATCAGTGTTATAGTTAGTTTAATTTATTATTTACTTACTAATATATGACCTCATTTTTCAGCGACGTGTGATTGCTGCAGATACCTTGACGAATCTGATAACCCGTACTATAATTACCGTAAATAAATAAATTATAATAATGCCTCGTGAGTCTAGTGGTCGTTAAGCGTGACTGCTGAGTACGAGATCTTGTGCTCGAATCCCAGGTCAGGCAAAGTGTAATTGGTTATTTTTCAGTAGCAACACGGAGTCTGGATTTGTGCCCGGTCGATGGTAATACGCTTGCCTTCTATTACATTAGGATCTATAACATAACTGGCGAAATGTGGATGTACCTACTATATGTGGACCTCTGCTTACCCTTTTGGGGAATACAGGCGTGATGTTATGTTATGTGATAATATAGTTTCTTGTAAGTAAGTAAAACTGAAATTCTTTCGTACAATTTTACCTAAAACGTATTCGGCGAGAGATCGTGTACAAGTTTTTCGTAAAATCCAATCAGGGGCGCTCGGATGGTCGATCCGCAGATGATACATCACTCGATGGTATCTGATGCGTGAAAATGTACGCTGCAGGTGCATTTTCACTGAAAATTCTTAAATAACATACATTCAGGGTAGTATACCGAGGGTTAACCAAGTTATAAACTTGGATATCGTGTTCGGAATCAAATTGGTTTTGATATTTATGTGTACATCGGTACCACAGAATGCAGGCATGAAAATCATGTATGCCTGACGTCACTCATAAGACGTAAATACTAATTGGGAACTAAGAATTCGGTGCGAGCAGCGACACGCTAGCTAAGTTGGCAGGGCTGCGCCACAGATCGGTGAAGGTAGCGGGTTCGAGTCCCTCTCGTATCCATAATTTTCCTTTATCAATTTATATATATATTGTAAGAGTTCCCTAAAGGGATATCCTAACTTCTGTAGGAACTAACCGATAATATACATACCGATAATACAGCCTCACATTTTACTGCCCTATAGGTGTTCACTATACTTTTAAAAAATATAATCACTTTGTGCAGTAAAGAATATAGGTACCATAATAATCATATAGCTAATTAACTATACTATTAAAATGTAATAGTAGTCTATTGCTATTTCGTAATTACTCGGCAGTATTTTGATATAACTAAGAACAACTAAGAAACGAGCAAAGTAAAACTTTATAAAGAAAGTGTATAGGCTGGCCTTACGCGGCCTCCCTCGAGTTACAGAGAATATTTTGGTGGTGAGATCAAAAGGCAGTTTTCCTCACTAATCGCATTTGTTTAGACGCATGCGTGCCTATCAAGTGAATTGGCGCCGCTAACATGGCGCTCACATACGAATCGGTTTTAAGATAGGTGGTATTTCTATTCATATTATTAACTGGCTGCGCCCCGCGGCGTTACCCGCTAATGCCTACGTGTTAATCCAGGGTATCAGCTATCTCGATACCAAATTTTATCAAGATGGTCCGCGAGGAGGTAATGAACACACAAACTTTCGCTTTTATAGTATTAGTATAGGTGAAAACACATTTCGCGAGTTATGGTCCCAATGTAATAGGGGTCATACCCCTATTTGAAGCCCGATTAATGGCTAATGGTTAAAAACCAGAATAAACTGTAGCTTTTCAAAAAATAAGTTTGGTAATTTTTCTTTGTATTCGTTTCAGCTTGTGCCAATTTTTGCATGGTATGCCGTGGATAATAAGCAATTAGACATCAGCCAATCAACAAGGATAGTAGAGAGGTTTACTGCTTTGATAGCGCCAAAGATACTGAATAGTAGGCACTAGTAGAGGTCCTCTTTTTACACTTCTTTTGGTTATAAAAAATTAAACAACGAATTTTCTGTAATTAGGTTTTTTTTAACAAAATAGAAAAGATCTTCTAGTGGATACAATCAATCAACACGATCTTCAGAGAAACACGAAGAGCGTTATTTTAGTCCCCAAAACATTAATGTGGTTAGATCGTGGGCCGTGTCGAGTTAACTCGATAATCCTGGCAATCTATCGACGTAATATCTTATGGACAAGCCGGCATTAATATTCATGGTGTGGATCTTTTTCAATGTTCTCCTTTGACGTCACTGGAGGGCTATGACAATGTTTTGCTCAACTATCTCTGGCTGCGATGATGTAGTCGTTTTTATATTTTATTTAAGTTTCAAATCTTCAAAGGTAGTATTCTATTTTATGTATAGAAATATAATGACATACACACATATGTATCTAGAAAAGAAATGGGGTGTGTTAAAATCGTAGGTAATAGGAATCTATGGTCTCTGCCAATGCATCGAGAAAATAGGCGTGTCATTAAAAATATATTTCTTTGCGTAAAAGAAGTTTACTGAATAACTTGCAATATTTACTATTAGTACCTAGGTGTGTACTTAAATACGCTATGTAAGTACTTGAACATGATCAATAATTAATCTACGAAAAAAGGATAAATAATATTTAAGCTGGCTAAACTAGATTACCTTAAAGTTAATACCTCCAGGTAATTTACTTTTACAGCATCCACCGGAGCTCCTTTTAATAACATCAAACGTTACAAATTTAATCAGAATGCCACATTAGCTTTGAGGTCACAGACGTGACTATCGTGCGTGATATCGTGGGATCAATCGGGCAATGTGTACTGGGTTTATGTTGGGAAATTCCCAGTAGTGGTCTAGGTTTCGGAGTTGGTCCGGGTTATTTTGGTTGTGTTATATAAAATTATTATACAGGACTGCCTCGTTGGTCTAGTGTTTGCTAAGTGCTGCTTGCTGAACAAGAGGTCCTGGGTTCAAATCCCGGGTCGGGCAAAGTGTTACTGAGTTTTCCATTAGGTAATTCTCAGTGGCAGCACGGAGTCTGGATTTGTGCCCAGTTGATGGCAATAGGCTCGCCCCCTATTACATTGGGACTTACAACATAACTGGCGAAATGTGGGTGTACTATATGTACACCTCTGCCTACCCCTTCGGGGAATACAGGCGTGATGTTATGTTATGTATACAGTACTTTTACTGTAGTGGTAGCCGAGTGGTATGACCATTGGACTGCCAAGTCAAAGTTCGCCAGGTCAAACCCCGGCACGCACCGATGTCTTTTCGAATTCATGTCCATATTAAAAATTAGTTATCAGTTGTTAAAATTTGTGTATTTAGAATCCTGATGGAGAAGAACACTTCTTACACAAGTACAGTACACCCCTACCAACTCTATAAGGCACACACTCACAATACTACCTACATCACAAACGTCAATACTCCATATTAATCTAGGCCTTGAAGCGAATGAAAGCCATAAGACTGTCAAATTGAATGAGTGCGCAATAAAAGTCTTGGAAAGGGCGCGTGTGAACAAATTGTACCAAAACGTGTTATAATGATATTGAAGGTGGTTGAATTGAGTTTGTTAAGGCGTTAGGGCGTGGACCCATCACTACGGCACGGCGCCGCTACCGGGAGACGGTACGACGTCGTGCCGCGACACGGTGCCGTGAACGGTGCGCCGCACCGGCTCACGGCAGCAAGCAACAGAACAAATGTATACTCAAAATTGCAGTTTTTGTCTAGATATACACATACATGAAGTTACGACTATTTCCCAGCGGAGTAGGCAGAGACCACGGATTTCTATTAGCTACGATCCTGACATACTTCTTTCGCCTCATTCATTCACATCACATTCCTCATACACACTCGTCGGTTAAGGGCACTCTTAACTTGACCCTTTTGTAAAACATCTTCGATCTGATCAAAGTATCATTTTGTCTAGATATAGCCCGCGGAAGACGTATGTATTCTTCTTCTGTTTTTGCATACGACGAATAAAAAAAACAGCAAAATATTTTTTTCGCATTAACAAGTACGAACTTCTGTTTACGGCACCGTGTTGCGGCACAACGTCGTACCGTCTCCCGGTAGTGCCGCCGTGCCGTTGCACGGTGGCCGGTGCCGTACCGCAGACATTGCGTCCACGCCCTTATCTACTGAACGTACTGGCAACACTGGAGGAAGACGCTGTTTCTGTTTGGTTGTGATATGAAACGGTTTTTGTGTAGTGTTACTATTTGTATGGCTTTTATGGTATTGTGGTAGCTGTAAGTTTTCTCGGTTTGATGTTTTTATAACACATAGCATAATATATTTTACTCATATTTCGCCAGTTATTTTTTTTATTTACCAACTTACACTACAGGTTACAGGTAAAGATTTAACATAATTATAGAGTATACCTAATACATTTTAGATGGACATAGTAACATATACGTAGTTGGTTATCATACTTATAGGTACTTCATTATGTAATAGGGTTAGGTCACTCCCTATAACATAACTAACGGAAAAACCCAATGCCTTTTCGCCTGCCTGCACACTCTTGCCTTGGCCGGGAATCGAATCCAGTAAAAGGTTAATTAAAATGTTTAATTCCAATTGTTGTTATCATAATTTACCAATTTACCGCATACATGAGTGAAATACGCAACTAAAGTGGTTAGATTGGTATACTGCTCTGATAAACCCGTACAATTGAAACTCGAACACAATCATCGTTTCAAAGCAAAACTTGCTTGATCTTACTCTGATTCTGACCTACTGGCCTATAACATGAAATCAAATGCCAAAATACGACGTCATACCCCTACACGTGTATTACGTTACATGCGAGTTACATGAATAGCATTAATTAACCATTTCTTGAGTATGTTAAAGTCTTCGTACTATCATGTCACGTTAATATAATATACTAGCTTCCGCCCGCCAATTCACCTGCGTGGATTCGAATGTTTTATAGCCTATAGCCTGCCTCGATAAATGGGCTATCTAACACTGAAATAAGTTTTCAATTCGGACCAGTAGTTCCTGAGATTAGCGCGTTCAAGCAAACAAACTCTTCAGCTTTATAATATTGGTATAGATTAATATATTTAAATATATATAGTAATAGATTAAGTAGTATTTTGTTCATGGTTAGGTACATATAATTGTCGTCAAGTTACAAATAAAAAACAATTAAAAAAAACGTCGCTCCTCACTAGGAATTTCTCCTGTATCGCAGGTGCGTTTCACAAACATGAAATATCACATACACAAACACCCAGACTCGGGACAAACATCTGCGGATCGCACAAATTTTTACTTTTTATGTATGTCCCCTCATAACTCAGTCATTTATAGATTGAAAATTTGAATAAATTACGCTTCCGTGAAACTGAATAACATTGATTAAAAAGAAGACTGTTCAATTCATAACAAATTTTATTCCACCTTGAAGTAGGTACTTATACCCAAACATGCGCCATTCGACGACCCGATTGGGGCAGTGGCTAAGTGATTAGACTGCTGCGCTAAAGGTTGCGGATTTGAATCCCGCAGGAGACAAAAATGTGTGTGATCTACAGATGTTTGTCACGAGTCTGGGTGTGTTGTGTATGTGATAATCTATGCTTGTGGACCCATCCACGATACTAGGGAAATTCCTAGTATACGGCGATGTTAAAAAAAAACATTTGACCGTGAAGTAAGTAAACATGTAAGACATACCTAAGTTTAGCAGTTAATAGCATTATTGACAGCCATTTTATTACGAGATCAAAGATACAGAGAAAATATGTTTAGAACAGTATTTCCAGAATATGTAAAATTCATAATATAATAAACACAACGTTGTCTGGCATATGTTATAAAGCGATTTATGATCGCCATATTTTTTTGTATAAAGGAAATTAAAGGAAACATTAAATTCCCGTGTTGTTTTTAAAGTATCCAACGTATATTTTTCGGTAGACTTTGTAGATGAATCAATGGAAATAATCATATAAATAGTCAGTGTTGGGTATGAATTCAAGTGATTTTACCTTTACAAATTATACCTGGATACCTCCAGATTCACTCTGGGCGGTGTCAAATGTTGACTGACCAAATTCACACTGGCACAATCCAAAGGCTTAACCACGGTGTCAATTAGGTCATACCAATGCGAATAACAAAAAGCTTTGTATTATCTAGACTAGATTGTATTAAAGCAACAATGAGTGATGATAGCTGAGTAAGTAAAAAGACTTATGTTCCAGATGACATAATAATATTACAACATGTATGTATTACCCGAAGGGGTAGCCTAGAGGTCTCTTAAAAATCCTATAACACTTTGCCCGACCCGGAATTCGAACCTAGGACCTCATGCTTAGCAGGAGCACATAGCGACCACTAGACCAACGAGGCAGTATTAAAGTAAAGTATATTTAATATAATTTTTTTATAGTCCCACTAACTGTACCTACTTCAAGGACCTACTAGTCCTACTATCGCAAAACATTCGTGATAATACATTTTAAAGAAAAATAAACAAGTAAACAGCAAACAACAGACGAATTTTTAATTCCAAGTACCAAGATGAATGGCTGAAGCCTTCCGCCTTTTGTATCAGAATTTAATTATGCATTGCAAAAATCTACGACTGCCTCGCTGAAAATGTTACGAAGTCGTACACGAAAGTTATTGTTCGCACGTTTTTTGTTTTATAACCCGACTCTTGGTAACGAGTTTATTTTTGTTCGGAATCTTGTATGGTATATTCAGGGTACTGATTTCAGAACGTTTACGAAGTTTGGAGTTTCGTGTAGAGTTATGGGGAAATCGTGTTCCATTATGTTGATTTGTAGGACTCTATTTATGACCGAATTTATGGCGTATCTACCTTGCAGTCTGATACGTATACTTGTGGGACCTATAATTCATTGTGATCATGTTTTCAAAATGTTTTATAGAAACACAGTGAGTAAGAAACGGATTTAAATTTTAAAAGAATACAAAATCCTTCGTTCGCTCGGTTTACATTTTATGTTCAGATCTTCCAATAAATATCACTAAATCATCAACAAACAAAACATTAATTCATCTTGGACAAAAAACATAATTAAGAAATTAGATGTAAGTAGACAATTATTTGGAATTCCACTCCTAACATTCATTAGTACTTCTCTTACAAATGAAGGTTCACTTATCCAGTAAAGTTCTAATCTTTTAGAAAGCCTAACACTCTGCGTTAACACTCGTAAATCCAATTGTGTAAGTTAGTGGTGAAATGAATTTGTCGTAGTGTTGCCTAGGTTTAATTTTGTTGCTCACATGCATCAAACAGGTTTACCTGTGGCCTAATTCAATTGTCTATCTACAATGCTATTAGAACCATAGTGGAGGTAAACCTGACAGGTTAGGTGTTTTTCTTTTATAATTGGTTTATGCCTTCTTTTGTCATTTGAGGATTTTTCGAACATTCAGCCAGTGACATTGAGGTTTCAATTTAACGAAAGACTACATAGTGGTATGCGTTTTAAATATTTTATGAATTTGCATGCAATTACGAGTTGCCATTAACTGACTTCAAAAAAAGAAGTTATTTATGTATATTCTGATCGTTCTTTTTTTGTAGCAGCTTGTACTACAAAAAAAAAACAAAATATGACTAAGCAATCATATTTTGTTTTTTTTGGAGAAAGACTATTGTAAGCTCTTTGAATGCGAACGTTGTAATGTAAGCATCAGTTAAGGGGGCAACAGACTGACAGACTTGGACTTTTTTTTTTATAAATAAAATAGGTATTTCGAACAACTTTATATTAATATCCACACACGATTGTTTTTATACTACCTATTCTATTATTAGAACTAAAAATATACACAAACAAAAAACATCAAAAAATTATGCATCAAAATATTCCTCCTCATCACTGTCGACTGGCAGGGTTCCCAAAAGGGTGGCGGCATTGCCACGTTAAATGGCAATGCTAATTCTTTGGCCGAAAAACAAACCAGCCCTTTGGTCACGTGAAGAGTCAACCAACCGTTTAGATATGTCTCTAAATAAGAGAAATAATATCTAAGTGTGTACTTAAACTTCTGTATTATACTCCGTAACAAAACTGAGCCTGGAGTTACCAACTGGAGTTCAGAACTTTGTATCACGCAGGCGATTCATTTAGATTAAGACTTAGCTGAAAGTTTAAGAGTTACTTTAGATTTATCTGCCAAATTAATATCACTCACTTCGTCGATTGTGAAGACTAAGTTTGACTGTCTTAAATTAACATTCCTAATTGCCAGTAGCTTTACACAACTGATACTCAGACTTAAAATTGTTTCTTCTTCTGTCGTGTCAATGAACTGCACAAGAAGAATAAAGATTTTGGCTAGTACCAATGTGAGCGAGTGAATTATCAATGTGACGCAGCAGGCAGGCCTCTCACCACGTGGACCGACGACAATGTCATAAGTTGCGGGCAACCGATGGGTCTTTTTCTTCTTACCGTATGGTTGGTGAAGAAACTGGTATCAGAGTTTAAACCGCCTATAGGCCTCTGACATGGCTTTACACACCGTTGAAAAATATCTCAGGTGTGCCGGTTTCCTCACGATGTTTTCCTCCACCGTTTTTAGCAACTGATAACTAATTTATAATACGCACATGAATTCGAAAAGACATTGCTGCGTGCCGGGGTTTGAACTTGCGACCATTGACTTGGCAGTCCAACGGTCATACCACTCGGCTATCAGTGCTACCCAGTGCTAACCGGTGGGTGCAATTGGCAAGTTGTCGTTCATTGTGGCGTTCTAAGGGGGAGGCCTTTGTACAGTGGACGTGTTGCGGCTCATGCTGCCCAATGAGAAAGGAATTCAGAGCTATATTGAATCGCAAATGCGCTCAATGCAAGTCTGTTAAAAATTTGTTTAAAATATTTTTTGAGGATATCAATTTCGATGTATCTATAGATTATCCTAGACAATTAAGTCGTTTATTTACTAGTGCTACTTGTAACAACGCTGAGTATTCTTTATTCATAATGTTCCAATAGTTAAGTACGTGTTAACTGTTTAACGTATATTTTTAAAAGGTATTTTGTATTCAAAAAGGTGATCTACAACTGTTTTAATTGGAAATACTTTTTCTTAGTTCACTCGTTTCATGCAGTTTCGTTCATTTCGTCAGAATTGTTAAAATTAAAACATTCCTACCACGTTTAAAGTTGCAAACCAAACTCTTCAACCCTTGAATCGATATCGAAAATTTTCTCAATCAACCATCACCATTCACCGAACTTAACCCCCACCTAAAAGAAACTCACTCAGTAATTAATCACGTCTGAATGCTTGGTTGCTTTTGTTTTACGTCTCAGTCACCAGTGAGAGGCAATTACGTGGTGTACTGCGGTGTTAATGATTGCGTTGTTGGTGTTCTACTTTGCGGGTTTATTCACAACCGATCGTGTGAGGTTTTCTTGGAATCTAATCTGTATTTAGTTGACTAGGGTTATGTAATGTATTGGGAGGATTAATAATACCTGTGTTAAAGTGGTATTCAGGCTTGGTTTTTAGAAATGAATTTGTACTGAAATATGTTTAATAATATTATTTTCATGATTATTATTTGCATATTTATACTATAAAACGTTGTTTCTTATCAAACTTGTGATTAATTAATCTATCTAATTTATGTATGACCTGAAGATATTATACCAATATCTTCTTAATTTCTAAGGTATAGGTAAGTCCTATCTAAAAGCGAATTATTCTTAATTTTTTATTACATATAATTAAATACCTACATACAGATATTATTACAAGAAAGGTGATATAGGTGTAAGTGGTAGATACAGAGGCAAGCTTAACTCAAAATTGAGTTCTCTAACAGCAAACCTTTGAGTGATAGAGAGATTAAGAATTACGAATAACGTGCGTTAATTAACATTTTAGATCCAGGTTTCCAGCAGTATTTCTCATTTAGTTTCTAGATCTGTCAGAATTAAATTTCAGTTAAATATATCATGGCCTTAATTTCGTTCTGTTTACCAACAAGGACATACATGTTTATATGGTACATACAGTACAGACAGACGTCTACACTTACTCATTTTGCGAAAAGAATTCAATATCACCGCGAGATGCCACGTGGTGTAAGTCATAAGATTCTCACGAATGAAAAAAAGTGGGAAGCAGGCGTGACTTTATCTATAAAAAAAGTACCTAATTAAATTTGGCGTTTTTAGTTTTAGTTTAAATTGTGTGCTTTTTACTGTTTTGTAATTGACAATTTTAAATGGCAATAGGGTCCCCCATATAACAATTTAATTGCCTGAAAAGAGGAAGTACAAGAGCATACCTCTAACTATACCAGTACAAATAATAAATACAGACTAAGACTTTGAACACGTAAGACTAAATCATTTTTAAATATAAAATAAAGTCGGGTCCGTTAAAACACTTATAACTCGAGAACTCCTGGACCGATGTTTTTTATCTCTGCATTTTTGGATACATCTCCGTCCCGAATAGCAGAATAACTAATAAAATACCGACAAAATTCACGGAAAAAAAATTAACAGGCATTTAACAGCCTACGTCACGTTACTTTACCGGGCAGGACGACGTCTGCCAGGGCCACTAGTACTATACCTATTATACAAGTCTGAGATAAGTACCACTATAGAAGCTAAGCCCGCTGTCGCCTGTCTCTTAAAACAATAACATTATACGGGCCACAGAAGCGCGGGTGCTCCATACGAAAATAATTTTATGTGCAATAAAAAGCCTTTTACTCCGCGCGTAAAAAGCTCGACGTTCAGTCTACAGCCATTTTGCCGTGTTTGGCGGGACACGCGAATATTCCCTAATGGCAGGGACCATCCATTTAACATCCCAAGTTTTTAATATCCCATTTAAATTTGAATTTGAACATTTAAAATATTAAGGCCACGAGTGGGATTCGAACCCGCGACCTTCGACTATCCGTGGCGCAGCTCTTACCAACTAAGTTACCATTGATATGACGCAGTCTATTGACTAGCTTTCTGTGTTAGCTGTTGTCAGTTTGACTCCGCATTAGCAAGGCAAAACACTTCCACCATCACAGAAAAAAACAGTGACATAGGTAGTGCCAAGGCAAACCCTACATTGAGATCGAGTCCCAAAGACTTCGGAGAAATTTCTAGGGTCTAGAGTTGACACTGTTATCTATTCTGTGGGTCAGGACCTTTTTATGGGACAAGCCCACCACCCGTGCCCATCATTGTAACTCCTGAAAGCCAGGATTTAGAATGATAACCATAAAGAACCATCAAGGCAATGAAACTCGAGGCGTCGCAGAGAAATAACTCGACTGTCTTGAAACCCGCTTGAAACGAAATTAATCATAAAAAGATATATGTATATAGCAGGGGTAGGAATATAAATGTAGTGTACTTCTCTACATAGCAAACGGGAGACACAAAGAATAATGAGTGGACAGGACCGACTAAAAGTCTTACCGCCGCACTCAGAGACGTTAATGATTACTTAAACTGACACTAAGTAAACATTTCACAAAGAAAACCTTTACTTAGTGACTGTTTAAGTAACCATTAAATGTCTCTGAGTTCGGCGGTTAGTTTATAATCGAAGGCCGAGTAAGAATCATTATTCTTTTTCCCCATTCGGAAACAACCCACAAACGTATCCCCAAGAAAAAAGCTTCTACAGGACTTGTGACTGTTTTGGTCTTTCATAAGCCCAATCTATAATTTTGAGTAAGTCATCGTAATTGTAATAGAACAAGAACAAATTGCTTTGTGAAGTGCTCGCGGCTACACTCAAGTGTATATTACACTTGGTTTGGTTACCCTTAAGGGAAAAGGGTGACAATAAAGCTGGTACAGTCAATAAGGAAAATAGGCTACGAGAGTGCGTAATGGGAAAGCAAACTGACTGTCACTTGATACGTACGAAAGCTGGAATTGGATGATTTTATCTTCTCTATAATAATTTCTATTTGTTCCGTTGTGTAATTTTTAGCTTAGAATTGCTGGAGCGTGTGACAGTGGGACAGATATACTTCTTCAATTACTTCTACTGAATTATTGTTTTAGTTGTTGGGTAAGCGACGATTTGATTGGCGCAGTGGCTAAGCGATTGGGCTGCTGTGCTAGGTATTGCGGGTTCGATTCCCGCACGGGTCAAAAATTTGCGCGATCCGCAGATGTTTGTCCCGAGTCTGCGTGTATGTGATATTTCATGTTTGTCAACAATACCCACGACACAGAAGAAATTCTATCTAAGCATTCTTACTCCAAGCTGCTACTGAGAATTTTCTAACAAACCTTATAATGGGTTGTTAGAATTGATAAACCAATTATAAAGTTTGTTATCACAATAACAATTGTAGCTTTCTGCATTTGTTTAATTTTTACGGATAAATATTTATTTACGGATTGCTTCCAATCCTGGCTACTTATAGCCATCATCATTAGCTGAAAGACGTCTACTGCTGAACAAAGGCCTCCCCCTTTTAGAAGGGGGGGGGGGGGGGTTGCCGTAATCCCCTCGCTTGGCAAGCGTGGATCGCAGTGTTGGTGGTCAAGTTTTTGAAGACGCTGCTGCTCATCTTCTGGATCTTCCCTTAGTCGCCTCTTAGCACACGGCACATACTTATGCTATAAGTACCACCAGAATTACCACCACCACCACCATTATAATTACTTTCTTATGTGTAACTCTTCTTCATTGAAGAGATACTCGACCTTTGTTCCTGGTGTAGTCCACCTAACTAATAGCAAACAATGTTTACTTACATACCAACTGCGGGTTCCAGCGGGCGCGCGGGGGTAGGGGTAGGTGCGGAGAGGGGGAAGAGGAGGGGGGGGGGTCTGTACCTAGTGTCGTGTAAAGTGGTTTGACAGAATCATTAGCATATCTAAATTGTTGAATTCGTGTCTTAGCGGGGACACGCTTTTTTATGGAATTAAAGATTAAGTAGGTTCGTGTCGTTTCTTCTTGTTTCACTTTAATTATTCTTCTGTAACAGTACAGACTCTGTACAGAATTCTGTAAAAGCACTAGTAGTTAATGTTATAATTTTTCTGGTTCTTAGTAAAAATTGACAATGTAATTTTTTTAGTAATGAGTCTGGTTTTCTGTAATGTATTGATATTATCCTTCTATATTGCATGTCCAACCTAGTATCTACTGAAACAACTGGCAACTTAATAACATAAAACGTCCTACAAATTAAGAAATATTTAGTTAAATTAAAATTTATACACTCTAATAATCATATTGTCAAAACCCTTTTTATTTTAGTGTTTAAACATCTAAACAATATTAGAGAATGAGGTACCATTATTCTTCATAAAAGTAAAAGATAGAAATAATTTATCTTTGTTGACGGTTATTATTTTGTTTACTATAAGACCTTAATCCTGAGAGATTTAGAGTTATATTTCATTTAAAATTCTCTGTGGTTGAAATCCTAACTTTAAATATTTAAATTTGAACTAGTCATAAAAACGGTAACTCCGTTTTCTTTTAAAACCAATGTTTAGTTGTGTGAGATCTTGTTGTGTAAAGTTTAACTTGAATGTGTATCTACCATGAGTTATAAAAGTAAATAACGTGAAGTTTTCAAAAACGCAGATCAGCTGTCAGTACCTATTATGGACAATTTGTACTGAGGAAACTTTTAACGAACGTCGCTTTTTCTGCATACTACAAGCTTTGTTCCATCGCGTTAACTCCATGGGGCTTTGTGCCCGTTGCCATGGAAATAACATACGTCTTCGATAGCAGTTTCATTTTAACTTAACAGGTACACTGAAGCCAAGTAGTTACGGTTGGCTTAGAAGCTTATGCAGTGAACTTTAAGTTCTTACGTAAGCTGAATCCAACGACATTGCATAATTTCAATTAGCATTAAATTGTTGCAGCTAGCTAGAAACTCTTAGAAATGCGGCCATTGTATAATTAATTAATTAACTATATTATGAAGTGGTTAGCTTAGTTCACGGAAGTTAGAAGTTGACGCATCGGATTAGCATGCTCAACGCTACCGAGTACCTACGAGCCCACGCAAGTATGAATGTGTCGAGGGATGCGGTGCACCGCATCTATGTATCTATCTCGCATCTCTATTCTATCTATGTACGCTGCACGGTGATCGAAATTATGCAGTTAAGAGGACATCCCTGGGTTTCTAGTTGGTAAGAGGCATACCCCTCCGTTTGCAATTTTAATGTTATATTCCTATATATATGTATTTATTTAATTTTTATATGGCAACTTGTCGTTCATTGTGGTGTTCTAAGGGGGAGGCCTTTGTCCAGCAGTGGACGTCTTCCGGCTGATGCTGATGTCTATTTACTTGTAATTAGTGATTTACTTGTAAATACTTGTAGTTATTCGCAAACAAACTTGGAAATTCACAAGTTTTACATCTATACGTAAAAATAATAATAACAGCCATAAATGTCCCAATGCAGGACAAAGACCTCTTCACACTTTTCGTATAAAGAAGGATTGAACATTGATCTCCACGCTAGCTCACTGCGAGTTGGCGATTTCAGATAATTCAATCCAGGTTTCCTCACGACGGGATGTTTCGTCACCATTAGTCAGTGTTGTCTTAGAATATCTAAGAAAGTATTTATGACATTGAAAAAGTTACACTGATATCTGCCTGGGTTTGAACCTGCAACCGGTATGTCAACCACTAAGCCACAACGACATCATCGATATATAAACGTGTTTAAAATATTAGGTAGGTTGATAGGTTATATAGGGTATATTATACACTATTGCGTCTTTACCGTAAGCTTCCAATATGTTCCAGCAATATTGAGCACTAAAGCATATTAGTAATATTCAAGATGCGCTGTTGCCGCTCTTCTCTTCAATTTTAATATGACGTCAGACTTCGAACTCTTTTATCATTATTACCTACGGGTTAGTAAGTGCGAAGTTCTGAAGTTGAGTTGATTTGACGTAATAACGAACTAATGGTAGACAGAAACTCCATTTTTCATCGTTAACTTTATTGTGGGCGAGTTTGATGGCCGTGGAAGTAAATTTAAAAATAGTAAATTTGAAAGATGCTCGTGAAATAAACCTACGCGTATCTTAGGTACTAGGTTGGTAGGCTTCAACCGGGGTTTTTTTTACCCTAGGTTTACAGCGTGGAAACCCTTAAGAAACTAACTCTTTTTTTAAATTGTTTGTTAGTAATCATTTGGATTTTAAATATTACTGAACGTTGAAACTAAGTAGGTTAAATAACGCATATTTTCGAAGTAAAAATAATTTTATGTCCTTTCCTAGGGTTGGAGCTATGTCAAGCAAAACAAAGACGCATTTGTGTTAGGTCATGATGAGACAACAAACAAGAGTAGACAGTTATTTCTCTATTCTACATCAACCCTATTTCTGACAATACACCGAATATAACTATTTCCAAGTCGCGGCAATTACTCTTAATGTATATTTACGAGGCAAACAGCCTAAACTGAGGCCTAACTGGTCATGTGGGACCCGTATAAGTGCCGCCAAATCCGTCGGGTACTATCACGGGCTGGGACTGGTTAAGGAAAATCTTTTCTTATGTTTGTCAACAGTTAACAGAATTTTTATGTATGTAGGTGCTCTGGTAATATGTCAAAAAGGCTTTTGAAGCTTCTTCTTTTTCTTTGAATCGGCATGACTTATGAGCTATGTCTAAGAAAACTGGTCAGCCATATGTTTTGCAAATAAAAAATGTGTATGAAAATTATTTGCTCCTCTTCTTATCGTTGTACAACCTGGGGTCAGAATTTAAACCGCCCGTAGGCCTCTGACATGGCTTACACACGGTTGCCGTTTTCCTTACGATGTTTTCCTTCACCTTTTTTAGCAACAGATACCTAATTCATAATACGTTGATGAATTGGAAAACACATTGGTGCCTGGGTTTGAACTTGCGAAGTTTGACTATGATCTGTAGGTAATAGGTATATCACAGAAATGTGATTTTGTATTCTGAATCAAATTACATTAAACTAAGAAGTAGCAATAAACAAAAATGTAGGTGGTAGTGGGCGAGCTTAGTAATTTATTATCGCAAATAACTTTGAATGAGTCACTTAGGTCTTGCTATAAATAACGATTGTTGAATTAAGCTCGTCTCTGTAGTAACTTTATGTTTTAATATTCTATCCGTATGTTTTGTGTACAATAAATAATTAATTAAATATAAAAAAGTAAAAAGCAACAGCACTGATAGCCGAGTGATAAGACCGTTGGACTGTCAAGTCAAAGGTCGCAAGTCCAAATACCGGCATGCACCTATGTCTTTTCGAATTCATGTGTATAAATTTGTTATCAGTTGCTAAAAACGGTGATGGAAAACATCGTGAGGAAACTGGCACAACTGAGAGATTTTTCAACGGTGTGTAAAGCCATGTCAGAGGCCTACAGGCGGTTTAAACTCTGACCAGGTTGTTCATCAACCATACGATAAGAAGAAGAATATAAAAAAGTCCCATTAGTTGGTATTAAACAGGTTTCATTTCTTGACTGCCTCGTTGGTCTAGTGATCGCTAAGCGTGACTGCTGAGCATGAGGTCCTTGGTTCGAATCCCGGGGTGGGCAAAGTGTTACTGGGTTTTTCCATTAGGTATTTCTCAGTAGCAACATGGAGTCTGGATATGTTTCCTGTTGATGGCAATAGGCTGGCCCCCTATTACATTGGGGCCTACAACTGGTGAAATGTGAGTGTAATGCACACCTGTGCCTACCGTTTCAGGGAATACAGGCGTAATGTTATGTTATGATTTCTGGACTAAAGACTGCCTTTAAAGGCTAGTTTTAGTTAAGATTGCCGATAGAAATTATTACGTGCATAATTATATTTCCCGAAGAATCGACTAAAACTCATTAATCAGATGCAGTAATTAATATATTAAATCATATTAAGTGTCAGTGACATCACTAAAACAACAATATCAAGGGAGTATTTTCTAAAGTGCCGATATATCATATATTAGTGACGTTTTAATTAATATTATAATGCTAGTAGCGTTGCGGTTACTGGCTACAATATTATGTACCTACCTAAGTTATTATCGATCGTTAGTGTTGCAATACATCATTTTAATTTATTAATTATTGTTCCCTTTTTACCCCAGGATGCTGGAGTTTCTTTTTAAACCTTCGCCCCACACTAGGAATTTCTCCTATATCATGGGTGGGTTTCACAAACATGACTATCAACATACACAAACATCCAGACTCGGGACAAACATCTGCGGATCACACAAATTTTTGTCCCGTGCGGGAATCGGACCCACAACCCCTAGCGCAGCAGTCCAATCGCTTAGCCAAATCAGGTAGTCAATTTTAAATTCTTCTTTCATAAAAAGGGAACAATAATTAATAAATTAAAATGATTTTTTGCAACACTAACGATGGATAATAACTTACTAAATATTGTAGTAAGTAACTGCAACGTCCTCTGTGAGGTGTGACTTCATGCTCTCCCAGGTGTCATTCCAAAATCCAGTCATGAAAATAATACTGCAAATCACACGAGGATCGAATCTGATAATCCTACTAAGGTACTTAGATATTCTGCTGACTAAAAACTTTACAAAACAAAAGGCTTTTCCCATAGCAAGTGAATAATACAGCCTAGTTAAATCAAAACTGCAACACGGGAATTAACGCGAACACAATTTTTTAATTTTTGCTTGACGTTTCGACCGAGTTGCATCGGCCGTGGTCACAAGACTGAAAGGAGAAGTGGCAGACTGAAAAAAAAACTAAATTGTTTTCGCGTTAATTCCCGTGTTGTAGTTTTAATTATCATGCAACGCAATAGTTCAAAAGTTAGTACTAGTTAAATCAATCAAATATCGATACGAGAAGAGGCCTTGCAGTGGGACAGTTATAAGCTGTTATAATTATTTAGTTAAATATAAGTGTGCAAGCATATTCTTTTACCTTCTTGCACATACCAGCTTGATTCTTTATTAACATTTGTAAATAATTTTAAAATCAGAACAATTCTGACGGTATTTAATTTGACTTGACACCATAAAGAAATCACAGGCACGATATTATCAGCAGTACACGGATAGGGAAACATTCCAAATGGGTAATTGATCAGAGTAAACAGGAAACATGACTGATGAGATCTGATCGATCCCGCGATGTAGGCCAGTGGCATCTTAATCTTTGTTTACGGAGTATTCGGTCGCAATAATATCAAGAACTGTGTATTGTGCCTGTTAATAAACCATTCGAGGCATGACACTTATAAATTCACAAACTATGATGGCGGAAGTTTGTGAGTTTGTGAGTGTGTTTTTATGTTTGTTACCTCTTCAAGCTCTCTCGGCTGGACCGATTTTGCTAAAATTTGGTATGGACGTAACTGACACCTTGGATTAATACATAGGCTTTTTATCCCGTATAAATGTAGATAAATGTTCTATTATCTTAAATGTAAATAATGCATATCTTAAATGTTCTATTGCAGGGTAAACACTACTACTTTTACTAATACTTTTCTCTTTCAAGGGCTGCCCAAAAACAGTCTTGAAGGAGTCTAGTCTAGTGCATTTTAATGTCTGTCTGGATCTTCTACAATGACCTCTACCTTATTGAGTAAGTGAAAACCTTAACACATTATTAAAAAAACCAAGAAATGCGCATTAGGATTTACCAATCTTTATCTATTACATGAAATAATCTAACACTTTTCAAGATAACAAAACACTGTGAAGATCCTGCTCTTCATTTTTTTTTTTATAATTATGAGTCGAATGTATTTACAGCAAGTATTTATAACACATTCAATTATATTAACTACCCAGGCCTTAATTATGTTAAAAAAAACAAAACACTACCAAGATTTATAGAACCTTCTTTGAATCGAAACATGTTAAAACAACCTTATACACCGCACAACTCAACACGGTGTTTTCATTCCATCTGCAATTTTAACAATTACAAATGTAAATGTTGTATTAAATTAAGATTTCAATTATATCGTGGTACAGTTAGCAACATATACATGTTAAGAAACCTTATGTCGAATAATTAAAAGAAATAAACATCAATTCAAATTATTGTTTCAAATTATAGGAGCGTCCAAAAGATGATCTGAGAATATTTAAGACTTTTTACTATGTAAGATGTTGTTTTTCAATTAATGGTATGTTCATTAAAGTTGATGTTCTCCTACTTATGTTGCTGACTGTCATCATCAGCAGCCAAAAGACGTCCACTGTTGAACATAGGCCTCCCCATTTTAGCGGGAGGGTATACCATAATCCCCACGCTTGGACAGCGGTTTGGGGATCGCAGTATTGGTGGCGGAGTTACAGAAGACGCTGCTGCCCATCTTCTTACGACACCCACGGGAGGAAAGCGAAATACCACACGGCTGACTGTACCTATTCGCTATTCGTTGCTAAGCTACCAATGCTCACACGCGGTTTTCCGAAGCTTTCAAATAAGTTCTAGCGTCAAAAGATTCATTTGAAGTAAGTACCTGTGACAGTATCAGACGTATTTATAAGTTAAAGATTGGTTCAGAAAGGAATTTTATATAAATAGAAGGACTTTTCATATTAGCGCTTTCCACAAGTCTTGTTTTTCGAATCGTGTGGGTGTAATATTTATTGGATCTCCTTTGTCTGGGTATCAAAGTTACGGCTGCTATTTCTGAAGCTAATATGTAGACAGACGTGTGCTGTTGCTAACCGAAATATAAATGAGAATTTCACGAAAAATCTTAATCTAAAACCTTTTTAAACTAATAATAGCCGGGTCGACTTGTGACTCCGCCGTAACACTAACTAACATAGACGGTGTATATAGCCCGTGGATAGAACACGTCAAGGAGGACATCATCATCATTATTATAGCCGAGTGGTATGACAAAAGCACTGCCAAGTCAAAGGTCGCAAATTCAAAACCGCCGTTACGCACCAGTGTCTTGTCGAAATCATGTGCGTATTATAAATTAGTTATCAGTTGCTAAAATGGTGAAGGGAAGCATCGTGGGGAAGTCGGCACACTTGAGAGATTTCCATGAAGCCATGGCGAAGGTCTACAGGCGATTTATACTCTGATACCAGGTTGTTCATCAACCATACGATAAGAAGAAGGTATATAGTAAACAACTTAGTTTAGCTCTAGTTTACAGGTTTTAAACTGACCAAGTCTGGCCTTCATCATTAGCTGGGAGATGTCCACTGTTGGTTAAAGGCCTCCCCCTTAAGGGGGGGGGGGATTGCCATAATCCGCACGCTTGGCAAGCGACTTGGGGATCGCAGTATTGGTGGTAATGTTCCAGAAGGCGCTGGTGCCCATCTTCTGGTTTTTTCCCTTAGTCACCTTTTACGACACCCACGGGAGGAAAGGGGGTGGTCAATTCTAGGCCGGATACCATACGGCAATCTGGCCTTTGTTACTAAAATTGCCAGAATAAAGAATAGATCCTCAGATCGCTATTATCTACATTAATATGTTTTCTTTGCCTAACAGCAATTAAAATTTCCATTCAATGCCAATTTAAATTTTTTTCACTTTTAAACTCTTGCCAATTACATTAAAATTTATACCAGAGTTATTAATTACAAAATTATGGTTCCTCTTATTAAAAGGCATTGCAAAGTTTATGATAATCCAGCATTGTTCTGTTTTATTGATTTGCGAGATTTTATTCTAGAGAATATTCCAGCGTTGCTGTACTTACAAATCGTCCTTAACCCAGTCTTTTCCTAATTATTTTGGAGGACAGCTGCCAGACACGAGCTACGGTTATCAGATCCAAACGTAGAGCAACATAATTCTAAAAATAAACTGAACACGTAATAGCTATTGTTTGACAGAATAATAGAACAAATACTTCGGAGTTCAAAAGAAATTCTTGGTACAAAACACATATCGTTCACACATGTTTATCTATCTGTTCGTGTTAAGGACTATTGTTTGAATGAAGAACTCCAGTCGATGGAAAAATGAGGTTTATTGAACTTTATATAAAAATAACGTGTGCTCGACCGTGGTTGTCGGCGAGTGCCGCTCCGCGCTCGCACGTCGCTCGGTGTCACATCGGGCCCCCACCCCCGCGCCGTTCTATCGTCCGCTCCAGGCGTTAACATACTCCCGGCCCTGGAAGCTCTGTGGTTCCAGTATTATCGGCTGGCATCACGATAGGCAGCGGACAAATTTTGGCGAAGGAACGCTGCAATTCTCCAGAGGCGGTACGAATCTTAGCGACACGTGAAACTCCGTCTTTCCCTTTGTAGACTTGTACTACTCGTCCGAGGCGCCATTTTAACGGAGGATAATTATCTTCCTTTATGAGGACAAGCTGGTTAATATTGATGTCACTCTTGTTGACCTTCCATTTCGTCCGCGTCTGCAGCTCGCTGATGTATTCCCTTGACCATCGCTGCCAAAAGTGTTGACGCATTTGTTCAATTCTGTCGTAACGTGGCAAGCGATTGGTGACCACATCCGTGATGTCATCGCTGGCTGGAGCAGTGAATGGACGTCCAATCAAAAAGTGCGCTGGTGTCAACGCTTGCAGGTCGTTTCCATCTGCGGAAAGAGGGGTTAGCGGCCTGGAATTTAGGACGGCCTCAACTTGTACCAATACCGTGTAAAACTCCTCAAATGTGAGATTAGAATTCCCTACAACGCGTCTCAAATGATACTTGCAGGACCTCACACCTGCCTCCCACAAGCCGCCAAAATGAGGAGAGTATGGTGGAATAAATTTGAATGTAATGCCATCTAATGCTACCTTTTCTATGATTGAGGCTGAGTTTTTTTTAAGAAAATCCCTTAATTCGTTGGCTGCACCGACGTAGTTCTTGCCATTATCCGAATATATATTGGTTGGCTTACCCCTACGTGAAATGAATCTTTTAAGACAGAGGAGATATCCGTCAGTAGACAGAGTTGTGACTAGTTCGAGGTGCATTGCTCGAGTAGCAAAACAAATAAATATACAAATGTAACATTTAATTAATCTTGAACCTCTCCCTTGACGACTCAAAATATAAACTGGACCACAATAATCAGTGCCGGTATGCATGAATGGAAAACCAGGTATCAACCGATCAGGTGGGAGGTTGCCCATTATTGGGCTAAACGTCCTTCCACTTAGCCTAACGCAGCGAACACATTTATGAACGATTGAACGAGCTAAATTTCTACCACAAAGCGGCCACCATTCGTCACGAATACTAGACAGTAATAATTGAGGTGCAGCGTGACACAAATGTTTATGTTTATGTTGAAATAAAAGAAAAGTGAATTTATGTTTACTACAAAGTAGTATTGGGTGCTTTTTATCGTAAGTAAACTCACTAGAGTTACTTAATCTACCTCCTACACGAATCAATGCGTCCTTGCAAAAAAATAAGTTTAATCCGGACATGTTGCGTGACAATCTAATGTTCAAAGATTTATTTAAAAATGAATTATATTCTTGCGGAAATGAATCGATTTGAGATAACCTTGCCAGTAAAATAGTTGACCTATGTAATTCATCCACAGACAACGAACCTTGTTTGCGTTCGGTTTTGCAGCGAGTGTTGTGAATAAACCGCAACATATACGCAGCAGATCGTATCATTCGCAAAAATGATGAAAATCTTTCAAATGGAAAAACATTACAAGACGAATGTAAAACAGATACATTATGTGATTTGACTTCAGGTAAATTATCTAAAGAAATATCTGAGTTACATGTATCATAATTGTTGTCGAGAATGAATCTTGGTCCGTACCACCATAACTCCATATGAACAAGCTCCGGTAGGTTCACTCCGCGCGACAATAAATCCGCCGGGTTACAAGTGCCTTGTACGTGTGACCAAACAGAACCATGCGTCAAATCATTAATTTCAACCACTCTATTTTGGACAAAAGTCTTTAATGAAGTTGGATGAGTACGTAACCAACCCAAAACAATTGTTGAATCAGTCCAAAACATAACCTTTTCAAACGTTAAACTCATTGACTTCTTAATTTTTTCATAAAGACGAGCGCCTATCAATGCACCGCACAACTCGAGACGCGGTATGCTAACTGGTTTTAAAGGCGCAACTTTACTTTTCGCGCATAGTAGTTTCACTATAACTTTAGAGCGCTCGCACACGCTGCGTATGTAAGCACAAGCGCCATAGGCCTGTTGTGAGGCATCTGTGAATATGTGTAGTTGTATGTGTTTTGCGTATTGGTTACTTACATGACGCGGAACGCGTATTTCGTGCAAATGTTGTAATGAAGTTACTGATTTACTAAACGAACATGCCAAATCAGTAGGTACTGGATCGTCCCAGCCAACTTTACGAAGCCAAAGGTTCTGCATAAGAATTTTAGTAATAATAATATGAGGCGCTAACAACCCCAGTGGGTCGTAGACTTGTGATATAATTGAAAGTATTTTTCGTTTAGTGAATTGTGTAATATCAATATTGATATTTAAATTACTGTTAAAATGTAACTCGTCATTGCTGTTACACCAACCTAAACCGAGTGTCTTGCATTGTGCAGGTTTATCCAATGATAACGACTTAACACAACTATCTTCTGAATTAACGTCGAAATTAAATGACCATTTTCTCAACGGAAAGCAACCCGATTTTAAGACGTTACTAACCTTTTTACACAGCGACAATAACTCCTGCTTATTATTGTGAGAATATATCAAGTCGTCGCAATAAAATGAATTTAATATTATCGATGAAATTTGTTGGTCACCGCATTCCAATGCTAACTGTCGCAAACATCTCATGGCGAGATATGGCGCTGACGCCGTCCCGTACGTCACAGTATTTAATTGATACAAGTCTAACGGGTCCTTTTTATTTTCTCGCCACACTATTTGTTGCAATTGTCGTTGATCAGACTGGAGAAGTATTTGGCGAAACATCTTCTCCACGTCCGCGCAAGCGACAAATGCGTATTGTCGAAAGCGTAAAAGAATACCTACTAAGTCATTCAACAGCGGAGGGCCGGTAAATTGCAAATCGTTCAACGATTTGCCGGAAGATGTTTGTGCACCCGCGTCGAACACTACGCGAAGTTTAGTAGTGGTACTCTCGCGTTGTACACAATGATGTGGCAAGAAGTAATACGGCGATGTAAACGAATCAATGCGCGACATATGTCCTAACATTAAATATTCCTTTAAAAAGTCAGAATACATTTTCTTTAATTGTGGTAAACGATCTAACTTTCGCTCTAAAGACAAAAACCTATTTTTTGCTAAGTCATAAGAATCACCGAGTGAATCAGCTGATTCTCGCAGTGGTATGCGAACTAAAAATCTACCGTCATTATCACGAGTGGTGGTGGAAGTAAATAATTCTTCACACAACCTTTCATCCTCCGTGAAGACGTTATTAGTCGATTTACCGTTATCAATTTCTTCCAGCTCCCAGAAACGTTTTAGCTGGTTATCGAGCGAACTGGACAAGGCACAATAAGCTGTATTGCTAGTGTACTTATGTGTAAACTGTTTGTTAGGATATAATGTACCGGAAATAATCCATCCTAAATGTGTATTTTGAAGATATGGCCCGTTGGGCAAACGCATTCGACCTTCTTGTAATAAACTCCAAAACACATCAGCTCCAATCAACATATCGATGTCTGATGGAGTGTGATATCCTGGATCCGCGAGTGTAACGTTCTGCGGAATTTGTAATGAATTAACATCAACCGGAGTATTTGGTAAATTATAAGTAATCTTGGGCAAAACTGAACAATGCAAACGTGTACTAAAACTACTAACTCTAGAACGTATGTCTAGGTCACAGGACTGTTCAGAACGCAGAACACTGTTACCTATCCCTGTGATAGTGAGCGTGGACTGTATTATGGTTAAACGTAACCTTTTACATAACGAGTCTGTAATAAAACATCGTTGGCTGCCACTATCGAGAAGCGCGCGCGCAACAATGTATGTATTATTATTATTACGAATCTCAACGAGTGCGGTCGATAGCAAAACCTGTTCTAATGGTATAGACTGCACGGCTTGCATCGCGTGATTAGAGTGTGTGAGTGACGAAGGTGAGTTGACATCAACACGCGCACTATCCGCTACATAGTTAACATTTGCGTCAGTGTGCGTGGAGCCAGGACTAAAACGAAGTGAATTGCAACTTGAATTATCCATATGAATAAGACTATTATGTTTTTGCGAACATTGTTTACATGACGCAAACTGACATTCGTCAATAGAATGACCCGAACGTAAACAATTAGTGCATAAAATGTCTGCTTTACTAGATACGAAATTTATCCTATCTTGTACAGGTAGATTAAGAAATCTTATGCACGCGTACAACGAGTGATTGCCGTTGCACATAATACAATTGGGTCCGCGCGACGGTCTCGTACTAGATGTACCTATACGAGACGGTTGCTTATGTGAAATAAAAGAACTCGTTTGATGAGTAGATTGAGGTCTGCTAACTGTTGGCTTTTTTAATGGTTCACTAGATTGTTTGTGACCTTGGGCTTGTACCATATCCAAAACGTCCGAACGATCCTTTAAAAACTGTAATAAGTCGTCTAACGTTACTTTGGAGTCCTTACAAACAGAACTCTTTTTATTTTCCCACTCTTTACATGTCATCGGATCTAATTTGGTGACAACTAAATAAATAATTAATGTGTCCCAATGTTCTGTGGGTTCACCCATAATTTTTAGAGATCTTAAGTTTTTAAGTACGGAATCTATTAACTTTCTCAGCTGAATGGGAGATTCTTTTGTTATTGTTTGCAAGGAGAACAAAGATTTAACGTGATTGTTAATTAATAACCTATTATTATCGTATCTATTAGTCAACAGATCCCAAGCTACCTGGTAGTTGTCGGTACAAAATTCTAACGATTTTATCACTTGCAAAGCGCTGCCCTTTAACGAGGAACGTAAGTAATGATATTTTTGTATAGGATTTATTTCATTTGCATTATGAATTAAGGAAATAAATGTATCACGATACTCTAACCAGTTCTCAAATGAACCGTCGAAGGAGGGTAAAGAAATAGTGGGTAATTTTAAAACGTTATTTGTGTTTGACGAAACCTTTGTCGACGCAACTTCAGGTTTACTAAGACACTTTGCTATAGACATTAACGAATAATATTGTGATTCTATAGTTTCCCTAATCTGTAACTGAGCTAACAACTCCGACTCGTCATCGGTTATGTCCTCGATCTTCGATTGCATATCTAGGAATTCACTAAAAACCTGTTCAATATTGTTTATGCGTAATTCTAACTCAACGATTTTTTCTGCAACTAATGAGGTTTTATCAAGGGAATTAACGTATTTTCCGAAAAGAGTGAATCTACCACGCAAATTACCTCTTCTTTTGATTAAATCGCGCAAATCTAATTCTATTCCCATTTTGGCGGCCACGTGTAAAACAGAAAGAAAAGTAGGTAGTAGGTACTTACAAGTATCACTGAGAATGAAGAATTCACGACACTGTAATGCAAGAAAACGGTATTAATACACTTCGAAACCAATCCTTTATCCACTCGCTACCTCTTTGTCCTGGGTGGGCTTCTTCCTTTGTAATATTGCGAAGCAACTTTGCGTAGCGTTTTAGCTTTCGTCGTTGTAGGTAGGTGTTGACTGAACGATTGAAACGATCTTCTGATTCTGTATGTATAATCCGGCTCGAAGGACCAATGTTAAGGACTATTGTTTGAATGAAGAACTCCAGTCGATGGAAAAATGAGGTTTATTGAACTTTATATAAAAATAACGTGTGCTCGACCGTGGTTGTCGGCGAGTGCCGCTCCGCGCTCGCACGTCGCTCGGTGTCACATCGGGCCCCCACCCCCGCGCCGTTCTATCGTCCGCTCCAGGCGTTAACAGTTCGTCATTCGACAGCATGACGCCACGGGAGAGCAATCGCCACTTTTTAAAAGCAGTAACCATATAAAAAGTTTTGCCCTTCGCAAGTTTTTGAACGAACAACTAAAGAATCTTTTTCCTTGTTCAAACGTCAACAGTGTTGAAATTTAGTAGGTCCTCTGAAAGTTTTTGTTATTCACCGTTTATTGGTTTGAAAAACGATTAAAAGTATAAAAAAACTATTTTGTTTCTACAAAGACAAATGGTTTTCTTATATACTGCACGTTGGTTTTATTAACTTAATTAACACCCATACGAATGTCGATCATGACGACCAATCTCAATCGGTACCAGTCGCTGCAGATTTTTTGATGAGATAAATATTAAAGTACAGATTTCTGCGTTCATTCAACAAAGCATAACGGTCTCTTTGAGGAACGGAATTCGGTTATATGAGTTATGTGTGAAAAAGGTAACCTACCAAAATATTGACCGGATCAAGCGCGGTTTAACCCGACAGATCTAATAATTAGTAGCTGTAGCTATGTTCTATGTATAACCCTCATTTTGTTAAAGTAAGGTTTTTTTATTTATTTTTGTAAAACATCGCCCAACACTAGGAATTTCCCCTGTACCGTGGATGCATTCCACGTTAAAAAAATGTCACATACATTCAGACTCGGGACAAACATTTCAGTTTGTGCTACCAATTGCACCGATAGCTCCATAAATCAACTTGAACATTAATAACAATCAAATAAGAAGTCCGTAAGTACATTATTATAAAAGTCACGAAATAGGAGTGGTTTTCACTTGTAGGAAGGGAATTGGCCGCTATATTTGGCAGCATAATCAATCATCAGTGTTGGTAGCGATGTGATTTATAACACCTTACATGTGAGGGAAGCTAATTTAGGATTTGTCAGGTTTATGAGAATGGTAAGATGATAAAAATATTGGCAATAGGTAACTGCAGGGTACAAATCTCTTATCGTTCAACGAACGAACTATTAACCAATAAAGCCTGAGTTATATATAGATATGGACTTCTATATAGCACATTGTCTAGAGCATAAATAGCTAAGATAGCCTGCTTACATGATTGTGAAAATTAAGGTATAGCTAAAGTCTTTTCTACCAAAAACTGAAAAGATCACATCACGAAGTAATTCTGCAGCTTATTATTTTGCACGATATGAGTAATGTATATAAGGATGCATAAGTAGGTCTATACATTATAAACGTGATCGAAAAACGCATGCAAACAACTATCATAACTAGCTTCTGAATTCTTGTTAAAATTCATTTGAAGCTTTTGCATAAGAAGAAGAAAAGTACTTGGTATTCATCTACCTGCATATTGCGTCCTTCATTTACGAGAGACAATGCTCGGCTGCCGGCCTGCAAGCCGTCAGTGATAGCAATGAGAACGCAATCAGAATGGAACGCAAGCTATTCACATTAGTGCAGCCCATATGAGCGCACGCATAATTTTATTTGGGAGCACGGTAGAGCGACGGCTGAGCTCCAACTAAACGAGCTATGCTCCTTGCTGTACTTTTTAAATTAATTATTTCCGCTTATTACTTATAAGTTGACTTAAATTCGAACTAATTATACTCCAAGTAACTTTTATGCACTTACAAAAATATTTTATTATTTATTTATTTTGCCTTCCACCTGGTGTGGCGATATACGCAAATTGGCTGGCAGCGGTTGGAAGTGGAAAGCCGAAGATCGAGCTCAGTGGCGAGCCATGGGAGAGGCCTTTGTCCAATATAGGACAGAGATAGACTAATGACTGATTTGCATACTTTGAAAATGTCACCATCAGCCCTAACCTAACATAACCTATTGATACTAACGCCTCAACACCTAAGTTTATTTTTATTTATTAGTTATACATTTTTTGTGTTACCGTGCTTTTGCCGAAAGCCAGTGCTGTGTTTATGCTCCTCTGTGTATGAGCACAGCTTATACTGAGCTATAGCTGTTTTGCTCGGAAGTGACGCATATTGTCCCCTAATAAAAGTATTTTTTGCGTTTTGTATTTTTTTCTTTTCTTGTGTAATTTTTATCGCCGCGCAAATAAATGCGATTCCTTTCTTTCTTTTTAATCTAAACATTGCTTTTGTTATAACTTGGAAAGTTAATACAAAGTGAAGCCATCTTTATACATAAATAACAATAAAAATAAAAGCTTGTAAAAATGCTATTTATACTTCATATTGTGTAGGTTCTTTTTTATTGTAAAAATTTGTTTACACGACCAAAGAACTTTGTTATGTTTGTTTAAAATACTTTAACTTGGCCGGTTTTCATTTCATGTTTTCATGATATTTTTTAAGACGTATTGAAAAAGCAGTCGCAGGCTGCCTCCTTGTTCTAATGGCCGCTAAGAGCGACCGCTGAGCGTATGGTCCTTGGTTTCCCCCAGGTCAAGCAAAGATGTACTGGGTTTTTCATTAGGTAATTCTTAATAGCAGCACGGAGTCTGAATTTGTACCCGGTTGATGGCAATAGGCTCGCCTCCTATTACATGAGGACCTATAACATAACTAGCGAAATTTAGGTATTCTATATGTGCATATCTGCCTACTTCGGGGAATACAGGCGTGATGTCATGTTATGTAAAAAATCTGTTTTGAAAAACCTCCAGCGCAAAGTTAAGTAAAGATGAAAAGTATCCGGACTTGAACAAACATATTTTATTATGTGTATCTTTAAACCTTTCACTAAAACTATTGTTCAATATAAATGCAACATTAAATGCTTTGTAGTGTTAATATTTAAAATATTCCTTTATAAGCGGCCACTGATTTCCCCGGGGCAATCAACCCTTTAATACAAAAGCGACAATCGAGTTTTATCTTGCCTTTGTGAATGCAGACTGGTACTAAATAATATTTGTTGAGAACTTACTTGCAGACTACCATTGTTTTAGGACGGTCGTTGTAATAGTGGGTGTCAGAAACAGAGATGTTATACTTTCTGTAGTAATATTATTTAAAATAGGTGCTTAGGATGATTTATCATTAAGTGTTTCTGAGATTTAATCATCTATTATGACTTCGGCAAGTTCGATAAACTGTTGTTTCTGCGCTTGATTCATCTCTGGTCGTAAGAGTTGGCATAACGAACTATCAGCCGCACGCTAAGACATTTAATGATTACTTAAACTATCTCTAAGTTAACGTTTTTATTGTGTGAAATAAAGCATATTGTATTGTATTGTTTTCTTAGTGAAATCTTTACTAAATAATCATTAACGTCTCTAAGTACGGCGGTAAGTAAAGATTTGACGAAGTAAATCTATAAGATCGTAACTCACTGGACGCCGGATGGAGGACATCGCCGTCGAGGTCGACCGCAGTGAAGGTAGTGTAATGATCAGACCACATACGAGGGACGCACGTGGTCAGAAACTTCGAAGGGTAGAGTGGTTTGGAAGAAGGGCATGCCTTTGTAGTGGCAAACAATATAGGCTAATAAGAAACTTATATGAGTTCACACTCATAATAATACCTGATTGTTATGTTTTAACAATTAATTACTTTTGGGTACCCAAGTTTGGGCAAAGGCCTCCTCCATGCATTTCCATTTCATATCTTTGGCGAGCCTGGTCCAAGTTGACCCCGCGACTCGCGCGATGTCATCACTCCAGCGACACCGTGGGCGACCTCGCCGCCGCTTTTTGTCATGTGGCCACTAATGTAACACGCGTTCACTCCAGCGCCCATCATCTGTACGTGCTACGTACACACTCATACATAAAGATTGATTACACAAGCGATTGTGTTCGCACTGTAATGCACTATAATAATTTACTGCATCGGCTGGTCTCCGGTTAGCCGCCATGATTGAAATTCGGTCAGAAGGTCATAATTTTTTCGGATATTAGTCCTATAAATATGTTCGATTAGCTGTGTAAAACACATCATAGTCGGGACCAACCTCACTGGTATAGCATTTAAAATTCGCGTACGGTAAATCAATTTTCAGTAGAAACGTCAACTAAAACTGCTTTAAAAGTACCAGGAACTCAGAGAATTGTGAAGATTCTTTAAAAATTTCTTGATTCTGTAAGCCTGTGACCTGGCTACGATAGTTTGCTATTAAACTTACCATAAACCCCATGAATCCGTTTCGTCGTGTCGTGAATGTGGCTGCAATTAATGGTTATCGTCCTTTTAAAGAAACCCGTTGCCACATTCTGAAAGACTTGGAGCGTAACACTTGAGTGCTTTTCCTAGCTTCGAATAGTAAGCGTGCATGGTATTGCGAGCTAAGTTGTGTGTGAAATAACATAATATTTAAATGGCATGTCTGGGTAATTTACTCGATACTGTCGAAAGTTCTTTTAGGCAGTTAGGTATTTTACTATTTTTAAAGTATTTATCGTAGGAAAAAAATATTGCCTTGGATAAATAAGTGTTGGACACACGGCTTAGTAAAATAAATTACTTCACGACATTTTTCTTGAATGTTAATTCTATATCCAAACCACTTGATTATATTATTATACCACTTATAAAATCGTTTCAGTAAAATACATAAACCGTAAAGAAAAGTAATTAAGTGGATATTGTAACCAAAATTAAATTTTCCAGATATTTCCATCCCAAAATATCCATTTAAGGGTAAGGTCTTTGTGGTCGTTTGACGCAAGGAAAGGTATTAAACGTCCATTAATTTGGATTTAATATTATATTGACACTTATTCAGCATTCTGACAGTTTGAGTGAGGTTTTGGAGAAAAAAGAAGTAATTTAGAAAATATATTTGTATATACTATAAATTTATAGTTATAATGTAGGTAGTTTATGAAAATGTAGTTTGTTCTTACAAGTAAATAAGTGTTGTTTAAATAATATACAAAGTATGTAATTACAAAGAAGTTGGAAGGTGTCATAAATCAGAAGGTATTTTTGGTAGAATGTCTCATTTTATCTAGTTTATTTGATGCTACTTAAAATATTATATTAAATGTTATTGAAATTTAGAAAATGGATTTTGTATTTTATCACTGTTTGCAATTTAGCAGTTACATCATTGATTAACGAGAAATATTCCCTTGTTACCATGTTGCTATTACCATGATTATCTCCAGAAGATAACCTAACTGTAATAGCTAGAAGAGCTAACGTGGGTAGGTATCTAAAATTATGGTTGGGCTTTAAAATGATGGCGTCTGTATAGATTTTATCATAGGGGTCAGGCCTACCTTCACTGTTCCTCTGCCACTGCTTCGCGCTCCGCCGCGCCTGCGGTGGGTATGGCTCGGGGTCTGTTCTAATACTTTCCGACGAGCAATACCATAGGACATAGCTGTGGTCTCCCTATTTGAAGTTTGCATTATACAGAGGTGAACATTTTAGTTTAGAGTTTTATGAATATTTCAGTAATAGTCCATTATTTGGTGCGGACGAGTACCGTCGCTCGCGCGCGGGATTTGATGACTAAGTTTTTTCTTGTAGGGTAGTAGGCGCGTTATTAAAATGGCGCCCGCCAATAGCATCAGCACGAGCCTTTACCCAAATCATGTCTAAATTAATATTTGTGCTGAATTTACAGAACCTAGTTTGTCATAAACCAAAAAAAATAATCTAGCATGAATAAAAATAATTAAATTAATTCAAATAACTTATTCTGATACGGAACAGTGACTAACTTAAAAGGTAGGTTAGAACTTCTAAAAGGGGAAGGCTTCTAAAAGGCCTTTGTTCAACAGTGGACGTCTTCCGTCTGAATCAAAAGGTTACTCAATAAAACAATTACAGATTATATTTATATTTTTTTTGTACTTGCAGGCCTCCTATCAGGTGATCATGATGATGACTCAAGGATAAACAAATAAAACGATTAATTACAAAACAACCACCCTTCTTTTATTTCTCCACAAATGTAACAGTAAACATGTATAGGTACTAAGTACTAAAACATTGATTAATTTACTTTTTATAACATTACACTACCAAGCGGTTTACGAATACTTCTTTATAATTATAAAACCTTACAATGAATGGTAACCTTATTTACAAATCTTATGTTTATGCACTTTATTTTGTACAGTTTGATTTATATTAGTTCATAAATATATCTACTGGTTTGATTAGTGTTTTCTGACAAACTCTAATTTCAAACATCGACATTTTTGCATACGTATATCATTTAAAAAAAAACAAGCTACAAACGATAATTTCGCTGTTAGCATTTCTAAATTAATGATTATCTTTATTTTCAATCATATAATGTTATATTACAATTAATCATTATAAACATTTGCAATACAATGATAGGTACGCTTATATGGCTTAACGCTTCAGTAAGATAAAATCACGCCTTAGCAAAATTCTAATGCATTCTTCTAAACTGTTTATTGAAATGTTGAACTTCTTAAATATGTACCCTAATGGTATATGTTCCACATTTAATATATCATAATATACTGAGTAATTTGTTAGAATTTCGCTTTAGAAATTGACCAATTGGTAAAATGTAACTTATCAGGCAAATTCTACCTAAAAAAACAATGGAAACAACGAAATTAGCCTTAACATAGTAAAAACTGTGATGTTTGAAACCGGGCTCAACAGTTTAATCAAGAAACACCAATCAAAACATCTAATAACTTATTTACAACACTAAATATTTTATTAAGTACGACAAATTTCGACAGTTTTACTGCCAATGACAGAAAATAATTATTAGGCCATATGGATACTCGCTTCGTTATACATACTAACTTAGTATCTTATATTATATTATACTGATGTAGTTTTATTTACATTAATACTATTATAAGTAGCGTTATACAATAATCACAGTAAGCAAAGCAAGTTAAATGCCTATACACTTATTGATAAAATGGTAAAAAAACACAAATGTTACGTTTATTTGACATCGTCCAAAATTATCGTTAGCAAGTCGTTGTCACGAATTTTGATCTGTAACAAGAAAAACATAAATATTAATAAAATAAATACTAAGTTACATCGCATTATAACGTTGTTTTAATAAAATTATTGATATTAGTTACTTGTTGTTACTGGAAATTCCTAAATAGGAACTTAAAAAAAACCTAATGATACACAGAAAGGACTCAAGGCCTCATTGTACATACAAGGCTGCAGGTTCAAATTTAAGAAAATAATCAGTCTTAACTATTCCCAGATTCTGAATAAAAATGGTGCTCAAGAAATGCCAGCTTTGCCTTGTTTAGGAAAATTTCTCATCTATCTGCTTCATCGGCAAATAAAACAATCTGAATTCATTTCATTTTTAAAGGTGGTTGAAAATTCCCGAGGTGAACATTTAATTCTTAAAGAACAACTTTTTAAATAAAGAAAAGAGTCATAAGTTTTTAGAAATAGTAAAGAGTCATACATATTCTCAGATCATCATTTTGACGTTTCTATAATTTAAAACATTAACTAGATTTGACGTTTGTTTCTTTCAATAATTTGAGATAAGGTTTCTTAACATGTTAAGCTACTTATGATGCTCCCTGTACCTTCACAAAAAACCCTAAACCCAACCTTCAACACATCATGTAAAAATGATGCAGGCCCAACTAAAATATGCCAAATCAATTCCAACTTACGCTAGCGAATCCCTACAAACAATACCATAATTTGCTCCGTCTCACTTCATATGCAAATTCATGGCGCGTTTCTCATAAATTATCATGGGTCGTTAGTCTAATCAACACCCGCTCTTGTCTACCTACAGATGGATGTATAAGATTATTTATATAAGCCTGCATTTGTAAAATATTTTCCATATAAGTGGAAATCTGTGGTCTTGTGTTAAAGTAATAGGTCACTCCAAAAATGATAAAAATCTTCGAAGCTTATCACTATATGGAATCGTGGTAAATAAATTCCGATTTACGTCCAGTATTTTATACCGACGTGACGACGAGTGTCTACTCTACAAAGTTGTAGCCAGAGGTGAGCTTTATTGAACCCTAATTTGTAATTTGCCAGGTGAGGGCAAGCCTCTTGCCATACTTCAGAAACAATCCAATATTAATAGAGTCTTAACCAAAAAGTACATTATAATATTGCAAAAGAAACAATACTCGCAACTTAGATAATTTTGAACCCAGTACCCACAACCGGCATTTGAAATAAGTCCTAATATCACAGCTATCTTAACCTAAACACCATCGCATTACACAGCCAATGATAAGATAATGTATACAGGATCGGTTGCTAATCAAATCCACGATTAATTCTCATGTAAATTGGTTTCATGTTAGTTATTGTGATTCATAGTTGACAAATTGAATTGCTGATTTCGGTTCTATTCGTTGGCAGTAATTTGATCGGTCTATGACAGATTTGAGGTTATTAGAAATCACAATGGTACAATACAAATGATAATAAGACAGTCAGAGAACATCGTGTAGCGTTGAAAGAGATTTGGATTTACAATATGCTTTTGTTTTGTCATATTATATCAGAGAGTGTAATGTTGTAATCTATATTAATAAAAAATAAACAGTAAGATATGTACTATAGTTTAAAATTTATAACTTCAAACCAATATAATATAACAAATACAATGTATGCAATTTGGCAAACCCACAACGTTACCAGCCGATAAATAAGGGCTCCGGTCGATACCACAACTAGTCGGGCATTCCCAAATAAACAAAGTTGTAAAATAAAATGCCAAGTGCGTACAGCAAACAAACATTTCATGAAGTCAAGTTTCTGTAAACTAAGCAACTCTGTTTACAAACAAACAAACAGACTGTCTAACTAACTCGTGAACTGTCTAGAAAGATTCCAAAACTCCTAGTAATTTGCTTTATAGCGACTCATTTTTATATCCGAAGTTTTACCCAAATTGACTGCTAAGAGTCACGTTTGTAATTGGCATTTCCCTAACTTTAACTCTTGCAAGTAACTTTTACAATTACGCAAATAAAAGGGGAAGAGGTGAAAATTTAAGTTTTAGGATTAAGTAACATAAAGATTTGGAACAAACTCGTGTTTAACTTGTTGAATATTGCCACAGAATGGTAGATTTTACAAGTTTAGAAATCCTTACGGGTTTTGCTACAGTACTGTAACGTGGAAACTTTAAGTTTAACAAATAAGAAGTGTATTGTGATGATGCTACTGAGATCGTATGCATGATATAAATTATTATGGTATACAATTTCAGTAACGATTTTAGTGAATTCCTTTAAATTATGACGACGTCTTAATTGGGTATTTGACACCACCAATTAATTGACATACTTATGAGCTGTCCGTTTGGACAGCTCATAATAAGTATGTCAATTATTAAGTATGGCTGTTCCACCATTCATTTTGTATGGAAATAAGATCCTCTGACGTCAATAATTTTTCAACTCAATTCATTACCTATTAAATATAGCAAATAATTTTTTTATTTTACTGTTAACAAAAAAATATAGGGTTTTTAGGGTTAAAATAAAGCATTTTTTTAGAAGTCTTGGAATTATTGGCCAGTACTGACAAGTACCATATTCTAGAAAACTTGTTTATACTTACAATTACATGGGAGATTTCGACTCCTTGGGATCACTTAATTGTGATTCTTCATCTATTAACTGAAGATTAACATTTTCGCTTCTTGTGTGAAAAGTGGCTGAAATGGTCTTATCTTCTAACAGGATATTTTCTACCTCAACACCGTTATCCCTTTTTCCATTGCCTTCTAATATTCGTTGCTTTATCGACGGTCCTCTATTGAAAGACGAAGCCAGCAAAGTTTCTTGAATAGTATCATTACCGTTACATATTTTGTCGGCTTTGTGAGTTGGCATGCGACCGGAATGATAACTGTTTCTCACTCCGCCAGTCGACTCAAAAAAAGGAAGCACTTGTTTGAACTCTTTCCTAAAGTTTTCATTCAGCCATGCGTAGAGGAAAGGGTTGTAGCATGTTGACGCCATCGCCATTGAATGTGCCAGGAAAAATGATACGAAGTAATAGTTCCACTCTGTCATCTGGGCGTAGAAGTCGTTGAAAATGTTTATCAAATTCAGAGGTAGCCAAGATATTCCAAATATAGCCACCATCGATATGAGCATTCTATTTGTGCGTCTTTTTCTATCCCTGTCCGCCTCCTCTCTCCTGGTATTCTTAGCACCTGGTTTTGACCTCGCGCGGTCATTCAATCTTATACTAACACACGTATAACATACTGCTATTATTAAAAATGGTATTAGGAATTGTAACACAGTTGTGAAAACTCCAAATACTTTTCTAGATTTATCAGAAGGCCAACTTTCTTCACAGTAATAGGTTCTATTGTTCGTCGTTTGTATTCCCATGAAGAGGCCATACGGACAAGTAACTACTAATGAAAAGACCCATATGAATATAATAATTAGTATACAGGTATTTAATTTCATCCGAGGATGAAAAGGGTAGATGATGACAAAAAATCTGTCGATAGCTATTGATGTTAACGTTAGCGTCGATATGTAAACACTAGTGCCTTGGGCGTAAGGCATGAGGTGGCAGAGAAGCCTCCCAAACACCCATCTCCCTAAGAACGTGTACATTGGGGTTAAAGGCACCGCGAAAATACATAGCAGTATGTCAGAGAGTGCCAAATTCGTTATAAAGAGGTTCGTGACTGTTTGCATCGCTCTGTTTCTAAAGACCACATAGCAGACCAGGACATTTCCGAAGACGCCGAGGACGAAGATCACGGTGTATAGAATGCAGAAAGCGACTTGGACGACCTTGACATCGATGATATCTGTGGTTTTGTTGACTTTAGGCTCATCTATGACTTCTACTGATTCTCCTGTTAGTGTTTTGGTGAGGATTAAGACTCCTCCACCAATGTAAGTGGTTCCGTTGAGAGACATAGCAGCGGGGGCATATCGGCCACCTAACGACCCCGCATCATCAGGACTGCTATTGTTGAATATCGCCAGCATGTTAACTCCAAAAAATCTTCGGAACGATATCTTGGTGCTGCCAGTCCATCTGTGAACAAAAACAAAATTTGTTTTATAAAATTAATTTTATAATTCTGTGCAACAACTTCACAACATTAAACGGAATTTTGTTCAAAGCGACCAAAAATATTAATGAGGCCAAAATATTTCAAACAATACAGCTCCTAACCCTTGCGCCGTATCCTTGTTCGTCATAAAATTTTAAATTTGGACCTTCTTAACCAAAGCGTTAGAGCTAATTTCGTTTGACTGACTTTTAACATTTCTGTGATGTGTGTAATTCGGATGGTTACCATGGCAACAGAAACGATCGCTATTAAACCCTGAAACATTATTGCGGATGGGCTATACTCGTATAATATGACGTCATTCAGGCAACATGTGGACTCACGACTAAAAATACGGGATATACCTAATTTAATTTGTAAGTTTTGGGTTGAAATTCATCCTTCATCAATTTGGGATCCTATGATTATAAGTGAGTTTATTTTAGTAGGGTCTGTTTGAATAAGTTTAATCTTGTTGAAAGAGCAGTTGAGCTGGCTTATCCCACGAAATAATATTACCAATGGCTATACTAGACGTTGTATCGTTAAACAAACTGAGAATTTGTAATCCTATGCATACTAAATACTTATATTCCTGTAAACGCTATTTAATCCACTTGTAAATTTGTTTATATAAGGATTAACAATAGTTCAATGTGACCTTTCGTAAATAACTTTGTAAGCCGATTACTTATTGATAATGTGGGTAGTCTATAGTTAGCAGTATTAATTTTAGTCTCCTGTGTATCTATGCAGGTACTACTTGGTATATTAAATCTATGGTATATACAATGAGTTTCAAAAATATAACGTGAAATTAACAAAAACGCGAGTCATGTGACAGTACTTTTGACAATATTTGTAAAAAATGGAACTTCGCTTTTTCGTCGCGTTAACTCCATGGGGCTTTGTACTCGTTGCCATGCAAAAAATTAACGTTTTCGATACGAAGTTATAAACGCATTATTACGCAATAACTCATGGTAGACACACTGATAGCTGAAAGACATAGATAAGGCAAAGAGAAATATTTGCAGAATATTGTTAGTAACAACAATCTTAACTTCTTCTTCTTATCGTATAGTTGATGAAACAACCTGGTCTCAGAGTTTAAACCGCCAATAACCTCTGACACGGCATGGCTGTACACGCCGTTGAAAAATCCCTCAGGTGTGCCGGTTTCCTGAGGATGTTTTCCTTCACGGTTTTTAGCAACTGATAGCTTATTTATAGTACGCACAATGCACATGAATTCGCAAAGACTGAAAAAAAATCATAACTAAAAGAGATGAATTGAAGGAAAAAGAGGAAGAGGATGGATCGAATACTTCAATAGAAAAAAGGAGACAGTTAGCTTGAAAACGTGGTGAAGATAGTAAAGAATTTGGTATGGAATAGAACAGAATAGCGATTGCTGGACTCGTGGCTCTTGAAGCTGAGTCTTAAATTAAGAGCGATAAAAGATAAAAAATCATTTATTTAAAATAGACTTAGAAAGGTCCTTTTTAAACGTCAAATTATACTAAGACAGCCCCTAAAATGCCTGTCCGTTGCCGCTTTCGGGTGCTATAGCTGGGTAGAAGAAACGGTGCAACAAACTACCCAGCAGAGAAATAAGATACGCCCCGAATTCATAATATCTAATTTGCTCTTTGTAAAGTCGGCTAAAAATAATTGTTGTTCAATTAATATCAATCTATTGAACAAGGACTGATTGAAATCAAATGAGATCACTAATTAAATTCAATTAACTAAACCAGTGATTGGAAATATTATTTGGTAACGATGATTTTAAAAACTAGTAGGTATTGTACAATGTTAGCTATATTTTTTAAGGGTTATTGGATGATTCGCACGAATTGGAGTCGCACGAAATGTGTGGATCGACAACTTTTAATAATATTATTTTTTCTGTAGGCAATTCGCACGAAGTAAATTTATTGGTGTGCAAATCGACACCTCACAAAATATTTAGTAGGCTATATATAATAGGCGGAGGGGTCTCGATATCTAAAATGGTCACCCATCACAAGACTGACCGCAGCGAGCACGGCTTAACCTCGCAGATCGACTGATGTGCGCGGCAGCCCCGTAGCTACAAGCCCCTCGAGCCCCTCGGCTGCCTATTTTAATATAATCAAAAACAGTCGTACATATATCTTGTATTTATAAAATTATAAGCACCAACCAGGGAACTTAACATTTTGTTAATACTTATACTTTGTTCAAAAGTATTTTAATATAGTCAAGTTATGTCTTGAAAGAAGGAAAGTCAAGCTTGAATTGAAAAGTTGTCAAACGTGTTTCGTTAGGGCGTCGGCGTCTTGTCTTAATTGCTATGTTATTAGGAAATTAATGGAAATATTTTAGAGTTCTATTTCGTGGATTCCAGATGTAATGGTTTGTTTATTGTTTACAAAGAATTTACGCACTCTAGGGAATAAAACCACTTTCAGAAGGTGAATTTGAAGGTCTTTTAAATGGTGTGAGTTATAAACTGTTAGCTGTTTTTGAGCTTTAGATTATACTGTTATCAATAGATCTATACCAATATTATAAGGAGTAAAGTTTGTCTAAGAGAAGTACCTATTCTTCTTAACATTTATTAATCTACCGATTCTTCTATAGTAATAATAAAATCTATGTATTATATACAATAAATACTAAATCTCAGTATAGAAATACAATACCTTTCATCGAGAAATATTAAAACTTGATGCGCACGAAACTGTAAACGCAGCGTGGATCTGATATTAAAATATAAATTAAATATCACGGGTCAAGACGAAGTATTGAACTTGCAAATGAATTAATTTTAAAGCTCCAGCTCCCTTAGACAAGTGGCAAAACGCTTGACGAATAGAAATATAATAGAATGATATATGTATGGGGATGACATCATGTTTCGACTATGTTATCGATGACATGACGCGTCATCCCCATACATTTTTCATCCTATTCCATTTCTATTCGTCAAGCGTTTTGCCACTTGTCTAAGGTGTCAGGTATCGCCACTGAGTTTATCAACTAAGATAGAGAGAAAGAATGCTATTGTTGTTTCTTGTATCTTTTTGGATACCATCATATACTAGTGGAGAAATTTCCAACTGATGATATGATGGTCCATATCAAATTTTATAGATATTAAAACAATTTATATATTTTTTATATATTACCAATTTACATATATATTATATATGGGTACATATGTGTTAGTATAAGTTGGTTAATAAATAAATAAATAAATTTAATTGTTAAAAACGCAAGCGTTGGCAGGCCCCCCACCAGGTGGATCGACAATATCGTTCGAGTTGCGGGCAACCGGTGGATGCAAATGGCAAGTTGTCGTTCATTGTGGCGTTCTAAGGGGGAGGCCTTTGTTCAACTGATAGTGGACGTCTTCCGGCTGATGATGAATTGTTAAAACATTTTCAACTGATGATGATAGTTAAAATAGATAAGTAGGTAACTAAAGTGTATAAAAAATTAAATGAAACTGTTGTATGAAAAGGATTGTTTCACATTGCACACAGCAATACATAGTCTAATGATTAATAAACCTAAGTTTAACGAGTCAAAGTCGTTTACGTAAAAGGATTCCACATACAAAACTGTGCGCTTGACAGTTTGCGCTAACACTATAAAGTATGACTTTTTAAGGCTTACGAAATCCTAAAGAACTTTTACTATAAATTTTACTTAGGTTCCTACACAAATCAAACCCTACAAATATGCCAGATGTTTGCACAAGAAAAAGGACTATGTTTTCAGTAAATACGTTCTTAAATAGACCTACATTTTGACATGTCATTTAGACAAGATGGCCTAAGGCCCGCTATTTTTAACAGACTACCTCTGAAATTAAAAACCACTTATATACAGGTTAATGGCACTTGTAGTATTCATGACAGTACATAATTAATTCTTGTAGGTACTTTTTATTTCATCTTTTGTCATTTCAAGACGTTATTAACTCAATTGCGCGCAGTAATAATTGAGCTTTAGTGGACCGATGGATGAAAATGGAAGATAGGAGTTAATCATAACTGCAGAATATAATAAGCATCGCTGCATTGTGGCGCGTATGGCTTGAGATTTAATTTAAATGGAAATGGTTTGCGAGCTGTTTTTATCTTTTGAATTATGATGATTTTAGTTTATGAAAAAATGCTGGAATATTTATATTACTATTTAGTATACAACTATTTGACATACTCTTGCTTGATGACTATTTAGACTGTTTCAAAGTATTGAAATATTTTTTGGGCATTCCACAAGGCAGACACAATTGTGGCTCATTGGATTGGGAAACTGTTCTAATACTTTTCTTATATATTTCTATGTCAAAGAAAATTATTATATAAAAATTTCTATGTTAAAGTTAATGTGAATATTTATAGTTTTATTACGCCAAGTGTACTTCAACAAACAACCGCCGCTAGTAATTATAACTTAGACCACGACAAATACCTAAAATCGTAATCGCTACACGAAAACATCTAGGGTCGTTAAAACAGAATTAATGACGTCGCAAATTAACGAAGTCTCAATCCTTCGCACAATTCAATTGACTTTCCAACTGAGGGACAAGGAATTGTAAAGCTCTATAACTTCCGACGATTTAGTATCTGAATGAGAGATTATGGATTGTTCTGAAGCTTTTAGAACGTTGTCTGAATCGGGAGTGCCATATTGGTCTAGTGGTCACTAAGCGAAACGTGAGATCCTGCGTTCAAATTCTGGGTCGAGCAGTTTTACCCAGTTTTTTGACTTGGTAATTCTCAGTAGCAGCACGGTGAGCTCATTTTGCGTGAATCAGATTTTTAAGAATAACTTAACTTATAAAATTACTGATAGTAATTGTTTAAATGAGACGTTTAACCACCTCAGTCTGTCTGTGACCATGAATACTGTTAATGAAATCGCGGTATAAAACATAAAAAAAATATGTCAATGTTCCTATTCTGAATCTTTAAACATATAAATAACCGTAATATAATATGAATGGAAAATATAAAGAATAATGGATGTTATTTACAAGATTTCGCTCATGGAAATGTCAAGAGCTGTCACGTTTTCCGGGCCAGAAACCTTCCAAGAAATGTTTGAGAGTTTAGGGAAATTGTCCACAATACGAACCAATCATATTTAGCTACGTATAAAAAAGGATTATCTTATGCTCATTGACTATATTTGTATAACATTATTAAACCACTATGGTACAGTTAGAATCATAACAAGTTGATTATATCCTAAGACATGTTTTAGGGCTATTAGGTATTAGTTTTAGGGCAAACAATTTCGAAAATATTTTTGATTGTTGAGTTGGCTGATAATAATAATAAATGGTTAGCTGTAAAGGAACTTAATGTTTCACATTATAACTATAAGTTTCAAAATCCTAAGAAATAAAATGTTGTGTACAATAATAAAGAATCAACAGATGAAGTTATTATAGATCTAACCAACAAGAAATAGCCTCTAACAAATACAATCAGGCCAATCTAACTAGAAGTAGGAATGCCTAATAACATCGAATTGGGTCATAAATTATATCATTTTACGACACTTCAGTCTTGCTTATATAATAACCTTTAATACCAACACAAATTGATGGGAAGCCAACTTTTATGGGTTTCTACGTAAAGAAGTGTATGATGGAATGAAAACACGCACTTAGTACATGAAATGTGTTATTAACTTAAAAGGTATGACAAATATCAGTGACTAAATTAATATCAATTATTAACGAAAGAGCGATAACGGAAAATATTCGACAAATCGTTGAAAATTTTGATGCGTCCAATGTTATCAGAAGTGAGTAAAATTTTACACTATTGAGTAATTATTCAATGAAATCAGCATTAACATTTAAATGTTCGAATTATTCTGATTGATGCACGATACAGGTTTCAAAATCGATATAACTATTACACATAATACCATTCACATTATATCGTGCTCTGTATATTAAAATATAATCACCAGACGGGTGTGTTCAATTTGAAATTCAATATCACTGAATTCTAATAAAGCTAACGCGAATAAACTAGAAAATAACACCCAGACGCTTACTTATGTAAAAAAACATACTTCATAAACATATTAACATCACACCTGGATTCCCCAAGGGACCTTCCCGTGGGGGGAATACAGGTGTGATGAGAGGTGTATATTACAAGCCTATTGCCATGCACAAATCTATGCCGTGCCACTAAGAATTACGTAATGGAAACACCCAACAACACTTTGTCCGACCTAGGAATCAAAACCAGGACCTCAAGCTCTGCAGTCACGCTTTTCGACCACTAGGTCCACCAATGAAACAAGTAGACCTAAATAAGTACTTATTTAAGCAGACGCTTAATCACAAATTGAAGGAACACTGGCAAGCCGATAACCAATAGTAGTCAATTCACAAAGCTTAATCTCTTAAGTACGACTATTACTAGCCACGATACTTCCAATCCTGTAAGTAAATCCATTTGGCTTAGTAATGCTACTCGAGTTCCATTAAAGGTTCAGTTGGCACTAAGACAAATCTACAAGCAATAAGGAAAACGATTCTAGCAGAACTTGTGCGATTGGAACTTGAATATTGTTTAACTGGATTCAGATTGTCTGACATTAGTTTGTTTCGAGGTTATGATCGAGACAATTGTTTACGGAAGGTGTTAGGTTAAGGGTTAGTTATCAGTTTGAAAGTTTAATGGATTTGCGATTCGAATTTGTTTCATACAAAAAGTTGGTAACACACACACCGGCACGGAATGTGGGCTAAATGTTTTTTTCAATATTTTTTTTGGTAATCATTTTTATAATTCAGGTTTTCTATTAAATTAATCACTGAAGTGTAGAGAACCAATTATAGAAAAAAAAATGTTGTAATCAATTTATAAGTTTGATTATAAACCATTAGTTATAGTCATATTGGTTTGAACCACTTTCCGTGCCGGTGAGTGTTGTCGGATTTTTCATTTATTTATCTATCTACCTACACTTAAATTGCGGTGCACAGGAAAGGAAATGAAGTTTATTCTCAAATATTGATTATGAAAATGCTATTCAGAACACAACCAGTCATTCCCGCGGTTTCGCTTCCGTAGTCTGTCACAGACAGATGACAAACCTATGTCACTTTTGGTCCACAATTTAAGCAGGATGTATGAAAGAAATCTGATGATATTGAGGCAAAAGAAATGCAATGACCATAGTAAACAGAAATTCGTCGACAATCATGGTATTAAACAAACTTTTACATTAATATTAATATCTAAATTGATAAAGGAAATTTGAAAAATGATGGACTCGAGCAGGACTTGAAAGGCGAAGGTTGCAGGTTCAAGTCCTGCTCGTGTTCATCATTTTTTTTAATTTCCTTTATCACTTTTGATTTAAGCTTAGCATGGGCAACATGCAAAAATGACACAAAATGTCATATTAATATTAATAGTTGAATATTAGCAAAATTTATCAAAGTCAAAAAAGACGTGTCTTAAGTATGACAAAAATCTTAACGTAAAAATATCTACCAATAAAACTAAAAAAGCACTGAAGCTTATCAATTCAGAATCGTGTGTATACAGCAAACCTGTTTGTATTTATCTGAAAGAACAATCTTAGACAGGTAGAAAACAAACTCATAATTCTTAGGAATAACTCGATGTAAAGTCTAGCCAATAAAGTTGTTACGCGAAGCGATGCCAACGAAGCATGATTAAATCGATATAGATAACAATATTAAGCCAATTTCAGCCTATATTTGTTGCTATGGTAACGAGAATGGAAGTACGATGCATTTATCGCGGCATCTAAATGCGTATGATATTTGATAAGAGGTCAGATACAATGGTGATACTTGGATCGACGAGGCACCTACGGCACGCGCCGGTAGACCCATTGTTAACCTAACCTCGTGTAAGGCGAGGTCAGACCGCTGCTAGATTGAATGTTACATGAATCTTGGAATGAAATGTGTTCTTCATAGATAGTTGTGTCAGTATTTTGTAGACAACGTGTATCAGAAACGCGTTATCATATACATAGGTGTGGAATTGTGGATCAGACTATCGAAGTATCGAAATGAAAAAATATTTTGACTAAATATTTTCTTAAGATTGTCATTGAACCACTGCAACATCAAGTTTTGCCGTGTGGTATCCGGCCTAGAATTGACCACCCCTTTCCTCCCGTGGGTGTCGTAAGAGGCGACTAAGGGAAAACCCAGAAGATGGGCAGCAGCGTCTTCTGTAACTTGACCACCAACACTGCGATCCCCAAGCCGCTTGCCAAGCGTGGGGATTATGGCAAACCCCCCTTCTAAAAGAGGGAGGCCTTTGTTCAGCAGTGCACGTCTTCCGGCTGATGAAGAACATCAAGTCTGTCAAAGATATTATTATTTTAACCATTCCCATCTTACCCTTAATAAATAAAAACACACTTAAACATAAAACTTAGGTAATAGTATATAATTATTATAATACAAGGCTTATTTTTTATAATGCTTACCGACTACGTAAGTCACTTTAAAAGCTAGTTTAAATTTCAACAAAGATGAGTAATATATCTAAAGTTCCAGCTCCATTGATCTGGAAGTTCATGCTATAGAATAGTTGGCAGCGCATTCACGAAGATATCGTCCAAAGATCTACTTACGAAGCGAATTTAAAACTTGGCTGCTTGTCAAGCTTTACTACCTTAAGTGTTTTTATGCCAATATTAAAAAAAAGATAATAAAGCCTACTTTGTAACATTTTAGTAAGCGTCGATGCTAACAGAATATCAAAATACAAATTAAAGAAAAACTGACCTGTGATGACTATGAAGTTATCATAGGTCTTTCTTTAATTTTTTTCATATTCTATGACATGCCTTTTTCAACCCCCGATGGAAAAAGAGGGGTGTTAGTTAGTTAAGTACCCCGCCGCGACATTGTCTTAAATAGGTGTTACTCGATCGGATTTGATGGCTAAATTATAATTTATTATAATAGGTATTATATTTGACTTTTTAAATGATCGCTTTTCTATTTTGGGTTGGGGGTTATATACATTTTTGAATTTAATTTAACTTGTCTAGAAGTCAAACAAACTATCTTAATGTGTCTACGTTTAGTATACGTCACTGTTAAAAATCTATTTTTACTTACATTTACACACAAAACAAATTGACCCATTTAAAATAACTTAAGTGCACGCTTAATTACATTAATGGTAGTCGTCAATCTTCCGTTTATTTTGTCAATGGCCCACTAACACGTCGATTCGAAGTAGGCATACGTTCTATCTACAATTCCTCTGTAAATTTATTACATCAATCATCTTGATGGGATTTTCGCCGACATGCGAGTAACGCCATCTTTTTTTCTGACATTTCGAGATGTGAATGCCAGAAGCATTGTGGCGTACGTCACAATACCCTTGCTTTGTATTTTATTTTTAAGTACATAAAAGTGGGAAGATCACGTAAATGACAGTTGACAGCCTGTATTTATGCTGATTTAAGCCTATTTGAAGTGTTTTGCTTTTGGTGAATATCTTTTGAAAAGAAATTTTATGGTTCTTAAAATATTGCGAAGAAGTTATTTATTTGCCGTAGTATTATCGTTTTTGTATGGAAAAATTATAAAAGCTGACAAGACAGATTGTATCAGGAAGATCTTTTGGTGATTTTTATTTCTTGTGTCAGAGGAACTTTTCCATCGATTTTAGCGGTCATCATTATTTACAGCCTTTTGCAATCTGATCCAGATTAAATTTAGCCTTTGATGTATGTTTTATTAATGTATTTTTCCAATATTGATTTTTAAGTCGTTCAAATGTATCATCATCAGCCAAAAGACGTCCATTGTTGAACATACGTCTCTCCGTTGAAACGGGAGGGGGGAGGGGGGGTTTGCCATAATCCTCCCGCTGGCAAGCGGCTTGGGGATCGCAGTATTGGTGGCGAAGTTACAGAAGACGCTGCTGCCCATCTTCTGATTTTTTCCTTAGTCGTCTCTTACGACAACCACGGGAGGAAATTTCAAATCTATGATACGAGAAAATTGTTCGTGTAAACTTTAAACTAGTAACTTGAGAGCTGGTAGATACTAAAATACAAGGTTTTTGTCCTAGTTAAGCGAGGCCAAAACTTTATTTCATAAGGATTGGTGTCACCTTCACGTTTGTGTCATAAAATTGTCTGTTATTACATACCTACTATAGCTAGATTTGTTTTACGATATCCGCTAAACGTGTCTAACATTATTTTCGCATTTACAGCTTACATCAGCCGTGTATCAAGAATGAATCTCTCAACATTGAAGTCATCATTAGCGTGGCATCTAATCTGAACCGACAGATGGCATTTTAATCTGACGAGGGGAAGAAGTAATGGACATAAAACAATGATAATTTGTAGGCTTTTGTCCTATGATAATACAAGGTCCCTTTAAAATAGTTACCTGTATAAATTAGTAGTTTCCACATGGATAATTTTACCTCTTACTCTGCCTACGTCTGTGTGGTCTTTTCCTAATATATGATATAGCCCTATGTCTTATAAGTTTTATATCTTCATCGCTCTTTACAATACTGTAGTGTCATTTTCTTGCTTCAATGACGTGATACAATGAATCACGCTATCAAATTGTCCATAACAGATTGAAAACATTACTATTACTAAGTACGGCTGCGGCTGCACTCGTGTAAAATTTGCATAGCTCGTATCGTTATAAATAATATTCTATTTGTTATTCGCATGTATAAGCGATATTGTTCTAAAGGTTCGTCAAAATCCGTCAAGTTATTTTTGCATGAAGGAGAATCCAACATCCATCTATCCATCCTCACAAACTTTGGCATAGAAGAATACAATCGTCCTTAGTAGACAAATGTGGCATGGCGGTCTACCAAGCTAATCTAAAATGAATTATACTTTACCTCGTTCCATTTCTATCCGTTACACACGCTCCAAAAATCATATTTACAAATTAATATAAAATGAATGTTAGAAACAAAAACGCTAAACACTTTAGCACCGTCATTAAGTAACACCGACAGATTTCTTTCAATGTAATGGAAGCGAAACAAAATACAATAAGAAATAGCAGTTCATTGCTCTTTAGACAAACATAAGTTCAGACAAAATACTTATGTCGGACCGTGGCAGAACGCCAAATAACGCTAAGGATAATGAACCTAGATTTAGGCAATGTATTTAACTGATTTATTCGTTGCAGACATTTGTAATCTTGAATAAAACCGACAATGTATCAAGTAAATATAATTAGAATTGTAATCGTGTAAATAAGTGCAGATATTTGTGATTTTTGATGTGCATCGCTTTAACAAGCCTCATTGGTCTAGTGGTCGCTAAGTGCGACTACTGAGCACAAGGTCCTGGGTTCGAATCCCGGGTCGGGCTAAGTGTTACTGGGATTTTTCATTAGGTAATTCTCAGTAGCAGCACGATGTCTGGATTTGTGCCCGTTTAATGACAATAGGCTCGCCCCCTATTACATTGGGACCTAAAAACATAACTGGCGAAATGTGGGAGTACTATATGTGCACCTCTGCCTACCCCTTTGGGGAACACAGGCGTGATGTTACGTTTTATGTGTTCGCTTTAACACCAGATGAATAGATTTGCAAGAAATTTAGCTAATTAGTTGATAACTACCTGAATTAGGACTCAGTGTGTTTATATACTTAATATAAATATGATACTTAAGGCATGTCCGGCGCACCTTTTAACGGTCGACGGTAGACTTCAATCCTTGTTGACTGAACAATCTCTACACTACGGCATGACCTGATTCCGTGACAATTAAGTTATGCCGTACAAAAAGAGGAATAAATAATATTCAGTTCCTATTTTAGAGTATGGAGATGGTAAATGGGCTGGTGTCTTATTATGAGGGATGTGGAAGCGAGACGCCGCACTACACTGCACGTAGCGGCGTCTCGCTTCCATAGCGGAAAATGACCTGCAATGCAAGCACATAGTAACCCCACTGTAACGAACAGCACAAAGCTTGTTGAACCCTTACAAATTTTGACTTAAATGCCAGAAACCAAAACATTGCCTGCCTATATTTAAAAAGTATGAAAATATTTTCTTTTGAACTGCTAAATACAAAAAGCGAACCCAACATTCAGTCTGATGACGTAATTTAATTCTTAGATTACGCAATACTTTTGTTTACGTCTTGCGTATTTTTCTTTTAATTAAGTTGGTACCTACAGACCCTTGGCACCAATTAAATTGTAGACATAATTAGAAATATCATAAATTAGTTTTTTCGTTTCTTTAAACAATAATTTGTTATGTAAGTGCTGGCCGTTTCTGATTGGTGTAATTTTTTATCCGTTACTTTTTTTGCTACATTCATAACAGGAACAAACCCGGGATGTTACTATTAATAAGTATTTTGTTTTTATCTCATGCAAGCACATGCTCTTAGTGTACAGACAGTCTACTAGTTAGTCAATAAGCAATTTGAAGGACTCGAATTAATAGCAAAGAGGCCCTAATAGAAACGTGTTTAAGAGGCCATTCCTTAATTATTCCTAGTCACCAGTACTACATATAAACCTTACATCACGCCTGTATTACCCTAAGGGGTAGGCAGATGTGCACATGTAGTGGGTACACCCACATTACACCAGTTATGTCATGAGCCTAAAGCCACCGACAAAACGTAGTGCCTAACTAAAACTAAAAGCAAACACATAAAAATGAATCTTAATCTCGATCAAAACTGAGTTTATAACATAAAAGATTAACGAGAATTAGACAACAAGATACATTTACAACTAAATTTGCCTTCTTCCATCACTATAGCCGCTGTTACTACCCATATAACTAGGTATTCATCAGCACCACAAACACCTGATTGATATATTTAATGATTAAACAAACACCAGTTGTTGATTCCCATCAGACAAGAGATCGGACTCGAAGATAAATGTATTATGTTTATAACAAACCGTTCACGCTTCAATCAATCACAATGGTAATCAAATGTTAGGTACTATTAATTGATTAGCCGTTAATAAACATTGTTTACTATGTGTGTTACGGCGGCTAGAAACAAAACATCGTGGTTGTATAATGGCATAACAAAACGCAAATATACATGAAATATTGTACCATGTATTATTTAAATATAGGCAGTTTTTATATCCTGCTTGTAAAACATATAAGTATATTAAAGACATTGAAAGAACAATGTTACGTGAATTTTTTTGTGTACAATTAAGACATAATATATGCGATGAGGAATGTGATGCCAGTAAATCAGGCAAAAGAAGTAGGCTAGAATAGTAGCAAATGGAAATCCGTGGTCTCTACCTACCCCTCAGGGAAACAGGCATAACTTTATATATATGTATGTTTGTAATTAAGATTTAGTAACTTTAAAATGACTAGCGATGATCGCGGTGACGGTGACGGTAAAGTGTTGAGGTTATTTAATCATTCTTCATAAATAAATGATAACATACGGTCTAAGAAATTATATTACGCAATACTTAAAGTACACGATAATAAGCATTCAGACTAGAATACACAATAATCACTATTTCCAGCTCAAGAAAGACGATGCTTATTGAAGAGTAAAACGGGAGAAGGCTATTCACAGCGCTCCGTCTGGTAACAAAGCGTTAATCCTTTAGAAACGCGATAAGCAAGGATACGCCCGATTATATGATAAAGAAGACAAGTGAAATACCCAAGAGCTTATCACATAAGCACCCGACGTATTAACAAGCCCACCACACGATACAAACAACACTCTTAGTTACAGACGCTACTGAGATTAACGGTGAACGAAAACATTGATTACTTTACAATTAGGTGGCTCAGGGGCTCTAGATAAAAGGTAAAACGCTTGACGAATAGAAATTGAATAGAATGAAAAATACTTTGATTATACCTATATATGGAAAAATATATGGGATTGATATATTATGTCATAGATTAAATAGATGAAACAAACTGTTATTCCCATACTTTTATCATTATAAACGTTTTGCCTTTTCTTAGGCCCCAGGTATTTTTCGTATATATTGTTATTGAAACATCCTAAGTCATAACTTTAGAAATTCGGATAAAAAAAGATAAAAAATCTGGTTCCTTTTTGTTCTCTGTATGAAAAAAGGTATTTCTTGTCTTGCTTTCTACCTTTTAATTTCAGTTAGAGTGTGTGATGTGTGTACACAACGGATTCGATCACCGCATGTTGTAAATCAATAAGTCTAGATTTAATACGTACTCGTAGTTACACTCTAGTTAAATTTGGTTCCTAAAATACCTTATTTTAATAAAAATAAAATTTTAAATAAGTTAAGGAAAATCTTGTATAAAACTGCCTCAAAATCACATTATTAAATTTTACCGGCTTTTGTTCGTAATAATCCTAACGGAAAATTTAATTTAATATTTTTAATCGTAAAAGGTTTCAACGTTGACTTAAAAGAGGATATTTTAAAATTTTTAAGTTAAGAAACAAAATATTTTCAGGTATAACTGATTATATTATACATACACAAGTTGTAAGCAGAGGTGTTCCTTACGTACTTTATACACTACACTACCTTGTTGGTCTAAACGCGACTGTTAAGCATGAGGTTCAGAGTTCGAATTCCGGGTCGGGCAAAGTGTTATTGAGTTTTTCCACTAGGACTCATTCTCAACAGCAAGGAATCTGGATTAGTGCCCGGTAGATGACAATAGGCTCGCCCTCTATTTTTTTGGGGTTGTAACATAACTGGCGAAATCTGGGTACACATCTTTGGGGAATACAGGCGTGATGTCATTTATTTACTGTAAAGCATACTTAACATTAATCGAACCTACACGTGCTTCTTCGTCCCTTACGTCAAAAACATTTAAATAGGCTGACCAGCACAGTATATACAATTCAAATCAGATAAACTATTGGCGCCAAGTCTCTAACTTTGTGCAATCACGATGCTTTTAATAGCCGTTCTAATTTTATAAATGTGCTATTCTAGTTATTCGAGAATTTGATTCGCTACATGAGGATTCAGTTGAACAATTCTTGTCTGCGAATAGCTACGCTACTTTAATTTTTAGAATTCTTATTTCACTTTTCTTCAACCTTGTTAACATGAGCTCTTCAATGTAATATAGACTACCGTTATCATGATTGGCAGAAAGAATATTGGTGGTGGGGCAAACTGCCCAGGGTGCATTGAAGATGGTACAAGAAAATCAAGACAGTAACAGATATCGGTTGCCATTTCTTCGGCTAAACATCTTAACAAACCCCATGGAGTACCCATGGGTAATACTCACCCTTAAGTTGAAAATCAAACGTGAAACCGATGGTCAGAAAAACAATTTTTAATTACCTAAAGACTGGTTCTAAGTATACATTGTCCAAATGTCCATTAATAAAAGCTTATTATCAGCGCTAAGTATACATTGTCCAAATGTCCATTAATAAAAGCTTATTATCAGCGCTAGAGCAAAGGCTGCAGTGTATAATAAAATTAGCGAGCATACCGCATCAATTACGTAACTTTATGAGTACGTATGCCAAATTCTGACCACGTAACCTCCATGATCGTTAGCTAATGCATGTTAGCGAGCAAACCAGCTGTGATGTGCGAAATATTAGAACTGTTGTGTCATGCAAAAGTATACTATGGATATGTCGGTGATAAAACTCATACGCACCGAATTTGAAACGTTTGTGGAGAAGAACTCTTTGACTTTTGCCTTTTTCCACATATTTGTTGGGACTCAATTAAAAGCCTAAAAGGAAAGTAAAAAAATAATAAACAATGCTCAACTAAGAAGCTCCTTAAAATTGGTGACGAGATTGGGCTGGGATAGAAGCTGGAAACAAAAAAATAGGGAGTGACCTCGAACATCATATTCACGAACTCCGAGGCTGAGGAAGAAAGATAACTGAAATACTAAAAAGAACTAAAATAAATTCCTGGATGGCAAAAAACACGAGCTTTACAAATAGCATTTGAAGTAAAAGCCTTAAAATTTTACTTGAAATAGCTGACAAAATTCATGAAAACAGAATCTAGCTTTCAGATGAAAGACTGAAAGTATTTCCACAAACAACTACGAAAAAGAAAAATGCAACGAAAAAGAAACTGCTTTGAAACATCCCCAAGATTGAAAAGATAAATATCAAAATTATGATATTATGAAGAATTTAAATAACTTTAAAAGTTCTTTCATTCAAGTTTATCCAACCGCTAAAGATGAAGTGTAGAGCTAAGAGCTGTATTCTGCTGCATTCGTCTGCGTAATGCGGCTTTCTGATTGGTTGACACCAACGGAATTTTAATCATGGCCGCAAAGTCTACGAAATTTAAACGACCGTATTTCTCTATGGCTCTCGGTGTTAATATCCGCTACTGACCGTACCGTTTCTAATATTACTTATATTTTATTGCTATGATGTGAAGGTATTAATATTTTTTTAAGTAATATTCTAGTCAATAAAATATGTATATGGCAAACCAAATCTCTCGGAGCGCATCTTCAACTATGACAGAATTGCAATTTATTATTATTAGGGCAAATAACTTTTTTTGGTCTCGCAAGGACTAGATTAAGCCGTTCGAGTTATCATAATTGACATTGGTGCGCGCAGTTCAAACCCCGGCACGCACCAATGTCTTTTCGAATTCATGTGCGTATTATAAATTAGTTATCAGTTGCTTAAAACGGTGTGGGAAAACATTGTGAAAAAACCGGCACACCTGAGATATTTTCAATTGTGTAAAGCCATGTCAGAGGCCTACAGGCGGTTTAAATTCTAACACCAGGTTGTTCATCAACTATACGATAAGAAGAAGATCATAATTATATGAAACTAGTTTCCGCCAGCCACTTCAACCGCGTGGAAATTGTCAATGCCTCTTTTCCGGGATACTTTTTTTTACCAAATTCCATCTATCTTGGTTTGGTTTATTCGTGAAAGTGTAACTTAAAATATGAGTATAAATGAGCAAACCTTAAAAATAACAAACATTACACAAATTGATGACTTCATTAGGCAATTCAGTAATACCTAGGCAGCACTTTAAAAAGGGGCTTCAAACTTTATAAATAACCTAACCATCTGTTATTTAATGGGTAAGCTTAAAAATAAATAGGGTAAGATAGCATTTAAAATTTAAATAAGGGCCCCCAAATTAAATGTGACTTAAAGCAATTAAGGATTAATGACGCAAGTGTTTTGGTTATTTTAAATATTACGTCATTTGTTTGCGTATTATTTTGACGTCATAACTTTTACTGAGCTATATAAATGTGCTTTAAAATATGAGCACCGTTTTAAGTAAAAAATTTAAAGTCAAAAGTAAACATATATGGGCAAATACCTAAAAACTAATGCTACTGTGTTTAACATAATGGTTTACATCTAATCCCAATCATTTATCGTCAAAAATGTAATTTTTTATTTGTGTGAAAATAATATCAAACGTTTACATCAGCATATAATGTTCCCCTGACCGAATTTTGGTCACGGCGGCCGATCTCATCTGAGACTAGCCAATTACGCAGGAGATATTATAGAGCACAAGTATGCGCGCAAACACAGGTGCACTCCCTATTCCCCCTCTCTCAAAGTCCGATGGGACGGTAGACCGACACGCCCGGAGAGAGATCAGGCGCAGGACCAACGGCCTAACGTGCCTTTCGAAGCACGGAGGGGTCTCGTCATGTGAAAACGCTCACCCATCACATGACTGACCGCGGCGAGCACGGCTTAACCTCGCAAATCGACTAATGTGCGCGGTAGCCACATTGCTACGAGCCTCTCATCATCAGCATATAAGTTGAAACTGTTATTGTAACATTACTGGTATTACCCCACTGAGTTTTATAATTGCGGGATTCGATCAAACATCTCTAGAATATACGCTATATAATGCTCAGTTTAGTACATATAGTACGTTTAACTCCAAAATAAAAAATAGTGACGTAACAAGAAATATTTATACAAAACGTAAACCTTTTTCGCGCATCGCTGATTATTATATCGTTACGTATCACAAATAGTTTATTTGTTTTCGGAACCAATCTGATTTTATGAGGCGAACAATATAAATTATCTTGAGGCATTTGGTATCAATATATTATTTGTTTGTATATGTCGTAAATCACGGACGTTACCATGGTAACGTATTATTAATGCATACATACACAAAGAAGAAAACAACTGTTGAATACCTGTTGTTAATGGTTAGCTAGTCCGTGGAGGATTTGATAAAGTAAACAATTCGTTTATAAACATCGCATCGCCGGGAAAAAGTAACATAAATGGCGATGAACCCAGTCTAAGCTCACTAAATGGCAGTAGGCACCGATTACAAGGGATTGTTCTTCTTTCTCTTCTTCGTTTCGGCATGAGCCATTAGCCACATGGAATGGGTCATGCCGTGGAGTAGAGTTTAGTCAGTCAACAAGGATGGTAGCCAGGTTGACCGTCTAGGGTGCACCGGAAATATCGTATCGTCACTTGTCGAGGCTCTCTATTTGCACCCCCAAGGATTAGGATCCTTGAAGAGGTTGGCAAAGATGTTCTACTATACCAGGATACAACCACATTTCACCAGACATCACGTGTGGCGAGCCTGTTGCCATTTTTAGAGTCCACTTCGAGTTCGCCACCTTTTAAGACACTCTTTGCCTACTACCACCTACTACACTTCAATCACACCAACGTATCATAACAGTAACTACTACCGTCTACTAAATGCCGTCATCAAGAAATGCCAGTACATTGCTCGTCACACATATGATATTATTATGGTTGTGTCAATAAAGGAATCGATGTAAACGGCGTTGTTTGTACTGTCGCCGTCGAATTGTGTAAACTGTCGTTAATGGTGGTGTCCGTGAAGTACTCGTGTCCGACACTCGTGGCACAAAAAATATTATTATTTTGACAGGTTGTTGTTTTTGTTCTAATAAAAGCATTCTTAGTAGGTTGTGTAAGAATAGATTCGCTTTTGTTTGTATTTGTACTTATTAATTTTGTTTAAATGTTAGTTATCTATTATTTTTTCATCACCATCATCAGCCAAACGATGTCCACTGTTGAACATAGGTCTGCCCGTATAAGCTGGAGGGGGGGGGGGGGGCTGCAGTTACAGAAGACGCTGCTGCCCATCTTCTGAAATTTCCCTTAGTCGCCTCTTACGAAACCCTCGGGAGGAAAGGGGGTGGTCAATTCTATGGATACCACACGGCAAGTTTTCACCTAAGCCAAATTGTCTGAGCTACCTATGTCTTCAAATAGCACGGCTGGATTTTAAATCTTTAAAAGCTATATTATACTATGTACCTATTCTATTGTATTGACTATTATACCTTTGACTACTCCTTTGGGAAATGTGGCAAATACAGTGATGACGTAACAATAATATTAACATAATTCTATGGTACCTACTCGTAACTAAGCTGCCCTCAGAAATACAAACACTTCTCTATAATAACCAAACTTGAGTGTATTGTAATCGGGACAAATATCTGTAGGCGATACAAACTCTTCCTGGTTAACGATTTACGTATTCATACTATGCTTAAGTTATACCTACTAAGTTTAAGTGTAGCAAAGGCAAACAACTCAAAGCCGTAACTTATTATAACGAAGAGAGCAGTTTAGAAAAATGTTTCCTGTTTGTACTTGACATAATAGCTTATATGTAGCTTATATTGTGGTGCAAATAGAGGTTGACCAATCAGCGAGATCGTAATGGGGCTAATATCTAGGGTGCGTTAGACAATCAGGTACTGTTATGCTAATAAGGCTAGTATTAGACATAATGATTTTATTTCAAACATGCTACAAAAGAATAGCAATGAAGTGTTGTTTTTCGCCATAGAAAGGACATTTTGAAATCGCGAATAATCTTTTAAAAATAAAAAGATATTTAAGGCTCTACTAGCACTCTAAATTATTACCTAGTGTATTCAAATAATACCTCATGAAATTAACGAATAGGTAGTCAAATATTAGTAGTAGTTCTATTGTAGTAAACAGATTACCAACACATCATACTCAAACGCTTCGAACACAAAACAAGTTTCAGAAGGGTTGTGTCCTCTATCGAAAAGCGCTTTCAATGCTGAATTCTAATACGTAGTGTCATTAAAAGCTCGTTGAGTAGTTCAACCTATTTTAATCTCAACTAGAATCACGACACTTAACTCCACGATATAAACTCTTAACCCATATTACTTTGTTGGCGATATCGCCGTAACTGTATTTTCGCTCCACGCTCCGCAGCGATATAAGCGTTGCTTTTCCGCCCTTCTTCGGAGAAACTTTAAACATTTTATTTGTGTAACCGCTGCTTCGTAACAAGGTTGTACGTACGTTAGACGCATTTACGGTAAATTGTCTGAGGAAATATGGACTTATAACACTTTTTTCCTATAAGAATATAAAGTTTAGTTAGATGAGATAGGTACCTAAATATTCATCATCATCAGCCAAAAGACGTCCACTGTTGATCAAAGGCCTCCCCCTTAGAACGCCACAATGAACGGCAACTTGCCATTTGCATTCACCAACATAAATATTCAAAAGTAGTTCTGTGCCGAAACATGCATTAATTACCTTAATCTATTACTATATTATTCCGAGTTGAGTGGTATCCAGCCTAGAATTGAGCATCCCCTTTTCTCCCGTGGGTGTCCTAAGAGGCGACTAAGGGAAAATCCAAGGTGGCCAGCAGCGTCTTTTGTAACTTCACCATCAATACTGCTACCCCAAGCCGCTTGGAAAGTGTGAGGATTATGGCAACCTGCTCCAAACCCTGATCTAAGGGGGAGGCCTTTGCTCAACAGTGGACGTCTTCCGGCTGATGATGATGATGATATATTATTCTACTGCAAGGAAGCGCTTCACTACCCTACTATCAGTTGCCTCTGCCGAGAGCCTCTTAATTAACTAACAAAGAGAAATAATAAATACTTGATGAAGTAAAACTTTACCTACGTATGTTGTATGTTGGTAAATGTTTAATTAAACACGCTCAGACTAAAATATTACCTCAAAATGTAATAATAACAAAGTTTACTTCGTGCAAAACGATATTCTGTTTAATTTTATTACACAAAACCCCACAAAAGTATTCCTGATACGGTAGCCGAAATAAATCTCTGACCTAACATATTTCCCAAGAAACATAATCTAAGAATCTAACGGAATAACTTTTGTCATAGGTGAAGTAACTTTTCCAATAATTCTCATTTGGTCGTAAGGTCCATATTGTGGTCACGGACACGTGGTCGGATTTAATAAGGGTTGAATTACGAATATCATGGGTTTATTTAACAGAGATTGGGGATTTAGGGGGTGAAATTCTCGAATATCTAACGGTATAACGTATCGGTGGTAGTGTTGGTTACAGAATTGATGTCTACGTAGTAGGTAGGCTCACTGAACCGATATTCGCTGTGTAATAATACCTTCATGATTGAATTTCGGTTACGGGGCGAAGCTCATCTAAGACTATACAGGGAATAATTATAGCTACTAACTGACCCGGCGATCTTTGCCTTTTCATTATATAAACTTTTTCTGGACTTGACTGAACTCAACAAATATTTTAAAACAAAAGCCAAATCGGTTCAGCCATTCTCAAGTTATGGCCTGACCAAGGGAAACAGGTATTCATTTTTATATTATGGATATAGTGCATAGATGTGTGCTTTCTATCCCGACGCACAGTTCGATAGGAAAGCCGACACGGCTGGACAAAGATCATATGCTTGACCAAAGATCTTACATATTCTCTTAAGCACAGATGGGGCTTAATGTCTAAATAATGATCACCCGGTAACGAACTATCTGTATTAAACGCTGTTTAACTTAATAATAAACAAGCAGTAGCTAAATAGCTATGCCCCACGTCTATCTGATTGTTAATCTAAATTGTGTGTGCATGCAAATGTTTAGTAAACCGTTTTTTATACAGGATCAGTAAGATTAAACTTATAACAAGTTTCTTACCCGAGGGTGGAGTATATTGAAATCAGTTTGCGTTAATAGAGACTGCTTTATAGATCAACAATAACTTGAAAAGGCAAGGTATAATATCCCAGACGCGATTCGTGGAACAGAAATATCTTTTGTCTTTAAACTAAAGACCTATTATGTAGACGTACAATTTTGAAAGTTGCCAAATTATATACCGATTAATCTTTGTTTGCGGTTCTGCGGTTTTACTTGCGTTGTATTTCAAACTTGGGTCACCCGCCGCGATACGAACAAGTGCTTCGTTTAATATCAAAACTAAACCTAATCAACACATTAGTAAAACCGGAGAATAGTAAGTAATTATAAAAAACACTTACGACTGTTATAAATAATAAAATATTTTGTCCTATAAATTGAGAATTAGATCTTGTTCAATATGAAAACAAATGCTCCTGGAAAAATGCTTTTCAATTTAAATGTACTCTTTATAACTATGTTACTGTTTATGCATAAAGAAAATTGACGCCGTACTGAATAACGAAGCAAATTATCGCTGACGAGAAATCTTTACTTCGATAGATACAATCAGACTAATTAGCAATGACTACGTTCGAACAAGTAATTATTTTCTCCTTATGTTGGATAAAACTCGATTGCGTGGGTTTGTTTTGCATTGTACGACAGCTTTTGTTTGTGTATGCAAATATGACAAGAGTTGGTATTTATGTTTCAACTAGCTGTACTTCGTGATTCCACGTGCGACTTGAATGACAAGGTAATTTAACACCTTTAGATTAAAGAGTCGAAGCTTTTTGTTTTTTTAATATAATATATTGTAAACAATTTTTACTTTTTCTACTCCTTTAAAAAAACACGTACGGAGGAGAATGCATATAGGCACTTAGGGTGGGTTGCATCAACAACTTTGACATATTGGTTAGCGTTAAATATTGCCGCTTGTGTGTGTAAGCATTTCCTACTAACTTAACCTTGACGTACGGACTTAACGATAACAAACAAATGATGCAACCCACCCTAAGTGTAAGAAGAGAAGGAGAATAGAAAGCTTAATTAAGGTCCAATTTCGGACAACTCGACCACAAGTTACATAAAAAAGTACACAAATAATTAATCTCACTTTTAGCCGTCCGACAAAAAGCAAGGATCTCGACGCGAGACAATATTGACGCACGTCTGACGTCATGTATACGAGGATTATTTATGGATACTTATATGTGTGTTTGGCAAATTGTAAGCCGCGCTTCCATCCTAATTTATTCATTTTCTTTGAATGCGAGACGTGGATTATGGTCTTTCATTGTTCGGTCCGAGATCCGCCGGGAGAAGGCGGTCTGAATAGATGTTTAATTTCGTGAATCAACATTATTAATGTTATTTTGTTGCCTTCTTACACTGCTATTAGGGTTTTCAAACAACATTTTAGGTACCTGTCTGTCGTACTGTGAAAATTGAAATATTTTTTCTTTTAAACAGGCATTAGTAAGTGTTTGAACATAATTATTCACCAACCATGTTTTCCCTGGTTAGAAGTACGCATATACCCGCTACGCAGCTTAATACAAGGCCCATGTGTCCAGTCTATTTGGCCCACATTAAAACATTGAAAAAGTCAGATTACTACTTGCCTGGGTTCGATCCTACCATTGTGTTACCGAACCCAATTCCGTAACTTGGACACATTGACACAGCGACACGAAGTTAGCAAGTTAGATTTATAAAGGTAAATATTTGCTTACCACATAAATGGATTCTTATAACCTTAACTGAAAAGTTGTACGTCCGAGAAAAGTAAAATATTAGGGGATTTCGCCATAAGGGCAAACAAAGTTTGTTTGGTAACTCATTTCGGAACGTGCCCTCAGGTTTCCAAACAAAGTTCTAGTAATTTGTTTCGAAGTAATAAAATCAAATTTTCTACAGTTTACCTACCTTCACAGGTTGGCGATGTGAGCAAGATGTTATTAAAGCAGTCCATTAGATTATTAAACTATAAAAACAAAATATTTGGCTCAAAATACAGGTTACATATATAACAAAGATACATGCCTTTTAATGTATTTTCTAATTATGTTATAAGGACATCTGTGTCTGAACTAGATAAGTAATTTATCTGTATTTTAGACAACAGCACTCTTCTTTGTTAAATTGCATATAGTCTTAATTACAAGTCGAGTATCAGGAGCTATAATTATTTCTATAGCTCTAATACTAAAACTCAACAACAAAAATGTAGAGTGTATTCCTCCTGGTGAGACATTAGATAGGTACTAAAAAATATTTCTTGAACTTTACTTTTAAGACTGTAATGAGCTATTCCTAACATCTTCTTTGTCCTGAAGGTCTCTCAGGTCTTCTCCGCAATCGTCAAAACACCCGTTTCAGCTCATCACAAGTCCAATTGGAAAGCCTGTTTATTTCTATTCATCGGACCATCGAACCAAATGTAGATTTGTGACTTATTACGATTAGCTATTCCGGCGACGAAAGGGACTCATTCTCAATTCCTACGGATCATTGGATGAACAATATACAAACATATCGATGTTGATAGTCCAATACCGCGTAACTAACAATATTCAAAACCGCAAATGTACAAAAAAAGCAAAAATGAGATTTTGAAAATAAACTGTTGAGATTAAAATAGAACATTAAAATATGGAGAACGAAACGATTCTATAATTCGGTACGGTAACGCGTTCAACGTGTTCATTACGCAACAAATCTCTCAATCGTTATGTAATTAAATATCAATAAAGTTCTAACTTTGTCTGGCACAAAAATCCATGGCAAATTTAAAGCAAAAACGACAACACCAATAGAGATAAAGTCAAAAGCGGCTGATTAATGAAAAAGGTCTGATGATGAGGCTTGTAATTGATTGGTTTGCGTATCAATCAATCAATATTGTTGACTACAAATTGTGTCATATTGCTGGTGATCAAATTAATCGACGACCGGATTGGTCAGTGGTTACTATGCAAAATAAGCCGGAGATTCTATTGGCTAATATTTTAACAGCTCAAAAAATACGATCACAATTTTATGAAAAACGTTTTTTGCTGACAGTAAACAAATTTTACTTTATTTCTTTACACTAGGATTTATTGTTGATTAACTACTCTGCACGTTGTATTAAAACCCGTGAAACTTCTGGCATATGTCGTAGGTCCGGGATAAGCTCTCGTCAGTAAGTATTAGCGATTGTCATACATACTGACAATATTTGTATATTATTTCTTCGCGTTTTTGTATACGAATGTAATGTTAATTTTAGACAAAATCGAATATCAGAGCATAATGTTTTCACCTAACTTGTTGCAAGGCCAAAAGAGGACGTAGGTACCTTAATGTAGGTATGCATTTTGATAACTTCTTCAATATAACCAAGTTGCAATGGACCTTGCCTTACAACCAAAAAAGATAGAAAACCCACCCAAACAATGTAGGAAACTTCTAGAAGAGTTAACCTTATTCTAAAAACATTCACGTAACTTACTCCACCAATATTTCAAAAGGGAAACTCGAACTCGAAACTTCCTCAGAATCTATCGAGCACTGTATATAACATTCCTTAGTGTTTGCACAAACTAATGCTTCCGGAACCAGATTTATCGCAATTCTTTTGTGTTACTATTTATTGTAAAGAACTGAATTGTACAGTGTAAAGTGTTATTTATTTCTATGGATTTCACAATTTATTCTGAATTTTAAACAGCAATTCCCGTTGATACAATTTTCGATATACAGTTTTGGACTATCCATCAAAACTAGATAGGTTTGACATCCTATAAATGAATGCCATTTTTTATTTATCAGTATTGTGGCCAAAACAAAAAGTTTCGTAATGGCAACTAGATACGCCGTGTCGTATCCGGCCTAGAATTGACCAACCCCTTTCCTCCCGTGGGTGTCGTAAGAGGCGTCTAAGGGTAAATCTAGAAGATGGGCAGCAGCGTCTTCTGTAACTTCACCACTAACACTGCGATCCCCTAGCCGCTTGCTAAGCGGAAGGATTATGGCACCCCCCCCCCCTTCTAAAAAGGGGAGGCCTTTGTTTAACAGTGGACGTATTTCGGTTGATGATGATGATGAACTAGATATGTGTCCAATGTTTTTGCGTTACGTGAACATGACAATTGTTTTTTAGTTGAACCATACATGATTTTGGAGCAGGCTTCCTATACAAAGGCCTAGGTCATCATCATCAGGTAGAAGACATTCACTGCTGAATAAAGGCCTCTGTCTTAAGAGGGGGGGGGGGGGGATGAGCATAATCCCGGCGTTTGGCAAGCGGCTTGGGAATCGCAATTATTGGTGCTGAAGTTACAGAAGACGCTACCCATCTTCTGGTCTGGTGGACGAGATAGGGAGGTACTATGCCCCGGCACCCCACGGGCAAGTCCTAGGAGTATCCCTAGAACTAACTACTTACAGATTTTTGGTAACAAATTCTGTTGGAATCATCTCCAAGTATGATTAGTTTTAGCTAAATATCCGTATTTCTGAGCGAATACCGTCTGACTTCTTGGTCGAAGTCAGATTGTGGTCCAATTACTGAGAGTTTTCGAACGTCTAACTTTATTTCAACTGTTGATACCCATATCAACTGTCTCGCTTACGTACTAAAAAACCTATTTACAAAAATAAACATTCGCTGAAAAAGTAACCAACTTCATAAATAAGTCTTCGATCATATTATACATACAAGCGTAAAACCTAATCTAATGTAATCCAATATTGGAATTCTTGGGAGATATATAATATTCGAACCTATTTATCGATGCCTTAGTAAATAATTTTCGAATAGCGCCAGATATTATCGTATTACTAAATAAGATGGATACCAAAGTGAAATCAAGTGGATAGCGCGGAGAAAGATTCAGTAATAGATAGCAAAGTTTTGTTTATTCTTTTGTTTCTAAAGAAAAGTAAAAAACATATTTGAATATAGATTTCAAAACCGACACTTTAAGGTTTAAAACATAATTTTGTTAATGTTTGCCTGCTTGGCTGCTCATAATTTAGTTACAGTCTGAATGATTTAATGTCACAAATGACGTTTATTGCATTCAGATTATAATGTAAGTTATGGAGTGAAGATATTTATTTTTAATAGTACTGCATTTTTTTGTTTTTGATCAATTTCGTAGCGAGTTTTATTGCCTTGATAGTTCTTCATAGTCACAGTTTTAGCGTTGAATTTATCCCAATAAAAATCTGGAACCCATACAATTCTACTAACAGTTGCCGTCAAGTTTTTTATTTTAACCTAGCGTCAAAAATCCTGCCGTTCGAATTTCATTGGTTTTAGGAACTTGTTTTTTTAGGACGCTTGTTAAACGTAAAATACAATTTTGCTGGAAAATCCGTCCATGCATTGTCGTTTATTCACGTTCTAGCTAAAAACTAAGGTAAGGTTTACATTCATTCGCCGATTTTGTTAATTTTCAGTTTGGTTGAATTCTAGCAAACAAAATAAATGTTTTCGTTTAAAAATAAATAAGACATACCTATGACATTTTCGATTCGTGAAATTAATTCCAGCTAGCTTTAGAATTAAACTACGAAATTAAAATCGTTTATTCAAAGAGATATTTTTATTTTCTGGTGTTAACATCGGCAAATGCAAAGATCGCTATTCTGTTTTTATTCAACTTACCAATGAATCATCAATTCACATCAAGTTTTTCAATAAGCAGATTTTGTAGAAAAAGATTTTATTTGTGACTGTGCAAAAATGTACCTACGAGTTAGGTTACCTGTCCCTACGGTTTTGATTATGATCTGTATGAAAAAGACCCGACCTATATTTTTAATAAGTACTATGGAAACTAAGTTTAAAGGCGAAAAGCAAACCCAAACGTTTTGATTATATTTTTTTCTGCTCACGTAGAGCAGAAATACTTGATAATACTTCATCAAAACTAATATCGAGCCATAGATCTCACGTTCATGTCGAGTTTGAAACTGTAATCTAGTTACAAACTCACACGGTAAGAAGTAATAATGATTAAATATTTATATTTACGAAGAAATAAAAAATCACACCAGCTAACGTACAGTCACAGACTCACAGCTAGTAAAATTGAAAGAATAAACCATTTTTTCGACAACTATCCGTTTAAACAATACCCGAACGAAACTGTTTGAATACCCTGATGTGATTTGTTGCAGATTTTCTTTGTTTATCTATTCATAGCACCGACGGGTTCGATCGCAAGTGTTGAAAGGAACCGTTCGTAAATACTTGACGTCACATTTATTTGTGGAAATCAGGAAATATGAAAATCAAACGTTTTGAATCCAAAAATGAGCTATTGATGATATATTTGTAAATAAAAAAGATGTATACTTGTTTATCATTTGATTGAAGAGCTCGTGAGGTTATTGCTCTTGATAAACGAATCTTTATCTTGATTAATTATTATCAACCTTTGTTTTTTATGAATGAAACGTTATCCTCAGTAGCTATCCAAGTAGGTACTCTGTCGTTGCCATCATCGCTGGTGTTTGATCAGGCTTAAGGAAATTCAAAATAAATTTATTATTCGTGTAAAGTGTAAGAAACCGCAACATTTTGGACCAATCACTTACATAGTTACAATGCTGTCGTATATAGGTACTTATGTACTACATAGATAAATAACATCACATAGGTGTATAGTACACCCCCATTTTGCTATTTACGCTATAGATCCCAAAGTAATAGGCTCGCTCCTTTTATGGCAATAGTGTCATCATCATGTCGCGCAAAGGAACTCCGAACATAGCTCTCTCCATAGCTCGTTGAGTGACATATGACACGTGAATAGTGTCATCAACCGGGTACAATGTATAAACGCTGTCGTATCAGGTACAATGTTTGAAAAGACGTCAATTCTGATTCAGTTGATCAATTCATTCAGCACAACTATACCTATTGTATCGATCTTCTATGTATCTATAAGTAAATAAATAGTTGGAAGTTCATTCAGTGAACGAGTAATTTTCCTTGAACAACTTTAACGGGTTCAAGAACGTGAACAGTGAACCTTCGTGGAGAAACTTTAATGTTGTGATCATGAAATCAATGCATACTTAAGTTGAGACTTTCAATTTAAATTCAATTTATTTTTTGTTTACTGTTGCTTTACTTGAGTTATTTGTGATTTGAGCTCATATTTGGATTTAAGTAAGTCACGTAGGTTTCTGTTAGACAACGTAAAAATAAATATGTTGTAATAGGTAAACATTAATTTCAATGCGATTGTGAAATCCGATTATTTATTGATTATAATTAAAGTATTTTATTTTCATGACGTCGAGTAATATATTTCGATTAATTCTACTTAACAACGTAACGTTTTTAAAGTAAATATATTAAAATAGTGTATCGGAAAGAAAAGGTGTGCTCAATTGTATACGGTACATGTACCTAATCTTCGAGTGTTATATGTGCCTAGTGCTTCTACGACCGCTAGATACTTAAATACTTAAGTTGAGCTTAGGTGTAGGTATCTCATTATCAGCCGGAAGACGTCCACTGTTGAACAAAGGCCTCCCCTTTAGAACGCCACAATGAACGACAGCTTGCCATATGCATCCACCGGTTGCCCGCAACTCTGACGATATTGTCGGTCCACCTTGTGGGAGGCCTGCCAACGCTGCGATGCGGTAGGTGTCTGAATACTATAATACTATATAAATTATATTAATTTCTAAAATCAGAAGATATATACAAACTGTATTCAAACTATTATTTGCGGAGACATTAAAAAGTATAGCTCTTTTCACTTTATAAAAGAAAGAGAAAATAAGTACAAGTAATAAGTACTTACAAGCGGAGATCATTTGAAAAACAGGTTTACGAGTTTGCCGCTCAATTACGTTGGCTCTCGGAGCGGCCATTTTATGTTTCAGCCAACTGAATGTAAACGACTCATTAAGTGTTATTCCTGATTTATTATAATACTAGTTGCGCCCCGCGGAGTTACCGGATACATTTTTCGGGATAAAAAGTAGCCTATGTGTTAATCCAGGGTGTCAGCTACCTCCATACCAAATCATATCAAAATTGGTCCAGCCGTTTGGGCGTGAAGAGGTAACAAACATACATATACACAAACTTTCGCATTTATAATGTTAGTGTGATAAATGTATGTCATTAGCTATTTGTTTGTATTAATTAGTGAACGGGGCGCATAAATGTTCGTAAAGAATTCTATTTGGGCGTTATTCAGGCCTCTCTGTGGTTAAATGGCGATATGATTGCTATGTTTGCAATTTGTGTGGATGACAGGTGTTTGATGGTGCTATTAAATTAATTACAGCAGCAACTTAATTACATTCTGATAAATAAAACAAATGTTTATTCATTTATTCGATTGACGGCATTTCAAACCAATTACATAAACAACGTGTGTTTATTTCTCATGCGTTTGCAAAATTACTGTCTGAATGTTTTATGAACGTGTTTCTTTGTGCACGTCCGCTAAAGTTTCTGAACAATAAGAGCGGAGTGCTAGTGAAAAATATAGGTAATAAAACAAATGAGAAACAATTCTACATGAAACACTTCTACTTTACGTGAAAACTAAATGAGCTTTCGCTTGCAACAAGCTTGTTCGCGACCAGAGATACAACAAACATTAATACCTACAATGGTACTTCAGGGAAAGGTACGGATGTTGGTTAGGTTCTCGCATTTCAAATTCACTTGGAAACACAACACGCCAGTTAAAGAATAACCACATTATACTCAGAATCATAAACTTTAGCCGACGTGCTAGGCATAGCCCAAGGAGATGAAAATTTCAAATAGGAAGATAGGCGGGACATGATCCTTATTTTGAGTTAGACTTAACACAACAAGCTATAAAGCGCGTAGTTAAGTACTAGTCAGTCGAATTTTATTAAAAAAAGCGATAATTTCTGTGTATTTGTGGACTTATTATATACGTAAGTTGTGGGGCTCGTAGCTATGTGGCTACCCCGCAGATCAGTCGATCTGTGAGGTTAAGCCGTGCTCGCCGCGGTCAGTCTTGTGATGGGTGACCGTTTTCACATGTTGAGACCCCACCGTGCTTCGGAAGGCACGTTAAGCCGTGGGTCCTGCGCCTGATCTCTCTCCGGTCGTGTCGGTCTATCGTCCCATCGGATTATGAGAGTGAAGGAATAGGGAGTGCATCTGTGTTTGCGCGCATACTTGTGCACTATAATATCCCCTGCGTAGTTGGCTAGTCTTAGCTGAGACAGGCTGCCGTGACCGAAATTCGGTCAGGAGGACATTATATACGTAAATTACATTTATATGAGTGTAGGTATGTTATGCTTGCATAGATATAAAAATGATTAAGCTTTAGATTTACGAACTAGATGGTTAGGATCACCAGAATCTCTTAAAACAGTATAAAGATCTCTTATCAATAAAGACTAGATGGATGGCTTCTATCACTGCAAATGAATAAATACTAGTCTATTTGTAGTTTTGTACGCGATAGCTTGCCTCATTCATCCTCTAATGCAGATCGAATCAATAAGGTAGGCTCCCACTATTTCGCTTTGTTTCGTGGTGCATGCTTTGTACCCGAATTATGTACCAAATGAACCAGAATCGGATCTACTCCTGTTATGCTTTTGGCGGGAGGTGGTACGCTAATTATCAGAGTTTAGTAAATGTATTTTGTTGGCCTGCTTTGTTACCTGGTAACACAGTAATGGTCCACCGAGTTATTGGAATTTCGCGGTAATGAATTCTCAGTAGCAGGTGTTTGGAAGTTTTCGTGTCTTTAGCAAGTGTTTTTCTTACTAGCAGACGTAGGTAGTCAGCTTTGCATATTTTTTGCGATTTGCTATTACAGTCCATTAACTAATCTTTCTTAATAAGACATTTAGATACAGCAGACAGTTGAGTCTTATCTACCATTGTGCCTGTGTCTTACCACGTATTCTATGAACAATCCCCTTACAGTTACAGGACAGTTTACGATGTGAAAGCGAGACGCCGCTACGTGCAGTGTAATGCGGCGTCTTGCTTCTTTAACGTAAACTGTCCTGGTTTAAGAGTTCATGGTAAGGGGGCACATAAAAGTTTTGTTATCTGATGGATTTCTTAAACTCGCTGATAAAATTAACTAGATGTTATTGTTATTCTGATAATTGGTACTCATCCGTCAAGTAGCTATCCTAAACATACCATAAACGTACAGAATGACGACTACGTTTCCTTACGTACCTAAGTATTTATATATATACATATACAATATACTACGAGATATATTTTAGTTTCGATATTAAAAAAATAAAGATTCCTATCACTCTCCTTTGGAATGTAGTATCTTAAATATCTTTTCCCACGAAGAAAAGTAACAAAGTTAGTAGATAATCGAAATCATATTCGAATAGTTTAGTGATTTATAGTAATCGAACCCGGATCGCAATACGTTCCCGTAGCTTATCGTTCAAACTATTATTTGTGATGTTATTTATAAGGAAAAGTAACATGATTTCTATTCCTACAAACGATTGATCCAATGTTTGTTTTAAGTAAATACTTTATTTTCTGTTTATGTTTGATTTCCCATAAATAAAGGCGTGTTGAACGGCCACATTTTTCACAAAGATAAAATAAGTTCTATAATAACTTACGGGAGTTATCCATATTATTTACTATATATGTATGCCGGTTTTAGTCACGCGAATATTCGGGAATGCCCGACTAGTTTCGGACTGAAACGGAGCCTCTATTCATGAGCAAATGATGCAGCAGGGTCGCGAGCCAAACTAGTCGGGCAATTCTGAATATTCATGTGAGTAAAACCGACAATAGTAAATTAAATAAGTTCTACGTAATACGCGAGCCTACTGTATTTATATTTGTCGATATACAAACAGGGGGTTCGTGATAATAATAAACTTGTAGTTAGATTTTTTTTTAAGTTCAGGACTCTTTCCAGCTAAACCACCCTCCATGTTCCGACCTTCGCAAGATTGACTGGTGCGTCAATGCGCACGACTTCACGCATGTTTTAAGTACCGCAACATAACATCACGCCTGTATTCCCCGGAGGATTATGGAAATACCCAATAACTCTTCCACCCAATCCAGGTTGGAACCCAGATCTTCATGCTCAGCATGTGCGCCTGGCAACCGCTGGACCAACGAGACAATTAAATCGAGTTGTAAATACCAACTACACTAAACACAATTAATGTGGTTACTAGTTAGTGCCCGTGTGTCACTCAGACAGAATGAAATAACAATTTAATTCAATTCTCCCACAAAGTTAATCCGACTGGAGTTTAATTTAAAAACGTTCATAATTTAATCATTGCAGTTCATGTTTCGTTTGCGCATTAATTACTGCTACCACAACGATCAGTTCCCGGTACAGATAACAGCAAAAGTTACTGAACATTTTTATATTTGACTAGCTTTTGCCCGAGGCTTGGCTCGCGTTAATTTAGATTCTTGGATAGTATTATAAATACCTATAGCTTTTGCCCGCGGCTTCACCCGCATTAACCCCTATTTAAACCCCTTAGAGGGTTGAATTAAAAATCAAGTAGCATATGTCCTTTCTCCGTTCTTGAACTTTCTACATGCCAAATTTTATCAAAATCCGTCCAGCGGTTTAGACGTGAAGACATAACAGACAGACAGTGTTACTTTTACATTTATAATTTAAGTATGGAAGTATGGATTAAAGAATAGTTCGATACATTTTTTTTTTGACATGTTCATTATAATTTTAAACTCAATTGTTGTTTATTGCGTTCCATTTATTGTGTTAAATACGTGGTATAACATAATATAAGATCAATATGGAGCCTGTCGGGCGCAGCAAATTAGGACAGAGGACCACAATTACATTACAACTATCACCTACTTTAGTTTACATTTTGATTTATTTGATATTTATTAAGATTCTCAACTAGCGCTACTTCTGTGGCCGACTGTACTGCGTCAACAAACAGTATTTTAAATAATATCTAGATGTGATAAATGATTGCTGTTGCTACAGTATTGTTAGTTCGTTTTTTATTACCAATCGACAAAACACTGTTTAGACTTTAGGGTTTCTGACAGCGACTATCAAACTTCTACGAATAACAGCTGATGGCTACAACGTTTTTTATAAAAATGGATTTTCATTAACGGAGCGACCGCAGAAAGTGCAGCTTAAGCTTTCAACAATCAATTGTTGTGGCTATAAAAAATCAAATAATATAGATGATAAAGAAAATTTGGTTGAAAATTATAATGAATATTAAATTGTGTATTGATTTGATTTAAATAAATAAACTTACATAACATAACATCACGTCTGTATTCCCCAAAGGGGTAGGTAGATATGCACATAATAGTACCGCCACATTTCACCAGCTACGCGATAGGATCCAATGTAACAGCGAGCTTATTGCCATCAACCGGGCACAAATTCAGACGCCGGACTCCGAGTGAAAATTTACCTAATAGAAAACCCCAGTAATAATGCCCAACCCGGGATTCAAACCCACGACTTCATGCTTAGCAGTCACGCTTAGCGATTTAGACCAACAAGGCAGTATAAATATAATTTCCTTTTAAATTTAATTAACGAACCCTCTTTAATTAAATTCAGCGTTCTATAGGTATTTCAAACAAGTCCATGTTGCCACACATACTGGCACAAAGGGTAGGTCACCGGAAGTTTGCGGGTTGTGCCGCTGATTTCCGGTGCAGCCTCCGCTATACGGAGCCTAGAAGATACATAATATATTAAGGGTTAATTTCAGAAGATTTAGTTAGTATATTTCAGCACAAAACTTGTTAGAGCATTTTGCAACGTAGCAGTTTCTTAAAACATTGATTTGTTTGTATCTAATGTTAAAGATATACATTTCTATAATGTCATTCCTAAAGCCCTTGTCAAGTGGCAAATGGGTTGACAAATAGAAATACAATAGAATGGTAAAATGGGGATGACATCATGTATTGACCATGCAGTCTCGCATGTTGATCCCTATATATTTTTCATTTTATTCGATATCTATTTGTCTAGCGTTTTGCCACTTGCTTAAGGTCCTGGAGACGGAAAAATTGCCTTGCTTACCGTTTTGATGTTAGATTGAAAGACTTGTACCTAAAACTCGCAACATAGTAAGTAATAAAGTACCAAGTAATGTGGGCGAGCCTTTCAACATAATATCGGGCATACCAAAAAACTCCGGAACTTCTTAGAATAACTAAAGGAAAAGATACTTGTTCATAGATAGTTCTTGGTTCCTAAGAAAACCTCCCGAAAAGAAACTTCCGAAAAGTCCATTGATACTTGCCAAAAAATGATCGCAAACTTCATTTTTCCAGTAAACACTAATTAGACACATCAAAGGACGCTATTCTATACAAATTTTATGAAAAGGAAAAGTTTGTATGTTATGAGTAAACTTCAAAATTATCCATCAGACTTCCAAAATTATTTAACCCATATTTAGATTGGACCTTCAAGATGGACATAGGCCCCTTTAATCCCGAAAATGACCTGAAAAAAACCACGCAAACAAAGTCGCAGGCTGAAACTACCACTTAATAATTTTCTTGGAACCACTACCAATTTGCGGCTAACATAAATCTCCTCATAACGCCAGACATGAGTGACACATATCCACTCGACCTCCTTCACGGGTCGTCTGCTAAATTAAAATGTGTATAAATCTAGTATACTGGAGTATACCCAAAGAGGTCATCTTGCCTATAAAGCTTGCTACAGTACGTACGTGAGACGGAGAGACAATACAACGGTCAAGCGATATGGAAATTAGAGTTCCGTACTACATTTTGGTATTGTGAGTAGGTACTATTTATGTTTTAACTAGTAAACCTGCTACCTATTTCAAGTTAGTATTAAACAGTGATGATTTCATTTTCTGAACTTAACTTAATTTTTAAAGTGAACAAACATAAATTAAAAATAATACCTACACATAAAAATTTAAAAAGCATCATAATATTGATCCCCATCGATGTCAGCTGGTAACGTGCCCAAAAGACTGGCAGCATTGCCACGTTGAATAGCAATGCTTATTCTTTGACCAAAAAATGCACCAGCCCTTTGGTCACGTGTAGACTCAACTAAGCGTTTCGCTATATCTCTAAACAGCGCGTAAGCGCTCGTACCCCATGGTCCAAATGTTTCAACCCCAAACGGCTCGAAAATACAATTACCAATTAGGTTATTGTATTTCCGCCGCTTAAAGGTCTCCGCAGCAGCAGCAGCAGTGCCAGCGCAAATTGCTGAGCCAGAAACATGAGAAGGTGCAAGGGTATCGACGCAGGTTGCGTCCCACACCAAAGGCCTTCCTAATTTCCAGGGTAACAACGACATACCATCGGGTCTCTTTCCATCGTCACGTACCAAGCCATTTGGTTCTAGTACGGCTGGTACGCCGGCGGTGACAAGAGCACGGCGAATTATATCATTTATGTTACCGTGTCGCGGTATGCGACCTGCACTTCTACTGCATGATAGACCATGCCGTCCGAGGCCGTCAACAGCTTCACCACAGTGACATCGATGAGGAGTGACGCATGGAGTCCCTAAACGTAAACTAATAGCGATGCGGAAACTGTTGTCATCCAACATTGTCCCAATATTGGATGACGGCAGTGCCTGCAACCAAAGGCCCGACTCCCATTCTCCCACAGCCAGCAAACGAGCGCGCTCGGCAGTATTGATTGACGTATTTATCAATTTATTCCGTATCAAACTGTAAAGCGGCTCGTCCCACTGTCTCTGGGAGAAGACCTGTTTGGGAAGTTCGGTATTTGGGCAAGCCATTTCCCAAGCGGATATCACTTCAGTCAAGCACGATACTTCAAAATTAACCAAGGAAGACGCTAGAATTCTTCTGGTTAATTTTTCAGTACTGTGGCCTGAGGACAGAAAAGCCGGTAAACCTAAACTAGAAACAGTGCGGATTCCTAAGCCACTCATACGGACTGGAAGCGTAGCTTGAGACCAAGCTCGGTCATCTAAAGCTACGTTTATAATTGACGTTAGGGTGGTACGGATAATTTGGTCAATTTTTTCTAATAATTGTGAATGTTTCCACAATGCGCTTGAACGAAGGTTGTAAATGAATTTTGGGCCGAAACAACAATACCGGATTAAAGTTATGGCCGAATGTATGTTAATTTAGAAAAGTCTTTCCGAAATCATATTAAAATTTTGAATTTTTTCGTCTATGAAATCTGCATTTTTAAATGATACAGAAGTCTGTTCAAATTTCGTTTTTTTTTCTTTGTATGAATTTATTTCTATGTTATTAGCTTTCTAAGTATGTTTGATAACTTAAGGTTTTAATAATATATCCTGTTACGTAATTCATGTTTGTTTCCTAATAACTACTTGTAATGTAAACAATGTAATATAAATGTATTATTCCTATAGGCAGAGCATGTTGTTCCAAAATATTATGATGTGTAACACCTTTTGCCTATACATGTTTCACGAATAAAGTTTTATCATATCTTGTCTTATCTAATACCTACATATATAAGCTTGGGAGAAGAACGCCCGTAAAGTACAGATAAGACATTCTCAAGGATCCCTAGAGTACCGTTTTCTAATTCAAGTAAGGAACGCTAAAAGAAAGAAAAACAAGTACGTACATTTATAGTTGGCCAGTTCATGTCGAGTGTGCGTTAGGCCCACAAAGCATACGACAAATGTTATTGTTTCTGGCTTTGTTTAGTAGAGAATGGGACGTCTGTACAGTCAGTAATGTCTGGACTTCGTGTGGCCATAATAACGTGTGGTACGGTACTGCGTGCGGGACAAAAGATAGTTTTTCTTCTTATAAGCATTATTTAGTAGTCTAGCTTCTTAGAGTCAGATACTAGAATAATAAAGAAAATTAGAAGAAAAGAAAAATAAATATTTTAAACAAGAAAAAGACCAAGGCTGAAAAACACTGGTTAACGGCCATGCTTGTCGCAGTCGGTATGATGATGATAAATCTGGCCATTCATCAGAAGTGCTATGTAGATAATAAATACCAAGCCAAACTATTTATGAGTTTAACGCTAGGTTTGTCACCTCTGACTCGCTTCCCCCGCGTTGGAAGGGTATTGAACTCTTAATCCGCCTCCTTACGGACAATATGGACTACGACCAGATTGCTGGCATATTGTTCCCTGTACTTACAAACGATGATTGACATAGAAGCTTCTTAAATTTGTAAGCATACCCATCCATTTTCTATTAACATATCCATCTATTGACATGCAAACGACGGTGAGGATTATGGCAACTCCCCCCCCCCCCCTTAGCTAAGTGGGAGGCCTTTGTTCAACAGTGGACGGCTTTTGGCTGATGATGAGGATGATTCTAATAAGCAAGGAGCCTAACTTAAATATAACTCGATCACTTTCCCGAACAACGTTGATCTTGTAAACTAATCTAACCCATATTTGACTGCAGCATTATTAAGTGCTCGCCACAACTAAAGTACTCTTCAGTTCGAAACATAACTAATTTATCGCTCACGCTGTTAGCATGGCTGAAACTTTGCCGGCTCACTTCAATCTTGTTTGAAGATAACGTATCATTTGGATGCTTGTCTCTACGTGGGAGACTCATGTAAGATGTGATTTCATAATGCATTGACATTGGAGACGTAAGATTGTTTGATTCTAATGCCGTTTATAGAAACTAGTGCCTTTTTAATATCCATCATCACCGTCATCATCAGCTGGAAGACGTCCACTGTTGAACAAAGGCCCTTAGAACGCCATTTAAATATTGAGGTTGTGAAATTGCAAATAATATTAGCATACAGTATTCCATATTATTTAAAGTAGCTAATATGAGCACATGATACTTTTTGTTCGGATTATGTCAAATTGATGGTCAAAACTCAATTTTAACAGTCTATGTCAAACGCTTTAACCACTTCCTTTTTGCCATCATTTTGTCTATTTCTAGCATTAAAAGCAAGACCACACGCTTGGCAGCCTCAATGTCAATACATAAATAAGAATTGGTAAATAATTTATGTTAGATATAAAATTATTATTTGACTGGTCTAGTGGTTAACGCCCCTTACTGCTTAACCGGAGATCGTGGGTTCGATTCCCATCCAGGACAAATCTTTGTGTGATGAGCATAATCATTTGTGTCTGGGTGTAATTTATCTATATTATGTATGTATTTAGCAATATATAGGTATGTTTATCAGTTGTCTGGTTACCATAATACAGGCTCTGCATATTTTGGGATCAGATGACCGTGTGTGACTTGTCCCAAGCTTAGATATATTATAAAATATGTAAAGTAAGTAGATAATATTCACCACAAACATATTGAAACATTTTTGTCCAGCTTTATCATATTTTACGGTAGCGATCTGTAAGAAGGTCTAAAAATACTATGAAGATAATTACCACAATAAGCGTCTAAATTGATTACGTTATCCGAAAACCCTAATGTTTTTCGGACTAAAGCATTGGGCCGTAAACTATTAAACACGAATCTCACGGGACGAGTCGAGCTTATTTATCGTTTAGGATAAGAAACGTAAGATTAGCTATTACAGCCTAACGTTTAACATTAAACTATCGTTACGTAGGTAATGCAGATACACATTATTTCTCATTAAAGCATTATTACCAGATAGACGAACTCTTTTAGTTATACTAATAAGACACGATTGCGTGTGGGCCCAATGTAGGGCAATAGACTTGCCATCTATTAGTTGAGAATGAACGGCGAAATGTTGTTTTTTGATTAACCTGTTTGAAGTCCCACTGGTAAGCAAAAGCCTCCCCTTTATTTTTCCACAAATCTCTTCTCAATGCCATTTTCAGCCATGTACTCTCAACGGTGTCCAAGAAATTGTTCTTCCATCTTTTTTTTATCATCATCATCACGAAGGCATAGAATCTTAATAGAGAGCACCATTGTCTTCATAGGATTTCGGGCATTGAGTTTTACATACCATATTTATGACATGGACCCCATTGACTTGCGTATCGTACATAATATAGGCTAGAATCTGGCGCACTATTGACTTGTAATAAAGTCTGTTTTAAATTGGCAAGTAGACAAGCGAGTTCACCGTACATGAGCCTAAATTAAAGTTACTATCTGGCGAAATGTTGTTAGTTACAATAATCGATCTTGTCGCTTAGCAATTACTTACGATCATTAACAGTAGTGCACAACGCTCCACTCTGGCCTGATTTAAAATCCCCAATCCAAGATCTAGTTTATTCGGAAAATTTTACAATTATGTAGTTACTGGTGCGATTTGTGAAGACACGTTCATCTGACAGTTTGCTTACTTTGAAATATTGAAAGACGTTAACATGTTTACTACTGATTAATATTGCATTGGTTTTTCTGGTGCATTTTGTCACGGCGCGGTTCAGCGACCGAATCTCAACTGAGTTTAGAGCAAGACGTGTAAAAATTACACTTTCGATTCCCTCACGTGTCAATTTGATGTCTTTCGCCGACTGGATCGATGAACGGCAAACCATCACGACTAACAGCTTAACATGCTTTCTGAAGGGCGGGTTTCATATAACTTTCCAACTCCAATCTACTGAGAAACTAGTTTCATAGTCTTTACATCAAATCTTATCTTTATCGTAGCCTAGCGTAGTATACCTTACTTAGCCATCAGACTAGAACGCCTTCTTTGATTAACTTTTATAAAAATGATTTAAAACAATATCATTATCAAATGAAACAAAACATTCGATAAAATCTCATTACAAATTCATTGTGTTAAAATCCTATAGAGAGACTAAGGATTTTCTGTTATCCAATTAAGCAATAATGTTCAAAGTCAAATAATATGTTTAAAAAACCTTCTTGAATACTTTGAAGAATCCCTAAGTAACAGTCGAAGGTTTGAAGGTCCTCTTCTTATGGAATTTGATTGAGATCGGCAAAATGTGGGCGAACAGCGAAAAATGCTCACAGCTGCCCCCTTACCATGAACTGTTAAAGCAGGACAGTTTACGTTGTGGAAGCGAGACGCCGCATTACACTCCACGTAGCGGTGTCTCGCTTCCTCATCTTAAACTGTCCTGCTTTAAAAGTTTATGGTAAGGGGGCTGTACACAATGATTTAGATAGATGACTGTAACATTTCCCTTTTTTAGAAATGAAATTACTTTTTTACATTTAGTTCCTTTTAAGTGAAAGCTTATAAAGTGTCCATACTAATATGACCGACATATACTATAGGTACATTCGAGATAGAAGATCCTGTTAAATTGGATGACATGCCTGTACTAGTCGTATAGTTTTTTAAACAAGCGATTGACCACTGTCGAAAAGGAGCGGCTGGCTAAAAAATCTAGACCTAAGATACAACCATAAATATAATGACGCCGGCCAGTTATATTACTCAATCTGTGACCAGGTCTTTAGGACCAAATTTGGTCTGGCAAATCACATAAGGGCTCATGATAGGCACTAAAGCAAAGGGTTCGCCATAGTCGAAATCGACTAAGAACATTATTATAGTCGTGTAGGGAATTAAGTCCATTAATCCCATTCCAAAATAGTCATGAGAACGTTAAAAGAACAGATAGACAGGGTTAACAGACAGAGTTATTTTCGCATGTATAATATCGTAGTAAGGAAGACGAAATATTTTTCCTTATCAGTTCCGACCCTTCTTATTGGTCTGTGGTTCTGACAAGGGTACAAACTGATTTCACAGTTCTGCATTTGGTTTGCCGTTTTCAATTTTATTTGTGCGTCATACTGGCCTAGCGCTGATAGGATTTGTATGCACGTTTTGCAGAATCAAACCCAAAAAAGTATCAATATGAGCCAAAGTTAAACGAGTTTCAAGACACCACTGACTAACGGTGAAGGTAATCACACTAATATTATAAAGGCGATAGTTTGTGAGTGTGTTTGTATGTTTGTTACCTCTTCACGCTCAAACGGCTGGACCAATTTTGATAAAATTTGCTATGGAGGACATGGAGGTAGCTGACACCCTGAATTAACAAAATATAAGGTAGTTTTTATCCCGAATTTTTTTTTTGCGGTAACACCGCGGGGCGCAGGTTGTCATTGTGTTAGAACTAGAATTTAACAATCAGAAGTCGCTAATCCTCAGTGAGCTAGCATGGTGACCAATGATCGTACCTTCTTGGTCATAGTCATAGGGGTTAATTTCAAATAGACTGCAAAAGAGCTTCTTTGACGAGAAGAAGCCTTTGCCCTGCAGTGGATTAGTTTTAAAAGAAAATCCTTACATTTGCAGTAGAATCAGGTTGTATCTACAAATCTATGTATCAAAATCTAAATCTAAGTTAATAGCAAGGTTATTGGGGTCACGACAATTAGAATACACCCCGTATCTTGGCCCCGGCCTATAATTATCGGTGTGTACTCGCCCGCATGCCATTAGCGAATAGTTTGTCTGCTGGTGCTAATGATGTTTGGTTATTCGAAGGTCGGGGAAGCTTCAGTATCAAGTTGACTATTTTATACAACTTATTAGTACCTAGTAGGTACCTATAGCTAAATAACAATTGAAAACGTGTGGTGGAGTAGTAGTGATAGTCCACAGGCTTTATAGGTCTAAGCAGCCTGTCTGGATTTGATTTGAATGCTTTTTTCATGAAGGCACCACGGGACAAAATTATGATAATTAATGATTACAAAAAAAATTGGAATAAAATCCATAGATTTTCTATTACTTTTAAATTAACCTATTTTTATATTGAATATATAGTTAACAATGAGTAAGTAACTATTATAATAATACGTAGATACTTTTTTAATTATTTACCGCACCTCTGCTGGCTTTATATTACATTTGAAAAATAAATTAGTTTAATTCTTTATATAGAAACCCTAAAGTTAACCTTTAATAATGTCAATTACACATGTTTTGCGAATGAATATCAAAATAATTAAGTTTTAAATAACTTTTGTAAAGGTCATGATAACTTTTGAGAATCTGTTTGTATAAAATCAGATCAAACATGTCTTATATGTTAAATGTTAAATAAGCATAAATCAGATGAAACAAGTGTAAGTTAAATGTTAAACTTTGCCTGAAACGAGCTCTTCTTCATGAATAAGAAGGATCCTATGTTTTTAACAAATAAAATCACGCGTGTATTTATAACCACGCACAAGAGGTGTCGTTCATTGTAGCGTTCTAAGCGGGAGGCCTTTGTTCAACAGTGCTCGTCTTCCGGCTGATGATGACGATGATGACAAGAGGTGCATAACTTTTCGCCAGTTAATGTATCATTATCATCAGCCGGAAGACGTCCAATGTTGAACGAAGGCGTCCCCCTTTTAGAAGGGGGGAGGTAGCCATAATCCCCACGTTTGGCAAGCGGCTTGGGAATCGCAGTGTTGGTCATCAAGTTACAAAAGACGCTGTTGCCCATCTTCTGGATTTTCCCTTAGTCGCCTCTTACGACACCCACGGGAGGAAAGGGGGTGGTCAATTCTAGGCCAGATACCACACGGCTTCGTTAGTTCATGTATAGGTATCATGATAGATGAGGCAAGCTTGTTGCCATAACCCGGCAGAAATCCACACTCCGTGTTGGTACACCGATTTTATGACAGAAAATCCAAATGTCACTTTTCTGGACATGGAAATCGCACCCAGGACCTTGCACTTAGCAGTATCGCTTGCGATCACTAGATCACCAAGGCAGTTCATGCCTAGGTAATTTGGATGCTTACGTGAAAAATCATCGCAGCTATCTACATAACTCTTGGACAATACAACAGGATAATAAATCACAATATCAAAGATAAAAATCCGAATATAATACAACAATATAAAAATTGTTAACATAATACGTACAAGTAAAATAGTAATTTATCTTGTCCCAACTGACCAGAATTGATTGACCGCATCCGATCAAGTCGACTATGATTTATACTACCCATTGACGACCAGACAATCCAGACATTGTAAAAGGAATCCAGACAAGAGTCAGTCTGCATTTATAAACATAGCATTATCAGATATTTAGGTAGACCGTATGAGGTATGTATAATTTTAAAAACATTAAAATTTTTGTAGTCTATCGTCGCGGCTAATAAATCGTGATACCACGTCATGGACGACCGTCGAAAACCCAAGGGAGTAAATTTTATAAGTAACCATATGAAATATTACTGAAAAATATCTAACTTGTCGTACTAAATGTAGGTTATCCACTGACATAAATGGGTGGAAGTTTGTATGTCTAAATGTTTGTAAGTTCGGATGTTTGTTACTTAATTACGCAAAAACAGCTGTACAGATTTGAATAGAATTTGGCACACAGACAGTTCAAAACCTGGATAAACACAAATACTTCTATCCAGGAATTAATATTATGTCTTATTATGTCTTAACGACTGTTTTGTTAAAAAACCCAATTCTAAAGACCAAGTTCTGAGGACGACGTCGCGGGCAGATGCTAGTATTTAATAACACTAGGCAAAGAGCCGCATATTCTGATAGTAAATTAATATTCATGTGAACCTTTATAGTTCCCCAAACCTGAAAGTTTGTGTATGGTCATTGACAGTCTGTAAAAGAACTTTACAATAACAAATCCTTATATAGAAACCCAACTAAAGATACCAGCTTATTGGCTAGACGAAATAATTAATTAACCCTTTAAAAGTAACCTCGTAATAGGTACGTGAATACATGTTAAATTTAAATGACAGCACCGAATGACCTTTTGTATCCAAACCATTTCGTAGAAGCTCAGAACAATTTTCTATTCTGTCAAGCACAGGTCTCTCTTCGCTGGTAATTGATGCGTCTTCACCACAAATATTTTGTTGCTATGCCAACTATAAAAATCCTAATGTCGTTTAGATTGGGGATGTTGATCATAATTTTAGTTTGAGCCAAATTTAATATTTCATCGTTTGTTGAATCACTAACTTGAGTTTTTCTTTTACGTTGGTACGTAAATGGAGGTACTTTCTCATCGTTAAAGCAGATGTTCTGAAGCACCTTTGTGTGTATATCAAAATGGCCTGCCTCATAGTGTTATTATCTTAAATGCAACTGCCGAAAATGTATCTATAAAATTATCAGAAACGCTCCGGGTTTTGAAATTGTGTATACATATTGTCGGCGCCAATATGTCACCAAAGATTGCGGGCATTGCAAGGAGCGCGGGGGTCCTTCCCTTTCTAAATGGCCTACGGCGAACGCCTCGTAAAATCACTCGCCGATAGCTCGCGAACCGATCGCCACCAAACATTATTTGTAACAGGATATTTATTTGCTAGCTGCGCCCCGCGGTGTTACCAGCTACATTTTTTCGGGATCATACCAAATTTTGGCAAAGTTGATCCATTCACTTGAGCGTGAAGAGGTAACAAACATACAAACACACTCACAAACTTTCGCTTTTATAATATAAGTGTGATACCCAAATATTCTATCGTGTGAGTAACCTACTTTAATTTATGTTCCCGTCTGAATACATAATTATAACATAACAATATTGACTCATGACTATCCATTTGCGTCTACGACACTAGTCTACGGCTATAATCTTCTGCCTTAGGAAAAAGCATTCAAACTAAATTTGGGACCCATCTGGACTTTCAGTCCCTTTCATTATTAAAAGTCTTACTACGCTTGGATTCTTCAGAATCCTTCAATTTAAAGCCAGATAGATACAAAAGCTGCGCACTGATAGCTATTGGAAATGCATAAAAAGTAACGGTTCCTTCTGTGAGACATTATCAGCCATCATTTCTTCGGTATCGAAGAGTAATGTTTATAAGTCTTGCTCGTCTACGTTTCAAGAGCTGAACGGTAAGAATGCCTGTTTCTTCGCCATTAATGTACAAGCAATGAGGCGAGACTCTTGTCAATTACATTAGACGGGTACCGGCTGGTGAAATTTGGGTGTACACACCATTTCCTTTAGGAATAACAGGGGGCGGTGATGAGGCGGAAAGTTTTGAATGTTTCTCATTGCTAACTGTACCTACCATTTTATAACCCTGCCAATAGACACGAAGACTGATGAGGTATATCACATCACACTAATCACACTCACACTAATATTGTAAAGGCGAGAGTTTACGAGTGTGTTTGTATGTGTGTTACTTCTTCAGGCTCAAACGTCTGGACCAATTATGATAAAATTTGGAAATTTTTATCCCGAAAAAATGTAGCGGGTAATACCGCGGGGCGCAGCTATTGGATATTGAATTTGCAATGTTAAAAAAACTAAGCGTATTATTTTATTCAGCTTCAATAATTATAACAATGCTTTTACATTAAACAATTATGCGTGATTCAGCCATTCTCCTTAAAATTGCCACTACCATCATTAGTCAACAGGTTTACATTATAATGACTTGCTCCGTTCTAAATTGTTGATTCATCAAGTTATTAATACCATTCAGGCAACAGACTCACTTTCTTTAAAAGTATAGAACCTTCTACTAGTTTTCCGACAAAATATATTGTCAACACGAAGAATAGCAAGAAGCCTGTTAACGAAAACCATTAACAATACCTCTAAAAGCGTTCTTAGTGTGCTTTTGTTTTAGTATAAGTAACAGTTCAATCTTGTAACAGACAGACGTGTTTCCGGATGGATGCACCGCTCGTTCCCAGCGCTGAGCGGTGGAACGTGAGTGAATGATACGTATTAAGTTCTCGTCTTAAACATAAATTCCCTCTTCTACTATAACCACTTTCGTGAGCGTATATAATAAATAATATATTCCTTCTTACTTATAAACGATGCTAGTATGATTCCACTTCTTCCCTCTTAGTCATAAAAATTGACAATTTAAACCATGGACATGGATTCGTGCCCGTTTGATGGCCATAAGCTTGCCCCCTATTACATTAGGATCTATAATATAACTGGCGAAATGTGGTGCACCTCTGCCTACCCCATCGAGGAGTACAGGCTTTCTGTTTAAAGGTAAAAACACTTAAGATCTAGTTGATCATCATTATCAGCCGATAGATGTCCACTGTTGAACAAAGGCTTCCCCCTTTTAGAAGAGGGGGAGGGGTTGCCATAATCCCCATGCTTGGCAAGCGGCTTGGGGGTCGCAGTGTTGGTCAAGTTACAGAAGACGCTGCTGCCCATCTTCTGGATTTTCCCTTAGTCGCCTCTTACGACACCCACGGGAGGAAAGAAGGTGGTCAATTCTAGGCCGGATACCACACGGTGAAGGAGGCAGATCTAGTAATCTACTTATAAATTCAACTAAAAAGTAAATTGAAAAATAATTAAAAAATTGAAAAATATTTTAATTTCTCCGGTGATTTTACAAACGTCGTTAAAATCTTTAAAGACTATTCGAAAGACTACCCGAAATTCAATGCTCGCGTGAAGACCTGTCCAGGGATAAACAATATTTTGGCTAGCACCCGACAGGTTAATTTACTACGGAATTGTGTGTGAACTCAATTTATTGGCGTTTGCTCTTTTCCTTCGGGCTTAAAATTTATTTGGTAATCTGAAATACTGTTACGGCCGTTTTCAATATTCTTTATATCCAACGATTTGGCTACTAGACATAACATTTGACATAAGCTCCATACAAAATACGTCAAAATTCTATCTACAATATTCTATTCTATCTCTAGTAGCCAATTCCATCGATAGATAGTATGTTTCTAGGGGAAATATTGTTTTTGAATATTTGAGGGTATAAGGCTATTTTCAAAAATATTTATTTAATGAGGTAACTACATTATCACCTGCAATCTGGGAGGAGAGGCAGCGCTTGCAGAGATTTGTCAGCCTTAAGATGGGTGCAACATAACACATAACATCACGCCTGTTTTCCTCAAAGAGGTAGGCAGAGGCGTACCTTTTACACCCACATTAGGTAATTCGGGATAGCAGTTCGGGAATTCGAGATTGTCTGGATTTGTGCTTGGTTAATCGAAATAAAATCGCCCTATTACATCGGGACCTATAAATAATGTAGGTGTACTATACTATTTAGATACACCTCTGCCTACCCCTTCAGAAAATACAAGGATGAAGTTGTGCAATCTAGAAGACAGGTTAGGTTCTCTGGCTCTTCCCGTGGCCCGTCATATAGCGGAAAGTGGAACAACGGGGGTTTTAGTCGGTTAGAGTCCGACCTAACTTTCTGATATAATATTTCTGTTTTTCGATGGATGGATGATGATTTTGTTGGCATGTCTGAAGTTTTGTGAGAGTGATTTATGATTGTAGGTATGATAGATCAACTTAAAATTATTTGTTTGATGTTATTTTGAGTGGTGTTCAGGCTAGACGTGGGTGTAGCTTGCACTCAAGTTGGTTGGATTTAATGTTCGCATTTATGCGATGTGGGTGTTATTTATACAAGCTATGTTTTTAATAATGTTTTCTTTTAATCTGAGACAGCGAGTTTATTAATACATTTTCAAGAAGTGGTAACGATTCCGTTATAATTATATTCTGATTATAATATCGGAATACGTACATAACATCACGCTTGTATTCCCCGAAGGGGTAGGCAGAGGTGCACATACAGTACCCACACATTTAGCTAGTTATGTTATGAGTCCCAATGTAATTGATTTAAATCGATTGGGCCTATCTCCACCATCCGGGCGCAAATCCACACTCCGTGAAGTTACTGAGAATTATCTAATGGAAAAACTCAGCAACACTGCCCAACCCGGTTTTCGAACCTTATGCTCAGCAGTCGCGCTAAGCGACCACTAGACCATCGAGCCAGTCTTCTAATCTAGCTCAATGTAAATGACATCAAGCCTGTGTTCTTCGAGAGAATAGGCAGAAGTGTGGGTACACTACACCCACGTAGGTATGCTCTAATGTAAACGAACCTTTTATCATTATCTGGGGACTGTCAAATCCAGACTCTATCAATCTACGAAGAATTAATTATTTAACTGTTCTGTGAATGAATTCACACTGGCCGCATATTGCATAGTATCTCGTAGTTAGTAATGCTCATTAATGTTTTTAATTACAGTATTGTTTTAGTACCTGAAATCGCCCACCCGCAGTGAGCTAGCGTGGTGATCAATGCTCAATCCTTCTCTATACGAGAAGAGGCCTTTGCACTGCAGTGGGACACTTATAGGCTGTTATTATTATTATTATTGTTTTAGGTTAAAATACACCAGTGATGATAGCTGTTAGTGGTAAATAAATAAAAAATCAATAACACTTTGTCTGAACTACAAATTGAACCTAGGGCCTTACGCTAATGACCTTCAAACCAAGGAGATAGTTGACGTAAGACAACTAAGAAAGAAACAAAATACTATATTTAGCTAAAACCTTACGCTAATTAACTCAATGAATTACCTTAATTAAGGCTGCTGTGGGTGTGTACTTAGTGTTTAAGAAAGGTATCTAAAATACCTTGAAACTTAACCCTTATTAATGAATTATTACATTTTTAGCAAGAATTTTAAGTTTTACTATTATTTCGAGAACATTTTTAAGGTACAAATCAGAATATATTAGACCTCCACAAATTATTTATATTTAATTTAACACTCTTCAACCATTTATTTTAAAGTCGTACCGCTACTTAGTTTAAAAAAAAATACAGTTGTAAAATACATTAACCTGAAAGGACCTGAAAACCATGTTCTGAAAAGCTGTAATTTTGTAGATTACTATTTTAAAGTTGGCAGCAGTACGGAGTCTGGATTTGTGCCTGGTTAATGGCAATGGGCTCGCCCCCTATTACACTGGGACCTATAACATAACTGGCGAAATGTGGGTGTACCATACTCTGCCTACCCCATCGAGGAATACCTGTTGATGTTATGTTAATCATCTTTATTTTAAAGTCTCTCTGTATATTAACTTGCTCGTAGGTATTTATCTTAAAATAAATAAGATAGTCCATCAACCAATTACGAAATATCTTCAGTAATGTCCCATCATATCAGAGCAGGTGAGCCGACTAATCGCGCATTATGTCGTCTGCCAAATTGCACTGACATTAAATATGAACGACAGATTAGATAAACGTGGTGCGTTGCCTATTATGGTAATAAAATAATGGTACACTGTTAAACAAACTTTCGAATAGCACTTTTCCAACTTTTATACATAACATTTGACGAGCTGATTTGCGCAGTAGCTAAGCGATTGCACTGCCGCGCTAAGGGTTGCGGGTTCGATTCCCGCATAGGACAAAAATTTGGGATTCGCAGATGTTTGTCCTGAGTTTGGGTGTTTATGTATGTGATATTTCATGTTTGTGCAACGCACCCACGATACAGGAGAAACTCCTAGGTTGGGCGACGTTTAAAAAAAAAGAATTATACTTCTCCAAGATATGTATATATGTATATACAACATATATGTAAAGCCTGACTGCCTCGTCAGTGACTGCCTTGTTGGTCTAGCGGTCACTAAGCGCTACTGCTGAGCACATCGTGGGTTTGAATCCCAAGTCGGGAAAAATGTTACTGGATTTTTCCATTAGGCAATTCAGTAACAGCACAGAGTCTGGATTTGTGCCGGTTAATGGCAATAGGCTTGCCCCCTTTGGCTACCCCTTCTTTAAATAGAAGCGGAATGTTATGTTATTTGTATGTAAATAGATACCAAATTCATTAATGTTTTCTCTCTTTATACCTCTAATCTATAAATGGCCAGTAACAACGAAGTTGTATCATAAAATCATGATTCTAGAACAAAATTTAAACACCTCTACATAATGTACGTGACAAATATTTAAATATATTCAGTATGCTTCTCACATTATATACTACATTACATTATATACTACACAGTAACCCTCTCACTATTTACCATAACCGTTTTTAAGGTACAACGTAAGAATATTTACATATTTCTTCATATTGCACACTTGAATAGTTCCTTAGTGACGCGCAACGGATAAACACGCAGTAAATATCTGACAACGTTTCATTTCAGAGACGGTTCTCGAAGATGAAGGAGATTGAAAATCTATAGGACAAAATTACAAGCGTGATACTACGTGTCAATGATAGCTGTTTTTTTGTTATTTTATGGAGAACCGAATTAGTGGAACTTTTAAATTACCTATTTCGGTATTACAAAAACGTTTGCTTTTAGGGTAATATCCTTTAAATTGCTTTAGGCAATAAGACCACCATTCGCACTATTTTAAGTCAATTATGTACTAACTCGTCTTTAGTAGAACCATTAAGTTTACATTTTTTATTGCTCCCTGGTACAAATTTTCGAATTAGGAGTGTTAATGAGCCTGGGTAGTCAAGCTAGGTTAGTAGTGGGTCTCATTTCGAGTTGGTACTTTTTTAACCCCGAATAGACGTTGATCTTTTTATTAGACTGGCCTGTTGATCTTGTGGTTAGTGACCCTGACTGCTAAACCGGAGGTCGTGGGTTCGATTCCCACCCAGGACAAATCTTTGTGTGATGAGCATAATGTTTCGTTCTGTTTTTGGGTATAATAATAATAATAGTTTATTTCTCACTACAATACACATTACATTACATTAGAGCATCGCATTAAAAAAATTATTCAGTGGGTATATTGTGGGAGACTGGTGCCTAAGGTAGGCTTTAAGGGCCTGTATTTCATGTATGTAATTTACCTATAATTATTATGTTTGTATTTAGAATGTGACTGTTTAACAGTTGTCTGGTTGTCATAATACAGGCTCTGCCTAGTTTGGAATCAGATGACCGTGATGAATTGACCCAAGATATTAAGTTTTATTATTTGTTGCTGTATAAAATGCATGAAATCGCACAACTGAATATTAACAAGAAGATCTATCAAACAATCAGTTTGCCCTCAGGAATCATATAGGGACTCACATCAAAGGCATATTATATTAAAACCTTCTTTCTTCCAATATTTCCGACAAAGGCTTCTGTCACTTCCCTATGCCTTCAAGTACACGGTATAGGGAGGGATGGGAGGGATCAATAGGACGATGCTATACTTTAATTATATATAAATATACTTTGAGATGTTTGTGTATATACATTATTTTAGCATTACATTGCTAGTGTCAAGGAAATATTGGATTTTCTTTATTGCTCACACGGGCGTAATATTTGTACAAACATAATTGAATTTTTTTTTGAGGCCTATATAACCCTGCGTCCCTCGAGCGAAGGTTGCTAGAACCCTAGGGTTTTAGCCAGTAAGAGTCAGGCATACCCCTCCGACCGCTCCAGGACCGAAGAAGTCCATGAGAATTTTTTCCAAAAGACCTATATAACAGTGCCTATTTTAGAAGAGTTCTTTAGAAAGTGTGGACTTTCTAAAGAACTTGCTATACAATTTCTACTCTATAAAATTCACGCACTAAGAAATCTAATTATATACTGTCTAGGTATATACACACATATTATTTACTATGTAATATAGGCCGGTTTCACTCACGTACGTATTCAGGAACGCCTCACTAATTACGACCTCGAACGGAGCCCTTATTCGTGAGCTGGTTACGCGGCAGAGTCGCGAACTGATCTGACGTTAATATTATAAATGCACTAAGAAGTCCGCTAGTCATAACAACCACAGCATAATCAACACTGCTTACTTAATATCTATTAATATTAGCACATTTTAATAATAGCATAATATCGAGAGAGTTTGGTTTCAATGTTTTGTCTTCTTGGAAATATACTCTTTGCTGATAAATAAACAGATTGAGTTTCAAAACAAACAATACTTATAAAAGAAAAACCTCTTCAAAGATTGCATAGAAAACACCGATTAGTATCCAGTAAAAAGCGTGTGTACCTACATATAAATAAACTAGCTGCGCCCTGCGTTGTTACCCTCTACATTTCTTCGGGATAAAAAGTCTATGTGTTAATCCAGAGCGTCAGCTACCTCCATTCAAAATTTTAGCAAAATTGGTCCAGCCGTTCGAGCGTGAAGAGGTAACAAACATACAAACACACTCACAAACTTTCGCCTTTATAATATTAGAGTGATAAAACAATAACGCAAGAGGTTTGGCTTCCAACCAAAACGAATCTTGTTTTGTGGTTATGACACGAAACCTATTGATCCCATTGATTTGTTCTCGAAGAGTGTAGAAAGGTTAGTTTATTTTTACGAGCTCCCACGCGATTGAATGCGGGATATACATTTTTATCTGCCTCGATAAGTAGAATAGAGATTATACTGAGAATATGATTTTGCAATCTTATACACTAGTCTTGGAGCTAGGTGATGTAACTCCAGAAAATAAGGTTTTGCTTGTAAATATTATAGTAACAAAAGAAATCGCGCGAGACGATGACATTTTTTACATTTGGGATAATTCTGAATATATATAGGTAGGTATTTCGAATGGCAAATTTTACGGCACTTATGTATGATTTGAATTTGAGTGGAATTTAGCCTTATCACATAGGACAAAAAATTATAATTAAGTAACAAACTGTAACTGTACAAGAAGTTGTGGCTTCGATCTTCACATGAAAGTCTATAAAACGCACTTACAATGCAGAAGTAATTCTGAATTTCGAACGTTTTCTTCAAAAAAACCCAAATCATAAGGGTCAGTTGACCACTAATTACTCAATTGTTTCGAGAAAAAGTAATGCGAAAACTTCACAAACAAAAGGAAGACATAAAATGCACCAGCCGCTATCCCCGCGACTCGTAAAAGTTAATCGTAGGGACGGTTTATGGTACTCGAACGATGGGATGACATATTGGGCCCCCATAACATAGTTAATCAAGTTCAGATGTTAACTCTTGCTCGATACATCACTACCTATGTGAGGGACAAGACATGGGGTAATTAATCGTGGTCACGAACGGTCCGTAGAAGCTGTATTTATATAGATCATCAAGGGAAAAGTTTCTTCGTAGACGGGTTTTTGCTGACCCTTTTAAGTCCCCTAATTCTGTTGTGGGAATACTTTTCTGACCAAATAGTAAATACCAAACGTCATCTATAGGTACATATAGGTAGGTCCCTTTATCAAAATTATATACAGCATTGCTCATTCTTCTTTATTTTTTGACCTAGGTATGCTACTCATATTTTACTTTATATATTGCATCTCATTATTCTCTCATATGTACATCTGAACGAACTGTTAAATATACCTACTTTTTAAAAAGAGACTATTGAGTTTCTTGCTGGTTCTTCTTCATAGAAACGACACTTTTGAACCAAGCTATTCGATTTGACGTTTTATGAGTGCCCTTTTGAAGCCTTTAAGAAATAAAAACCTTATGACTGTGACTTCTAGAGACCAATCTTTGTTGTCATCATTCATTCATCTGATCCAGGTTTGACCCGAAATCTACTCTTCAAAAAGTCACCAATTCTGCGAGCTCCTTCGATCGACCACTAAATGTTCCAACACATTTCCTTGCTGCCAATAGATCGGTCAGTTGACCTTATTGTACAGTCAGCAGTTGCTACACAATATAACATACCTAGCAAAATGTGGTGTATCGTAAAGGTACACCTCTGCCTACTCTTTCGGAGAATACACGCGTGATCTTTTATATAGATTTTACAGAACCTAAGTGTAAACTATTTTTGCCACTGACCATACCTACTTAGAGGCCAATACTTGATGGTTCATGAAATATGTGATAATTTATGACTTGGAAGCCGAACCATCTATGCTATGGTTCGTTTCGGATTGCCCGCCGTCTGCGTTCTATCTTGCGTAATGTCCGTAGAGGTTCGATAGATTAGGGGTAAATAAAGGATCATTTTTATTCTCGGAAGCAATTACTAAGCAATCTTTGGTAAGGTCACTTCAAATATGTTAGCATTTATTATTGATTCTCTTTTCATGCTTGCGTCATCGGTGATGGGTGAAAAGAGGTAAATTTTACTTCAGTAATTTATTTTTATTATCCTTTTACGATTATTTACTGTGTCGAAGTTTAGGATGTTTACAGACCCAATATTACTTTCAGTCATATTGTTATCTACTATTTGAAGTCAAAGAAATCAACGAGAAGATAATATCGAGATTCGAGTTTTTAAATAATTTCACGTTCAAAAAGACGTGATTAATTAGTACAATTAATCATCATTAGTCTATCGATACTAATATTATGAATGTGAAAGTAACTCTGTCTGTCTGTTATGTCTTCACGACTAAACTGCTGGACGGATTTTGATAAAATTTGGCATGTAGAAAGTTTAAAACCCAAGAACGGACATAGGCTACTTTTATTTTGTTTGAATAGGGGTTAACGCGGACGAAGCTGCGGCCTGTAGCTATATATAGGTATATATATAATATTAACCAAAAATCTAAACTAACGCGAGCCAAACCGCGTGCAAAAGCTGGTTTTTAATAAATGATTTTTTATCCCGATTGATACTATCCAAATAAAACGAACTGATTTAAATATAATTAAGTACAGACAGTGTTTTAAGTAAATTTTGCAACTTTTAACACACTCAGTACCCCTAAAGGTCCCTAGAACTCGTTTATTTGTCACAGACCTTAGGTACTCCGTCAATATACATATATTCACTAAGACACGACATTTCTGTCGGTGTTTATTGAATCATGGCTGATATTAAATTGTCTAGGCATTTGTGCTGATGTGTAGGGAATTGGAGTGAATAAACTAACTTAGCATATTGGGAATAGTTTAGCGAATAACATATAATGGTTACGTATTATCTGTTGGAATCTATGATTACCAACTCAGTGTTATACCTTTACAGCTATAAATCACTAAACGATAATACCAACCCAAATTTATATGACTTTTGGTGTCATTATTGCATGTTGCCCATGAATATTTGCCTAAAAATAATAATAATAATAATAACAGCCTATAACTGTCCCACTGCAGGGCAAAGGCCTCTTCTTGTATAGAGAAGGATTGAGCACTGATCAACACGCTAGCTCACTGCGGGTTGGCGATTTCAGATACATAATTAAATCCAGGTTTCCTTACGATGTTTTCCGTCACCGTTAGTCAGTGGTGTCTTAGAATATCTAAGAAAGTATTTATGACATTGAAAAAGTCACATTGATACTTGCCTGGGTTTGAACCTGCAACCTCGTGCATAGAAATTCGGTATGTCAACCACTAGGCCACCACGACCTTATTTGCCCAAGGTTGAATCTAAATTGTATTATTTGTTTACGTCTTAAAATTCCAACAGATAGTACCTGACGTCACCCTTAAGACGTAAATACTAAAAGGGAACTTGAAATTCGATAGGTGTGCGCAGTGACGCGATGGCTCAGTTGGTTTGAGCAGCACCACGGTATGGCGAAGGTTCAAGTCCTGCTCGTGTCCATCATTTTTCAAATTTCCTTTATCAATATGTATTTCCTAATTACTTCATGGAATTTGCATTTACAACACAGACAATTTTATAAATAAAATCCAAGGGTTTAAGCTACCTTCAATTTCTTATTTAATTATGGTGATTTCTGTGATTTAGTTTTGACGAGGTAACAAAGAAAAGGCGTGCTGCACACCTTTGCTTAGCTTGCGTGGAAGATAGTCGTGATAGTAATATATGATCTCATCTTACAATATTATGGTTTGTCAAGGCCGTGCCATAACTAGCGTTAATCAGACGCACGCGTTACAGAGGTAAATACAGACGTAACGTTTAGTTGGTAAAGCTGTCTTTAATCCGAAATCAATAGCAATTAGTATCTATTAACTTGTATCTTGTGTTATGATTGACTAATATTATTATAATTAAGGTAATTCACGTAGTTTAAACTATTACTTGGTATAGTCATATTGATAATAATTCAATACAAAACTGCCCTGTTACATGCACACCTGAGGATCCTATGACCGCCTTAGCAAACGGATCAAGAACGGAATTTCAGATATAAAATTATATGTCTAAGAATACCTAAATATAATTATTAATAAATAGTTTACTTATTATATTTCTTTTTTTATAAAAAACGTCGCCCCACACTAGTAATTTCTCCTGTATTGTGTTTAAACCGCCTGTAGGCCTCTGACATGGCTTTACACACCGTTGAAATATCTCTCAGGTGTGCCGTTTCGTCACGATGTTTTCCTTCACTGTTCTAAGCAACTGATAACTAATTTATAGTACGCACATGAATAATATTCGAAAAGACATTGGTGCGTGCCGGGGTTTGAACTTGCCTTCCTTTGACTTGGCAGTCCAATGGTCATAACACTCGGCTATCAGTGCTGTTAATTAAAATCCCACCACAGACAAATTCTTTCAAACCATAAGAAGGTACTAATATAAATTACTCACATATCACGCGAAAACTGGCTAGCAATAAAACTGTTTGCACAGAAAACCGCTGTCACCAAATATGGTAAGTCTCAGGCATTTAGATAACGTATCACGGATCATAGTATTAGAAGATTACTCTGCTATCGTGTGTAATGTGAAATTAGAGGTTAACGTTAAGATTTTGATGTTTACCACAGTTCTATAGTGTCATGCGAGAGAGATCAGTGTCTATCATAAGATTTAGCGATTTTAATTTATATTGGAAACGTTTGTGATTTGTATGGCAATTAGCACAAAGCCGCAGAACCCTCCCACCAGGTGGACCAACGATATCGTCAGAGTGGCGGGCAACCAGTGGATGCAATTGGCAAGTTGCCATTCATTGTGGCGTTCTAAGGGGGAGGCCTGTGTAGAACAGTGACACGTCTACCGGCTGATGCCTGGAGTTTACGCGATGAATCGGTAGTTTGCAGAAAATGCGACGTTTTATGACAATTTTGGTAGTAGGTATAAATATTTTTTTAAATAATGACCGCTGACCTGTGTTTTTGCTTACTGGTTGTTATTTACTTTTGTAACTCATGGCAGAGCTACAGAATCCGAGTAAAGCTTAATACCCCAGTTTACAAACGAGTTTTAGGAAGATGATTTAGATGGTTTTGCTCTAGCGAATTTGAACAAGTAAAAAGATGTCTCACTTTAAGTAAATGGGAGTTTACTAATGAAACACTAGTAGGAATGTAGTTCCGGAATTGAGCAATGTATCACTTTTTGTGTTCGTGTCTCTCGGTGAAATTGCTTTGTAAGCGTTCTTCACGTTGTCACATAAAGCGCCGTGATGGCAAAATGCTACACATACTTGCATTATACGAAAGTGAGACGAAAAGTATTTGCCATAAGCATGCATGGTAACACTAATCAAATGCAAGATGGGTGGATGTAGAAGAGTTTTAAAAAATGTAACATTACTACATGGTAAATAGAGTAAAAATAGCGAAAATGGTACGAAGTTTATACAATTAATTAAGAAAATCCGAATATGATGGTTAAGTATGCTAGGAAAATTACGTTTAAACGCTTAAACTGCACTGAAATGTGATAAGGGTACCAACTCTACAAGTCCTCTGATCAAGCATGAATATTTAAAAAGTAAACAGCGAGGCATTTGCCCACCGAAAACTGGTGTTGGTTTCTGCGGCTTGGCGCTACGCAATATGTTATGGATGGTGGGATAAATTTAAACAGATCGTTAAAGGTTACCGGTAAAACGTATTTATATGCGGTGATCTATCAAATTAATGTTTTTATGAAGTAACAAAAATGTTTTTGGTGTCGAGTTGAATTTAGGATCGGATTAAACGTTGATTAACTTTTATGAATATTTTTTTATGCCCGAAAATTTTCCGTGTTTATTTTTTTAAACTTAATTGGATTGTGCACTGAGTTTTTAAAACTGTTCTATTTTATTTTTACTAATGTCAAGCTTCATTAATTAACTTTTACATGACAAATGTAGAAAATAAACAAAATTGACAAATACACGAAACTCAATATTTTGCATTATTATTCGTTAACTTTGTCTCGTATTATTTTCAAGGTTGCTACGTCTTTTAGTTCTACTGCAACACCCTTAAATGTAGCTTCTAGTCCATTCTTCTTAAGTCTTCTTTTTTTTTTATTAAAATATTCTATCTATTCTATTGAACTACATACAGTAAATTCATCGTCGAAAACCCTCTTTGCGCAAAAACCGTTGCCTCACTGCGCCAATCGCCTTAGATGAGGCAAGTAAACCAACAAGAAGAGCAAATGCTTGTACAGTCAGCGACATAAGTAAACGTAAGATTTAAGAACAACTTCTTACATGCAAAATAAAAAGTCGTAAATATTCTTAGATCATCATTAAAATTAGGACGCCCCTATAACTTAAAACAATAACTTGAATTGATGTTTGGTAATTCATTTTTTTGACATAAGGTTTCTTAAAATGTCCAGCAAATTGCGTTGCTGACTGTACATCCGTTTCTCAATTACCCTAACTCATTCTTCTACAGAGCTTCGTACTTACACTTAAGATGATGTTTACTCGACGTTCTTTGTACCATTTTGCTTCGTTTATCCTTAAGACATGCTGGTGTTGTTTTCTTTGACGCGTTGGCTAGGCATACGGAAATTAAGAACAAAGCACGTTTTGCTTAGCGCCCTCGGGCATGCTTCCCGGTATTAAAAGCTTTGAGTACAAGATTTAGATTTAAAGAAGTGCTTAAAATATGTTTTATTTTGCGTGGGTATGTTCGTTTTGCACGGTTTGCTCGTTTGTAGAAGGAATACTATATGTTAGATTACAGCTTATTTGTAGGCAGTAATAATAACAGCCTATTAACTGTCCCACTGCAGGGCAAAGGCTTCTTCTCGTATAAAGAAGGATTGAGCATGGCACTGCCTCTCAGGTCTAGTGGTCAATAAGCGCGACTGCTGAGTATGAGGTCCTGGGTTCGAATCCCGGGTCGGGCAAAGTGTTACTGAGATTTTCCGTTAGGTAATTCTCAGTAGCAGCACGGAGACTGGATTTGTTCCTGGTTGATGGCAATAGGCCCGCTCCCTCACATATTACACCTCCGGCTACCCCTTCGAGGAACACGGGCGTGATGTTATGTTATGTTATGAGCATTGATCACCACGCTAGCTCACTGCGGGCTGGTGATATCGGATAATTAAATCCTGGTTTCCGCACGATGTTCTCCGAGTCAGTCTTTGAATATCTAAGAAAGTATTTGACATTAAAGTCACATTGATACTTGCCTGGGTTTGAACTGCAACCTCGTGCATACAAATCCGGTATGTCAACCACTAGGCCACAACGACATTTGGCATGAGTAAGTTGCAATAATTTTAGTTAAGTTTAAGAGTTCAATTTCCACATAATGTTAAATGTAGAATTGTAGAGACAGTTACTTATAAAATATCTCATCATTCATAGAGTTTTGGAATAAAATTCATTTCTGTAATGTACCAATCTAGTTTAACATAGGTAATAAACATTCCCACTTATCAGCTCACTGAAGTTCACAGCAAACCGCTATCTCTTTCTACTGCAGTGCCGATATCGAGACAGCAACAGCCATCTCTTTCTAAATCCCTTTTCATATCCCCAGCGATGGCTTAAAAATGGCGCGTAAATACGTTAACGTGCCTTCCGAAGCACGGAGAGGTCTCGAACTGTGAAATCGGTCACCCATCACAAGACTAACCGCGGCGAGCACGGCTTAACCTCACAGATCGACTGATCTACGCGGTAGCCCAATAGCAACGAGCCCCTCGAAAAATGAAACAGGTAAAAAGGTATCAAAGTGATTTCTAGTAGCAATCTTTAGCATAGTAAGCACGTCAAGTCGTTAAGTTCAGGTCAACCATTAAAACAATACCTAGATTAAAGTAGCGATAACAACTTAAACAACTTCGTTTCAGCCATTTAAAGTTTTTATTTCAGCTCTCAATTGGCGCTCGCGCTGCCTCGTTCCTAACTACCTCTACTGTCTGTGACGTCATTAAGCTCCCGCCTAAATGAAAATTAGCGTAACATATGCCAAACTTTTTTGATGTAGGTACGCGTGAGCATCATAAGATTAATCATTAGTTTTCACAAGGGTATTATGATTTTTGTATTAAATTGCATATTAAACGATAAAAACATACAACCGAATTCTCCTTTTATAAAGTCAGTTAAAAATGAGAAATAGGTATAATATTATTTATATAACCATTCAATAAATTCTACAGACTAAATATTTTCAAAATATAGTCTATTCAAATAATTATCTGAAAGGAAAATAAAATCATATTCGACTAGTTATTCTTATTTAAGTCTTGTAAAGATTATTTTTACGTCCACATAACTTCTTTGAAGTGACATTAAAAGTACCAACTGAGTAGGTAGGTACTAATATTTTCTGTCAAGTCTTCAGCAGATATATAATAAGACATATTAGTATGGACGGCTAAACTAAGTGCCCGCTACATATTCATTAGTTCAGAAATAACATAAGTTGATATTTTGTGAGTGCCTACAATTCAAGTCCATTATTCAGAAAAAGTATTCTATTTCAATACAATATTATTATAAACTTCATTTTCACACAATTTAACATGAAAATACTATATAATCTGCTTCGGAAGGCACGTTAAGCCGTTGGTCTTGCGCCTAATCTCTCTCCAGTCGAAAAACAAGCCAGCCTTTTGGTCACCTGAAGAGTCGAACAACCGTATATTACAATATTATTTATAACTTCTTTTAGATGACATAACACATAAATTATTTACAGTACAATAAAAATATCGTGGGGAAACCGGCACACCTGAGAGAATTTTCAACGTCGTGTAAAGCAATGTCACGGGACCTACAGGCGGTTTAAACTCTAATACCAGGTTGTTCATCATCCATACGATAAGAAGAAATACAACAAAATTATATTTACTTCGCTTTAATAAGATGCTTCCTGACCAACTAAAATGATTTAAGACATTTTCCTTAATAATTTATCGTGAATCTTGGAAGTGGTTCAATAAGATTTGTGTCTTCCTTTCAATAACAGATTACGAACAATTCAGTTCAGGATAAGTCAAATGCACGCAAGGACCGACCTCTAATACTTAGAGTCGAGGTACCTACCTACACCTGTAAAATACAACAGACTGCTAATTCTTGTACGATTTATACCTACCTTGGATAAGTTTCGATCCAGTCTCAATAGGGACGTTGATTATGTTAACAATTACGTTCGAAATAGTTGAAATCAGAAAAAAGGTTTAAAGGAAATCCGAAATCTAAAATAATAATAAAACGAACGTTAAACACGATTTTAAGGTTTTGGAGAACCCATTCTCTATCATAATGGCGCAAAACGCTAAATGCACGGGACGATGCGAAATTTACTGTACTACAGGACATTGACGTCACCATTCCATAGTGCCATCTCAGTCAAACAATAAAATTTGGAATGCTAACACTTGTCACGATAGAGCCAACTTCTCATCCACAATATTGTACGGTTTATAAAGTGTAATCAAAAAGTTTTATCAGATTCTTGCGTTATAAATTATTAAAGCCAATACCAATGCTTTAACCCATACCAATAATATTGTTTCCGCATCTTGTTATGAATTCATATAATCGAACAAGTAGATATTATCCGATAAATCAAATTTAGTGAGAATGTATTACACTGGTAATTCCATTATGTAATTCTCAGTAGCAGCACGGAGTCTGGATTTGTGCCCGGTTGATGGCAATAGGCTCGCCCCCTATTACATTGGGACTTACAACATAACTGGCGAAATGTGGGTGTACTATATGTACACCTTTGCCTACCCCTTCGGGGAATACAGGCGTGATGTTATGTTTTGTATTACACTATTGTGTGAATTATAACTTCTGAGTTCATTGTATTTTATCGGAACATTAGTGGCATGTAGATAGTAATACAATTACTACTTACATTCAGTGAATTGTTTTCTTGTGGTTTGTGTTAGTTTTTCATAAGGAGGAATAATAGAAAAAGTAATTAGTTTATCCGGAATAAACTACTCAATCTTATAAAAAGGTATGTCGGCAATATACGACACAAAAAAATCATGATACTTGAAAGTTAAAAACAAGTTTCACGGTCCTATAAGTATCGTAGCATAACATTTTGCGCTTAATATTTTGGAAATCGAGTGCCCTCAATTAAGTAAAATTGGTTTCGAACACAGAGTAGACGATTTAACAAAAAAGATTAAATAAAAAAATTCTGAAATTAATGTCTGCAAAATATTACATAAAAAAAACTTGTGAAAACCAGTGATTCTCTTATTACCTCGAACGAAACCACAAGTATCTTTTTTATAATACTTAATAACGTTTATTATACATTGTATAAAGTATTAAAGTAAAAATGTCTTTAAAAAGTATTTTTCCAGTTGCAGATTTGAGCAAGCTTAATAAAAAAGGTCGTCCCAAACAGCCGTATCTTGTGTTCACATACTACACCGCTTTTCATTCTGTTTACCAAATAATATTTGTTATCTTTTCATCCTGTTATCAATACAAAAACATCATCCAATTACGTAATGTCTGATGAAAAACGGTGCGCTATCTAAAAATGGAACGTCATATTTGAGTGTTGGTACTCCGGTTTTTGTACACATAACATATTGATATGATGTATTGGTTGTGATTACCGAAAAAGGTTGTATACCTATGGGTGGTAATTGAGCTATTGTTACATGCCAGTGCCTATGTGACTAATAAATAATTAAGTAAATCGGAAATGACAATTCTGGCAATCAAAGATTATCCTTCTACCGTCCTAAAAAATATATCGTAAATTCAATAATTAATTGACGCAGCTTGGGCGAGGCCCATGTCCAGCAGTGGACCGCGATAGGTTGAGAGATGATAGGCACGGGCAGATTGCGATGTTAAACGACAAATTTTTACAATACAAAAACGTAAGCATAGGCCTCTCCCAAGTTGCGCCACAACACCCGGTTCTCTGCCTTCCCGAGCCTATAAATATTGTAAATAATTCGAAAAGTCAGGCACAGCGTTAATTCTGTAATCAATTTATTTCTTTTTTACGCCTATATTATGTAGGCAGAGGTTTAATAGTATTATAGTGTAATACATCCGTTTTTAATAAGTTATGCTATAGGTGCCAAGGTAATATGGGGCGAATTTAAAGGAACTAATCCAGACTCGATGCTGCTACTAGAAATTACCAAATGGAAAAACCCAATAGCACTTTTGCCCGACACAGGAATCGAACCCTGAACCTCATGTTCTGCAGCAACTCTTTACGACTACCTACTAGACGAGGCTATAGTTTTAATTACCAACGTATAACCTTATTATTGTCTAGTTTCTAAACATACTGTGTATTTGTCTAGCTTCTAGACAAGGTGTTATGTATAATCTTTTTTCAATATATACATTTTTTTATAGAGATTTTTTTAATCATTTTGACACAGTTTCTACGATCAGGCAAAGAGTATTTAATTAAAACTCCCCTGACTACATTTTTCAGTTAGTTTTCTGTAAACCAGTTTCACACTTTAATTTGTATGTATTAATTAACGCAATTCAGTTGTATTTTGCAAAGCAAATCCTATTCACAGAACGACTAACGAGGTTTTTTAAGCTTAATTTCTTTTGCATTTAGGCGATGAAACGTACTATTTATTTGCAATGGAGAATCAGAAATAATAAAATTAGAAATGCAAGAGTCAGTGAGACGGCGAAGTTTAAAAAAAGGATTTCGTTTTAAAAACCGTTCATATCTTTTATTTCTATGCTTCGTTAAATTAAATATTATTTTACTGCTATAATTGTAAAGGTTTATTGGTATATTTTGTAACAGTTTTGACTGCTAAGGACAGATGATTATTGCAAAATGTTCCGTCCCGTTGAAACGACAACGATTTGCGTTTTTGAGGGCAGTGTTCGTTCCGTATGCGGTCAGTTAGCCTGACCACCAGAATGCAGCCGCTTCATGTCTGGCTGGCATAACCCGATAACATTTACGTATTACTTATCGAAAACCAGTGATAGCCGCTTGGTAGGGCCGTTAGGCTGCTAAGTCAAACGTCGCAAGTTCAAACCCCAGCACACACCAATCAAACAAATAAGTCTTTTAGACTTTATAAATTAGTTATCAGTTGCTAAAAACGGTGAAGGAAAACATCGTGAGGAAACTGGCACACCAGAGAGACTTTTCAACCGTGTGTAAAGCCATGTCAGAGGCCTATAGGCGGTTTAAACTCTGATACCAGGTCGTTCATCAGCCATTCGACGAGAAGAATAATCTAATATTATAATATAATCGAATATGAATACAAATTATGGTTTAAAAAAATTGTTTTTAAATTAGTTTTTATCTTCGGTATGATTACTTTACGTTTCTAATAGCGCCTCTATCAGGAACCACAAACATGTTAAAGATGTCCGTCTGCCCGGTAAGTAAAGGCGACAAGATGAACAAAATCTAAATCATATTACTATACAACAGCAAACCAGTGACCTACATTCTCCTATCGCGACCACTGATAGGAAAGATCGTAAATATATTGATTTACATCAAACATTACCACTAAAATGCCACGGATATCACTTACCCTATCATAATAGTACCTACGCCTTTTAATCATAGTGGCAGGCAGAGTGCTACGAAGCACCTACGATCCTTATATACCTTTGTAAATAATTCTAATTGTGTTTTATATAAATTAGCCTACCCAAAGATATTAGTCAAAATTTAGGCCGATAGAGGAAATTCGAATGAAAATATTTAGGGATTGCATCATGATTAACTATTGATAAAAAACAAATCGTTAATCTATTAATACGTCAGTAGTTATTATTAAATATTCTGTGCTATTAGTCAGTGGGATAAGTATTAGATCATTCTTATGTAATTACGCGAGACCAGAATCTAGCAATACATAGGCCAATTTACTTGTAATGTTAATGTAAGCTGCCAGTTTTAGTTTAGAACTCTAAAATAATATTCAATTCTCATTCATGAAAGTATGGGAATAATAAACCCACATTAAAAAAAGGAATAACATTTATTTAAAAAAGTTCCTAAATGTCTAATATAATTATGCTAGAATCTTGCAGTAAATAGTGCTCCTAATTAATATTAGCTGCCAGTCTTAATCCAAATTATCGAACGATACTTAACTTAAACTATGGAAACATCAAATCCAGATCCAAAAAACGAATATCGTTCATTAAAAAAGTAACTCGTCGTTTATTCCAGAATTCGCTTCGTACGGAAATTTAACATTAGAACGTTGATGACGTTCATTTAAAAATGGAGTCTTTTGACGACGAAGCGCGCTTTGAGTGGCATAATGACATTACGGAACTTACCGTTGAAAACAGATTTTAATCGTTAAAACTTTTTGGGCTCTTCATTACGTACCATTGGGGATTATAGTGGCTGGAGTAGTGTAGCTTCATAATTAAAGTAATGTGAGAGCTTAGGGAAATTTATTTGGGAGCGTTAATGGTTTTATCGATCTGTTCCCTAAAATATTTTATTAGAGTAGCAGTTTAGGATTGTAGCAGTTATCATAACTGTCTAATGCTACTCGTATGTCCGTTAAATTATTTTAGTATCATATAAATCCGGTCTAAATAGATTACGATACTCACCTATAATTCATTGAGAACTAAACATGATGAGGTCTTTTCGAAAGTATTTAAATTATTTAATGTATTATCGAAAAAAATGTTTATGTTCACGTTAATGTATAACTTTTTTAATTTATAGACGGTCCCTCAGCGGTGAGAAACACGCCCTATCCAATTATATATTTATTTACACCCTAGTGTATACACATAATTACAAACATACATATAAATTTATATCTATATATTCTAATATCTACATATTAAAGTAAAAATATATGTTTCATACAAAAAGAATAAAATATATCCACAAACCTTTATACGAGGCTCGTCCTGTCGTGCACTACAACACTCGTAAACCGCCACAAACAATAAAAGTATAGTTCTCTACGTTATAATGATCCACAGATTGTATTTAATTGCAAATCGTCACAAAAGTTACTAAAAAACAAAAAAAGAACTCACTTGTTAAAACTATAAAAGTTTCAAAATTCGAATCGGAGCTACAATAGACTAAAGAACGCAGCAGAAAGTATATCTTAAACTTTTTAATTTTGATTAGAACGTCAACGTACAGTTGCTTGCAGCCAAGTTTGGGTGTTTGTCGTGTTGTTGACAGCTTGTACCGCTACAGAGGTTCGCATTGGACGCCGGCTGTGTACAGACTGAGCGTCGCGAACGTTCGCCTATGCTGCCCGTCCGTCGCAGCCTACGATTTTATTTTGAAAATATGCGCCGTAAAGACTAGTATACACTTATTTATGAAGTACTAAGTATGTAAAACACTTTACTAAATTCCAGATGTATTCAAAAAACAATTGACAAATATAAGGATCAATTTAAGGACTTTTGAAGTAACGTGCATTGAAATTACGAACCTAGGTATTTACTATTAACTCAAAATGTTGGATTGAAATTTGTGGTCATAATCAAAATTGTAGCTCAAGAATTCCAGGTATTAGTACCTAGATTTTAGTATGTGTGATATTCAAATTTCGCTATCGTTAGACGAAAGAAATTCTCAGCACGAATTTCGAAATTTTGGCTCGTTGCCAAACTCAATATCGCAGTATTATAAGGTGTAACACTTAAAACATTTTTCACAATCAAAACTAGTGAGTTTTCCGGTGAAACTATCAACGCTGGGATTTATTGTAGTTATCCGTTAGACGATAAGACAGTAGAGATAATTGAATGCTATTTTTATTAGAAACTGTTTGTACTCAAGATTATGAAAGAAATAGATTTTATTTCTTAAGGAAAATAAGATATTGTTGAGATTCTATTTATAACTGATCCTTTTCTTTTTTCGTTTAGGAGGTATTTGGAGCGGTCATTTGCCACTACGGCGAATTAGTATACCAACTCCTAACTTGCCGTAACCTCAAGTGACCGCTACTAGTATTAGGTTTTAAACCATTTGTTATGCACTCAGTCGGTAAAGACCCCCACTTAAGCCCGCCTTGCTAGGTCCCAAAATCTATTCGAGTAGTAGAATTTAACTTGTTTGTATTTTGAGGATTAAATTATCTTTAAAAAGTCCGTTATTGTAAAAGATGTACCTACCTTGTTGATTTCGTTTGTCTATAAATTATTGTTAATTTTTTCTCATTCTAAATTTTAATAATAATTGCAGATACGATATGGGGTATCCCTATTTTGATTGGTTTATCCATTACCGACATAATATTGCCTTTTCCGATTGGTCAAAGCTTTCCTTCCGTGAATAGTTCACCAATTAGGTCGTTGCGAGCGGTTTTGTCGCTTATTGGAAAATGAGTTTTCCGATGGACAGTATTATAGGATTATGGGAAGTAGAAGTAATGTAGTGAATACTACGGATTGGTGTTGTCTTTTTAACCGACTTCAAAGAAGGAGGATGTATTTTTTTGTATGCTTATAATTATTTAAGACATAAGGTAAAGTAAACTCCAGTATTTACGACAGTTCAATTTGATTAAATAAACGTGTATATTCATAATATTCAACACATCAGAGAGATAATGATTGATGCCTATATTACAAAGAAATTCTTTATAATTACTCAAAAAAGGGTTTAGACAGAACACGAAAGCTAAATTAGTAAATAATAAATAGGATTAATTAAAATATGCAGACTTTAGGTTGAGTTGGAGGCATTATCTGTCCGCAAAAGGCTAAATGTATGGTGTTATCTGAAGAATTGACCTAATTAGATACTAAGAACTACTTCGTCACTTATTTGCAGTAGTCATAATTTTTGTCTAACTATTCATAGATATAGTTTCGTATTTTAAACATTATGCGTCAGACATTAAAAGTAATTCAAGATTGCCATCTATGAAGAATTAGGGACAAGGCTATGGAGAGTATTATTATAGTATTACATTACGGTCATACATAAACATTTTCTTTGCTGTAGATAATGTCCTACCGGTAGAGTGGCCGCAAACGGTCCGGCAAAGTGTTATTAGATTTCGTAAAGGATATTTTTGTCATCAGCGTAGGTAGTTGTTTATATAAATATTTATATCCGCCTATTTATTTAGGATTTATTTGCGATTTGCTAAAGCGACACAGAGGAAAGGAAGGAAGTAACTGTTCTGTATTATGTTTCTTTATTTATTATCACTTATTGTAACACTAGTGTTGTATTATTTATGGTATAAGTTGGCAACACTGTCTGCCGAAGGGATTGGGATGCCATTGTGTAAAAAAATAATAAAGAATATAGAAAGAGCTGTAAGAAACGTTAATTACCTACGTCTTCTTAAGAATAAATAAACTAGTATCCGTAAAGAAAATCTCGGTTTTGGCGAAATAGTTATAAGATAGTTAAAGAATAAGCTCTGATAGCCGAACGGTATGACCGTTAGACTGCCAAGTCGAAGGTCGCAAGTTCAAACCCTGGCACGCACCAATGTCTTTTCCAATTTGTTATCCGAAACCGGCACACCTGAGAGATTTCAGCGGTGTGTCAAGCCATGTCAGAGGCCTACAGGCGGTTTAAACTCTGTCACCAGTACTCACCAGGTTGTTCATCAACCATACGATAAGAAGAAGAAAAAGGGAAAAAGTTGCATTTTTTTCTGAGATCATTTTAATATCTATTAAAGTTCATAATGCTCAGTTATAAAGTGGTTTGATCATGATGAGGTAACTAACAGACAGAGAAGGTAAAAAGGTATTACAATGCTAAAATAAAAATTGTGGTAACAATTTCACGAGATTTAGAGGCAAAAGCTGTTAGAATACAAACAAATTATTTTGTGGCTTTGGTGTAAGAACCTTCTCGATAAACAAATCTTTCAGGATCATGCATTGGTTTTAATAAGTTTTCTCCGATTCAGGTACTTAATGTTATAGGTACTTAGCTGCGCACGTGAGGTAATACTACTGGTATACAATCGACACAATACGGTAACTAAGTTTAAGTAGGAAACATGCTTTCTGTAAGGCTTCGGTTACTTATGGGACTGAGTTTTTACTTGATCTCTTCTCGGTCTTCTTTAAAAAACTTTGTCCGTCTCGTAGACGCAATACATAATAAGTGTTGGAGTTACCACTGAAATATATCTATACTAGCCGCGCCCTGCAGTGTTACCCGCTACATTTTTCCGGATAAAATGCATATATGTTAATCCTGGGTGTCGGCTACGGTTCAGCCGTTTAAGCGTGAAGAGGTAACAGACATACAAACACACTCACAAACTTTGGCCCTTATAATATTAGTTAGTGTGCTAAATATGTGGATGCTAATGGCAAGATATCGTTTATTGTGGCGTTCTAAGGGGGAGGCCTTTGTTCAACAGAGGACGTCTTCCGGCTGATGATGATGAAACAATATAGCACCCCGATATTATTCTAATGATTTGCCGAAGGCATTGATTTTTTAGTTTGACGGATTTGTGTGTAGGTCTGAAATTACTTGTCTGAAAAATTCCCTTTTCAGAACATTAAACAACACAACGTATAACACAACAAAATATGCCTTTAACATAAACATGTTTGTCCACGAAATCATGTATATTCAAATCCAACACCACTACAATACATTATCGCTCCATCTTAACATAATATTTGGCATCTCAAGTTAAGGGACCGTGTAGCTGACAGATACTTCACACCAACTGGGATCATCCACTAGAAATCTAACTGCAAATGTAAGTTTGTTTGTTTGTTGATTTTTATTTTAATCATGTATCAATTACTGTAAACTGGAAGAGCTGATCCTCCCATCACAAAAGCATCAGCAAATCCTTGCTTAAAAGACTTCAACATTTTTTTTTTTTTAAAAACGTCGCCCCACACTAAGAATTTCTCCTGTGTCGTGGGTGCGTTTCACAAACATGAAAAAAAATACACAACCACCCAGACTCGGGACAATCAAATGTGGATCGCACAAATTTTTGCCCCGTGCGGGAATCGAACCCGTAACCCTTAGCGCAGCAGTCTAATCGCTTAGCCACTACGCCATTCAGGTTTTAATAAATGATGAAATTATTATTTTTTCTTTTCACACCTAAACCACATAACAGAGCATAATGAAATTTCGCATATACGTTGTCAGAAGTGCAGAAAAGGACACAGGGTAGCTTTTATAAAAAAAAACACGGTTCAGAATGCAAAAAGCAGTAACTTTCGACGGTCACAATTACTTAAGCTCGCTAGATGGCGCTAAGTGTGTTATGCGTTATTTTTTTTAAATATCCTTATCCTAACTAAACCAAAATCTAAATGCACGCGAGCGAAGCCGCAAGCATAAGCTACTTTAGATTATTCCACGCCGCGTCTCATACAAACATGTACTTGCTATTGTGTAAAAAATGGTGTTAAACGTGCCACGATAAAATATACTACCTGTTGTTCTTCTCGTGAGTAGGCATTCATAAAACAGTGTATTTGGCGGCGTCAGATGTACACAAAATACACACATGAAAAAACAAACACAAAATAATAAAATAAAACATATGAACACTGAACTTTTTACGCCAAATAAATCGACGTTCAATTCAGCGTAATAGCAGTCTACATAGTGCTAATAGTATGCCAAGTACAAAACCTAGTGACACCAAGTGTCCAAACTTTTTAAACGGATTTCGTGAAAAAGGTTGTAGGTTTTCGTTCGTTTTGTATTGTATGGTCTTTATTTTAACATTAACATTTAACGGCGTTATAAACAGATGTCCTACAAAACCGTTTGAACGGTTTGACTGTAGGAACTAAAGTCACTAACTTAAATTATAGTATTATTTATAAACATATACATGTATTATAATTATATATTATATAATTTTTATACACATATTTTACTTTTTTGCCATCGACACGCTAAGAAGAAGAATTATAGTTTTAACAGTAAAATGCAGACACTAATATCTTATACTTGTAAACTTGTAACAATAGTATGTACATATGCATATATATATGCGTATATACATATGCGTATATACATATCCAATACGAACCCTCTATAACAAGAAGCTGATGTTGTTAACCCGTAAAATAATTTTTAATCATGGAATTGTGCAATCACACAACAAGATACAGATTGGCGGCGCCTGAAATGTTACAACAAGTCATACTTATCTTACCTTTTCAGTGTGCAAGCTCCTCGAATTCATAACACTCACGCATAAACACAGTGGGTACTATATTTAGTTTAATTTGTACCCCATGACTATTTACAACGGGCCGTTATCATAATATTGCGTAAGAGTATAGGCAGGTTTACGTCAAGCACTCACATTTGCTTACAAACACCTCATTACCGAGCCCCTTAGTATAAGTGTTGATAATTACTGGCTCGATTTAACGTCTGTTTTGCTTTCTTATGATACTTTCTTGTTTTGATCACTTTAATGGATTGTGTTAAGCGTTTCACCTAAAAAGTATGGTAAAATGTTTTATTTTCCAACTTGTGTGAGTACATTTCACCTCTGTCTATCCTTTTCGGTTATTACAGGCGTAATTCTATATGTTACAACTAGTGTTAAATCAAATTTAAATCTCCTAAGACCATTTTGGAGCCGTTCTTAACAACCCATTAAGACAGTAATAAATTATAATTTTAATGCGATAATAAATAACATGGCTAAGCCCAACAACATAATTAACGGCACTATTAATATAATAATTCATACACGAGCACCGTAAAAGTGTAATCACACTCTAAATTAGCGGATAAAGTTTATACGCAATCAACGTGATCATTTAAGGACCACGGGAGGGCTGTACCTTAGGCATTATACCAGAGATCCGAGCCGTAAAGTGGGCCTTAATAAGAAGGGGTACTAAAGCCGCAACACACGCGATTAAGACGATAAAACCGCCATTTTTGTGGCCTAATTTGGCACCCGTGCAGTGTTGATAAGCGTTCACTTTGCACGTAATATTTTTCATAGGTCACATCACTAATCTTTTGTGGGAATGTGCAAAATATCCAAAAGTTAAGTGGGGACCGGCGTCCGAAATATTCAACGATGTTTTTCACATAGTTTTGCTTTTTTGCTGAGAAATGACGCAGATTTATGTGAGCTTGTTTTACTTAAGCTTGTAGAGTGAGTTTTATGTGTCAAGAGAAGAACAGGCTGATATAAAATGAATATAAAGCGGTGTTGTGATTCAAGATAAAGTGACAAAAGTGTTGTGTGTGTGTTATGACGGTTTGAGCATATAGCCTAAAACGTTTCCATTACGTAAATATATATAACACCATCGACCTAAGACAAGTGCCAAAAAGCTAAACGAATAGAAATCGAATAGAATGAAAATGATATGGGATTGACATAAGTTATAGATTACATAGTCGAAACATTATTTCATCCCCAAACATTTATCATGGTCTTCGATTTCTATTAGACATACGTTTTGCTACTTGTCTAGAGGACCATACCTGCGCCCTTACCATGAACTCTTAAAGCGCAATCAGCCCCCTTACATAACATAACATAACATCACGCCTGTATTCCCCGAAGGGGTAGGCAGAGGTGAACATATAGTACACCCACATTTCGCCAGTTATGTTGTAAGTCCCAATGTAATAGGGGGCGAGCCTATTGCCATCAACCGGGCACAAATCCAGACTCCGTGCTGCTACTGAGAATTACCTAATGGAAAACTCAGTAACACTTTGCCCGACCCGGGATTTGAACCCAGGACCTCTTGCTCAGCAGTCGCGCTTAGCGACCACTAGACCAACGAGGCAGCCCCCTTACCATGAACTAATAAAGCAGGGCAGTTTACGTTGTGGAAGTGAGATGCCGCATTACACTGCTCGTAGCGGCGTCTCTCACATACTGCAAAACGCACTACTTTTAGATAAGTAGAAGCTTATAATAAAACATAACAGAAAACAAAGTCTTTAAGTATATAAGACTACTTAAATTAACTACCGACATGGTAACTAACTCAAGTACTATTCTCATTTGACAATGTTAAATGAACTTTTAATAAGAACTTTTAACTAACAGTGAAGTCAAAAGAATTGAAGCGAGTGTTAAAAGTCTACATTACTTTTAATTACGATCAAAAAAGGTTCCTTTTTAATTCAACGTTCTAGTGCTTCGCTTGTAAAAAACCCATTATTCCTACCGTTTTAGTTACGTACCTGAAATATAGCGTAATTTAGGTAACTAGTGCCGTATTTTAGTTTACTAATGAATACTAGTAGTGTTCAAAGCATTATTTTCATTTATGGCCTATAGATGTTCCTATTTTTAGGTAAATCGTATTCATCACTTACATTGAGTAAATTATCTATTTTCATTAAGCTAATTTCATTCCAAAAGCTTTTCAAGTTAGAGCTTCGAGTTAATCGTCATGGACTCCCTCCGTCCTGGGGCGAACGGAGGGGTATGCCTGACTCTTATCGGCTGAGACCCCAGCCGCATTCCTCGATACTTGATTTCATCATAAATGGGCAAGCTGGTCCGGAGAAAGTACAACATTCTCACAGAACACGTGTAGGTTAATAAAACATGTGTGAGAGATATACGTTATACAGATAATTGTATGCCAAATCATGTCCATTATTTCTGAAATGTTTCTGTAGCATTTAAATACTGGTACAAATACAAAACAATCAATCGATTCATAAAAAAACTTATCAATTATAATCAATAATCAATTCGATATAGAACGGATAAATCTTAATCGATTCAAAGTAATCGTTTCATGGAGAATCCCTATATATAATAGTTTTCGTAAACAACACTTAGCGTCGGAATTTTCTACAAATACATACGTTACGCCAAAAAGGCCCATTACACGAAATTGCTTTACAAAATAAGCTTTTTTTCTTTTGTATTAAGGAAAACAAACATGAGTAAGTATATTATTATGGATGTATACATTTAGTACCTACCTATATATACGTAGCTATGCGGCTACCCGGCAGATCAGACGATCTGCGAGGTTAAGCCGTGCTCGCCGCGGTCAGTCTTGTGATGGGTGACCGTTTTCACATGTCGAGACCCCACCGTGCTTCGGAAGGCACGTTAAGCTGTTGGTCCTGCGCCTGATCTCTCTCCGGTCGTGTCGGTCTACCGTCCCATCGGAATATGAGAGTGAGGGAATAGGGAGTGCACCTGTGTCTGCGCGCATACTTGTGCACTATAATATCTCCTGCGCAGATGGCTAGTCTTAGCTGAGACAGGCCGCCGTGACCGAAATTCGGTCAGGAGGACATTATATATACCATAACGTTCTCTAAAGATTCTTATACAATTTCCAGTAATATGAGTAGTAAGTAGTAAACATTCTGAAATTGTATAAAGCAGCTTTTCACATAATTTCTAAAGTTTATTACGTGTCTGAATTATTTGCAAATAAATTATAAGATAAGATTTTAAGAAACCTGTGTAAAAAAAATAAGTATCGATTATGAGAAACCTTTAAAAAATATAATTAAGTACCTACCTACCAATTTACTACTTTGAAAAAATATGAAATGAATATTCTACATTCCTATGCACAAAACAGACGTTGTCCTGAATTTTATACGAAAACCTTCATCAGTCCTTTACAGAAATTATTTGTCTATAGATACAGTACCATCTATAGGTACAATAAAAGAATTTTAAAACTTTTACTCAAAGTTACATAATTAGGCTGTACTTAAGAAATTCATATATGACGGAGGAAGAACCTCTGTAATGTTTTTAAAAAGTGTGACGTCAGCATTGCTGACGTCACAATTGTTGTTCTCATGATGACTACTCATTTTGGGTCTTCTCAGAAAAACTTCACAAGCGCTTTTAAACTTCGTTTATTCAACGGGCAGCGTAATGACGTCCCAGAGAGGTCCGTACTGTGCGGCAATCGGCGTGCGACTGACTGAATTGCCCACAGTGCGGCCGTATTTATAGGGCTCGGCGCACGTGCACGTGTTTACAAGTTTTTAGTTTAAGTATTGAAATTACAATGATAACCTTAATTTTACAGCAATAAACCCAAAGTAATCAACTGATGGTTTATAAACTAATTTTTAGGACAATCAAATGATTAAACTTAAATATTCTAGTTTTTCTGGATGAATTAATGTGGTTGCGCCGATACGGCCATACTGACAGGCGGTGCGCGCTCTGCACCAGCCTTGTTGTTTCCACTAGATTGTTGTAAGTTCTCGTAGACCTGAAAAATTGAAATAATTTTCTCTGAGAAGCGCACCTGTAAGCAACCAGCGTTGCTTTGTCTTTTAAGGATATTAATGCTGTTAAGGTCAGTAGGTTCTCGAAGATTTTATTTTAGGGTTCTCGGAGGTTCTCGTAGAGTTCTCGAAGGTTCTCGTAGAGTTCTCGAAGGTTCTCGTAGAGTTCTCGGAGGTTCTCGTAGAGTTTTCGAAGTTTAATTGGGAATTTTTGAAATAAGTTACTTTTTACTAGACTTACTATTTATTCTGATGGGTTGTTTTCACCCTGTAGGTCGTGATTTGGCTGTACTTGCGGCTCTTCTCGTGAGGTCGACGGAATGGGCTCGTTTGGTTTTGCAGCAGGATCTCGGTGAGTAGGTGATTCGTTTCCCGCCGATACGGTCAACTGATCACCAGGTTGTGGAGCGCGACGTAGCTGATCATGGGCAACCTTGCGAGGTCGTCCTCTACCAATAACTTTCTTTACCAAATATCGGTCATTCTCTAGTATTCTACAGACTTCATACGGTTCGCTGAATTTAAGGTCAAGTGACGTTTGATTGCGAGGATTATTCTGAACCAATACGTAATCTCCTCTTTGGAAATGATGGATTTTGGCCTTATGTAGGTTGAAACGTTGTCTGTCTTGTTCGCTTGAACGAATCATTTTCTGTTGCACCTGTTGAGTAAGTGCTTCAATATTAACGGTTTCGTTGTCGATGTCCACCAAGTTGAGAAGCTCAGGAGGAACACTGTGTTTGCGTTGTGTAATAAGTGTCAGCGGAGCAACCCCGGTGATCCGATGGGTTGTACAGTTCATTGCCAGCTGAAGTTCCTCGAGTATAGTGTGCCACTGCTCTGATTCGTAATTTTTAATCATTATCAATGCATTTTTGAGGGTTGCAACGACTCTTTCATATATGATGATAGTGTGAATATTTATTCCGATGTTGTCACAGTATTCTTTGAACTCGCCAAGGAACTCTCTTCCTCCATCGACTATGATTTGGATCGGTGTGCCAAATAGATGCACAGTACGTTTCAGAGCAGCCAATGTACTGTGTGGGTTTTTATTGGTACTGAAGTATAGTAAAACATACTTTGAGAAAGCGTCAATGGTGACTATGACGTACTGCTGATCATCTGGAGTGCCCAGCTTCCCTGTTATGTCCATGTGAATAACTTGGAAGGCAGCCGTCGGTTTTTGTATCGGGTGTAATTGGGCTTGAATGGCTCCGGATCTTCCTTTGGATGTCCGGCATATAACGCAGTTATCCACAAATCTCCGAACAGTAGAACTCATTTTGTTGAACCAATAAGTTTCTCGGATCTTCTGCAGAGTCTTTTCCCAGCCGGGGTGTTTGAGTGCAGTGTGAAAGGAGTTTATAATGCTCCATTGAAAGGATTTAGGGACAACAGTACTGAGCTGCTGACCGAAGACAGGATCATTGACATTCTTCTTTAAGACATTGTCCTCCAAGACGTAGTCTTCTACTGGGTTATTGTCAGTGATGCTGTCCATTATTGGTCGTAGTTCATCGTCCCGTCTCTGTTCTATTTTAAGCCAGTTTAAGTCTTTTGTCATAACATTGACCGTTAACTCAGCTGGGTTTCTACTGAAAAAGTCAGCATGTTGGAGACGTTCGCCTTTACGATATTCTACATCAAAGTCGTAGTTTTGTAAGAACGCCCACCAGCGATGAATCCTTGGTAGAAGATCCCTTTTATGTTTTGAAGCTTTTAACGCGTTGCAATCAGTTATTACCGTGAACTTTCGCCCATATAGATACTGGCGAAAGTGTTTTATAGCGCGTACCACTGCCAGTGTCTCCAACTCATAGGAGTGGTAGCGACTTTCAGCCTCCGTGGTCCTCATGCTCATAAAAGCAACCGCATGTTGGCGTCCATCTGTCACCTGCACCAGTACTGCTCCAAATCCGAGGCTGCTTGCATCCGTGTATAGTAGTATAGGTGCCTCTTCTTGGAATAACATAAGTGCTGGAGCAGACGATAGGCATTCGATGATTGTGTTACGAGCTTTTTCGTGTTTGTCTGTCCATGTCCATTTTGTTCCTTGTTTCGTTAGTTCGTACAAAGGCACCATTACACGAGAAAAGTCAGGAATGTACTTCCTAAAGTATCCGGCCAGACCGTTGAACTGTCTGACTTGCTTGACAGTTTTGGGTACTGGGGCTTTGACGAGGGCCTCTACTTTGCGCGGACTCGGTCGTACTTGCCCATCAGAAACTACGTTTCCGAGATATTCGATGGACCGTTTGAAGAAAGCGCACTTGTCTGCGTTGATAGAAAATCCCGAGTCTTGCAGTGCTATGAGGATTCGCTCCAGGTGTGAGATTCCCTCAGGGAAATCTTTACATTTGCTCAACACGTCATCTACGTAGACTTGTGCAGCTGTTCCCAGCAATGATGTCAAAGCTCTGTTAATGCATCGTTGGTAAACCGAACAAGCATTGCTCAAACCAAAAGGCATGGTGAGGTATTCATATAGTCCATCTGGTGTGACGAACGCGGTCTTCTCTATGGAGGTCTCACCAATAGGAATCTGGTGGAAACCAGCAGCCATATCAAGGCTTGTATAGAAATTACCATTTGCCAACTGGTCAATCTGATCGGAGATCAACGGAAGTGGATAATGATCACGTAGAGTATTTGAATTAAGTTCTCTAAAGTCCACACAAAGCCGATCGTCACCATTCTTTTTCTTGACCAGTATAATGGGACTTGAGTAGGGAGACTTGCTCTCACGAATAATTTTGTGTTCCAGAAGTTCTTGGATTATGTTGCGGACCTTCTCTCGTTCCACTGGGCTGAGGCGATATGGTCTTCTTTCCACGAATTTATCAGGGTTTTTCAGTCTGATTTCTAGCTCGCCGGTGTTGACCCGAGTCTTAGGATATCCACGGATGAACAGGTGCTCGTATTTATTAAGAAGTTGTCGCAGTTCTATAACTTCATCCTCATTCGTAAGGTCACAGTCCAAGTTATTGAAAAGACAAGAACTGGTACTCACATGATTGATGATTGTTTCATGGATTAACTTCGTCCCGTTAGATGTGATTATCACACTTAGGTTAGTGTCATGAATTAAGTTCATACCCACTAAAATGTCTGTTGACATCTCATAGTCGGGCAATAAGTAAAACTCAAGCTCAACACTGATGGTATCTACGACGCATACGGTTGTTAGCTTAGTTAACGATAGTGCAGGGAACTGCCCAATCCCTTTCAAATAATTGACTACTGGTCTCCTCTGACCAGGTAAGGCTATAGCAACTGATTCTCTGATAATTGAGCACTCCGCCCCGCTATCAAATATGGCTTTCAAAGTTCTTTCACCTATTTTGATGGTGATAGGAGCCAGCTTACCACTTGCTATGCAATTCACATTTGAAGTTAACGAACGTTCGCGTTTGAAGCAAGTTTCGTAAGTATGACCTGGTCTCTTGCAATAGGTACAAGTAGTTGTTTCATTTCGTTTTTCGTTCGATGTGGTTGTTATTTTCGAATCCTTATTGCTAGTTTCAGGTTTAGACTCCGAAGGTTTGAATCTGCAGTCGTTAGTGGAGTGGTTCGTCTTTTTACATATACGGCAGTTTGCAGTTGCTGGTGTATTGTCCGAAAAACGTGGACGTTTGTTATATGGTGTGGAACTGGAGCTTGGATGACTCCGCTTCTTCCGTATAGATGTTGCAACTGAGATGAGCTCAGGGACAGTGGTTGCCCTGGCATTTATCAATTCGATACGCAAGCGCTCGTCATTAATGCATCCAATCACAGCTTCCACAGCGTGTTCGTCTCCCAGTTTGTCTTTGGTGACTCTTCGCCACAAGATCCAGGCACGTGATAAGAACTCCGCGATGTCTTTTGTTGTGTCGTAAACATGTTCTCTGAACATGATGATGTCTCGGGAGTATCTATTTTCGGGTTCAAAAGTGGTGATGAGATTTTTCCGCAATTCTTCCCACGTTGTGGTAGTCACCATCCAATCATCAATCCACATCTTTGCACGCCCCTTCAACAGGCTGCAGACCTTCATGCGTACATCGAAATCATCAAGCTTATACGCTTCAATCGCTTGATCTATATGCTGACACCATTCTCGTACACCGATGTGAGTGTCTGGATCGAATGATGGTAAATAGACATCCTTGATCCTTATTTTTGCTTCGGTAGGTGGAGCACATAAGCGCTCCGACATTTTTTGCATCGTCTCCATCATTTGCATCAAGAATTGTGGTGGTATCCCTCCCAACTGCATTCCATGGTAGGGATACGCTTGTGGTCCTGATCGCAGTGCAGCTTCCAATGGTGCATTGGTAGCCAAAATAGGTTCTTGTTGCTGGCTGTTGGTTTGTTCTAGTTGATCAGGTGGAAGCGCTGATGAGGAAGCGGCTTGGGTAAGAGCTTCTTGCAATCCCACTTCTGATGACGGAGGAAGAACCTCTGTAATGTTTTTAAAAAGTGTGACGTCAGCATTGCTGACGTCACAATTGTTGTTCTCATGATGACTACTCATTTTGGGTCTTCTCAGAAAAACTTCACAAGCGCTTTTAAACTTCGTTTATTCAACGGGCAGCGTAATGACGTCCCAGAGAGGTCCGTACTGTGCGGCAATCGGCGTGCGACTGACTGAATTGCCCACAGTGCGGCCGTATTTATAGGGCTCGGCGCACGTGCACGTGTTTACAAGTTTTTAGTTTAAGTATTGAAATTACAATGATAACCTTAATTTTACAGCAATAAACCCAAAGTAATCAACTGATGGTTTATAAACTAATTTTTAGGACAATCAAATGATTAAACTTAAATATTCTAGTTTTTCTGGATGAATTAATGTGGTTGCGCCGATATATACAACGAAAGGTAAACATGCCAATAATTGTGTTCCCATTACAAATAATTGTGCCGTCAAGAGCTCCCAATTCCCAAATAAATTCGTGTTTGGTTAAGAAGTCTTATAAAAATCATTTATGGACCACTTATTAAATGTGAAGTGGAATGGCCCAACAATGGTAAGGAATTAAATATATCCAAAGTGGGATTTGTAGGGGCTTACTTCGTTTAATTAAGGTTCGTGCGTGGGAGCATTACTGCGATTTTCTGATCAAAAAGTAAAAAATCATAGAGCTGTTTTTTTCTTAGATCACCTGTGCACTGTTAATTTCTGGAGACCCTAGGTGCCACCCGCGAATTTGTTTGTGTAGAAACAACTAGTATCTTTACGTTTCTTATGCACCTGTTATTAGTTTAGGTAGGTATATGGTCTATGGTATATAAAACAAAAACATTTTGAATGTGAATTCAAAATGTTTTTGTTTCATACGAGACGAGACGTGAGTCTATGTCCATTTTAACATTTGACATGTATGTAATTTCGTTTAGGACATATTAAATCAGAATGAAACGAATTTTATTTTATTTATTTGTCCATCCCTAACGCTTAGACTATATCCATGCATTATTTTGTTATTGTTTCAGCGGTTAAAACGTCAATCCATAACAAACAGTGACAGTATATTTTACCTATCTATACTATAATAAAGAGCTAAAGTTTGTTTTAAGCTATCCATCAGATTCAAAATTCTTTCACCAATATTTAAATTTGTCCTTCAGGGACATAGGCTATTGTAATCCCGGAAAAGATACAAAAATAATTCACACAAACGAAGTCGCAGGCAAAAACGTCGCTCCTCACTCGTAATTTCTCCTGTATTGTGTTTGCGTTTCACAAATATGAAATATCAAATACACAAACACCCAGACTCGGGACAAACATCTTTGGATCGCACAAATCGGGTCGTCAAGATCATAATAAAGAACGTTAATGCTGTAAAAAAAGGTTGTTCCACAGCGTTCTTGTACAGTATTACACTATTTACCCTCTTATAAGCCCTCTCCATGTTGCATTACGGGGTCCCCTAACATCTGTAAGACTGAGGCTGCAATCTAGACCGCTAATGCACCGTGCACCACGTCCCGATAATTTCTTTTCTTTCGTTAAAACGTGGTTTTATGGTATTACTAGACTCCTTCAAACCGAGTCCTCGATTCAATGATGTTTGGTCAAAAAATGCAGGTTATTTTCTAAATAATAATAATAATCATTTATTTGCAGACATTGAAGTCCATAGAATAACACAAATTACATAAAAATAAACACAATACAAATAGCCATAATAATAATAACATAATAGTAATAAAGATAAAATAAATGCACGTAAAGCTAAAGAAGCTCTAAGAAAATAATGACGTAATAACTAACAACTTTAGTTTTGGACTATTTCATAATTATACGTTTACAAAGTTGTGACTTTTGTTGCTAACTTTATGAATGTATCTTTAAGTAATCGCTACATTTACGTGATTCTAAATAGGCTATCAATCCGCCATTGCTATTCAAAGTCGTGGATTAGAAGAAAAACCTATTAAAATTAATACTTTTAGTAGGTAGTTTTTAACCATTTTTAACCCTTTAGTTTTCTTGAGTAGAAATGGAAATTAATTCAGCTATTTTAGTTCAGACATTTGAACAGGTTAAGGTCAAGTATTTGCAAACGAAAGTGGTTCTATTCCCTAGATGGGCAGCGCCAGAGTTTCATCGAGACAGACTGAAAGCTTGCCTAATATTCATAAATAACAGGTCTGTAAGTAAGTATGTATATTACGCTTTTATTACCCGAAGGAGTAAGCAAAAGTTTATTCGATACGTCAGGCAGTCCATATAATTGAAGATGAGCCTACTGTGTGTGCTGATTACGGATATGTATTGGCACTATAGTGGATACTTTATGACAAGTAAAATGAGCCAACGATTAACAAGACTCTAGAATTGCCAATTTGCACATGTATTGCCGTGTGGGGTCCGGCCTAGAATAGACTTCCTGTCCTCTCGTCTGGGTCTTAAGAGTTGACTATCGAATATGGGATATTTCCGGGGGCATGGGCAGTAGCGTTTCTCTGAGTAGGTATCATTCACTATACTGCGTCTGCCCAGCGTGGTGACTGTAGGCAAACACCCATGAAGAGTAGCCAAAAAAAAACGGCCCCCAGTTCCGGGCCGCCCTACCATTCCAGGCAACTGGTAGTGACTGGGTGGCAAAAACGGGAGAGCGGGCCTTGTGGCGTAGATACCCTGGGAGAGACCTGCAGCTGATGTGATTATGATGTGATGATTGGCTATAGCAACAGTCTTAAAATGATCCAAGATTAGTTAAAGTTTGTTTTTATTATTTTGAACTAATAAATACGGGTGCCAGATTTACAGAGACCCACTAATAAAATCTTTCCTTCTCTGAGTGCAAACTTGTTAAGGTACAAATCCTGAAGACGTTCATTAGACGAATGTTTAAGAGAAGATTATTAGTACCCTTTCAATCGCAAAGTTACTGTTAAACATTGGAGATATTCTTTTAAGTGCTCAAAGTAAAAAAGGACTGAAATCATTCTGTTGAGGAAGTACGTACTAATTCTACATTTATAGGGTGCCTTTTAGACTATTACTACTATCTTCAATTCTCGACTTCGTCCGCATGGAAAATTTTACTGCATGGGTATGTTTTTGGGAATATAAATAAGCCTATTATTTTCCAAAAAAATAAGCCTGTGTTCTGTGGAACATTCGTGAAAGGTAGGCAAGGTGGATAACCTGGCGTATTTACTTATTTTAAAAGAGGACAATTATAAATGCTACTACTACTATTAATAAATGAGATGAGAGCTAGGAAGATGATGAGCTAGGGAGCTTATTATTATCTTCAGCCGGAAGACAGTATCTGGTTATTGTGATGGATCTCTCCAAGTGAATTCCATCGTTGACAACGAAGCCCCGATTCAACGTGATAAAACTTCAAAAATCCGGTTAAACACAAGCTTTTATCCGTGATGTATGCAGATTTATGCTGAAAACTCGCCCAAGCGATACGCTTCGGATGCGTTGAGACACATGCATGTGTCGGCGCGCTGTTGATATTGAAGGAAACACAATATCGGTCAAACAATGGAAAAGCTTGTCCATTGTGTCCATCATCAATGTAAGTCTTTCATATAATACCTTTGTGTTACTTAGAAAGTTGGTTCCTAATTAATTTCAGTACTTACTATCTACTCGTATTTTAAATTAACTGTAACCGTTAAAATAATTTAATGTTTACATGAAATCGTCTTAACATAGTTTAAGTGATGACAATTCCATATTATTTAACGTTTATTTTGAAATATAATTCTAGTTAAAAATATATTTTAGGTTCCAAAAAAGGAACCTATCGGAATTTAGTGAAAACGTTTTGTAATATGAACTTTACAAATCTAAAAAAGCGTACTTAATATTTCGATATTTTCGCGTATCTACTAAGTAAGTGTGCCGTGTGGTATCCGGCCTAGAATTGACCACCCCCTTTCCTCCCATGGGTGTCGTAAGAGGCGACTAAGGGAAAATCCAGAAGATGGGCAGCAGCGTCTTCTGTAACTTGACCATCAACACTGCGATCCCCAAGCCGCTTGCTAAGCGTGGGGATTATCACAACACGGGGGGTGTTGTGATAATCCCCACGCTTGGCGCTTGGCTTAAGCGGGGAGGTCTTTATACAACAGTGGACGTCTTTTGGCTGATGATGATGGTGATGACATAGTAGGTATATAAATCATGTTTTTAATTTATTATCACATACGTACATATTTTCGTCTTTATTACAAGGACGATAAGAGGTTTCATGTATTTTGTTTGACATGTTTTACAAAGACATTGATAAAGTATCTAAGCCACCATTAAAAGCATTAAGTAAACAATTAATCAGAAAGATACATAGACCTCATTTATTTACACCAATGCTCTTAAGATAATGTATGTTTAGTTTTGAAAAAATGTATGTTCACTAGTATTCCCTTATAAAATACAGTAACAAATGAATACCCGTCACATAAGTTAAGTTTGCTGGACGACACTGCTTGACTTAACATTGAAGCTACGAGCCAGCGTGAGAACTTTTAACACCACACAATCTAACTATTAATATTCTACTACACCTTTTTTTTAAAATAAAAAACGCTGTTCCTCTCTAGAAATTGAAAACATGAAATACCACATCCACAAACATCCAGACTCGGGACAAACATCTGCGGATCACACAATTTTTTTCGCAGCAATTCAATCGCTTAGCCACTACGCGAATCAGTGCATCATCATCTGCAGCCTTACTTCCCCCACTGCTAGGTATAGGCGAGAGGCCTAAATCCTTATTGTGTGCTAGCCTCTAAGCCTCTGTACCAGCCTCAGAATAATGATACCATGGAAAACACCCACAAACGGTATCCAACCAGTTACACCTAACATTATTAAACGGAAACACTTTTACACGAGTAAATACAGGTTCAAAAACAGATTTCCCGGTTCTTAAAAGCCCATTACCGCGAGTTCTGAATACAGGACATTTTCCGTTGTGGGAGCGAGTCGTCGCTACGTGCATTGTAATGCGGCGTCTCGCTTCCCCAGCGGAAAATGACCTGCAATGCAAGTTCATAATAACCCCGCAGGCACATAAATACCTATGAACTGAACACGTATAAAAGGAATTCAACATTGCGAATGCACGACAAAGTTCACACTGCGGTTTAGTTCAGAGAAATTGTTCGCTAGTTAATTTAAATTTATTATCTGGAAATATTTTCTGTGTTTACAGTATATTTAACGACTCTTTCATTATAATTTCTGTGTATTCAGTAACAGTTTTGTTAAGTAGCATGTAGACTGAGAACTGAGATAAATTACTTTGAATATCGTTACATAACATCACATCTTTATTCCCAGAAGGAGTAGGCAGAGCGTACACCCACATTTCAGTTGGTCCTATGTAATGGAGAGCGAGTCTATTGCCCTTAACTGGGCAGAAATTTAGTCATCGTGCTGCTACTAATAACCTAATGGAAAATACCAATAACACTTTGCCCCACCCGGCAATTGAACCCAGGACTTCACCATCTGTAGACGCGCCTTGCCAACATAAAACCAACGTGACTACGACTAGGAATAACTTAGCAAAAACCTGTCCAAATGCATGACATCGATGTTGCAATTTCAATAGCCTATATTTGAACTCTTAACTTGGTGATTTCTATCTTGTCCGTAACTTTCGTGCCCTTACATAGCTTTAAACCGTTTTCAAAGAAGAAGGTTCTAAATTTTTCGGATTCTTAATTTTGTTGCGTCTAAGTTTGACCACTTTAACAGACCGATATTGACAGAAATTCACCAGTTAGACGAACACAAATTACGAATGTTTGGTATATATTCATTACATACATACATACACGCCTATTTCTCAGAGGGGTAGGCAGAGACCACGGATTCCCATTTTCTACGATCCCGACATACTTCTTTCGCCTCATTCACTTATATTCATTAGGTGTCTTGTATTATCCTTTTATATTAAGTAGGAAGGAAGGCGCAATGGGAATGTTTGAGTTATGGGCTTGTGATAACGATATTACTTTGCTAACTTGTTACTAAAACTGAACTAGCTTTGATAACTTGTTCCTTTTTATTTAACTCATGCTTGTATAAGACAAAGATTTTTAGAATAGAATAGAATAGAATATTTTATTTTGCTCATAAATCATTTTTTTTAATACTAGATTGCACCTGGATTCATTTTTGCGTCACGTTGCGTACGGATTATTATACAGACTATAAACGATCATCATCATCATCAGCTGGAAGTTCTTAGGGGGGGATTGCCATAATACATATATGTACTTACGCTTGGCAAGCGGCTTGGGGATCGCAGTATTGGTGGTAAAGTTACAAAAGACGCTGCTGCCCATTTTCTGGATTTTCCCTTAATCGCCTCCTACGAAACCCATGGGATGAAATGGTGAGATGCTATTCTGGCCCGGCATTCCAAGGGGTAATTTTCCGTTGTGGAAGCGAGACACCGCAGTACACTGCACATAGCGGCATCTTGCTTCCACAACGGAAAATGACCTGCAATGCAAGCTCATAGTAAGGGACCTGACACCGTAATATAATTGGCGATATCATTAGGCCGCGGACACACGAGGTCACGGCGCGCCGCGTCGTTTCGAACCGCGTCACATTATGTACTTGACATAATTTGATTTTAATAACGCTTCAATAAATATAATTTACATTAGTGAGTTTGCATCGTTCAGTTCGTTGCGCACCGTGGCCGCGGAGCTTATAAATCAAACTAATTTAATTATTGTAAGTGGCGATGCCTGTTCAAAATGGCCATATAACTTTAACATTAATTATTTATAAATAAATAATTAAGGTGTCTAAAAATCCCTCTACAAATTGGAATAGGTACTCGATAGACCGCGGATGCAATCTACCAAACGCGTGGTCAATGATTACGTTTTATCGTTTTTCCACTAAATTTTTTCTTTGTAGGATCAAACACCTAATGACGATGGAAAGAAAAAAAAAGAAGCGTCTAGTCGGATATCAATAACATTTTTTTTAAACGTCGCCCCACACTAGAAATTTCTCCTGTATCGTGGGTGCGTTTCACAAACATGAAATATCACACACACAAACATCCAGACTCGGGACAAACATCTGCGGATCGCACATATATAATATTTTGTCCTGTGCGGAAATTGAAGCCGTAACCCCTAGCGCAGTAGCCAAATCGCTTAGCCACTGCGCCAATCAGATCGTTAGGTCAACATTACATACTTTATTGAAACATGTATACTTGCTTTTAAAACCAAATACCAAACCACGGAAAATAAAAAATCTTAACTATACCTATTTTTTGCACAGATAACAAAAGCTCGCATGACTACATAATTTTTAAGTTAATGCTGATATTAATTCACCCTCATAACTGTAAAAACTCTGAGTACCGAGAAAGGGGATTGAAGCCACTTATTATTCGCCATCACGTTTCATATCTCGAGTCTGCAAATCGATTTGACGGTTCGACCACATCCGGTTGTATAATACTCGATTAGAATTTATTTTTAAACGCAGCAATCGATTACCGTTCTGACCTACTAATGTTGGATATTTGATTATTAGGTTGGCTTGCTTCTTATCCCGAAATGTTATTCATATTTAGTCTTATATAATATCTGAATACTATGTACTTTCAGTTTAATATTATAAATAAAAGATAAATAAGTAGCACTGCCTTGTTGGTCGCTAAGCGTGACAGCTAAGCATGAGATCCTGGGCTCGAATTCTGGGTCGAGCGAAGTGTTTTTGGGTTTTTGCATCTAGTAATTCTCAACGAAATGTGGGTGTACAATAGGTACACCTCGTCCTACCCCTTCGGGGAATACAGGCGTTATGTAATGATTTATAAATAGGTAGGAAATCCTATTTATAAATCATTAGGGTGTTATTTATCTATATTATGTATGTATTTAAAAATATTTAAGTATGTTTATCACTTGTCTGGTTACCATAATACAGGCTCTGCCTAGTTTGGGATCAGATGACCGTGTGTGAGTTGTCCCAAGATATTATTATTATTTATTAGGTACATCACGCCTCAATCAATACGTAAATGTAGTAACACAGTTATTAAAGAGGAGATTTGAAGAATGAAGAACATGGAGCTTTTTGACGTTCCTTCTCCATTCGAAGACTACTATCTCGACTATTTACTCGTGAACACAGATACTCAAGTGTAGAAGAAACAGTCGTTGATAACAAAACTTTACTAAATTCTAAGTCATAAAAAAAAAAAAAAATGATACTTTTAGACTACCTCGCTGGTCTAGCGGTCGCAAAGCGCAACTGCTGATTGTGAGATTCTAGGTTTGATTCCCGTGTCGAGCAAAGTGTTACTGGATTTTCCAACATGTAATTCTCAGTAGTCGCATGGAGTCTAGATCTGTGCCCAATTAATGGCAATAGTCTCGCGTGCCATCCACATGGGATCAATAACAAAAGATTTTTGAACGGTGTCAAGCCATGTCAGAGGCCTGCAGGCGGTTTAAACTCTGAAATGAAATGTGGGTGCACAACTGCACACCTCTGAAGCTATGTGATGCGATATTACCTAGACACCGCTGCCTACCCCATCGAGGAGTACTGGCGTGGTCTCATGTGATGTTGAAACTTGTTAGCATTAGCTAGAAAGTACAAATAAGTAGTGTCAGCTATAGCTGGTTGCTATGTGGACGCCGGTCGATTTACGACTTCAGTGGCGGCGGGTTTAGTGCAGATGTCTGGTACTGCGGTGGTTATTTTGGAGTTTCCACCGTATTTTAAGTATGACTACAAGTAATATTAGTCTTTGGAACTGTACTGAAGATGGAACATGATAGCGTCGTGTTTTTACTATAGGTATTTAATAGATACTTATCATTGTCAACTGGCGAAATGTGGGTGTACTATATGTTCACCTCTGCCTACCCCTTCGGGGAATACAGGCGTGATGTTATGTTTATGTTATGTTATCATTGTTTAGAACGCAATTGTAAACAAAATGTTTGAAAAAATATAAGCCTTCTTATTTGCGTATTAGCACAAGCTACTAAGAAAGAAACTCTTCCGGTTCTTCCCTCATTGGTTAAGAAAACATTATATCATCATCATCAGCCGAAAGGCGTCCACTGTTGAACGAAGGCCTCCCCCTTTTAGAACGGGGGGGTGCCATAATCCCCAAGCTTGGAAAGCGACTTGAGGATCGCAGTGTTGGTGGTCAAGTTACAGAAGACGCTGCGGCCCATCTTCTGGATTTTCCCTTAGTCGCCTTAACCTACGACAGCCACGGTAGGAAAGGGGGTGGTCAATTCTAGGCCGGATACCACACGGCACGAACAGAAATACATTACAAACGTAAATTTACATAAATATAAGGTACCTAAAAATAGTTGGTAAGTCGATGACGTCACACGATGTTGCATCATCAAACACAGCTTCCTATGTGACAGTAACAGATCTTTCTTTTTGCATTTTGTAACCGACGAGCGTGTAAGAGGAATGTGATGCGAGTGAATGAGGCGAAAGAAGTATGTCAGAATCGTAGCAAATGAAAATCATTGGTCTCTGCCTACCCCTCGTGGAAATAGGCGTGACTTTATGTATGTATGTATGTACTACATATGTATGTCGTTGCTCATTGAATCCTTAAATGTATGGTTATCTATACTTCACTACATAGTATAAAACAAAGTCGCTTTCTCTGTCCCTATATCCCTATGTATGCTTAAATCTTTAAAACTACGCAACGGATTTTGATGCGTTTTTTTAAATAGATAGAGTGATTGAAGAGGAAGGTTTATATGTATAATAACATCCATTAAATAGTGGAGAAATACTTATTATATATTTTATACCCGTGCGAAGCCGGAGCGGGCCGCTAGTAATATTATAAAGCTGAAGAGTTTGTTTGTTTGCTTGAACGCGCTAATCTCAGGAACTACTGGTCCGATTTGAAAAAATCATTCAGTGATAGGTAGTCCATTTATTGAGGAAGACTATAGGTTATAAAACATTTGGAATCGTTGCGGGCGAAGTCGCGGGCGGAAGCTAGTACTTAATATAAGTGTTCGTTGGTTGGTTGCTAAGTGTGACTGCTGAGCATCAGGTCATGGGTACGAAACCCGGGTCGGGGAAAGTGTTACTGGGTTTTTCCATAAGGTAATTTTCAGTAGCAGCACAGAGTCAGAGAGGAATTGTGCCCGGTTGATGGCAATAGACTCGCCCGCTATCACATTGAGTCCTGGCGAACTGTGAGTGTACTATACACCTCTGTATTTATTCTCTGTTCTGTATGATGTAAGTATTCCGAGTATCCACGATTACATTATTAAAATAGATTCGATTCAATAATATTGTGAATAGAGATTCTGATGAAATAAGCTCCACCCACACAGTTTCATTTTATTATTCCCTCTTACCATACAAAAATAAATTATCAATTAGTGGTTTAATTTTAACTATTGTGCAATCACGTAAAAAAGATTTGCACCTAAATATTATTATCATACATAATATAGGTAGGTATGCTAATTTCACATACCACATACTTTTAAAATTGCCTGCAAAAGAAGACGTCCGAAGTTTGGATCGTTTGGACATCCGAAGTCAGTGCCTATTTAGTATGTATGTCTACATTTTACTGTACAAAGGTAAGTATTAATTTAAATTGATTGATCATCAACATCAGCAGCCGGAATACGACCACTTGAAAAAAGGCCTCTGCCTTAGAACGCCACAATGAACGGCAACTGAAATCTGAATAAATTAATAAAATCCGTAAAAATATTTAAGATATACACAGCGTTTTTGATTCTGTGCCTTCTTCTCAATAAGAAACAGACATAGAATCATCCAACAAGAAACAAAGAATGGACTGTCGCAGTCTTATAGTCTTGCAGGTGCTTCGCGACAACATTCTGTAGAATTTCTATAGTAGCTATTTTTGGCCAAAAGCTCGTCAAACGAGCCATACGTACTTGTTTTGACCCCATTATTTCACGGACTTATTACGTATCTTTGGCGACATGAAAACAAATTAAGTACACACGTTTCCACACATGCGAACAGTTTACGCAGGCCCCAGACTTTTATACATGTGACACCTCTATGACTAATAATAAAATATCGATGATAAACAGTTCGTATGATGTCAAACACATTAATGACGTATCTGTGTGTGCTCCACGGTGTTATTTCATTTTACTTTTGTACGTTACGAGTAGGTTTGCCATGGTCGTGACAATTCCTGGAGAGTACGGATTTATTGCTGTTAGTTCTTTGTTGCTTGGTTTATCTTTTCTGTTTTTGTTTGTCCTACAATCAAATAATTATGTGCTTTGTCGAGGAAATCTAACTATCATTACGTCTGTCTTTTTTCTTATTTGTAAAATAACAAATTACATTTTCAGTAGATATATTATTTTTATCATCAGTATTATTTACTTTATATTATTATTCAAATACACTGTTACCGCCAAAGGCATGTTAGCCGTCATAATCCCCATATTTTGCAGCACCTACAGCTATTCTCCTAATGCTATCAAGCCTACTCCATGTTAACCACTTCACTTTTTCAGGTATTTCTTATACATTTAGCTACGGATTTTTTTTCATATCGATAGTCCTGTATCGATTAGAAACGAATGGTCGCCGTACATCTGCGTTCGTTTTAACACGTTGTCAGCGTCGTTCATTATGCACGGGTGCTCGCGAAGGATTCAAGCTTTACGTCACTGCCCGATTATCCGCGGGAGGGGTATGTTTATTTTTTACTGTTTTTGATTCAGCTGTTTTATTGTGACTATCTTTGTTTGTATTGGAAGTAGCAACATTATTAGAGTTTTGTTTATTATGATGCCGGGTTCTTAGTTGTTGAATAGCAGGCCTCTTCTTGTTCTGACAAAGAACGAGTTTGGATCACGCTTACTCACGGTTAGGCAATGCTAGTATTAGATTCTTTATGATAGTGTTTTTACACGACTGCCCAAAAAAGAAGTGTAATGTTTTCAGGGTTCATGTATGTATGCATGTATGTGAGTTTTTTTATTCCACCATAACTACTAAATGCCTGAACCGATTTTAATATATGGAGTCCTTAAGGATTAGAATCCTTATACTATCGCGAGTAACATAGGCTAAAAAAGTGAAACAAATAAAAAAATATAATTAAATAAATTAAAAAACACGACTGCAATGACAAAAACTGAACTAAAAAGTGAAAAACAAGTTTCATCGCAGTCTAGGTACCTTCGGTTTTTGTCATGACAGTCGTGTTTTTTAATTTTTTTTATTATATTTTTTTATTTTTTCTTTACCAGTTACGAAAAATATCCTGCAATATTATAACAGGATACAACTCTGCTACAAGACTTCAGTTTTTGTGCAAAAAGTCGAGTAACTACGACAGTAAAACCTGCCGAACTTTTTATAGTCGACCGGTATGTTCGCAAGAGTACTTAGGGTCAATTTTACCAAGATATCTGCCTATAAAACCCGCTATAAACAAGTTACATTTTGTAAATTACGTCAATAGACTCTTTTCCAACTACGAGGTAATGTTGACCAATAGGTATAAACAGACTAAATGTGTTGTGTTTGTGTTTTTTAAAAAACGTCACCCCACACTAGGAATTTCTCCTGTATCGTGGGTGCGTTTCACAAACATGAAATATCACATACACAAACACCCAGACTCGGGACAAACATCTGTGGATCGCACAAATTTTTGTCCCGTGCGGGAATCGAACCCGCAACCCCTAGCGCAGCAGTCCAATCGCTTAACCACTGCGCCAGTCAGGTCGTCAAATGAGGGTCCCAATTTTGTTTACAGATTACATTACTGATAGACTAGCACCGATAGCCGAGTAGTATGACCGTTGGACTATCAAGTCAAAGGTCGCAAGTTCAAATCCCAGCACGCACCAATGTCTTTTCGAATTCATGTGCGTACTATAAATTAGTTATCAGTTGCTTATAACGGTGAAGGAAAACATCGTGAGGAAACCGGCACACTGGAGAGATTTTTCAACGACGTGTAAAGCCATGTCAGAGGCCTACAGGCGGTTTAAACTCTGACACCAGGTTGTTCATCAACTATACGATAAGAATTACTGGTAGAATGGCTTTGAATAATATTTAATGAAAAAAGGTAAAATTACACACAGTTATCTATGCCTATAGGTAAAAAGGCAGAAGTGCTCTCTGTTTCTTGGAGTCCATATTCTCACATGTTTACGCTCAGACCGTGTAATATATAGTAAGTATTTTGTCATTTATTTACACCTAATTTATCGTCTCTTACAGCATAATTTCATGTGGGAAAATAAACTATGTCTAGAATAAACAGATAAACAGCGGCACCATAGCAATGTTTTAGTTGAAGGATTTCGATTTTAAATTTAATGGCAATGCCCTGGAAATCCTCAGCCCCGATGTACAAACCACTTGGTCTGCAAAATCTATGGAAAAAAAGCAAATAAATTCAAAATTGAGCTGTCTTTTGTCTTATAGTGGTTGTTGTTGACGAGCTTGTAGGAGTAGGTATTAAGAGCTTTTGAAGTAACGTCTTTTATGAAAGCTTAATGCAATGTTTCTTGCTTCTTTATAGCAAAAAGGAATAATATGGTGAGAAAACTTATTAGAGCATAATTTGCTGCAATCTACATTAACTTAATTCAAACGCATTCAACAATAAACAAGCGACCTTATCCCAAACACATAAAGATCAAAACAGCGAAACAGTAATTCTGATACCAGCAAAGTTCCACATCTTCGTAGCTAGTTTTATAACCACATCAAAGTATTAAACTTATACGCGTTCAACAATAAGTATTCGCGAAAAGCAATCAACGTTCAACACTGCTCCGTTTGTAGGTACTTCAAAGCTGGAAACGATATGCTGTAGAACTTGGAGAGTCGACAAGACACCCACGGTTCTCCAAAAGATCTACAGTTCGTGTATTAATGCAAGACGTAAGACTTCAAGATGCATGCCACTTCAAAGTTCTGCGTAAGTTTTCAATTACGTACTGCTGTGGTTACGTTGAAAGTCTAGATTGATGCAGGTGCCACCGTGCGCCCGTAACTCTGGGTATTTCGAGAACAATATTGCACCAGTACCCTTACCATGAACTCTTAAAGCAGGACAGTTTACGACGTGGAAGCGAGACGTCGATACGTCCAGTGTAAAGCGGCGTCTAGCTGCCACAACGTAAACTGTCCTGCTTTAAGAGTTCGTGGTAAGGGGGCAGGTTCTAAGTTTCTAATGTATGAAGTTACATGACTTTTGAAGCAAGCTGTTGACGCTAGGATTAATATAGGTTTTGTTTAATAAAGGGAGGTAGCTACATTAACCAAAGATATTCAATATTGTTGCAGGTAACTATTTTTGCCTTATATTTCGTGAAGCAAGATTTGCACGTTCTATAAAAGATATTAATATCTTTGCTTATTGATCAAGGTATTTCTACACGACCTGAAAATATTACAGCGATAGCTTCATGAAGTAGGTACCTACAAAAAAGTACTTGCTCTGTTTATCAAGGACAAGGAGCTTATCCGAAAACTAAGGTTCAAGATAACAATTCTAGATGCATAGGTAGGACCTACATGTGAAAGACAACACCCAGCAATGAATCAATCAGATTCTGCGAAAGCATTAAGTCCAGTGTTTTAATTTTATCCGTGGCAGCAAACCATCTTTTCCACCTTTATTGGTGTAAAATTATTCACATTGTTTGTTATCATTTGTAACAAAGCTTTTGCTACGAAAAGTCAATCAAGAAAAGCTTCTAAAACACATACTCCCAACAGCGCCATCTATCCAACCATCCCTGTACTACGTGGGGCATCCATGACTGATGGCCGCCGATAAACTGTCATAAACTTAGAGCGTAATCAACAAGTGGTTCGTCGAGTGGGCAAATATTGCGCATATTATGAAGGGAGGTCGCCCTGGTATACTATTAGGACTGCGTAGAGTGTATAGCTAAGAGGAGGGTCGGAGGGATTTATGCTCCTTCTTATATTACTATTCTTGACTTGATTTTTATGGAACTTATCGCCTCTACATCGTAGTTTTAGAGTGGTATGACCGTTGGACTGCCAAGTCAACTGTAGCAAGTTCAAACCCCGGCACCAATTTCTTTTCGAATTCATGTGTGACGTATTATAAATCGATTATCAGTTGCTAAAGACGGTCAAGGAAATAGTGAGGAAATAGCACACACCTGTGAGATTTTTCAATGGTGTGTAAAGACATGTCAGAGGCCTACAGACGGTGTAAACTTTGACACTAGTTTGTTCATCAACCATACGATAAGAAGATCATTTGGATGACCAGAGACTATCATTTGGATGTCAGAACATAGAGATGTCAAACGGGGTTAAGTAAATACAGGTATTAATATAATTATTATCCTCGTTTAAAAGTTTTGAATTAATACAAACTAAGGCTACATCTATGTTTTTAGACTACAGAACCATGCATGCGTGTCTGATGCACTTTTGACCAGTTTCCATTATTATTATTATATGACACAACAATCCCTGTAGTAAACGTTTTATGTGACAGATTATAGTTGCTGATAACTTTCTAGAAAGCAACGGTTTAATCCGATAACTACCATCATACTCCCTGTGATTATCGTCAATAATTTACGCTAAAAATGACCAAGCGTATAGCATGCTTTATTTAGCACAGTATTTGAATTTAGGATCTCACAAATATTTGTCCAATACGCGGATCAAACTGCAATCGCTTAAACACTTATTATTGGATTCTCCTATTCTTTTATTTTTCCTGATTGCATCAGGAACAATTTTAAGCTGGGAACCGAAACCAGCAGTAATGACCTGCGAGGTTGACAATATTTTATATAAGAGGAAATGTCTTCTGCAAAATGCCGGTGACAGTCGTAACGAACTGTCAAAATTCCAACAGTCAGGCCGACTTGTCCCAATACGCAATTAGGTTACAAGGGTTAGGTGGCAAGAGCTGAGTGGAATACTGATGTTCATCACGTGTCGTTGGCACCTAGAAGAAACCTCGGCTGATAATATGTGGGGTTTTGGAAAGGAGAATTTCAAAAGAACAGATTTTTTAAGATGTATGTACTTTTTTATATTGGTCTCCGACTCATAAACAAAACCTATGCAAAATACTTTGCGATTAAAGGTACACAAACAACAAACAATTACGAGGTAAGAATTTACTAGCCTATAAGAATGGCAGCGAGATAGACTACCCAGGCCGCGGCGGCCGTTCTAAGGTATCACCATTTGTGGCGGTCCTACGTGCGCTCCACAAATACACTCACCGGCACAGAATATGACCCAAACTTATGGCTATAATGTTTTATAATCAAAATTATAGATCATAGATTAATTTTTTTTTCTAAAACTGATAATTGCTGGTTTCCCATACTTCAGTGATGAATCCCTATTTCCCTTAATCACGCCATAACTTAAGAACGGCTGGACCGATTTGGCTAAAATTAAATAGATAACGTAAATCATAAATTGACAAAATAAGTGCGTTTTCTCGATTGCGAAACAAAATTGATATGAAATTTGGGCCACATTACGTGCCGGTGAGTGTAGAGCTCATAAAAATAAACCATGGCGCTATTGACAAGATACTTGCCCTTGGTGAGAATCATTATGAACATTTCCAACAGCTGACAGTTTGCACGGAATAACGAGCACACCACACGTGTTTGTTAACAGCAAAAAAGCTCTGTATCAAATAAACTTTGTCCCTCATATTCATAAACGAGGATCATACCGGCATTAACTAAACCCCGTATTAAGTCTATTGACATCTCTATTATTTGATATGCAAACGACAGTGACAGGTATAATTTAATCCTTAGTTAAAAATTATATTTTTTATGAATAAGGGGGTGTTTGTCGTATTCTGGTTTATAAAAGTATTGGTACATTAGCAGGTAACATATTAAAAAATCCCGTGGAGTGCCAGGCCAGAATAACACGTCCCCATTTCGTCCCGAGGGTTTCATAGGAGGCTACTAAGATGAATTCCAGAAAATGGGCTACAGCGTTTTCTGTACGGTCTCCACCAATACTACGATCCCCACGTCGCTTGCCAAGCGTAGGGATTATGGCAACACCCCTCCCCCCTCTTTAAAAGGGGGAGGTCTGTGTTCAACAGTGGACGTCTTCCGGGTGATGATGATGATATTTAAAAATATAACTAAGAGTTCGCCCCCTTGGGATGGGACAACTATTTGTGTATTTTGCAAAACTAAGCCACAAGTCTAGCTGGTTATGTAGGTTCGTGTTTAAAATAATGTATTATATTAGCGTATTGTACTGCTTCGTAAAGAAATCTGAACTGAATGGCATCGGATTGAAAATAACTGATTTCTATTTAGCAAATGATTATATCCCGATGTCATTCACCTTTTGGTGGTTGTAAGTCTATTAGGCTACCAGTTACCACAACATTAATTATAATAAGAATAACTTCATATTCAAAGGCAAAATTTGCAATAACCTAACACGTGTCGGCTCAGCGTCGGCACTGAATTCATTAATCATTATTCTAGGTTGAGTGTATCGCCTCAACGCTGTCTTCATATCAATTAGAAACATAATTTTGTTACCGATCGATTAACGTTATTAATTTATATCGTTACACACTTACTTTGTTAATTAAATTGGTATTCATGTTTAGTTATAAGTTTATAATAAATTGTTTATATTATGTTGTATATATTTTTTTTTAAACGTCGCCCCACACTCGGTATTCCTCCTGTATCGTGGGTGCGTTTCACAAACATGTAATATGACATACATAAACACCAAAACTCGGGACAAATTTTTGTCCCGTGCGGGAATCGTACCCGCAACCTTTAACGCAGCAGTCCAATCGCTTAGCCACTGCGAGAATCGGGTCGTTTTTAGATTACATTGAACGATACGTATAAAAATCGGATCGCGAATATTTTGGTCGATTCGTCAAAAAATTACATAATAAAAAATATTCCATACATAATATAAAATTGTATAACGCATAGCCATATTTTAAATGATGTGTGGTCCTGTATCCATTAATTGGGCACGATGCCAATTTAGCCAACTAGTAACTTGGATTAACTAAATAAAATATGACACTGGCAAAATCTCGCCAAAAGAAACCTTTACCAATATTTACAAATGATCATAAAAATAAAACTTTCAATGTTTACATGTAAATAAATTTGAAGCTTTGATTTTCTATACGTACTGTATTTTTAGGTAGAAATAGTAGGCAGAAAACTACTTACAATTCCCTAGGTAATTTTCTGCCTACTATCCTTGCTCATTTGTGCTTCAATGACGACAGAACCCTCACTTGGGACCCAGTCATATCTGTTAATATTAATACCACATCCAAAATACATATAACTAGCCCTAGGGGATCGAAGCCTATTGAAAGCCTTCTACATTATATTATTCATAGGTATATAATGTATTATCTAATTGTAACGTGCCACCCCAAGTCCCTTGACATCACAATCTACCCAAACAATGCTTTTACCCTATCCTTGACAGCTACGGTCTACCGAATGACGTCACTTCTCGATCTAAAGCTGATATTCATTCAGCCGAAATGTTCAACAAGTCCAGACAGCATATTGGTTGATAACTGGTATCAGTAACATGCGATTGTGAGCTTCGGTCCCATGGGTATTGGAAAATAAAAGGTTTTGGACAATGACGTCATTTTAATCTAAGGTATGTAGTAGTTCCAATATAACTTTGCCAAAGCCATACGTACTTTATTAGCGGTCCTTACAGATTAATATTTAAACGACAATTATGCTTGCCTTCTATTGCATAATTATGGATATATTATACTTGAAATATCATTCAACATTATGCTATCTACTAACCTCTGTAGAGAATAAAGATGTGATGGTAATATTATTTTAAACAAGTATTCATTTGTGTGCTGTCAGAACTATTTAAATTACTCACCTTTTTAATTTTTGAGTCTGATTTAGGTGAGGCTTATGTCAAAAGGTATGACAGACAATATTTCAAGTTCACACTAAACTGGTAACCAATGATAATGATGTCAAAAAGTATAGATACGTCATATGTTATCAGAATAAACGAGAAAAGTGTTCAGAGCTCTGAGTCCGAACTACACTAGTTTTATGTCAAATCGGATAACAAATGTACTACCTAAGACTACAATTATCCCCTTTTCGAGTCTTCGAAATGAGCGCGCTAGTAACATATCTATACTTGTTTAAATATCCGCTAACCACAAAATAATAAGTACCATACAGGAATCGCCCCATCCTTAAACACAGATCACACCGCGAAAATATCATTGCTGGTAACACTATTTTATAACTAACCCCAAAATGCAAAGATTAATATCAAAAGATTTATTTAATTCTAAGCTGCCTTAGGGATTTAATAATGTTAATTTTGTGTGTTATCCTCCAGATTATCCTAACACATCTAAACATGCCAACTCGCGTTGCTAATTGTTGGTTGTTAACTCATGGATGCACTAGCGTACTCTGAGTAAGCTAGCTAGTCAGTGATTTAATTAGCCTCTGTTGACTTGAGTTACACATTACGGAATCGGATAGTTGGTGCTGTACTAAAAATATTAGATGGCAAGTTGGTAGCGGGATTAATTTGCCAAAACGCAAAATGGTTGATTGCCTATCAACACTCCTGGAGGATCTTTTTAAGCACCCATTTTCTTTAACTTAATATGGGTAAGGAGACCGACTCAATTGTGGTAACATTAATAAAAATGTGTTTCTAGCAAGTGCATGTGATGTATGTAAAGCACCTATCCCTCTGGGATACAGTGACTTATGGCTTTGTATGTATGTAAAACGCATCGTGTACTTCTGTATTTAGTCAAATCTATAGCATATTATGTTTTTTTATAAATTCATAGGCCTCCATTTTTGGAAATACTGTATCATTCTTCAGAGCTTAATTATTGTCAAAAAAATCATTCTACCACTAATGTTTGGTCTGACTTTCAATTTATAATTCAAATCGCTGATTCCCCTCCAGTAGTGAAACCTGTCTCCACCGGCAGCATGAATGAGTGCTGTTAACGTATCAATAAAAGCACATTGATAAGATAGTGTTGTATATACACAATATGAGACTCAGAGCTCAGAGGATGCCGCCAAAATGACTAGAGACCTATTTCTTACTGGATTAATTCTGCCTGCCTCGTTGGTCTAGTGAGCATGCGGTCGATTCGAATCTCGGGTCGGGGAAAGTGTTAATGGGATTTTCCATTAGGTAATTTTCAGTAGCATCACGGAGTCTGGATTTGTGCCCGCTTGATGGCAATAGGCCGTAGGCAGGTGCAATAAGCAGTAGAGAAAATCTTGTTGTACGCCTTTCTAGCCCTACCAACTAGCTAGCGCACATAAAGAAATCCTCTTAGATTTATATATTTTTTAAATTGATAAATGATTAGGTACTCAAAGATGGATTTCCGCCTCTTTCTGACTTTGACATAAATGACTGAAATACCACAGTTTTTTCTTAGAAAGATAATATCAAAGAGACAAAATTACATGTCAAAATAAAGACATGTTTTCAAAAACAACTGATTCATTAAAACAATGTTTAACATATATCTTTAGGTCACGGTACCTGCCCTTATTGATACTTTTCTATTGATGAAGTCTTTTCTAAGAAGTCTCTTGTAATAGCTTAATTTATAAAGACTAATTTTAATTTATTCCCTACCCGATTGACGCGCACGCTAAGCGATTGGACTGCTCGGCTAAAGGTTGCGGGTTCAATTACCGAGCGGGACAATAATTTGTGCAATACGCAGATATTTGTACCAAGTCTGGGTGTTTGTGTATTTGATATTAAATGTTTGTGAAACACAACTACGGAGTACAGGAGATATTTGTAGTGTGGGGCGACGTTTTTTTTAAAGAAAAAAATATCAGTGTCCACATAAAATCCGGTATTGAGGTTTTGTTGAAAAGATTACGTGACCCAAAATATTCTTCTTCATATAATAATTAAATCTCTCTTGACGATGGAACAAGAACCAAAAGTAACTAATTAGTATTCATACATTTAAAAAAACTACTAGCATTAGTAAGAATTACGATTCTACCTATTTATGGGCCATAACGACATATTATAATAATAAAATTCATTTCATAGTCGTTTACCAGATCCCTGCATGATCCAGCTAATCTCAAGATGAAGGAAAAGCAAAAGGCCGGCAAATACTTTACATTAGACGTTCAAGATTTCAAGTATAATACTCGTACTTTGTTTGAGCGATGAAAGAAAAATATTTTCATTTCTGCATTGAAGGAGGCTCTACTATTTGTTTCGAGTACCTTATTTCTTAAAATGCCAAGTTATGTAACGGTATTGGATGGAATAAGATATCTTTTGAAATTCATACTCGCGGATAGGAATGAAAGCATTTTTATGTTTTACATAAAATGTAACGGAATAGGTACTTCGCTTTAGATTATTTTGTACAAGACTTTGTTAAGTAAAATTAATTTGAGTCAGTGTTGAATCGTTGAATGTGGGTGGCTTGAAAAAAGAACTATTTATTGTTTAATCAATTCGGTATCAGTTACCAGTTTCTCCTTTGTTTTTTTAGTAACTAAAGAATTTCTGAAGCTGTCTTTTACTAAACGTTTCTACTGCTGTCATTAATTTATATTAAACTAGCTGAACCCCGCGGTGTTATCTGCTACATTTTTCGGAATTAAAAGCCTATATGCCTCTATGTTAATCCTCAATACCAAATTTTATCAAAATCCGTCCAGCCGTTTGTGCTTGAAGAGGTAACAAATATACAAACACCCAAAACTTTCGTCTGTATACGTAATATTTTATTTATTATATTATTATTATATTTTTGTGTGATATTTTGTATTCATGTTACGTTTATCTTCTATTTTATTTCTCTTCATGAATTAAAGCATAGCCTAATGCTATCAGTAACAAAATGACTTCGAATAACTTCGTTAGATAACAAGTTTGCACACTATATTTCAGTATAAAAATAGGTTCCTTGGATCACGGGTCACACCCACATTTCGACTTTATCTAGTATCATGTTAAGCCTATTAAAATTCATCCAGCTGAGATTTAAAACTAAAATGGAATGAATGAATAAAAGATAAGGACAAAAGGATTCGAAAGATTCATTCCTCTAAATGGTTGACATTTACACGCCATCCCGTCTGTATCTAGACAATGCTTGTAAATGGAAATCCTTTACGCTACACGACGAATGTTTGCCAACAAATGATAAGTGGTCGCCAATGTTTGTTCAAATAATGTTTCAACTGTTTACGCCACGTCCAATATTCTGGAATGGTATATGGTCTGTAAATCACTGGGACATATGGATGAAGTTTGTATTTCAGTGACGTTGGTTGTTGGACCAATGAGTTTTGATGTTGGTAACGTTTTCATAATTTCATTCTTCGTCGGTTAATAAAACTATTTTTACGGATTTTATCGCCGTTTTATCTTGTTTTTTGGTCCCGATGTTTCTAATCATTTATAGCAGTTATGGTCACGGGCAGACTGAGGTGTTAAACGTCTTATTTGAAGAATTACCATCAGGCACCTTACATTTTTCGTTATTACCGTGAATGCTGGAAAGGATTCGATACGTTGGGACTAAAAAACTGCTTTATTACTTCACTGTTAGTAATGTCTCAAGTGTAGCCTGGCACTAATTCCACGGAGACTATCCAGCCAAGAACGATGCTCTAGGAGGCTTTCTACTTGCACCTCAAACCTTGTTTTATATAATAACTGTCCTTAATCCACCCCCCACGGCACGAATTAGCAAAAAGACCAGAACCATTATCTTAAGGTGTAATTCGATAAACTTATAATTATTCTACCTTATTTCTAAGACTACTAAATAAGAAGTTTTCGCCTTATTACTTAACAAAGAACCAGACAATTAAATTCAATGATATAATTCGTCAAAATACCTCGGCGTTGCCACAATTTAGATTAAAATTGAGATGTTTCGTGGAAAATGCCGGCGCTTTGTGAGATAGCAGAAAAGACTTGAGTTTTATGAGGAGAGCTAAGCTTTGGAGAGAGCCAGATGGTAAGGGTGGGGTCTGAGTGTGAGCAGTTGCAGTATGAAAAGTAGGTATAGTAAAATAAGGGTGGTAATCGCCGGGAAGACGCGGGTCGGGACCTGTCAAGGGATGTGGTACAGTGTACACAGATCCCACGTCCCTCGTCGTTGGGTAGCTAGGAGGACACCCTGGGGTTTTAGCCGGTGGGAGTCCGGCATACCCCTTCGTCCGCCCCAAGACAGAGGATGTCCATAAGGATTTTCCCAGTAAAGAAAGTTATTGTTACAAAAAGAGTAATGGGAAAGATAAAAATTGACTTATACCTAGAAATATACCATAATAATTAAGCTTGCTTGTTCTAAAGACCAAAAAATTCCAACTGCTACGTTTCTAGCGAACCTCTTTCACTGAATTCACTCTACATGCATTTTTTGCGTCGTTTTAATAATTTAATAATATATAAAAACAATAGTTTTCAGGAAAGCAGTATCGTAAAGTGAGTAGGTATTATTTGGGTATGAACTCGCTTTTATAAAGACCATGTCTTTATCGTACGTGTTTGCCATTTAGTTTTAAACTAGCACCATTTTTTAAAGTCGTAAATAATGATAACCTAACCATTTCGTGGTGGCGCGCGGCAGCATTGTTAAATGAATAAGGGCTCCATTTGAGTCCGAAACTAGTCGGGCATTCCCGAATAAACACGTAAGTGAAATCGGAAAATAGTCAATAATTAGCAATTTGTCGCTAGCCTTTTGGGCACCCTACCAGTCGACAGTGATGAGGAGGAATATGTCGATGCATAATTTTTTGATGTTTTTTGGCTGTTTATATTATGTTGTATAGTATAAACAAATTGAGTATATATATAATGTAAATTGTTTTAGTTAAATAAAAATAGAGTATATGGAAAATATTCACGAAAATGTATATTGTTCATGAGAATAATTTGTTCCCGAAAAAGTCAGGATCGTAGCAAATGGTCCATAATCCGTGGTCCATCTGGGAACTAAGTTTGGCTTTATGTATGTATGTATGGAAAGTCAGACAGAACAAAATTGTTGTGTAATTGTTTGAAGGTCTATCTGGCTATTCCATTATATTCCCCTAAGCTGCTATAACGTGTATCAGATTTATTTCAACGTTCAAGTTTCCACATTTGTAAAGGGTGATACACATTAGTTAGCAATTAACATAAAATCATTGCGCATGCGTACATTAGTTATGAGAGACTAATTAATTAGGCCCAATGTAATAAATCATGCAGCACTGGTCTTTAGGGAATTCGATATAATTTATTGTTTTCGTATGTGTAGTTATTTCCCATGGCTCTAGACAAAGCTAAACTTTGGTGCAGAGATATAAGTTCTTCTTTATATCGGCATGAGCTATGTCTAAAGCAGGAGGTCATGCTGTAGTGTAGAGATTAATAATAATAATGATATCTTGGGACAACTCGCACACGGCCATTTAATCCTAAACTAGGCAGAGCCTCTATTATGGTAACCAGAAAACTGATAAATATACTTATATATTTCTAAATACATATGTACATAATATAGAAAAATTACACCCAGAACAAATGATTATGCTCATCACACAAAGATTTGACTTGGGTAGGAATCAAAACCACGACCCTACGCAGTCAGGGCCACTAACCACTAGACCAATAGGCCATTTAATTAACAAGGATGGTAGAGAGGTTAACCGCTCAGGGTTCGTTGCACGTATCTACTGTACTATCACTTGCCGAGGCTCTCTTCTAGCACACCATCCTCTATGAGCTTAGGTTAAAGATCGGTCCATTTGAATAAAACCAGCCTTAGAGTTCTCTAACTGCCGCACTCAGAGACGTTATTGATTACTTAAACTGACTCTTAGTAAAGATTTCACAAAGAAAACCTTCACTTAGTGACAGTTCAAGTAACCATTAAATGTTTCTGAGTTCGGCGGTAAGAGCTACTCAAGTTATAAGCTTTTTACATAATTACGCCGTCGGTTCATATTACTTTTAAGATACTTAAATGACAGACTTCCATTCCAATAAATTAAGTTATATGTCACTCTTTCATATTCAAGAATGGAGCAATGGTATTTGAATATTGAAACCTAATTTTATATGATTCAATAAAAAAAAATTGAAAGAACGTAGACATTAGGTATTATTGAAAAATTTTGATGTATTGTTGAAGGTTTTATTAGTAAATAGAATTAGGACACAGTTTTCGGCGCAGCACATATATGACAGCACAAAAAAAAAGATATACCTACAACCAATCTACAACAAAATAGTATATCAAAATAGAGAGTTCTTTGTACTATGTTTTCCATTAAATATGAATTTATGGCGTATTAAACTTTTGGCTCAGAAAACTTATGAAGATTTGTATGTATTTAAAAGTTATTCTATGAAGATGGGGTTAGACAATTTTTTGCCTAAAATAATAAGGTAAAAGTTTCAAACTTACATAAACTTCGTAATAGTCAAGGTATGGAATATTCCTGCGATATTCATTGTTTGAAATATAAATTATTTATCAACATGAAATTAATGTATTAGACAAATTACAAGGTACATTTCAAAACTATTTCCAAAGTTTAATACAACGTAAACAGTTCCATTCTCGAACGAATACCTTCATTAAAAAAACATAAGTCCGCCGAAAGCCCAACTTTTATCTTCAACGAAGCAATCTGGAAACTTTGTAGGATTTTCCAAGATAATATATAAGCCTTTTAAAGAAAAACTAGATCTGAAAGTTTATGAAGCTATTCAAGTTAAGACTGGACTTAAATAACAGGAAGAGGGAATCAAAATGACATTAATAGTTGTAAAGAGCAGGTACTGTTATTTTTGCGTTAGTTATAGTAATTAATTCAATATGTGATGAATAGATTTTATCTTAGTTATTCAATGTCGGTGATATAAGATCGAGCTCAGTGGCGTGCCATAGAAAAGTCTTATGACTAGGGGTGTACGGAGAGAGGCTGATGATAATGATTCAATGTCACGTGACAAGTTAAACAAAATCTTGATCAAAGATAAATTAAATACGATTATGATGATCATGGTAATTACGCAAACTCTTCTATCAACAAACACAATATATTGTCATGATACATTATTCCGTGCCGTGTGGTATCCGGCCTATAACTGACCACCCCCTTTCCTCCCGTGGGTGTCGTAAGAGGCGACTAAAGGAAAATTCAGAAGATGGGCAGCAGCGTCTTCTGTAACTTCACCACCAATACTGCGATCCTAGCAAGCCGCTTGCCAAGTATGGAGATTATGGCAAACTCCCCCGCTTAAACGGGGAGGCCTATGTTCAACAGTGGACGTCTTTTGACTGATGATGATGATACATTATGGTTTCTAAAGCGAAATCTGAAATACACTTTGCTACTCCTAAAAGGTGAAATCATTAAGACTGCTCAAAGAAGCTAGGTCCACAATTCCATTGAAAGTTCCTCAATTCAATCCTTTAATAAATGCTTATAAAGCAAGTAATTTTATGGGCAAAGAGAAATATGTTACTACTTAAATCTAGATCCAGAAAAAAAAATTGATTCTCAAATCTAAAACGCTATTTTGTACTCCAACAAAACATTCTGAGAACAAACATCCATTTTCAAGACCAAAGGCTTCGGTTTAAGGTCCCATAAATTTGCGGTTTCAAAATGAAAAGGATGAAACAGGCATGACAACGGTGGGAAAGCGAGAATAGCCAACTGAATGCTTATATTGTTGTAAACAGATTTCTTCGTATTGTAAGCTTTTTTACTAAAAATACCTTTATCAATCCTTCCAAGGGTTGCGTCAAAACCTTTAGCAGGCCTGACCCAGATTTCAACAAAAAAATCGCGTTTACTTGTAGATAAATGAGTACCAGTTACAACAAAGTGATGGTAAATAGTGTATTAAAATAAAACTATTTTATACGGAAAATATCGCGGTTTTAATTGGTTTTTGGTCCCGACGTTTCGAATCCTTTACAGCTTTCATGGTCACGGGCAGACTGAGGTATTAAACGTTTAATTTGAACAATTAGGTACTATCAACTACCTTACATTTTTAGCTATTATTTCAATGTCTAATATTCGCGTAATTGATAGAAATCATTATAGGTACATAATGCTAACTTATTGGTGCCAGTTATTGGTGTTAATGATTCTTTTTTGGTTGTGAAGAGTAAGTTTCGACAGGCGATAATTATTGCAATAAGCGGCAGGTATAATAACGTGGATAAGGGAGGCTTATAGCCAGCAGTGGGATATTGAAGGCTGTGGATAATGATGATGATGATAATCTGATAGCGAATGGCGAAATAAATAAATACATTTATTATTAATTTTAAGGAAGTAAACGCACAAAGCAGTCATGCAAAATTCTAAAAATAGTTCCATTTAAAACAAAGGCGGCAGCGACACAATTTTCTTGGTATTACAGGCTGCGATCGTCCTCTGAATGCGTTCGAAAGCTCTGAAATTAAGGGGACTAAAGACAGGCTGCACCAAAAGCATATCGCTCTGGTTCTATTGTTGGGTCTCTGGTTGTAAAGCTTTGTGTCGACAACTTTCCAATTAAGCTTTAGAAGTTTCGTTGCCTGCAGCAAAATAGAACAACTTCGAAGTTTCATTATGAAGATTACCTTAGTTGCTATGTTTTGGCTGATTTATTAACGGAAAGCTGGGAGAAATTTGGAAATATTAGCAAAGAGGATTAAAATGTTGGTGTTTTGTTTCTTTCTTATAGCTGTTTAAGAGGTGTAATTAGACTCTTAACTAAATATTACCAAGGAATTTAAAATAATTCTAGAATTGTAATTTGTTTTGTGTCACATAGAATTGTAATTTGTCACATCTATGTGTAAATTTTTACACTATTTCCGTAAATTGGATTCGGAAGTAAATTTTCTGTTGTCAATATTGTAGTTTTCATACCAAATCACCACAATCATGACATTAAAAATAGGCCATGAAAGTAGCTATCATTGTTCGCGACTAATTAGTTCATAATATATGAAGGGCACCTACAATCGTAACCACCAATTCCATTAGCTCCATTATAACGAGCTGTTTCATTGATGTATTACTATTCACTTTAATATAATGACTAATGGGCCCTCTTTATATTGTTTGCCTTCCAACACTTCACTATCCCTCACACCATTCATAATTATGAGAGATCAATCACAGTTCTATCAATATTGCTCAGGCTTTGGGCCAAGAATTTATTTTGTACTACCTAAAGATATTTGGCTTGGCTCTAAATTACTCACTTTCTTTGACCTCGTGGTTACTTAAGTCCTTTGCAGAATTAGGACCTGAATTTAAAGAGACTTTTATTAGCCGGATTCGATATTGATAAATTAATTATATGGTATGTAGGTATAAACTTTACACACGAAACATTTATACATACCAGGTAATCATTTCTGTCATAAATCTGTACATTACAAAACAGATCTTTTCCTTGGCAGTTGGGTAAAAAACAGCTCTCGCTAATTTCATGCCAGTGAAGTAAAATTCAGGGATTAATCCTCGCATAGGACTAATCTTTTCAGATGTAGGTGGGTTATGTAACAGGGATGCAAACCATTCCGGAGCTAACAATAATAATAATACGTTTATTTTCTCACCACAATATTTGAGATGTTACAGGTAATGGTATTATGCTGTTGTTATCAATAATTACAATATTGTGGGAGACTGGAGCCTAAGCTAGCATTGTTCAGATGATAGAAACATCATACTGGCGCTGTCACATTGGTAGGTACCTACTTCTGTCTGAAATCCACAGGGTCACCACGCCGATGTAACAGTAACTATACATGATTTAAGCAATGAAGTTCCAGCCAAAGCTTGGTATGCTAGCCCTATACATTGCCGAGCCAAATCTGGACCAACACATTCCATCAGCATTACAACGGCCTATTAGATCCGACACGAACAATTCACGATATGTCGGCTTAAGCAGCAAAATTGATATGCAACCATTACGCTAGTACCTCAAGGGTAGTTTGTGTGAGAGGAATAGGAGAATAATGTATTTCAGAATACAAAAAGACCTTTGACCTTTAGAACAGAGCCGTGAATTTAGAACCTTCAAATTAAGTTTGTTTTTATATTCAAAACTTTATCGCCGTGCGCGGTAGTAGCCTTGACAGTATTGTGCGTATTTTTTTTCTCAATATAAGTACCCACTTATGTCCAATACAGTAAATGCCAGTTTATTTTATTTAACGTTATTTATACGAAGTCTTTATCATAGTTAAAATTGAATTAACAGTATACTAACAAATGGAATGTATAGTTTAGTACTCTAAGTTTATCACACTGAGGCATTTTCAGATATTTTATACCTACTCGTTTGCAAACATGATTTTGGGAATGTACGCCTAGTTTCAGTTGCAACTGGAGACCTTATTCATGAGCTAGTGCCGACTATATTTGCAAAATGTTCATGTGAGTACACAGGGGGACAGTGGTCATTGCAATTATGACACAGATTTGGACCAAGGCTAGGCCTAGCGTTAACCTAGCCTCGTTCTAAATGTTGGGCTCAGCGTCCAGCGTGTAAATTACGAGCCGTTCCATTACAGTGACCGCGCTGCATCATTGCGTACTTTCCAGTAATCAATGCCGCATTTACGATCAATATATGAGGAACGAGAGTGAAATGTGATGGTTATGGCCCATTGATGCATCAACATCGATGCTGTGTTACCTATTACTATAGATTAGATTTATTTTGCAAATTATATGTGAAAGGAAACGCAGTGTACTTTCGACAACATAAATACTATATTTATGTTGTCGAAGTACACTGCGTTTTCTTCGGATTTTACAAGCGTGAAAAGTATATACTTTTAAAATTTTTCGAGTTAACTGTTTGAAAGACCAATCAGTACAACTCGTGTTACATGGACCTATCATTATTATAGATACTGCCTCGTTTGTCAAGTGGTTGCTAAGCGCGATTGCTGATCTTGAGGTCTTTAAGTAATTCTCAAATTCTAGGTTGATGGCTATAGGTTCACCCTCTAATACATTGGGAGTTTCGGACGAATAACATACAGGCGAAATGTAGAAGAACTTTAAACCTCTGCCTACCCCTTCGGGAATAACAGTCCTGATGTCTTGATATGTAGTAGAAACTAGCCTTGAACCTACAAACGCAGTTTTTTATGTAACGACAAAAGCAAGTCTTATATGCAGCTTTCACATTATCACTTCAATATTTACTTTCATATCAGACTGGATCGCAATAGAACTTTCCAGTTCAAAACACACAACTAATTAATCTACTTTACCTGGTTCGAAGGTTGTCGAGTCTATAAACAGTACTATAACTGCACTTCAATTGTACTTTCCTTGAGCTATATCCAATTAGTGTTATTATGATACCATTCAAGAGAGGATCATCTTTTAAAACGTTCATCTTAATCGTGTAATTATTCTTATCGGATCTATATCGTATATCTACATGCCCGAATTCCTCGATGGGATGGTCAGAGTTGTGAAATTTTATTTCCTCATTTCCTCAGACTTTATTATTTATATAATAAGGCAGAAGACGAGCCTATTGTCCTTCATCGGGCACATTATTGTTGGGCCGGCAGTCTTAAAATAACTAAAGAGGTACTGAACCCACAGAGCACAGCACAGCAAATTGGTGCATCGACCGGTGCACAGGTATTCTCTTTTATAGAGGACTAGTTCTTGCCCACGGCTTCGCTTAACCCTTATTTCAAACCCTTAGATTCTAAGGGGTTGAAATAGGGCTTAACCATCTAAGGTTTAGACGGTTGAATTAAAAAAAAGTAGCCTATGTCCTTTCTCGAGTCTTAAACTTTCTACATGCCAAATCTCATCAAAATCCGTCTAGCGGTTTAGTCGTGAAGGTGTAACAGACAGACAGACAGAATTACTATCTATAGAATTATAATATTAGTATGGATAGTATAGTATAGTAAAGTATGGAAGTATGGATATGGAAGTATGGATATGGAAGTATGGATATACACCCCCATATTCCCCGCTCGTACAAGGTAAGTCCCATGTACCATTTGGCGAGTCTGTCATCGATCGGCCCTATACATTATATACAAAGATGGTGCAAAAACCTTCATAATAATGGCATAATATCTACCCAGGTCTAAATCCACAACCTTCTGCATCTGAACCTGGCCCACAAACCTTGAAGCTACAGCGACTAAATCATCATTATTTCTGGAGCTGTCTAATAAATTAATTAGCCTAACATCCAGTCTGCGTGTTTGTAGTCAATATTTTAACGCCTAGTTCACTGAACAAGTATTTATGTTTCCGAACGAATTATTTCTCTATTAACTAGTAGGTTTCTTTAATAATATCTGAAAGCAGCTGTTAATGAATGCTCAAATCATGATAATGTTTTATTAGTCTGTGGGTTTTGTTCGTGATTAATGCCGTTTTAGCGTAAGAAATTATGTTGCTTTGTTAAATATAAGTTTTGTCTAAGACTAACTTTCCGCTTTCTGAACATGTTTGAAATTTTAAGGCCTACGAAGACCGGGATGGCATGGCAAGGGATTTTAATTTTTACTAATGTACATTCAACCGTACTGTTACAGAAATACGACATAAATTGCTATGCTTTAAAATGATGTCCTGGCATTGAAAGGGATTTTATCGCACGGCATTAAAAGACGCGCCACAGGCTCCCGTGGCGGGATGCCGTGGCATACTGCGGTAGGCAACGGCATGCCACGGACTCCGGCGCTCGTAATGATATACTGCGGGGTGCGGCAAACGCAACTGAAGACTAAAAGTGTATCAGGCAGCAGGAGTCGCAGAGGCGTGCTTTGTCGTGCCGCGGCACGCCGTGGCATGCCAAAGTGCTGGAATGCCGCGGTATCTAAGCGGCCAGTGTGCGCTGACTCACGGCAAAATCTCTTGCCATGCCGTCCCGGTCTGCGTAGGCCTTTAAACATGTTTGCTATCCTTTGATATTATATTGAGCATTTATCAATGCTATTTAAAAATAAGGACAACGATTAGATTCTGAAACATTTCTCCGACATTCGTTTCGCCGTTGAACGGTTCAACGACAGAACGATTCACTTTAATTTTTTTCACCGATACAACGTTTCAACGGCGAACGATTAGCCGACAGAACGATTCACTTTAAATTTTTTCACCGATATAACGTTTCAACGGCGAACGATTAGCCGACAGAACGATTCACTTTTAAATATTTCATCTATAGAACCTTTCACCGGCGAACGATTCTCCTACACAACTGTTCATCTGCCCCTGGGATATAAAAAATAGGTATTCGACGTGTAGACCTGGTTTCGTTTATTGTTTACACCTGAATCAAGTTGTGAAGGCGATACTTAAATGTTTTATTCAAAACTTGAGCGAAACTAACCAAAAAAGTGTCAAAAACGTATTTGATTCAACGTCAATACATGTATCATACATGTTATAGTTATACATTTGAAAGGGTAAATGAAATATATTGGCAAATGAAAATATTTTTTATTATTAACAATTACCTAACCAACATGATTAATACCAAAACAAAAACATAATAAATCAACTATGATTAACAAGAACAATTCAAAAGTTCAGATACTTATTTTGAATTAAATAAATGAGAAATATGAGCCCAGCCACCTAAGTAGGTTTTTATATCCATATTATCCTTTTCTAACAAATGCTGAGTAATCCTTTCTTGATAGTTTGATCTTTTTCTCTTAAGCGTTGTCTCCGAAGAATTAATGAGTTCGATAGTGCATTCTGTGTGCTTTTGTTCCTTCTGGAACTCCACTATTGTTCTGAAAATGTTCCATTTTCGCCGGCCTAATAATGTATTCCACCTGTTGTGCCATGACTCTAGCGCATTTTGTGATAATGGTATATGTGAAAGTTGGCTGTCGTGTACTGACCACATCCTTGGAGGAAATATTGGCGGACTTCGCTTTACTGTCATTTTGGAGCTAATGGATTTTGTAATTTTCGCTGATCCACTGACATAATAAGTTTCAAACCATCGCATCACTCTCTTAGCTGAATCAGGTACTATTTCGTTTTTTATTATATCAAGCGCATCGGGAATTTCAATTGGCTCTAAAAATGCCAGTGCAGCAATATGTCTCATTTTGTGGGCAAATACTGGATCGCTGTTGTATTGTTTCGCGAGACCAGCCGATTGAATGTGACGCCATATGCTTTGGTTCAAATGAAAAAAACAAAGTTTATTTAAGCAGTCTGGGAAAACCATTTTTATAGCTTTCATTGCGGCGCGTTCAAAATCGGTGAGGATTATTTGTGGACGCAAATCGATATTCAAGGTATTTAGTGTGTGTCGTTTTAATATTTCTAAAAATATTTCATAACATTTAACAGTTTTATGTGAAAGTAAACCATAAATTAAAGGAAGTACTTTATGCGTACCGTCCGGAGTTCCGACTATTGCATGTATAGAGTATATTTGTCGAAACGGGGGAGGGCAACAGTTAAATGTTCCATCCATCAGCCAATAATTAGCTACACTTAAGAGTCTGCAATTCTCATTAGTGCCAAATACGATTACGGATTCTTCATTATGAGTGTAGTGACCGATAAGGAAATTTACATTGCTAATTTTGGTTAATACATCGGGAATCACAACAGCATGTATATCTTTAGGAATACTTGGTAAATTCTTATTCCTTACCCGATGAACCATCATTCTCATGGCATCCTTAGTCGGCATGTAAGGAGCACTAATACTTGGTACATCTTGAATACACCGTTGAACAATTTGTGAGGGTGCATCCATTGAATGGTGGGCTTTTTGTTTGATGTTAGATTTTACAGTTAATTCTATCTGCTTATCGGGATCCGGTAAATGAACATGTTCAAAATTTTTCGAAATAACAATATGAGAATTATTCGTAGACACTGTTGAAGTGATAGCGACATTGCACCGGGTAGAATCTTTTTTTGTACACCGCCAGTAGAACTTCGTATTTCGTATTCTGTTTAGATGATAGGAATATCCTTCGTGAATCAATATATCTTTACCGCGTTTTGACTTTAACATTACACAATCACTCATTTTTTAACAACAAAATCTAAACCTTTTCAATAACACGTTGGTAATTGATTCCGGGCAGACATAACTACGTAATGAGGGACGTTGACAGGTAAAAAACTGAGGACTACCCACATTTTCATACTTAATTGTTTTCGTTTAGAAATAAGCGACCGTGCTTTAATATCAAATATGTATGTCTATCATTACCTCAATAATACTAGCATGCATTGTGCATCATTTAATTTCAAATTATACGCAGTTAAATGATAAACTAGACGGAAATTATAAAATCCTTCGAAATGACTATGAGTGCAAAGTTTAATTTTATGTATTAGTATTATTTTGTATTATTGATTGTATTTTGTGTATTTTTTTTAAAACAATAAACGGAAACAGGTCTACGTCGAATACCTATTTTTTATATCCCAGGGGCAGATGAACAGTTGTGTAGGAGAATCGTTCGCCGGTGAAAGGTTCTATAGATGGAATATTTAAAAGTGAATCGTTCTGTCGGCTAATCGTTCGCCGTTGAAACGTTATATCGGTGAAAAAATTTAAAGTGAATCGTTCTGTCGGCTAATCGTTCGCCGTTGAAACGTTGTATCGGTGAAAAAAATTAAAGTGAATCGTTCTGTCGTTGAACCGTTCAACGGCGAAACGAATGTCGGAGAAATGTTTCAGAATCCGATTAGATTCTGAAACATTTCTCCGACATTCGTTTCGCCGTTGAACGGTTCAACGACAGAACGATTCACTTTAATTTTTTTCACCGATACAACGTTTCAACGGCGAACGATTAGCCGACAGAACGATTCACTTTAAATTTTTTCACCGATATAACGTTTCAACGGCGAACGATTAGCCGACAGAACGATTCACTTTTAAATATTTCATCTATAGAACCTTTCACCGGCGAACGATTCTCCTACACAACTGTTCATCTGCCCCTGGGATATAAAAAATAGGTATTCGACGTGTAGACCTGGTTTCGTTTATTGTTTACACCTGAATCAAGTTGTGAAGGCGATACTTAAATGTTTTATTCAAAACTTGAGCGAAACTAACCAAAAAAGTGTCAAAAACGTATTTGATTCAACGTCAATACATGTATCATACATGTTATAGTTATACATTTGAAAGGGTAAATGAAATATATTGGCAAATGAAAATATTTTTTATTATTAACAATTACCTAACCAACATGATTAATACCAAAACAAAAACATAATAAATCAACTATGATTAACAAGAACAATTCAAAAGTTCAGATACTTATTTTGAATTAAATAAATGAGAAATATGAGCCCAGCCACCTAAGTAGGTTTTTATATCCATATTATCCTTTTCTAACAAATGCTGAGTAATCCTTTCTTGATAGTTTGATCTTTTTCTCTTAAGCGTTGTCTCCGAAGAATTAATGAGTTCGATAGTGCATTCTGTGTGCTTTTGTTCCTTCTGGAACTCCACTATTGTTCTGAAAATGTTCCATTTTCGCCGGCCTAATAATGTATTCCACCTGTTGTGCCATGACTCTAGCGCATTTTGTGATAATGGTATATGTGAAAGTTGGCTGTCGTGTACTGACCACATCCTTGGAGGAAATATTGGCGGACTTCGCTTTACTGTCATTTTGGAGCTAATGGATTTTGTAATTTTCGCTGATCCACTGACATAATAAGTTTCAAACCATCGCATCACTCTCTTAGCTGAATCAGGTACTATTTCGTTTTTTATTATATCAAGCGCATCGGGAATTTCAATTGGCTCTAAAAATGCCAGTGCAGCAATATGTCTCATTTTGTGGGCAAATACTGGATCGCTGTTGTATTGTTTCGCGAGACCAGCCGATTGAATGTGACGCCATATGCTTTGGTTCAAATGAAAAAAACAAAGTTTATTTAAGCAGTCTGGGAAAACCATTTTTATAGCTTTCATTGCGGCGCGTTCAAAATCGGTGAGGATTATTTGTGGACGCAAATCGATATTCAAGGTATTTAGTGTGTGTCGTTTTAATATTTCTAAAAATATTTCATAACATTTAACAGTTTTATGTGAAAGTAAACCATAAATTAAAGGAAGTACTTTATGCGTACCGTCCGGAGTTCCGACTATTGCATGTATAGAGTATATTTGTCGAAACGGGGGAGGGCAACAGTTAAATGTTCCATCCATCAGCCAATAATTAGCTACACTTAAGAGTCTGCAATTCTCATTAGTGCCAAATACGATTACGGATTCTTCATTATGAGTGTAGTGACCGATAAGGAAATTTACATTGCTAATTTTGGTTAATACATCGGGAATCACAACAGCATGTATATCTTTAGGAATACTTGGTAAATTCTTATTCCTTACCCGATGAACCATCATTCTCATGGCATCCTTAGTCGGCATGTAAGGAGCACTAATACTTGGTACATCTTGAATACACCGTTGAACAATTTGTGAGGGTGCATCCATTGAATGGTGGGCTTTTTGTTTGATGTTAGATTTTACAGTTAATTCTATCTGCTTATCGGGATCCGGTAAATGAACATGTTCAAAATTTTTCGAAATAACAATATGAGAATTATTCGTAGACACTGTTGAAGTGATAGCGACATTGCACCGGGTAGAATCTTTTTTTGTACACCGCCAGTAGAACTTCGTATTTCGTATTCTGTTTAGATGATAGGAATATCCTTCGTGAATCAATATATCTTTACCGCGTTTTGACTTTAACATTACACAATCACTCATTTTTTAACAACAAAATCTAAACCTTTTCAATAACACGTTGGTAATTGATTCCGGGCAGACATAACTACGTAATGAGGGACGTTGACAGGTAAAAAACTGAGGACTACCCACATTTTCATACTTAATTGTTTTCGTTTAGAAATAAGCGACCGTGCTTTAATATCAAATATGTATGTCTATCATTACCTCAATAATACTAGCATGCATTGTGCATCATTTAATTTCAAATTATACGCAGTTAAATGATAAACTAGACGGAAATTATAAAATCCTTCGAAATGACTATGAGTGCAAAGTTTAATTTTATGTATTAGTATTATTTTGTATTATTGATTGTATTTTGTGTATTTTTTTTAAAACAATAAACGGAAACAGGTCTACGTCGAATACCTATTTTTTATATCCCAGGGGCAGATGAACAGTTGTGTAGGAGAATCGTTCGCCGGTGAAAGGTTCTATAGATGGAATATTTAAAAGTGAATCGTTCTGTCGGCTAATCGTTCGCCGTTGAAACGTTATATCGGTGAAAAAATTTAAAGTGAATCGTTCTGTCGGCTAATCGTTCGCCGTTGAAACGTTGTATCGGTGAAAAAAATTAAAGTGAATCGTTCTGTCGTTGAACCGTTCAACGGCGAAACGAATGTCGGAGAAATGTTTCAGAATCCGATTAGATTCTGAAACATTTCTCCGACATTCGTTTCGCCGTTGAACGGTTCAACGACAGAACGATTCACTTTAATTTTTTTCACCGATACAACGTTTCAACGGCGAACGATTAGCCGACAGAACGATTCACTTTAAATTTTTTCACCGATATAACGTTTCAACGGCGAACGATTAGCCGACAGAACGATTCACTTTTAAATATTTCATCTATAGAACCTTTCACCGGCGAACGATTCTCCTACACAACTGTTCATCTGCCCCTGGGATATAAAAAATAGGTATTCGACGTGTAGACCTGGTTTCGTTTATTGTTTACACCTGAATCAAGTTGTGAAGGCGATACTTAAATGTTTTATTCAAAACTTGAGCGAAACTAACCAAAAAAGTGTCAAAAACGTATTTGATTCAACGTCAATACATGTATCATACATGTTATAGTTATACATTTGAAAGGGTAAATGAAATATATTGGCAAATGAAAATATTTTTTATTATTAACAATTACCTAACCAACATGATTAATACCAAAACAAAAACATAATAAATCAACTATGATTAACAAGAACAATTCAAAAGTTCAGATACTTATTTTGAATTAAATAAATGAGAAATATGAGCCCAGCCACCTAAGTAGGTTTTTATATCCATATTATCCTTTTCTAACAAATGCTGAGTAATCCTTTCTTGATAGTTTGATCTTTTTCTCTTAAGCGTTGTCTCCGAAGAATTAATGAGTTCGATAGTGCATTCTGTGTGCTTTTGTTCCTTCTGGAACTCCACTATTGTTCTGAAAATGTTCCATTTTCGCCGGCCTAATAATGTATTCCACCTGTTGTGCCATGACTCTAGCGCATTTTGTGATAATGGTATATGTGAAAGTTGGCTGTCGTGTACTGACCACATCCTTGGAGGAAATATTGGCGGACTTCGCTTTACTGTCATTTTGGAGCTAATGGATTTTGTAATTTTCGCTGATCCACTGACATAATAAGTTTCAAACCATCGCATCACTCTCTTAGCTGAATCAGGTACTATTTCGTTTTTTATTATATCAAGCGCATCGGGAATTTCAATTGGCTCTAAAAATGCCAGTGCAGCAATATGTCTCATTTTGTGGGCAAATACTGGATCGCTGTTGTATTGTTTCGCGAGACCAGCCGATTGAATGTGACGCCATATGCTTTGGTTCAAATGAAAAAAACAAAGTTTATTTAAGCAGTCTGGGAAAACCATTTTTATAGCTTTCATTGCGGCGCGTTCAAAATCGGTGAGGATTATTTGTGGACGCAAATCGATATTCAAGGTATTTAGTGTGTGTCGTTTTAATATTTCTAAAAATATTTCATAACATTTAACAGTTTTATGTGAAAGTAAACCATAAATTAAAGGAAGTACTTTATGCGTACCGTCCGGAGTTCCGACTATTGCATGTATAGAGTATATTTGTCGAAACGGGGGAGGGCAACAGTTAAATGTTCCATCCATCAGCCAATAATTAGCTACACTTAAGAGTCTGCAATTCTCATTAGTGCCAAATACGATTACGGATTCTTCATTATGAGTGTAGTGACCGATAAGGAAATTTACATTGCTAATTTTGGTTAATACATCGGGAATCACAACAGCATGTATATCTTTAGGAATACTTGGTAAATTCTTATTCCTTACCCGATGAACCATCATTCTCATGGCATCCTTAGTCGGCATGTAAGGAGCACTAATACTTGGTACATCTTGAATACACCGTTGAACAATTTGTGAGGGTGCATCCATTGAATGGTGGGCTTTTTGTTTGATGTTAGATTTTACAGTTAATTCTATCTGCTTATCGGGATCCGGTAAATGAACATGTTCAAAATTTTTCGAAATAACAATATGAGAATTATTCGTAGACACTGTTGAAGTGATAGCGACATTGCACCGGGTAGAATCTTTTTTTGTACACCGCCAGTAGAACTTCGTATTTCGTATTCTGTTTAGATGATAGGAATATCCTTCGTGAATCAATATATCTTTACCGCGTTTTGACTTTAACATTACACAATCACTCATTTTTTAACAACAAAATCTAAACCTTTTCAATAACACGTTGGTAATTGATTCCGGGCAGACATAACTACGTAATGAGGGACGTTGACAGGTAAAAAACTGAGGACTACCCACATTTTCATACTTAATTGTTTTCGTTTAGAAATAAGCGACCGTGCTTTAATATCAAATATGTATGTCTATCATTACCTCAATAATACTAGCATGCATTGTGCATCATTTAATTTCAAATTATACGCAGTTAAATGATAAACTAGACGGAAATTATAAAATCCTTCGAAATGACTATGAGTGCAAAGTTTAATTTTATGTATTAGTATTATTTTGTATTATTGATTGTATTTTGTGTATTTTTTTTAAAACAATAAACGGAAACAGGTCTACGTCGAATACCTATTTTTTATATCCCAGGGGCAGATGAACAGTTGTGTAGGAGAATCGTTCGCCGGTGAAAGGTTCTATAGATGGAATATTTAAAAGTGAATCGTTCTGTCGGCTAATCGTTCGCCGTTGAAACGTTATATCGGTGAAAAAATTTAAAGTGAATCGTTCTGTCGGCTAATCGTTCGCCGTTGAAACGTTGTATCGGTGAAAAAAATTAAAGTGAATCGTTCTGTCGTTGAACCGTTCAACGGCGAAACGAATGTCGGAGAAATGTTTCAGAATCCGATTAGATTCTGAAACATTTCTCCGACATTCGTTTCGCCGTTGAACGGTTCAACGACAGAACGATTCACTTTAATTTTTTTCACCGATACAACGTTTCAACGGCGAACGATTAGCCGACAGAACGATTCACTTTAAATTTTTTCACCGATATAACGTTTCAACGGCGAACGATTAGCCGACAGAACGATTCACTTTTAAATATTTCATCTATAGAACCTTTCACCGGCGAACGATTCTCCTACACAACTGTTCATCTGCCCCTGGGATATAAAAAATAGGTATTCGACGTGTAGACCTGGTTTCGTTTATTGTTTACACCTGAATCAAGTTGTGAAGGCGATACTTAAATGTTTTATTCAAAACTTGAGCGAAACTAACCAAAAAAGTGTCAAAAACGTATTTGATTCAACGTCAATACATGTATCATACATGTTATAGTTATACATTTGAAAGGGTAAATGAAATATATTGGCAAATGAAAATATTTTTTATTATTAACAATTACCTAACCAACATGATTAATACCAAAACAAAAACATAATAAATCAACTATGATTAACAAGAACAATTCAAAAGTTCAGATACTTATTTTGAATTAAATAAATGAGAAATATGAGCCCAGCCACCTAAGTAGGTTTTTATATCCATATTATCCTTTTCTAACAAATGCTGAGTAATCCTTTCTTGATAGTTTGATCTTTTTCTCTTAAGCGTTGTCTCCGAAGAATTAATGAGTTCGATAGTGCATTCTGTGTGCTTTTGTTCCTTCTGGAACTCCACTATTGTTCTGAAAATGTTCCATTTTCGCCGGCCTAATAATGTATTCCACCTGTTGTGCCATGACTCTAGCGCATTTTGTGATAATGGTATATGTGAAAGTTGGCTGTCGTGTACTGACCACATCCTTGGAGGAAATATTGGCGGACTTCGCTTTACTGTCATTTTGGAGCTAATGGATTTTGTAATTTTCGCTGATCCACTGACATAATAAGTTTCAAACCATCGCATCACTCTCTTAGCTGAATCAGGTACTATTTCGTTTTTTATTATATCAAGCGCATCGGGAATTTCAATTGGCTCTAAAAATGCCAGTGCAGCAATATGTCTCATTTTGTGGGCAAATACTGGATCGCTGTTGTATTGTTTCGCGAGACCAGCCGATTGAATGTGACGCCATATGCTTTGGTTCAAATGAAAAAAACAAAGTTTATTTAAGCAGTCTGGGAAAACCATTTTTATAGCTTTCATTGCGGCGCGTTCAAAATCGGTGAGGATTATTTGTGGACGCAAATCGATATTCAAGGTATTTAGTGTGTGTCGTTTTAATATTTCTAAAAATATTTCATAACATTTAACAGTTTTATGTGAAAGTAAACCATAAATTAAAGGAAGTACTTTATGCGTACCGTCCGGAGTTCCGACTATTGCATGTATAGAGTATATTTGTCGAAACGGGGGAGGGCAACAGTTAAATGTTCCATCCATCAGCCAATAATTAGCTACACTTAAGAGTCTGCAATTCTCATTAGTGCCAAATACGATTACGGATTCTTCATTATGAGTGTAGTGACCGATAAGGAAATTTACATTGCTAATTTTGGTTAATACATCGGGAATCACAACAGCATGTATATCTTTAGGAATACTTGGTAAATTCTTATTCCTTACCCGATGAACCATCATTCTCATGGCATCCTTAGTCGGCATGTAAGGAGCACTAATACTTGGTACATCTTGAATACACCGTTGAACAATTTGTGAGGGTGCATCCATTGAATGGTGGGCTTTTTGTTTGATGTTAGATTTTACAGTTAATTCTATCTGCTTATCGGGATCCGGTAAATGAACATGTTCAAAATTTTTCGAAATAACAATATGAGAATTATTCGTAGACACTGTTGAAGTGATAGCGACATTGCACCGGGTAGAATCTTTTTTTGTACACCGCCAGTAGAACTTCGTATTTCGTATTCTGTTTAGATGATAGGAATATCCTTCGTGAATCAATATATCTTTACCGCGTTTTGACTTTAACATTACACAATCACTCATTTTTTAACAACAAAATCTAAACCTTTTCAATAACACGTTGGTAATTGATTCCGGGCAGACATAACTACGTAATGAGGGACGTTGACAGGTAAAAAACTGAGGACTACCCACATTTTCATACTTAATTGTTTTCGTTTAGAAATAAGCGACCGTGCTTTAATATCAAATATGTATGTCTATCATTACCTCAATAATACTAGCATGCATTGTGCATCATTTAATTTCAAATTATACGCAGTTAAATGATAAACTAGACGGAAATTATAAAATCCTTCGAAATGACTATGAGTGCAAAGTTTAATTTTATGTATTAGTATTATTTTGTATTATTGATTGTATTTTGTGTATTTTTTTTAAAACAATAAACGGAAACAGGTCTACGTCGAATACCTATTTTTTATATCCCAGGGGCAGATGAACAGTTGTGTAGGAGAATCGTTCGCCGGTGAAAGGTTCTATAGATGGAATATTTAAAAGTGAATCGTTCTGTCGGCTAATCGTTCGCCGTTGAAACGTTATATCGGTGAAAAAATTTAAAGTGAATCGTTCTGTCGGCTAATCGTTCGCCGTTGAAACGTTGTATCGGTGAAAAAAATTAAAGTGAATCGTTCTGTCGTTGAACCGTTCAACGGCGAAACGAATGTCGGAGAAATGTTTCAGAATCCAACGATTATACTGTATTTTATATCATTTCCCCGTTAAAGGTATTTATAGTCACGTTTTCCAGAGTCCATGAATTTTTGTGCCATGTCATTCTACCCCCTCGGATATGTCAAAGGCTTAAATTGTCACACTATAACCACGAGATATCGTGTCCAAGAACCTTTGGGCTACTAAGCTACCTACTGACATAGGTTTTAATGACACGTTGTTCTACGGACTTTATACTAATGGTTGTACCTTTTTTTAACTGGGGAAATATTATGGACTTCCGCCGTCTTGGGGTGGACGAAGGGTATGCCAAGTATACCGGACTCCCACCGGGTAAAACTCCAGGTTGTCCTCCTAGCTACCCTACAACGAGGGACGCGGAAGCTGCGTACGCTACACCGCATCCCTTGAAAAGTCCTGACCTGCCTCTATCTGGTGAGTCCCGCTCACTTACCATACTAACACCAATGTCTTTTCGAACTCATGTGCGTATTATAATACAGTTATTAGTTGCTAAAAAACGGTGAAGGAAAACGTCGTGAGGAAACTGGAACACCAGGAAGATTTTTCAACGGTATGTAAAGCCATGTAGAGGCCTACAGGCGGTTTAAATTCTGACACCAGGTTGTAATCACAATTCATCATCATCACAATATTATCAGATCACAAAGTCATCACAATATAGTTAGTAGTACGTATTTATTTAGTTAAAAGAACAATTTACATTATATACACACACGATTGTTTTTATACTACCTTCTATACTATACTTCTATTATTAAAACTAAAAATATATACAAACAAAAAACATCAAATAATTATGCATCAAAATATTCCTCCTCATCACTGTCGACTGGCAGGGTTGACCGACCCAAAAGGCTGGCGGCATTGCCACGTTGAATGGCAATGCTAATTCTTTGGCCGAAAAACAAACCAGCCCTTTGGTCACGTGAAGAAAAAAAAAAAAAAAAAAGTAGTTATATCATCACCACTACTCGCTCACTCCCCGACTGGGCGGGAGGTATGTATCAAAACTCCTACATCACAAAGGGATCGATAAATCAGTGATGCACACTAAAATGTCTCAAGACCGTATAATTAGTCTTAAGTAGATAAACACTCTATCTATTTGGCATTAGAAAAATAAAGATTTAATTAAGTACTGACTACTTTATCCAATACCATAAACATTTACTTTCTTTATAATAAAACTGGCAAATAAAACCGTATTAAGTGTCAATACCGCCAGTGGTAAGCAACAAAAGCGCATCGGTCAGGGTATTGGTTGCCAAAGGTCATGGGTGAAACACCGGGCTTTTGAACCTGGATGGTGAACCCATTTCATGAACCCATACATTGCAGAAGCGCCTTCAGCCTTGCCGGGCAGATTATTTAAAATATTGTGCTCACACACGCAACTAACCATTTCCATTTCTTCTTTATTACTTTTAAAACTTTACTCTCGTTAATATGTGGGCTCTAATGGCCGTGGGATGCCGGGCTAGAATAGCACCTCCTCTTCTTTTCTTCTGTTGTAGGAGACGACTATAGGAAAATCCATATGATTGTCAGCAGCGTCTTCTGTAACTTCACCACCAATACTGCGATCCCCAAGCCGCTTGCCAAGCGTGGCGATTATAGCTCCCTCCCCCCCTAAGGCCTTTGTTCAATAGTGTGGACGTCTTCCGGTTGATGATGAAGATGATGAATGTCACCATCCATTAACTTCACTACTATACTTGTTGATTGGCCAATTTCTACACCTCGTGTTTTCATTGTAACAAATGGAAGCCAATACGAAGTACATTGGAGCTATTATTATTTATTTATTTTTATATTTAAATACTAGATGTGCCCGCGACTCCGTCCGCGTGGAAATTCGGAAACAGCAAAAGTATTTTTAAATTGTTTTTAAAATATTAGCTAAGTTTGAGCGAATTCGATTTAGTAGTTTTTACGCCATGCCGTACTATTTTATTACATGTATAGCTGTTGCCCGCGACTTCGTCCGCGTGTATTTCAGATAAAACACCAGTAGTAAATTTAACTTTTAACAGAAAAAAATACCTACCAGGCAGGCTTTTTTAAGTAGGTTAAAAATCTTTAAACCACTTATTTAACTAAGAATACTTTCCGGTATTTAAAAAAACCGCAAAAATTGAACGGTAATTACGGAAGTTACAGAAAGTCTATTGAAAATAATATATATCTGAAGAAGAGAACATAAATAAATCCGTTTTGTGCGTTTCTGAGTTCCTGTACATTGAAACTACTGTAGAAAAAAAATACCAAGGATAAAAGACAACCGTGTCGACCTGATTGGCGCAGTGGCTAAGAGATTGGTTGTGGGTTCGATTCCCGCTAAAAAGTGTGATCCGTAGATGTTTGTCCCGAGTCTGGGTGTTTGTGTAAGTGAAATTTCAAGTTTGTGAAACGCACCCACGATACAGGAGAAATTCCTAGTGTGGGGCGGCGTTTTAGAAACCTATACAATACAACCCATTTCTATTATTTTGGATATTTTGTCTGTGTGTCGGTTTATTCGTAATTAAGTTAAAATAGGGAATCATTGCAGTTGACTCTTATAAAAAATATTGTTATAAAACATACGACAACGACACGCTTGTATTCCGCGAAGGCGTAGGCAGAGGTGCACATATTGTACCTACTCCCACAATTTCGCTAGGTTTGGTGTAGATACCAATGTATCAGTATCTCAACAGACAAAATTTATAGAGAACTCGTGACCTAAGAGTAAGCGTCGTACGATTGTGTGTGCGTGTAAGAAGCAGCTAAGTATTCGTAAGATTAAAGGCTACTTTAAGACTGCGTGAGTCAATGGTAATGGTTGATGTTGATGGTCATGGCGAAGCATAAGGCTGTACACTCAGCCGAAATCGTTATACACAGGATAGAAAATCTATCTTGCTGCTAGAATGTCCGCCTCAATGATGTTACAGCTGAAGGATGCCTTTGAGCTAGAAGTCGTTAAATTACTTTGACAGAAATAAGTTCCGGAGAACCGTATGTGTTACTTACTGCGAGAATTACAATTGTCTATGAGGTAATGAGAAAAAATCTATATCTATACATATAATAAAATCGTAAACGACCCGTGTCTGTACATTCAATTTTAAAAAAGAAAAACCATTTATACCGCCGTACCCATACTGGCGCGGCGAGATTTGGAAGTTTTATTTCATCTATATCTTATATACCGATTTCTTTTTTTTTATAGAATATTAGAGTGTACTTTTTGAATATTGGAGTTTGATAACGATATATCTATGTGAAATACAATATATTTATATATTTTATTAATACACTTGAAGAAGTGCCTAACGATTAAACAAGTTATTGTGGCTAATTTATAAAAGATAGATATATACTATTGAGGACTTTTTTGTAGATCTTTTAGAGACCATCATTTTTATAATACATACTTTTGGTGTATGATCGACGTATGCGAGGATAAGAGCTCGAAAGCGCATTTTCATCCGACTTGCTTCAAATTTATCGTTACTGCTCAGCTCCTATGTGTTTTAGCGTTATGTTATATAGCCTATAACCTGCCCAGGCGTATGGACTACAATCGTACCAAGTTTGGTTAAAATCCCTTCAGTAGTTTTTGACCCATGCGTGCACATACAGACAGACAGACAGACAGACAGACCGACAGACAGACAGACAGACCGACAAAAAATTTACTAATTGCATTTTTGTCATCAGTATCGATCACCAGTTATCCTCCAATAATAATTTTGAATATATATTCAATGTACAGAATTGACCTCTCTACAGTTTTATTATAAGTATAGATTCTATTCTATTACAATGACTGTCTTCTTGTCTTTTAACCTTCAGATAAGAAATGAATTCGTTTGTCTTTCCTCATGCTTGTTCTTGCTTTCTGACAAATTGTACGTCGAGAGAAAAGGCTAAATAAATACGAAACTTAATGAAGATTCTGCCTCTATCGCGTATGCAGAAACTATGAGACGAACTTAAATCAAAGTCAACCAAAAACTTTGCAGCGTCCAATGGTCTATGCAGATAGAACTCTTAGTTGGAAACTAACTGTTTTAGTTTACTTTGTGGCATAGCAATAAAACTATACACTGAGTCTCTGACTGTAATACCTATTCTTTCTCTAAATTCTTGCGATTTTAAAAGGAAAATGGACAACTAAACCTTATCGTAATTATTTTTGTAGTAAATTTTGCCCTACTCTAGTAATTTCTAAAATATTGATTGTTTCTGCCCCTAGGGTAACCGTCAAATAACTTACCTACGTCGCCAATGATCAATTATTGTTATTATTGTATAAGGTTAGTTTTTATACACTATGCTCATCAAAATTAAAATTTTACAACTTAACATTAAACTCAACGAATTAAGAAAAATCTAGTACTGCTATTTTCGCAATTTTACCAGATTACAGCTGAACAATGTCTAATAAAGCAATAAAAGTGAAAAATGTCCGTGTTTCGTATGTCCCCGAACAAAATACACGTACCTAACTCATAAAGGAAATAGGTCACAAAAGTGCTAAGTAAGACCATCTGTCACTGGCTCACACAAAAGTAATCTCTGAAACCAATAAGTTCCACCGGTCGCTTAATAGTTTCTTGCTCATTGGTTTCGTACTTGAAAACGATATTGCTGAAGTATTTGACACATTCCCGAAGATTTACTTTTCAGACCTTCTTAGTAGCGACATAGGCTACAAAGGCCCTTATTACATAGTTCATATTGGCGATGGGATTGAGGGGCTTGTAGCTACGAGGCTACAACGTGGATCAGCCCCCCTAAACAAGTGGCAAAACGCTTGACGAATGGAAATCGAATAGAATGATAAATGTATGGGGATGACATCATGTTTCATCAATTAGTGCATCGCCATACGTATCAAGGAATTCCGCTATTCGCTCTAATTTGATTATGGAAAATCATAATCGAGTACTGTAACAAAACCACAGGAAACGCGTCAAAACAGCCGCTAAGCTTCTCGCTAAGCTCTGCTGACTTTGTGACAAAAAGGATCGATACAAACATTAGATTTCAATAATGCCGCCGATTCGACTTAATCCCTTTGAGCGAGTCAACCCTCGGAAAATCCCTTGAAGCGATGACTAAAGTCAAAACGTTTTTAAATCTTCAAAAAGCGTTGAGTTTTTTTGTAGTGCAGTAATGAGTGAGTGGTTTTCGCATGCGCGGCTGTGCTAAAGTGCTTGTATGGTAACGACATTTTTAACCTCACATCATTTTTAAAACGAGTGGAGGTGCAAGATACTCACTCAACAACATGACGTTATCTGCTATAATTATATTTTTCTTAATGTAATGGCGCTATTCCAAAAATATACGAACCATTTAGTTTTTGGCTAGGTTTTAGTATGGATAATATTATATTACGAACGAAAGGAATTTAAATCGAAATCCTTGTATTGCCCTCAAAGACATAATTTAAAACTTCGTTTTATAGTCTCTTTCATAAATTAGTTATCAGTTACTAACGGTGAAGGAAAAAGATCGTGAAGAAACCGGTACGCCAGAGAAATTATTCAACGGTAAGTAAAGCTATGTCCGAGGCCTACAGGCGGTTTAAACTCTGTCACCAGGTTGTTCATCAACCATACGATAAGAAGAAGTCTCATACAAATAACATTTAATTGTTTATTTTATTTTTATTTATTATTATATTACATAATCAAAACCTACCTTATGTATCTAAACCTATTAAAATAATGATTAGTTTTAAACCTCGTTAAAAAAGTGTATATTTTAGTAATCTACACCGTGCAATATATTAACCCTTTTAATCTCGAAGGTCATTATGCAAACACTTCTGCACCAATATGACGTCAGAATCTTGTATCATATCAGGGGTTAACCCTACAATGTAATTACATTACCGTGTATGCATAACACTGGTCGGCGGGCTACCTGGCATAACACCGGGAGGCGGGCCACCTGGCATTATTGCTTGCTAGAAAATAGTGTCACTTTTCGTTAAGGAAAATGTATTAGCTTCTAAACATTAGCATAATAATAATATTTAAGAAAATTTTGAGGTGCCTCGTTTATCTGGTGGTTGCAAATCGCGACCGCTGCTTAAGTCCCGGGTTCGATTTTCGGGCCGGGCAAAATTTTACTGGGTTTTTTTATTACGTTATTCTCAGTAGCAGCACGAAGTCTGCATTTGCTCATCACCTATTACATTGGTACGTATAACATAACAGGCGAAATTTGGCCGTATATATATATACCTTTGCCTACTTCTTTGGGGAATAGAGGAAAAAGAACAAAATTTAAATGTCACTTTATCATCACAAAATCAGTGTCTATTGTTCTTACACAAAATCCAAAAACTACATACAAATGAACATAATTTAACATAACATAACACCTGTATTTCCCAAAAGGGTAGGCAGAGGTGCACATACTAATAGTGCACACACATTTCGCTAGTTATGTTAAAGGTTCCAATGTATTAGGGGGCGAGCCTATTGCCATCAACCGAGCCCAAATCCAGACTCCGTGCTGCTACCGAGAATTACTTAATGGAAAAACTCAATAACGCTTTGTCCGGGATTCGAACCTACCTCGTGCTCAGCAATCGAGCTTAGCGACCACAAGACCAATAAGGCACAGGACATAATATAATTTTAATAAAAAAATTACAAATATAACTCCTGGTTACATCCAAGTTAATCGTGTTTACTAACAGTGTACGTAAAAGTGCAATTATCAACAAATCTCTAATTAAATACTACTTACCCATATTTACTTACGATGTCTCGGTATTACTTCACCGGTATCTATAGTGTTTATTCTTAAGTAATAGCTCTGAAGTCAGAGATAAGATTCGTTGCTACGATAAAAATATTACAACATTATTCTACTGATACCGTATTTCTTTATATGGTAGATACGTAGGGACATTATAGTAGTTAACTTGTATTTTTTATTACAATAAATATTTTTTTTATGACCGGCTCTGGATATAATATAATCTGTTATATAATAATATGGGATAATAATTATGCAAAATGAAAATCACCTAATCACCTGGAGTTATATTTGCCGTGTGGTATCCGGCCTAGAATTGACCACGCCTCCTCCTCCCGTGCGTGTCGATAGAGGCGACTAAGGGAAAATCCAGAAGATGGGCAGCAGCGTCTTCTGTAATTTGACCACTAATACTGCGATCCCCAAGCCGCTTGCTAAGCGTGGGGATTATGGCAAACCCCCTCCCCCATACTAAGGGGGAGGCCTTTGTTCATCAGTGAACTTCTTCCAGCTGATGATGATGATGAGAATGAAAATCACAAGTGGATAAAAAATCGGGTGAAATGTAGTTGTTATATGCGTAAAGAGTTTGGCGTTGACGTAAATTAAACAAAACATATGCATAAGAAAAACAATTTTCCCAAAAAAGGTATATTGGAAATGGTATACTTGGGTATATTGGAAAAATAATTTATTGATTTTATTTTGGTGACTTCATAGGTAATATTTATTTCTTCATCATTAACATAAAAAAAAATAAGTAAAAATGAAATACCAAGTCACAACGCCTCTAGAATAACATACCGTCTAACTTTTGAGTATACCAATAATCTTGAGTTAGTTTTCAAACAACAAAAGTGCTTTATACAAAAAACCTAGATACCGCTAATAAAAGAAAACAAATTGACGGCGATCCATTATCAATTTTTTTTAACCTTTTTCTCATGTTAGTGGCTTGTTAGCTCAATCTGCTTTTAGGTGCATCAACTAAACGCTATGCAAAACATGATACGATAAAAAGTAAATTTTTCAATATATTTCCCATAGGAACACAGTAAACAGGGCTATATTCTAGTGACGTGACGTATCTTCGAGCCAGCGGACCGGCCGACCAGCAACTACAGTACCAGTCTCACTTTGAACATTGGTGCGTAAACACGGGCTTGACGGTCCGTCCAACAGTGACGTGCGCGCGAAAACTTAGTGGAAGATTTATTCAAATTTAAATCTCGAATATTTCTCCCAAAAACTTTTCTTGTCTGTGGCTTGATAAACTTTTTAATGTTGTGCGACTTTTTGTTCAGTTGAAAAAGTTGCGTGTTGTATTTGTTTTGTTTTATCGACTTCTGGGTAAGTTTTTAATTGATAATTTTAAGTTAAGTATTTTCAAGGTATTTTCATTAAATATACCGTAGATTTAATTATAGTGGAAGTATCGGGATATTTTTTCAATTGCTGAAATGTTTATCATAAGTTTAATTACTATTACAAGTATTTAAAAAAGATTGATATTCTTATTTCCTAAAATAAGTTCTAAAATAAATATAATAGTGTATGAAAATTACCATTTTATGTAATTTAAATAGGTAGGTCTTTTAGGTAGCGGAATTTTTTCTGTTTTTAAAACTAAAAATATATAGATACCTAGCTCGTAATTAATAAAGTTGGCTTCAGTCATATGTTTATTTATACACGTTTGCAATGCTAACACATAAATTGACCGCAACCAATGATCAATAAAAATGGCAATAAATTTTAATTAAAACCAGTTACTGACAGATTTACGTTTGGTTTGACGATATTCCATTAGATTTTTTTCAGAAGCTAGTACAGTTTCAGAACCTTTTACATAAAAATTACGTTCGTCTTATAATAATAGAATATGACTGGAAGGTCAATTTCTACTAACTGTAGGTGGATCCGATAAATGGCTTTCCATTCAAAATGTGAAAGCAAAAAGTTTTTTTGTAGGAGAATACGATGATTTTAAAAGATGGTGATATAATGAAAATCAGCTAAAACACTCAATGACAGTGAGCAGTCTACGTTTCCCATACGCCCTATGAAAGCTATCGAAGGAATCAATACATATTAGAATGGCCGACAGTGGAATAAACCGTTGGATTCTCTGGATTTCAATCTATGCGCTGTAAATCATCGAGCAACCTTTTTAACAGTAAAGAGGTGTTTATCGTAAATTTATGATTTCCCTAGATTTTATCATAATTTTACGAGAATAGAATTTAAGATAGGCGCTTTTCGTACTAATAGATATTTCTTCATTCTATGATTCATAGACATTCTTCTTCTTTTTTAAAAAAAAACGTCGCTCCACTCTAGGAATTTCTCGTGTAGCGTTAGTGCGTTTCACAAACATGACATATCACATACACAAACACTCAGACTCTGGACAATCATCTGCGGATCGCACAAATGTTTTGCTCCGTGTGAGAATCGAATCCGCAACCATTAGCGCGGCAGTCAGATCGATTAGTCAATGCGCTAATCAGGTCATCATACTTACAAATATTATGAAGACCGTATTAAAAAGATAATGGTATTTGTTATACGAGAGGAGAGGCCTATGTCCAGCAGTGGACTAAGATAGGCTGATGATGATGATGATGATGATTTGTTATTTATGTTTAAGATAATTTATTTATTTCATTTAACCTTATAACGCTCTTCGCTTCTTCGTATCAACATCAGTCAATAGCCACATGGAATAGGTCAAGCCACATGGAAATATGGAATAGGTCTTGCCGTGGTAAAGATTGGTCAGTCAACAAGGATGGTAGCGAGGTTGACCGTCCAGGGTGCGCCGGACCTACTCGAGTTTCGTCACTTGTGGAGGCTCCCTACTTGCAACGCTTTAAACGCTTATAAAGACGTTTATAAAAAGAAAGAAATTATAAATTAACTATTTTGATCACTCAAATGTAGACTGGTACAACGAATACTGTTCCACCATGTTCGATTTAACGCATATATAAATAGAGCTCCGTGCTGAACTAATCTGTTTAACAAGCGTGATGATAATTGGATACTAATGATTGGTTACATATTTACAGAATCTATTCAATTCGTTTTTACGAATATGTATGAATATTAAAATATGTGTAGGTAAATTTTACATAAAGCTAGGCATTTTTTCGGGATAAAAAGAAGCGTATATCTTAATCCAGGGTGTCAGCTACCTCCATACCAACTTTAACCAAAATCGGTCGAGCCGTTTGAGCGTGAAGAGGTAACAAACACACTCACAAACTTTCACCTTTATAATATTAGTGTGATTTAAAATGTACATAAATATTTTCAATAATATATTTGAAGTTAACCGTGGAGTTTATTCAATTGTAGATATTTAATAATTTGAGCACCAGTTGAAGTTACCTAAATACTGACTAAAATTATCAAATAAAACTTAAAATATATTATTTTAATTAATATCGGTAATAATAATAATTTATTTGCTTAAAAACATGGTATAAAAGGTCTATATACAATATTCAGAATTTACTATTTCTAGAACCGAAATAGAAAAAGTTAATTAACATACCGATAACGTGGAAATAATTATAAATTTGTATATACCTGCCATTATTTTCTCATATTTTCGTTAAAAATATCTCGTTTTTATTACAACTTCCTACTAAAATTCCACGGAAAATTTGGTGGCATTTTGCTCGCTCCTTATTAAATAGGACTAATACTGTCTTATATGTTAAACTGTCTTCTTTCAGTTTGCCTTCACAGAACATTAGCTAGGACCCCGTACGTCCCATTTCCTATCTTCCAGTATAAAAGTGTAACGGACCAGAATCGTGCTAACTTGCTGACCGACTACTCAAGTCTAAGGAAAACTAGATTCTAAAGTCATACGTCAAAATGACCGACTATATAAGTGTATCTACATGAAGTATAACAGTTTACACAAAGTTAACTGGATTAGGCTGTGATTATTAGACTGGTGATATTAATATTATGCTGTACTACTATTATTATTATTATTACAAGCCTGTAATGTCCCACTGCAGGGCAAAGGCCTCCCCAGTCTCCCTCCACACGACTCTGTCAAGGGCTGTCGATGCCCAGTCCTCCATAAAGGAGTCCAGGTCATCTCGCCATCTCCGTTTGGGTCTGCCTCGCTGACGTCTACCTTGTGTAGGGGTCCATTGGGATGTACGCTTGGCCCATTGATCGTCTGTCATGCGGTAGACGTGACCAGCCCAGTTCCATTTTAAGGTAGCAGCTTTGTGGGTGACGTCAGTAATTTTTGTTTTGGAACGGATTACGGTGTTTCGGATCCGGTCTGCAAGTTTAATGCCCAGAATACTCCGTTCCATTCCTCTTTGACAAACCTCGAGTGCGAACCTCTGCTGACCCGTCAAAGACCATGTCTGGGCGCCATACTTGAGGATGGGAAGAATACATATGTCGATGAGTCTCCTCTTAAGGGATATAGGTAAATTGCCCTTCATTAGGTCTTTCATGGCCCAATAGCTACTACTATATTGTTAAATGAAATTAAAGTTAGATAATACAATAAAACTTGCAATACGGTAATTTTTCAAAATCATGGAACAGCCTAACAAAATGTTCCTAAATAATAAAAAAAAAATCTATACTTATTATTATGAAGCTGAAGAGTTTGTTTGTTTGCTTGAACGCGCTGATCTCAGGAACTACTGGTCCGATTTGAAAAAATATTTCAGTTTTAGATAGCCCATTTATCGAGGAAGGCTATAAAACATGCGAAATTCACGCGGGCGAAGTCGCGGGCGGAAGATAGTATTACATAAATTAATAATCACTTTGCAGTTACCTATTTGTCCAGAAATGACTCGACGACCTGATTGGCGCAGTGGCTAAGCGATCAGACTGCTGCGCTAAGGGTTGCGGGTTCGATTCCCGAACGGGGCAAAAATTTGTGCGATCTACATTTGATTGTCCCGAGTCTGGGTGTTAGTGTATGTAATATTTCGTGTTTGTGAAACGTACTCACGATACAGGAGAAATTCCTAGAGTGGGGCGACGTTTTTTTTAATAAAAAAAAATAAAAAAAATGTTGATACCAATCAATGAAAAAATAATAATACCAGACTTCACTTTACACAACTTTTCCGGACATTCGACACCAATCAATCAAATTTAAACGTTTCTTTATCTCCTCTGAATCTTAAGTGCGTTTTACAGATATGATAATATACCACATGCCCAAACGCCAAGATTTAGGACAAACATTTGGAAAACACACAAATATTTGTCCTGCCTTCATGGCAACTTAATTCAGCCTTTCAGACTTCTTTCTGAATCAAATCAACGTCACGAACTAGACATTGTACGATGACAGTCAGATTTTTTATCGGCAAATACACAATACGCACACGAGATTTTTTATCTCAACAGTTTTTATCACACCGTCGCCTCGTCGCAGTTATGTATAACCAGATAATACCGATCTTCAGCTGGTTTTTTGACGATTTGCGTTGCATCATACTTTCATTGTCTTGATAATTTTATTAGTTACTTTACGAGTATGTGAACTTTTGGTGCCTTACTATGAGATAGCAAGCAGGTCAATTTCCGCTGTGGAAGTGAGACGTCGCACAGCACGCAGCGGCGAATATAAAATATTGCCTGATAAAAGTCGAAACTGTCTCGAAACTGTGTGACGATTAATTAATGACTAGACTCCATTTGAAACAATATAGGACAATCCTATTTACAGAATATTTATTCAGCTTATTTTTACTATAACATACATTGTTGTCGATTATATAAATTGTATTTGTTATCACGTGTTACTCTCTCTATTGACTTATCTTTCAACATTTATTTTATAACTAGAAATTACCAGGAAGGATAAAAACAATAGATCTATAAACCTATGTATTATTAATGGGATTACGTTATCTCACATTTGATCCTATTGAGTTATCCTAATGCTGATTAGATAAGTATTTTACAGTTGTTTTAAAACAATGATGGTTCGAGATTGGTATAATCTTGATGTGGATACAATATTATTATGTCAGCTTGTAACCGTGGTGCTCTAAGGCAAGGGTCTTTTTATGGATAGACCCACTTTGTCATATCGTGTTCAAATCCCCATTAGCACCAATGAATAGCAATTATTAAAATTTTCTCCGGACTAATAAAATTATAAAGTGCTTGAAATATAACTGCCTATACGTTAGATCCTTGGTTTGATTCTCGAGCCGGGAAAGGTTTATGGCTTTTTCAACTAAGTAATTCTAAGGACCACTAAGTGTGAATTTGTGCCCGGTTAATGGCAATAGGCTCGCCCCCTATTACATCGCAACCTATAGCATAACTAGCAAAAATGTTACTCTACCCCTCTTCTTTTATTTATAACAGTATATCCAGCAAGTTTAAATCCTAGCTACTGTGGGTACGGCAAGTACCCACATTTATCACTTTAAGAACGACGCTCTCATGCACCTCACGTGTTTCAGAGCCTTCAGTTGGGTTCATATCGCGCACTATATCATAACGTTTGTGAAACTCAGTGCAGTGTTCTTTAACACAACCTTTATAAATTACTAGTTGTATCTTACGGATTTACTCGCATGCTACGAAAACATCTTCAAGTAAAACAAAATAACCAATTGGTTTGGCAGAAAGTACTTTATTCATGTGACTAAATTTAAATTATCTAATGCCGAAGCCATGATCTACCGGTCTGTTAAATTTTATCTAAATCCGTTCAACAGTTTAGTCGTGATTTATTGCTTAAAAGCTGAATTCTTATCCATCCAACTCACTGGACCTAACTTACGTACACATGGAAAATTTTCATGGAAGATTTATTAAAATTTATACTGCTCATCTTTTCCCAAAGGATACATTATTATATCTTCATATTATCAAATTTCATTAGATTAGGTTTAATAGTTTGATGATGATGAAATAACCAACACATTTACTGTACAGTAAATGATATTACATAGTACAGTAACAGTTAATGATAAGTCAAAATTTTCCTGATGGACATCCTAGCACAGGCTACCTTTTATCCCGAAAAAGACGCCCGTTGAACTGTGTCACTCGAACGCATACACGGGCAAAAGCTAGTACTCGTAGTTTCTACAATCAAAAGGACTTTGTTTCTAAGAAGAATATCATAATCCCTTAGATATCTAGTTACCAGTTTTTGTCATACGAATAATGGGATTAAATACCTCCTTTAATCATGTTTATCTAGCTTAAAATCTCATATAAATGACACATTCTCGTACGAGCACCGCACTGCAAAAGAAACATTTAGAATATGAAATTTGACACAACATACCATACATGTATACTAGCTCAAAAGCCTTTTAGTTTCAACCCCACGAGCGCTAATTAATCTTGCGAAATCTGACTCTTGCCGTCGCAGCTAGAGTTCTGCATAGAATTTATACATACACAAATACATACATACATGTATTCCCCGCAGAGATAAGCAGAGAGTTTCACCTACCATGCACAATAAATTGTTGTACTACTAGATTTAGCTAGTACTATATTGAAAATAGCCCGTAATCTTTATATCGGCATGAGATAATGTCAGATAGAAACAGGTTATGCTGTGTTGTAGAGATTGACCAGTGAACGTGGATGGTAGCGTGGTTGACAGCCGAGGGTGCGCTGAACTTACTTAGGTATTTACACTGTTGGGGGCTCTGTACTTGAACAGGATATACCGATCATCTACGTATATTTTATTATAATAATATATCATCAGAATTCCCTGAAGCCCGCAGTGAACTAGCGTGGTGATTACCGCTCAATCGTCCTGTATATTATTATTTATTCCCTGAACATGTAGGCACAGAAGTGTAGTTGCTTCTACTTTTCCCAGTCTGTTTAATTCTCATGTAATTGGAAGCGAGTCTGTTGCCATTAATTAGGCACATTTCCAAGATCAGCATTATTTTAACTCAGACTGGAGTCTTCCATGTACGAAATGTTTTAGTCGTCTCACAGGAATGCAGAGAATAAGGAATCTAGTTCTGTCTACTGGTCTGGCAACGTGCCATTTGATTTTACTGATAGGAGCTAGTACCTAATTAAGAGCAAATAGTTAAGAGCCATTTTACATTTTTACGCAGTTTTCTAAGATTTCGGACGCCTAATTTACCATCTTAGGTAGTGTTTAGGAATTTATATATAAATGTAAAATGTAAACCAATCTTTCGTATTGACACATAAGCTAATAGATATACAAAAAATAACTTAATTGCTATATGGTGATCAATCTCCCGCAACACGTTTTCTGAAAAATCATCGCAGAGTCAATTTCGGGCTCCAAATTCTATCATTTACATTCACAAATTTAAACGATAAAAATACAGTAAGCATTAGGCATATATTTTTATTAAAACTTACGGTGCCACATTTTCGATTAATAACACTTTTAATTGATAAAAAAAAAAAAACTGAAATCTATTTTCACGGTTTATACTGTAATTTTATCGCGACTTTTTGGTTTGAATAAAGGTATATTTTAATTTTAAAATCACGTCATAATAAACTATGCTCTTTAAGAAATCTAATAATACAGTGATTTTCAAAATTCCTTTATTTAATTAGAAATCATATCATTTTTAATATCACTCCAAATCACAATAAATTACGATGCATAAACCTAGAATGATCAGTCGGGCCCGAGCGCCCAAAGAGGTAGGATCTGTGTCACTTTTTTCTAATTTCAAATTACGAAAATTCGTATTGCAAACGCATGTTTATACTACGACCACAACTACGTTTTCATTTTCTATGTATTATTTTCATTCGGTTTTGTTTATTATCAAGTAAAATATATTATTTTATTAATTTATGATATTTTATTAGATTAATATTCAGCTACTTTAATCTTGACTGTACTATTTTTGTCCGCGACTTGGTCCACTTGGATTTTTTTTACGCATGAAAAGTAGCTTGTAGCCTTTATTATGTTAATCCAGGTTATAAACTATCTATGTGCAATTTTTTTTCTGTGTCCTTTTAACCGTTTTTGCGTAATTGAGTAATAATCCTCCAAAAATACAATCGCTTACATTTATTATTAAAATATTTTTTACAAAACATTATCTATTCATAATTGGTGAATAAATTATTATTGTAGAAATTATAATTTATCTAAATAAATTACTAATGAAATAAAAATATTTTCATAAATCTCGAATAAGAAACATTGTCATAACGATCAAAATTTTTATGTCCGTCTCAAAACTCTCGCTACACTGTTTGCATTGTTTTTGTGTGGGTGCGCTACGCACTCATGACAATTTTGACAGAATTCGAACGTCACAATTTTGTGAAATGGCTCTTAACTGTTGTTGATAGTTACATGCAAATATTAAACGAAATAACTATTTTCAGACTTCGTTTACGACGTTTCGGATTCGTATATTAATTTGTTTTTAAATTAAGATGAATTTGTACATCAAATCTATGTATCTAAATGTAACTGGCCTCATAGATTTAAGATTATTTCAATAAAATAAAAATCTAATTCTAACGTGTCCAAAAATGTAGTACAAACGAAACACAATTTGTAGGTACTTATTTATCTTTGGACTAAAAATGATTATGATATAATATGCTCTGCCCACATCACACAATACTTTTAATTTATTTAATATTAAATAATTAAGCCGCATTACCGCTTTCCATGTCGGACTGCACTAGAACAGTTTAATTCAATTAATTTATTTGCATAAAATGTGTTACAATTTGTTGCCAATGGTACTAGTAGATATAAATATAATTAATTCATTATCATAAGTTATCATAGAATGGTTTAATGGTTGTAAACTCGACTACTAGGAGTTCCATGGGTTTAATCCGGGCAAAACGTATTGTTTTATTGTTGAAAAATAATTTACAGTGCTGCAGATTTCTGATATAATACATAAGAATAAAAATAATGACTACTCTTAGGTACGACATAACTATCTACGTTTACTGCTTGCGATAAAATATTGAAGTCATCAATAGCACACTTTTGTATATACCTTGGAAAATACATAGAGGCTTTTTGATACATAAAAAATGCACTACCTGCATAATCTTCGCAAAACTCAGGCACAATAGATATCTGCATTTAAGTGATCTACAGCTGGGCATTAGGCTCTCCCCTTGTACACCACTTTGCCCCCTTACCACGCAGGGCAGTTTACCATGTGGAAGCGAGACGCCGCTACGTGCTGTGTAATGTGTAAACTGTCTTACTTTAAGAGTTCATGGTAAGGGGGCTGTCTTGTTTTGGGCAACAGATCAGATATAGGTCACATAATAATTATAAACTCACCCTTGTTTCCCCAAGGGTTACGCATAGATCACAGATTAGTTGCGTATGTATCGTGGTAAATGGAAATTTACCACGATACATACGCAACTAACAAAACATAACTAAATAATATGTCTAGAATGTAAAGTTACTCGTTACTACTACACATAAATACTAGTGTCACTAAAAGTGAAAGCCCTTGATACAAAGTACTGAAGGATTTCCACCAGCGTTCTTAAGTAACCCTTGAACCAGTCACACTACTCGCACTGCTGAGCACACAGCACACATTTCCTTCGACGGAGCTATAAAAATCATTTGCAGTTCAACTTATTGTCGGTTCAAGGAAAATCTTCCAATACGGTTTCTTTTTCTTTCGATACGCTTTTTAATAATAGTTTCTTCCCTACGTGTCACATACAAGAAAAACTATCAATATACATTTCATTTGCCTATATCTACCTTATATGGCGAGATTAACCATGCTACGAATCTGATACGGATCCTAGTAATGGCAATGGGCTAGCCACCGTGGGATTTTGACGACCTAGTGGGACGTTGTTAACAAATTCATATAATTATTAACAACTAAATAACGGATATTTTGATCATTTTGTAATATTTCGCTTGTTTTTCTCTTTGATTAAAGAATTTAAACGAGGTCACGCCGTGTGTTTTGCGTAGTAGTTGCCGAAATGGATTGGATAAAAAAGCACACTTTCTATCACGTTATTTTTGCGTTCCGAAAATGTTACTTTAACTCTTATAGTCTAAATTCTTACACATAGCAATGTTGAACATACACCTACATATGTACATATACTAATAAAGCGTCATTTATTCTTAGTAGTCCACGACCCTTCCCTTGACTTTACCTGACCTTTCTGTAAAATAAGATAATATTCGGTGCCACCTCACTGAGCACGCCAGTCAGTGGGCGCGGGCTAACCCTCTCGCGCCATTTACGCAGGCTATCACCGATCTATTCCGTACCTTGATAATTATAATATGCGGGTACAAGCCTAGTTAGGTCATCAAAAGTCCGAAGGTTATATGTCCTAGAGTTAGCTGAGATGGGTAAAATTGATTAAGATTAGGAGAAGTAGCATTTCATTCTATTAATGCGAACATTCCCCTTACTATGAACTCTTAAAGCAGGACTTTTTCCGTTGTGGAAGCGAGATGCCACTACGTATATTGTAGTGTAGCGTCTCGCTTTCACGAGGGCCCTGTTTTAGGAGTTCATGGTAAAGGGGATGTATAATGTATTAAGTATTTTTCATATTGTATTCTTCGTATAGACAACCTTATGTATTTTAATTTGTACAGAATGAAAAATAATATTTACTGAATCTCCGTAAGATTAATAGGTATTTTAAATATAAATTCGTCATTAATCGTTGACAAGTCTTATTGAGACCTTGATTTTTCATACTGTTGACAATTGAGGTCCCTACCTTTTTCCGTCTATACCTATCACTTGAAATAAAATGTAATCACTCAAATCACGCTATTCCTTTTCCTTCGCAGTACAAAAATCGTCACAAATGACGTATAATGAAGCACAAAATCACACCGAACAGTTTCCCCTGTAATCTGAGGGTCCATTATAACGGTTTCTGTCCCTCGTTATTCAACATGTACATATATAAAAAGACTTGGGTACAAATATAGAACTGAATCGGAACTAGTATTCAATAGAATCAATCCTTGTCGATTTCTCCGTGATGATGAGGGTTAATGGCAGTATTTTTATATATTTAGAGGTGTTGAAGCGTTTATTTGTTATTTCAGGATACAAAAAATATTCGTTTAGTAGCAAATACGAAAACTTTGTTACTTTTATTAATAATGCTAAATTGCTCTTAACTATTGTGCAAGTCGAATCTTTAGTATTCCAAAATGAGTGCAGATGTTATTAGATGCTAGACGTTTTTGGAATTCTATGTCGTTTACGATGTTTCCAAAAACGTCCAAATAGTTCCAAAAAAAGAATCCTTCTTTATTAATTTAATTTTTTTTAGTATTCTTATCAAATAACTAACAAAAATTGTTAAAGGAAATTTGAAAAATGATGGACACGAGCGGGACTTGAACGGTACGGCGAAGTTCATGGGTTCAAGTCGCGCTCGTGTCCATCATTTTTCAAATTTCCTTTTTCAATTTAGATTCAAGCTTCGCATGGGCAACATGCAAAAATGACACTAAAATGTATATACATATATGTACTCAAATATTATATATATAACCACTCAATAAACTAAGATTTCCCTAACAAACAGTCTAGTTAAGACGTAAATTTTGCAAGTACAAAAGCCCACTCTTGAAACAAATATTTACGAAATTCCAAGCCACTTCGCTGATCACAGACTAAATTAATTATACGTAAAACTTAATGTAAACAATACTTTAATAAATTAGTATAATAACAATAAGCTTTCTGAGAACTTTGTAGTTCAATGTTTATGTTTGTCTGGTCTAAATTTTTGGGTCGTTAGGATTTATAAACGCATTTTCTTGAAAGTGTTCTTGACTTTCCAGCTTATTAAAATGGCCTCTAAAACTGGTCTGCTCAAAGCGTTCGCAATTTCATAATTATTACAAAACTTTGATTGTGCAAGCGACTGTTTCAAGCAGGCAGTCTATCTTTCATCACTATCATCATCAGCCAGAGACGTCCACTGTTGGTACGCTACAATGAAAGACAATCTATCTTTATTTCTCATACAGCCAGATATAGCCCATTACTAGGTAGGTAGGTATATTTGGCTGTAAGGGAAATGTGTGACACACACACGAACGAACTAGAATGTTTTATTTGGAGGTTTTTTTTTTGTTAGCTTGTAATGTAAAGATTAGTATAGTATGTATTTGTGTTTCATCATCATCAGCCTATTGCAGTTCAATGCTGGACGTAGGCCTGGTATATAAAAAAAATAACTGTTAAAAATATCTCACTTTAATATCTCGTTTCATTTATCAAGCCGAGAATCAAATTAAGGCTTTAAAATGAAAAACAAATTCGTTTAGCGTTTTTTTGCCATCCATTAAGAGACGGGAGTTAATAGCATGTCTGTCCCATATAGCGATAATCTACCAAGTACTATCTGCCTAGCCATATCAAATTATTTACAGGGTTAAAACTTACATATGAAAATATTTTGCTGAAGGAATATAATTTCGCTGTTCTATGTTATAAAAGGTTAAAACAACCAGCAACTACAGGTCAATGTGACTGCAATGTTTTCAGTAAGGAATGGGTGAATTTGTATTTAAACTACAACACGGGAATTAACATATTTTTTTAATTTTGGCTTGACGTTTCGACCGAGTTACATCGGCCGTGGTCACAAGCAGACTCAATATATTTTTGTAACCTGGAGATTTTTGAGTCAAACTCGTGTTATGTAAATGACATACATTTATGTTATTTCTTTGACGAATTTTGCCTTGTTTCTGGCTTAAACAATACACGCGACTTATAGTCTGAAAAACATTTTTCACCTTTTGGAATACACTGAACATGACAAACATAATAAAATAGGCAGACATTTGATACAAAATTCCGTACGTCGTCTCAAACAACTAACATTCATTCCAAGATTACTTTAATACGCCGATAAGTGGGATTGTAATTATTAATTCAACGCGGGACCCTAATGGTCCATTACCGAGCCCGTTCTGCTGGGTACGTGTCTTAAGACCCTCCTTTTTCGCAAAGCCCTGCCTTAGCAGCTTAAGATTTGCGATTGAATTAGGATCCTTTATATTGATTGGGTTTAGACCTTATTAGTTCGATTGGAACGGCCAGAATTTATTTTTGACAACCAGATTTGCAAATTGGCATTTTTGTTTGAAATAGTTAAGTTTCTAATGTTCTGAAAATTCTTATTAAGTATGCGTAAATCAACAATTTAATATACGGGAAGAATTGTTTTTAAATGTCGCTCTGCACTATTCTTTTCTGCCGTATCGTTTCACAAACATGAAATATAACGTACAGAAGCACCAGACACAGGACAAACAAATATGCGGATCACACAAATGTTGGTCCCGTGCTGGAATCGTAACTTGTAACCCCTGACGCGGCCGTCCAATCACTTGCTCGCAGTGGTACACCTTTCCAGCAAATATAAAGTTACAATGTAATTAAATATTACAAATAAGCTGCATTTCTTATTTTTTACGCAATTTTCATTGTATAATATAAACAAGTTTAAAGTATTAAATCGTCGTGAATGACTTTAAGTGTTATTTGATGTCAATGTCAAGGTTTCTTCGCATCGCTTTAGGCCAAGAGCCTTGTTGGAGACAATTCAAATACGTACTTAATAGTATAGGCAACGATTTCGAATGTTTTATGTCTATACAGATTTTCCTTTACAAAAAACGATTGTAACGGAGTATTTTTTCATAATATCTTTTTTTATTAATCTAAAACCATTTTATCTATTTCTAATTCCATCGGATGGTCTATACATATCCATTTCCATTTCAAGGTTGGTCTTTAATAAAAGTTGTTCATAATTATGAGTTCGATGACCCCTTTTCAGTTTCTTAGTTACTTTTTACTCAATACAAATGATATAAAAATATAGGATCTTCTTAAATGTCTAACAAACCCTATTAGTATTCCTAATCTGAAGGCAAAACGTACTATTATCCACATTAATTAACCCACTAACCTATTATCGTAGCGGTCATTGCCCAAGATTATCTGTGATCGTTAAAAGGGCAAAAGAGACTGCGTGTGTCAATATTTAATTGATCGTATGACGTAATCTGAGCAGTACTGCATCCAACCTGCTGACAGGAATGTTTTTCTACGACAAGACCTATATGAATGCCTGTTACCTAATTCTTTAAAGTAGACAACTTTGCCGTACAGCTATAAGGGCTGGTACTCAGAATACAGAGCAAACCAGAATCCGCGAACGCGCACAAAAGTGAGGCAACACTAATTACTCTGAAACGGAGTAATTGCCTACTTGGATGATTTGACATTTAGTTAACAAAGATCGCATGCACTTTTGAAACGTTTTACACGCTGCGCATTTAATTCGATTTTGTTGACCTCCGTAACGCCAATGTGCAAAACTGCAGTCAGAATTAAACAAAAACACGTTAGAATTCTATTTCATTTGTACACATGGAAACAGTACACGGAAAGAAAGAATGGCTGCTCGCAGAGCCTGTGGGCTGGTATTACTATTACCGTTTTTCTCCTATAGCCACGACAGAAGGAATAGGTTAAGGTCATATCTATATTTAACAGGAAAATCCCTGCAGATTATCTTAACTGACATATTCCGTCGATATTCAGAATTGATGGCAAAGGTTTTCAACGTTTTGATTCCGTACCGTCGTCGAATTTAAGCTTGACATAAACCGCTTCGAAGCAGGAGGTACCAAATCTCCTTAATTAGCGCTCTTTACTTGCATATTAATGCCCTCAAAATAATCCTGCACTCGTTAGCTTACTTTGTTTAGACTACTATCATTCCGGAGCACGTTAGTCGTAAGCCTAAATTACACTGTTGGATTGGTTTCATTATCTTTAATCATTTTTGGAAACAACAATTGCATTTCAGTTTTAGAAATCTTCTGCTCAAAGCCAAAGTCTTCTAACACAGAAAATAAACATGCCTGACAGTCCTATACAATAGCAAAGGGGTCTCAATGACCTTTTTGGCCCAGTGGTCAAAATGGGGTGACGTTTTTTTTTTTAATAAATGTAATTGGTATTTACGACTAGTAGCACATTTCTGATAATGATTAACCCTGCGTATGGTTTTGGGGATAACAGCAATTGAACTAAGTATGTAATCTGATTATTACTTTGTCTGCAACTCGTATCTTAAGTAAGGCTACAGTTTCTATATATATGCATAGTATATAAAACAAATAAATATAAAAGAATTTAAGTGGCGTGTTAGGTATCACAGTAAATCACGCGATGGTGTTTATTGATATTTGTTCGATCACATTATTTGCGGATCCATTACCGATTGTACCCGCGGTGTTAGGCTGAAACACGGTGTCGGCGAGCGATGTAGCGGATAACTGGTAAAGTGTAACTATATTTAAAGTCAAATAGGATTTATCAGGTCCTGTTGATTTGGTAGACAATGTATGTATAGAGTAAAACATAAACAGTGATAAGAAAAAAATCGTAGGAATTTTGTGTAGGTCTGGTGAAAAATGTCGACATGTACGTAACTAGTAGCTTAAGTTTTTTTATAAACGTGCTTCCTAAATCTGATAATAAACAGTTACCACAAACGATGCGTATTTTTTTAGGAAAAACGACATGTTTTGTTGACGAAGGTAAAGACAATGCCAGCAAAATCGAATACTAAATTAACACAATGACTCCATACAAAGTCACGTTTCTCTCCAAGGACTACAGTACTGAGTTTGGTTATTAATATTTTAACACAAATGTTAATTAGACTGCTCGTTATGATAATAAAGCAACTGCTAGCAACAAGTAGTTTCCAGATAACTAAATTAGTTTATGAATTTGGTCAAGGAGAGAGCTTTGGTAGCACTCAACTTTGGTATGGCTAGCAATGTATCTTCGCTAGGTACATTTTCACACTTAAAAACAAAACAAATTAAATTATTATTAGTTGCTCTTTAGTTCTATCTCATAGCAGTAGCCGGATGTTTAATGACAGAAAAAGAGATTCTATTTCCGTGCAGTGTTTCATAGCGGGTTTTTTTTATATTACCCAACAAAAAGTTCAATAAATTTAAAACAAAATTATTAATGTAAATTCGTTTTAACTCGAACGGACGTCAATCATAAACAATCTGGAGCTACGCCACACTTAAACCCAATATCCGTTCCTGAAATAGCTGACTTCTAATTAAAATCATTTAGAGTGGTAAAGTTGATGCATTCAAAAATTAATCGACTTTCCAAATGAAAGAATTTGTTCCAAATTACGCTACCTTATTCCTAGAAATTTGCAATGCCCTTTAGGGATAAAGAGAAGCTTGTAAAAAGGTTTTATTAATTTAGGGTTTGAATAAAAATATTTTTGATTTATCACAATCTTTGCATTTTTAAGAGCGCAGAATCTTCGGACTAGGATGGAATGTCTGTCATACTGTACATCTACTGTTACATCTTAATTTTTAAACTTGCATTTATACTTAACTACCTGCGCCTAGCGGTGTTACCCGCTATATTTTCACGGGATAAAAAGCAACCTATATGTTAATCCAGGGTGTCAGCTACCTCCATACCAAATTTTAGCAAAATCGGTCGAGCCGTTTGAACGTGAAGAGGTAACAAACATACAAACACACTCACAAACTTTCGCTTTTATAATATTAGTGTGAGGTGTGATAGGTATATAAATTACTAACTGCTACAGATTATAAAGAAAGAAGCAGATGGTATTTTTATTATTACCTATTTAACGCCAGACCATAATCATTTCCACATCAGCTTGATAACACTGTTTTATTTTATACAGAGCTAACCTTGGATTTTATTAATCGCATCCAATTTCTCATCCCGCCAGCATTACTGTAACATACTGGCCCTATTTGCCTAGTGAGGCGTAACTCTAAATTAACAAATTTGCGAGATAAAGTTACAATTTCGAACGGTATAGCCTTCAACCAAATCGTGCTGCTAAATGCTCTTCAGACAGCACCGTCAATTTGTACACCATTATCTAACAAGCAGTGAACTCAGTCCACTGGTAAGCTAGTCAGTTTCGTATTGCTGACACCTGATGTGTTCGGAAACAGTTTAGCACTAGCAGTAGTTTTCAAATATTGTTCTCGAATGTTCAAATGTCCCTCCATCAATCGATTGTCTGTTGCCTTGACAGAGCTATAAAGGTATAGAAGTTGACATTCGAGCTACCAGTCTCTGTTTGGAAAGCCGCAACAATTTGTCTCTGTCTATTGCTTTTCCACGCTTTGATGTGGGACCTAGCAATCAAGGAGCGCCTAGAGTAGAGACAATTTGCCGTTGTTAATACTACATTGTAATTTGGTCTACTTGACAATCAACTAATGTACTGCTACGTAAATTAATCAGAATATTCAGGTTACCATTAGGTAAACTTGCGGCATTTTCAATTTTGCTTCAATAGAGGAAAATACAATTTACTTTCCCCTAAGAGTGCTTTTCATTTAGATGTTCATAATTTTGACTAGGCTAAATTTCAAGCTTATAATTATGCAGCTCACAACATTATAAATTCTAAACACGTGCTCCCCGAGTCTAAGTGTCATTTCAAAGTGCAGAAAGAGGGCATCTATTCTGTGCTATGACTAGTATGATAATCTATCTCTATAGTGTGTAAATCTACGAAACGACGACCTGATAGGTAGCCCATGGTAGACACGCCTATAAAACTATGTCATTGTCAACTATCAACCTACCTCTAGCATTTGTCGGGCAATCGACCAAAACCTTATTCAATTGTAAAACAGGAAAGGGTAGATTACAAGTTTGGAGTGTCGCTTTAATAAATTGCTTTATTTGTAGATTCGTAAGGTAAGCGTTCCACGCTTTTTGTATAGCTCCGAACTGAAATGAAACTTTAAGGTTTACAGTTTTTTTTAATTCAGATTTGTTAGTATGATTATGTAGCCTAATGTTAGCTTTGTTGTTAAGTTTTATCTCTTTTTCATTGGGTGCAGCATTTGCGTTAATGTATCGAAAAGCGGACGTCATGTTTATTGAAAAAAGAAAATATGGAATATTTTTAAAGTGCTGTTGTTTGTTTTTCTTAATTTGAAAAATAGCAGCTTATTATGCAGATTTCCTGCAATTGCATATACCTCCAGATTTTTTTAAAATTATTTTTTATTTCTGTGACCTTAATGAAATCGCGACCGCCTGCTCAGAGTCCGATACCGTGCCCGCTCCCGCGGCGCGAGGCGACAATTTGGCGCTAACACTAATTTGTTTCACATCATCGATCGAGAGCACTTATTGCCAAGATTGTGTTGTTTATTGCGCGTTTGTTGACTTTGTTTTTTTATTATATTGTAGTACATTAACTTGTGCGTTTTTTATCATGGTAGGTACCTACGTAAATAGATTATGATATGTGTTCTATCGTACGTTTACGTGTCCTTTTTAGGAGACCATTGAGTAAAAATTGTTCCCAATAAGTGGAAAAGCCTATTTACTGGAACTAATTAACGTACTAACATAACATAACATCACGCCTGTATTCCCCGAAGGGGTAGGCAGAGGTGAACATATAGTGCACCCACATTTCGCCAGTTATGTTGTAAGTCCCAATGTAATAGGGGGCGAGCCTATTGCCATCCAACGGGCACAAATCCAGACTCCGTGCTGCTACTGAGAATTACCTAATGGAAAACTCAGTAACACTGACCGACCCGGGATTTAAACCGCTTAGCGACCACTAGACCAACGAGGCAGTCGTACTGTCAGTGTGTTAACGTACTGTCATGTGAAATGAAGATAATGATAATCTCCTAACTTCAAATAATATGTTAAATTCACAAACTTGACACTATGCTTTGCACAGTCACTAGGTTCCGTTTTTACTAACACAAATAAGACCCACACATATTTTCGTAACAAATTCCTTTATAAATACAAATCTAAGAAAAACATACGTTATATGACACCTGTGACCTGAGGTAACCTTGTACAAACGTTACATATGCATGAAGTCAACTGTGAGGGTACGTACGAACCGTCTCGATACTTGGGTCTTATCGCATAGATACTTGCCAGTGCTGTGCCAGTCTTACCGCCAACAATGAATATTTTCTTTGTGGGACGTGCTTGTGTAATTTATTTATCAGGAATAAATGTTTTGTGTCTGTTCTGTAGAGGATCTATATGTTAAAATATGGCTAAGTTAGCCAACGCAGTAGTAAAATAAACGAAAATTAAGTATACTTGTATAGTTGTCGTTCATTGTGGCGTTCTAAGGGGGAGGCCTTTGTTAAACCTCTGATGAAAGGTAAAACATCTTAAATTTAATTGTAATTTATCTATAGTTTTTATTAAACCAACAATAAATAAACTCTCCGCAAACATGCATTATAAATCTAAAACAAATGAGCATCGAATAAATAAATCTACCCTACTTAAACTAAACCTAAACTTTACTTGATCCAAAAGCTTAAAACTATAAAAAACAAACAATAAAGTACTCATGTATAAAGTCAAAATGAATTCTGTTTTGAACCTTCACCACCCTTTACTTTTTAATAATTAATTGGGTTGTTTTATATGCTGAGCTTTTAATGAATAATTCAATATATGTCTGTTTGTAACACGGTCATTTCACTGAATCATTTAAACGAAATCAATTCCAATCATGAATGAGAAAATTAATTAACATTGTGAATTTCACGTTGCCAATTGACTTGATTGGTGCAGTGGCTAAGTGATTGGGATGTTGAGCGCAGCATTTCGAACCGTTTCAATTCCCGTATGGGTTAATGTGAGATCAGCTATGCTATTCTGAACATTATCTCGCATGTTACCTCGCTATTATCATGATCATATTTAGTGGCGTTGGTGTCGAATCTCACCGTGGATTTAGAAGTGAATTCGTAAGTGATGATTTAGAAGGGCACGGCTGTCGCTATACTTGATCCCAGTCTGTGTGGATTGTGCATCTTAGATGTGTGTGTTAAAAAAAACCTATTGGCTACATTATTTTATCTATTTTCATGTCGTAAAATTCTAATTATAAAATTTTGAACGAGTTTATATTAACATACTTTATAAACACAATACCAAAATAGAAAAAAAATAATTCATTATAACACTGTTTCTCGAAAAAAATAATGTTATAAAGTAATTTTTTTTTCATTACGATACAGGTTAACCAAGAAGTTAAATCACGAAGGAGAATTCATAACTTTTTTTAATCGAACTCGTTACATATAGCCGGAGCGTGAAGTTTTGTTGTGTAAATTTTACTTATCAGTGGTTGCGCTAAAGCGCGGTGAAGAGCTGGGTTTTGGGCGCCATTTTTACGTTTTGTCTGAATTTAGTCTTTTATATAATAGATTCAATCTTAATGTATGAAAGTAGATAAAAAGTTGTATAAAACGGCAAATAATAAGGTATTAAACACTCGTGTGATACTATTACAAACCTCGCTCCGCTCGGTTTGTAAACACACACTCGTGTTTGATACCCCTCATTATGCAACAGTTTTATAAACTACTATAACCCACGGTTTTTATGTACCAGGTGGTAGATAAAAGGCCGTGACCGCTGGAATATAGTCGAAGCCAAATATATATTATTAGAGCTTCATGGGTACATATGGGAACAATTGAGTGACAGAGTAAGCAATGAGTGACAAAAATAGGTCTATATTTTGTGTAAAACCGTTTTTTAGCCCGCAGTACTTAGAATTCAGTTTTTTGGTTGGTTACCAAAAAACTACTTCTCCTTCTTCTTCGAATCGGCATGAGCCAATAGCCACATGGATGCTCATGAGCCTTGAGCTCATGTGGATGTGGAGATACGTACTTAGGTATCATCACTCGTAGAGGCTCTTTTCTTGCAACACCCATTTAAGCAAGTTCCTTGATAAATTAAACTCCAGCCTCCATTAATTATTATTTGCCTTATTGTGAATAAATGATCTACGATCCATCCACGTTCTTTGATATTCTGAATTAACCCCAAAATAAATTAGCTATTCAATCATTTACCAAACCCGTTGCCTCTTTGAACAAGATAGGTAAATCTAAGATAATAATTATTTCTATTATTCAAAATCTTACTTTTCATTCAAGACATTTTAGTTAAATGCTATCTTAATCATTGAATGAAGTCGTACCTGTTTATCAGATATACGGAAAATTATTCCTATTAAATATTATAAATAAGTACATTATCAACCGATGGCAAAGTTTTTAGAGATTCAAATTTTCGGAGACTTTTTTGAGACACGTGATGGATGTAGTTAATAGTTATTCCTTTAAAAAATCTTATAACCTGGGAACTAGACGTTAAACCTTTAGAACATTTTAGATTTCTTAACTTTTCAGGCATCCTTGAAAAATCAGTTGTCGGCAGCGAATATACATCATCATAACTTAAATCTACGTCAAAACTTTTCCTGGCGACACGTATATTAACTCCAGTACATCAACTTGAAGCGTAATTACTCATAATGTCGTTCTTCGTTCAGTCTTTAGTAAACAGTATTAATCTCTTTAGAAGCCAGGCAACCGTCAGTTTATATCGAGATTATGCTAATCTCAGGACCATGTGACCTACATACCAATTTGTTTAGATCTTGGAATCAGAACGCCTGTGACAACATGTATTTTTCCATAGGAATGATGGTAAAAAACGCTTAAGTGATTTGCAATGATTGACCGTTACAGTACCATTTCGACCTTTATGGAGGGCCGAAGCTAAACCATAGTGTGGTTTAGCTTAATTTCCAATCAGGCCCAATCTCGGAGCCATAATAATCTTATTCTTTGATTTCAAATTTAAATAAGAATCGAACCTTCCTTTCTTTGAATACAATAAACCTACAGACAAATGCTTTGTTAAAAATCCATGGCCATTCCTTTTTCCGATGTCGGTTTTTGCTTACAAAAACGACCTCTATTACTCAAACTTTAACGTTTTACCTTCCTAGTTGAAGCGAAAATTTTTATTTACACTTTGATACTGAATATAATATAGTTCTGCCTTGAAATAAAATAGCTTGTTTGCACTTTTCGCCGCTTTTAGTAACTATCCAGCACCACTTTTTAGTACATTGAATGAATGAATTAATTAAATTTATAAACACAAGCCGTACTTTATAATAGTGCAAAGACCTGTTTACTCTGTGCAGTCAGAGGCAGCCGTGGCAAGTTAATTGCGTACTTACTAGAACTCGAATGAAAGAGTCCATCAAGCTCTCTAATTAACGAACCTGGCATTAAAGCAAAATATATTAGAGCAATTATTTTGACTTTGTCTCTCGCAGCCAACTCTAAGATGTATGATTGCTTAAACTTTTAAACGCCAATAAAAGCCGTCCAGCCAGGTGTAACTATGAACTCAGATTAATTAAGTAGGTATTAATGCAGTTAAGGATCGAATGATGAGTTTCTGCACTTCAGCTTAGGGGTTTGCTAAGGTGGAAGCTGCTAGGATAAAAAATTAAAATCTGATCCAGCTGTTCAGGACTAAGGCATATTCAGGTTCTGCACAGGCTAGCTCGAGCAGGGGTCAGTATAAATATTCAAGGAACTGGTTTTTTATTTTTTTACAATCGCGAAGTTGCAATTTAATCCTAGTTTATAAAGCTCAAAGTTCTAGTACGGTTTTACACGTGATGAAAGCTGGGGACAGAATTTGACGAACAAGATGTCTAAATACAATTTAAAAAAAGCTATTAACATCTTTTGTACTACTTTCTCGGGAAAATTCAAATCGTCAAGTCGAAATAGACTGGCTGTATTCCCTAGGGCCACTATAGTGAATTTCTAGACAAAGCTTACTTAAGACAGGACGCTGTAACAGGAATATAATATTAAGTTATTCATGCCTTGTTACGAGCTCACATCAAAGTGCAGTTACTACGAAACCGTTTGGAACTAGAACTTTGAATGTATGGAGTTTCCTGAAATCTGTGTAAATCATCTCTGTATTAGGTAAGATATCATTCTGTAGTATTAATTAAAGATAGTAATAATGGCGATGAATGGGGAGATATAAACGATGGTATAAGGAGGTTGGGACTTTGTTGAATTTTAAACCTTAATACTTTATTCCGACAGCTTTTTTTTTTAAAACGTCGCCCTACATTTGGAATTTTTCCTGAATCGTGGGCGCGTTTCACAAACATGAAATATCACATACACAAACACCCAGACTCGGGACAAACATCTGCGGATTGCACAAATTTTTGTACCGTGCTGGAATCGAACCCGCAACCCTTAGCGCAGCAGTCCAATCGCTTAGCCACTGCTCCAATCAGGTCGTCAAGTCAAGTTTAAATATATATTGTAGAAAGGTCAGAAATGTGATGAGTGTGAATTGAAATCAGTGGTCCCTGCCTACTCTGATTATTCCTTTTTTCCATACCAACCATTGGGCTTGTAAACAATTGGGCTAGTCATGCAACGGTAACATACATTATCTAATCAACGTCTATAAAACACGTCTACCTCCATCAGCAACGCGGCTCACACCACTGCATAATATAATTACACACTACAACAAAGTAAACAATAACAATAAAAAAATTATTTTATGACTTGCAACTATGACGTCAAATGGCCGCCAATAGATGTATTTTTTAGAAATTTTCGCTTCAACCACTCCATGTCATATCAAAGGTATTAGTTTTATCTGTAACGAAGATTACAACGCTTTAGATTTCGTACAGAACGATAACAAGTTTTATACTCTGTGGAAATTTTGGTAGTTGACATAATGTAGAGTATAACCCTTGAATGTAATGCGACTGTATATAGTGACCATAAGTATTCATATGTTGCCAGCAATCTGTAGAATTCGGTATTCTATATAATTCCCAGGCAATGTATAGAATTCCTAAATCGTTTAGGACATGTATGAAATATTAGTTAATGTATATTTATATTAAAATACTCAATGAAGTTAATAACAATATAGTTTAACGTTATTTATTCGTTTTACACATTGGTTTGACATGTCGAAGTTGTTTTATAAAACAATCAGTGGCTGCATTGTTTTTTTTTTATAATCCTCAAGATTGATATACCTACGGTAACCAGTGTTGATTTAGCTAAAATCTACACGTAATATTATAAATCTGACGAGTTTGTTGGTTTGGTTGAACGCGCTAATCTTAGGAACTATTAGTTCGAATACAAAAAATATTTTCGTGTTGAATAGTCCATTTATTGAAGAAGCCTTTAGGTTATAAAACATTAAAAATCTACGCGGACGAAGTCGCGGGCGGAAGCTAGTTTAATATACATAGCGACTGCATATTCCTTATTATTATTTCTATATACCCAACAGAAAGATTATGAAGACTGTAAATCATAATGACGGGTTTTAGCGTCGTTATTCAGATGACTTTGCATCAAAAGCCGTCGATTTTTTATACATTGATATCGTCCTAGCCGTGTTTCCCAGAGGAAAAGACGGAGGCCTTGTATTTCCATTTGACATACGTTATTCACTCTATTAATTCCCATCTCATTCTTTATACATAGGTACATGCGTCTAGGTCTACTGCTTATCCTTTTTATCTTCACAAAGAGCTACACTATACCTACCCAATTTAAATTAACATAAGAATTTCAGGAAATCCTTATTTACAGTTTTATCAACCGATTACGACTTCTATTGCACTAATGACACTGTACAACAGCTGACACTGTAAATATGTTCTGCTTTCAATAGTACCTTACGTCTTCGGAATAGGAGTTAAAATCGGTTGAATAATCAGTTAATAAACAAATGAAGTTAACGTCGTTAACGATCTCAGTAAAGTTACCAGTATCAACGTAGTTTTCTATTTTATTTGTGGAATATCCTTCCGAGTGATATTAGTATTTCATTATACCGCTGGTTGTTAATTAATAATGAATACTTAAGAACTTAGAGAAGTAGGTCGGCAGAATAAACAGGCAAATAAGCGTTAACAATCTGAGTACAAAAGGAATTCCGATCGCAGATCCGTTTCAAAGTAAAACAGAAAGTATACACAATATTTGTTGAGGGAATTTGTTTTGTAAGTCAATTAAAGCAAAAAGCGGATTCTTGTAAATAATATCATCCATCAATCAACAATAATTAGGTACATGCTCGGAATATTATTACAGGCCTGTAATAATAGGACGAACCTTTTTTAAAATACTTTGATTATTTAATGGTGGATTGTTAACACGAGTGGTTAAACAATTTTAGTTTAATTACTAGCTGCGCTGCGCGGTGTTACCCGCTACATTTCTTCGAGAGGAAAGTAGCCTAAATGTTAATGCAGGGTGTCAGCTACCTCCATACCAAATTCTCTCAAAATCGGTCCAGACGTTTGAGCTTGAAGATGTAACAAATATACAAACACACACACACAAACTTTTGCCTTTACAATGTTAGTGTGATGAGTTTTCTCGTGAGTTATGTGTGGCATACATGGCTATCAAGCAAGAACTCTTGGGTTTGAATCTCAGATCGTGCAAAACATAATAAAATTTTCCTGTCAGAAAATGTTCAGTAATTTTCTGATCAGCTGGAAGAATCTGTACCTAGACGAATTTATTCCTATTTAAGGAGTTAAACAGACTTATTCAAAGGAAGCTTTCCATTTTCTTCTTATCTTGTATCTGCACTATCTAGAGTTACAAATTCTCGCAAAAGCAGAGATGCCCCATTCCCCTAATTGAAATATTACAATCTTAATTACTGTAGCATTTTCAGGTTAGAGTGGCCGCTTTGACGAGACAGATCTTATCGTTTAGACCTTATAACATTAATTTCAAAAAGATTTTCTTGATAATGAAGAAGAAAAATAATTAACTACCTACATCATTTACTTCCAATTATGAATATGAAAGATGTTAATGAGCCAAATTCTTTTTAGATTAATTATATATATTTTTTTAGCGAACTAAAATACTATATACGTTAGTAAGGTTGTCTGTAAGAGATTGCTTAGTCCGATAAGACCGCCCATTGAACATTATCCTTAGAATGTACTTAAGCTTGTATTTGGTGTACAATAAAGAGAAATCTATCTATCTATACTAACACAGTGACGTCAGTACGACATATTTTGGGATACCCGTTTTCACATCCATTCTGTATTATTGATACCTACTAGTTTTCAATCGCATCCTTGTCCGAAATTAAACCGCATCTTTTCCGGGATAAATCGTAGCCTCTATCCTTTGCTAATGTTTTTGCAATATCCACATATAAATTTTTATCACGATTGGTCTAGTGGTTTCGGCGTTATAAATAAAGAAATAGACAGATACCGATTCAATCATTACTTACATTATAAAGGCTGATTGCTTGACCGACCTCCTTATTCGTCAAAGGCAAAATCCCGTAAATAAGGGCGCAGGGTTCAGATCACACAATTTCATTCGACCTCTTATGTTGGTACTTCGTTTTGCTTTCAAACTTGTTAACTGTTCCTTTTCTGAAAAGAACCACTCATTTACTCTGACAATATTCATGGCCAGTACTCTAGCGGGATAGTTAGTACGTGTTGGGTAAATACATCAGAGTGTACAAACACGCTCCGTTGAACTAAGAGCTAGTGCCGATCGTCCTTTTTGCATGCTTCTCTCACTAACAACTTGCCAACGTTCCTATGTATACAATTGTGATGTTCATTTGTTTTTCCACGTTAGATTTAGAACTTTAGAAAGGGGACAGGAATGAATGAATGTATTTTATTTCTCTCAAAAAGTACATTAAAGTTTATATCAAATACAATTTAAATAGCATTCAACTTAACTTTTTGAGTCCTTACTAGGTTTATTATGTATAAACCTAGTAAGGACTCAAAAAGTTAAGTTACAGTACATTTATTGAATTTTATATACATATTTTTTGGAGATCCGTCTTACAGGTCGAGACCTGTAAGACGGATCTCTAAAAAATAAGAAATACACGTTAATACCTACCTATGTATTCTGCACAACTTTCTTAGAAATCGTCTAAATTCAATTAATGCATTCATTATGTTGTTGCAAATGGTTTTATGAAAGTTATATGGGCCAAATGATAACAAAATAAAAAAGAAGAAGAGCAAGATTATTATTCGTTTTTAATATTTGAGTTCTAGAATCCTTTATGGTTCGCAAATAAAGCCATAATTTTCGTTCTAACATTTCAAAACTCATCAAAATGTATGGACACGATTCGTTGATTTAAAATTCCGAACTGGGCACATTTTCTTCTTTATGTCTGGCACTGCACTGGCTGGAATAATACTGAACACAAACCGCTCATGTGCACTGGTGCAATGTGCTTTTGTTGGTGATATTGCAGTATTCTTTACAAAACAAAATGTCTTTATAACAAATCCAGAAATATTTCGTGAACAGCATTTTGTTTTATCCGTCGGGTATGGATTGAGTATGTACACTTTTATTTGCATATTTTTATCCCCTTTACCAAAACCGGCCCAATCGGAAAAATAAATGTAAGAAGACCAGTGAGAAGCTGGTGGGCTGATGATATCATTCAAGTATTAGGAAATGAATGGTTAAACCCTGACAAAGACTTTAAATCTTTGACGACCCGATTAGCGCAGTGGCTAAGCGATTGGACTGCTGCGTTAAGGGTTGCGGGTTCGATTCCCGCACGGGACAAAAATTTGTGCGATCTACAGATATTTGTCTCGCGTCTGGGTGTTTATGTATGTGATATTACATGTTTGTGAAACGCACCCACGATACAGGAGAAATTGATAGTGTGGGGCGACGTATTTTAAAAAAAATGACAGGGAGTTGAGGAAGAAGGTGGAAGAGGCCTTTACCCTTACGGGGGTAAATTTTTTAATCAAATATACTAATATTACTAACATAATTTAACTACACTTGAAGTTAAGTTACATTTGAAATGTAAGCTTAGAATTAGAAATATGGAATGAATGGCTTATTTATTTTATTTATTATTACCGAAACCGGTATGAGCGTAATGATGAATGTTTGCTGCCAAAATAGTACACGTTGTTATGAGAACCTAATATCAAAGAGTTTCTATCTTTTGGCAATCAAAGCCGAAGTCATTTGTCATTCGAGTACTGTATCGTATGCGAGTGACGTTAACACAAAGCAATTTCAGCACAACATGCCATACACATACGACTATACTCGGAACAAATATTTGTGAATTACACCAATGTTGAAAAAAAAAAAGCATTGCACCACACTATTAAAACGTCGCTCCGGGCTAGAAATTTCTCCTGTATCTTGGGTGCGTTTCACATACATGTAATATCACATACACAAACACCCAGACTCGGGACAAACATCAGCGGATCGCACAAATTTTTGTCCCGTGCGGGAATCGAACCCACAAGCAACCCTTAGCGCAGCAGTCCAATCGCAATGCGCCAATGAGGTCTTTTTTTGTACCAAATGGGCAACAAACGCGCGAAAGTAACATGTTATGCCACTGCGCCACTATCTGCATTCTTCATATTGTATCTCGTAAATCTTATTTATTATTTACCAATAACCTAAACACATCCCTTCATAATATGGCAGACTTTATAAAGTCTAAGCTGGAGTTTAGGCACCACTTAAAGTTTCAGCCAACTCAAATCTGTAGATTAGCCTTAGCCAAACTTAGTTTACACTTAATCCTTTAGCCTAATATTATCTATGTTCAGGCCTCTCAGTCTAAATGCTGAGCATTTGTAGCACACGCAGCCATAGTCTTCTGTATTCTATAATCCCAATTGATTGGGTATCCAATCTGACACATAAGTCTAGACTAATAGTCGTTGGAGCTGCTTTAGACTTTGACAAACTTCAACAACAGGTCATGTAGCAGTGACAGAAAAGTAAATTTATTTATGTAATATATACATATATTATCAATAAACTTTCCCTTCCGTCGCCGTTAAGATTTTTAAGAAGTGAAAACCCTGACTAGGCGTTAAATGGCAATAGTCTTCCCCAGCGGTTATCGGTACTTATTACTTAGAATAGAATGTAAGTTTATTGATAAAAATCCTTATAAGATTAATGTGATTTTTTGCGTAGATGCATGTGTACCTACCTACCTACAATCAATGATATTTCAAAAAATACACATAATGTACCGCTCATCTTGAAGACTCGAAAAGGGGACAATTGTAGTATTGGATAGTAAAATTATTGTTGTCCGATTTGACATAAGACTAGTGCAGTTCGGACCTCGTACTCGCGTTCGGAACACTTTTCTTGTTCAATTTGTTAGCATATTTATGACGTAACTATACTTTTTGACAAACAATTCATAAAATATGCTCTCTAGAATCTTAGAATCCATGCAATACCATGTTTACAACTCTGTAAACATAAAACATTCTTTTCAATAAAATAAGCACTATTTCTCTTTTGAAACCAAACCATACATTTTCCGCACCATTTCGTATAGACAGAGAGTGAACTGCAAACAATTTACTACATATCACGGCTACGTTGTATTGTTGATGAATATAATAAAACGACAAAGGAATATAAATTGGCGGACACTCGCTTGTAAATGGTGGTCGCTGACTATAGGTGGCCTAAGTTAGAAGAAATAGCGATTTGAATACCTCCTAACATTCTTTAAAGTTGTATAAAACTTATATTTTTACCCGACTGCCAGGAAAGGATTGTTTTTTATTTTTGCAATAAACCCTTGCCCTCTTATTCACAAACAAGGATGATACCTGTATTAACTTAAACCCGTTTTAAGTCGATTGACATCTCTATTCTTTGTCATGCATACGACAGTGACAGATATAATGTAATTCATGGTTTAAATTTGATATTTTTATGAATAAGAGGGCAAAAAGTAAAAGTAGCTTTTTTTTTAATTCGGTAATTATAATTTAGATGGATTATACCAAAACTAAGCAGACTCATTTCTTATGAATGCCTGGTAACAATATATTAAGTTGTTCATTTTCTAAGAATATCACTGCATTAAGTGAGAACACTGGTTTTAAATTGACCTGGTTTTAATGATTTTTTCTATTTTCAGGTAAGTTTCATCCGGCAATATTCAGACTATTTCAGACGGCGATTAAATCGTAAGTTACTTATAGTGAATAACAGTTTCAAACATTAAATCAAACAAAATCGTGGCGTTCTTAAGGGGAGGCCTTTGTTCAACAGTGGACGTCTTCCGGCTGATAATGATGAATCAAACTAAAAACACGATATAAGTTACTTAGTTTGACATATCTCGTTATTGTTACAACATAAACCTCTCGTATTCGTTGCAATCTGGTTTATTAACTGACAATAGTACCTACAATAGAGGTACAATAGTCAATGGTCTTGTTCAAATGAACTTCATAGGCACGCTCATGGTCAGTGTAATGATAAAAGCCCTCGTACCATGAACTCCGTTGTGGAAGCGAGATGCCACCACGTGCAGTGAAGTGCGGCGTCTCGGTTCCACAACGGAAAACGTCCTACTTTAAGAGTTCATAGTAAGGAAGCAGTTCAACAATAATCTAAATTCTATTCACAATATATTCTATCACATATCCTTCAGTGCAAGACAAGATACATGACATACCTATACATGACAATGATGTATAGTAACATGAGGAACTTTTAAAGATTCGAATGATATGCTACTAAAATTTTGTTGGCAAATAAAATATTCGCAGATATGACAACTATACGGCAACTTACTGGTACACATAAATAAGTTTATGTTGTAAAGTTTTCATGTAAACAAGTTAGTACCTACGTAAATCATATCAATTTTTTTTTAAAACCTTGACCGTCGCCTTGCTCCATTATGGCTGCGTTTAACCTTGAGATGAACTAATAAACCACCTATGATTACACCTGTAGTTTTGTTTTTTTTAATAGCCTATATTATTTCCCACTGCTGGGCAAAGGCTTCACCCCTGGTCCAGATCCAGTTTTGGATTAGTTTTGTAAATTTACAGTTAGTAAAACGGCCTATACTTACAAACTGATATTTACAATTAGCCTATTGTAGGAATCGAAGGCTTCATCCATATCACCATTGGTAGCGTTAAAATTCTATTAGCCTGTGGTTACCATGAGTTTTTAAACCAGGACGTTATCTGTTGTGAACACAAGATTCGGCACTACACTGCTGCTGTACACTTGAAGTGGTTAATCATCATCATCAGCCGCAAGAAGCCCACTGCTGGACAAAGGCCTCCCCCTTAGAACGCCACAATAAAGGACAACTTGCCATTTGCATCCACCGGTTGCCCGCAACTCTGACGATATCGTCGGTCCACCTGGTGGGAGGCCTGCCAACGCTGTGTCTTCCGGTTCGTGGTCGCCACTCGAGAACCTTTCTTCCCCAGCGGTTATCGGTTCTTCGAGCGATATGGCCTGCCCAATGCCACTTCAACTTGCATATTTTTTTTGCTGTCGGTGACTCTAGTTCGTTGGCGAATTTCCGTATTCCGGATCCTGTCGCGCAAAGGAACTCCGAGCATAGTTCTCTCCATAGCTCGTAGTGGTTGCATCCACTTCTATTTAAGTTGTGTCGCTTGCCCAATAAAATCTCTGTGCTACTAGCTATCGGCCGTTTCCACTTAACCCTACGTCCACATACCCAACAACTGCACATAGCCGTGTCCCACATCCACAACGGAAGAAGTGCTGCTTTAAGATTCTATGAGCTCTTAAAGCAGCACCTTTATTAAGGGCCAGTATCTATCCACGCGAATAAAACCGCGATAATTAACAGTACTTCACATAAAAAATAAATTAAGGATCAGAATGTTTTGTTCATTCCGAGGCTTAAATACTTAGATTTGGTTTTTAATTGGATTTTTTACGAATTCCTCGAAAGGATTGTTTGTGAAAATTACTACCAGGATTAAAGGATTTTGTAGATTATTTATAAAAACTTCTACGTGGAGTAAATTTTAGCGAGTTATTATAAAATAATTAAGGTCTCCGGTTAACTCGGCCATTATTAATCTACAAAAACTTTATACTACATTGAATACAATTTTTACAAAGTTCTCTTCTTATAATGATGAATATGATGACATTGAAATGTCAAGACTTCTAAATTGATAAAGGAAATTTGAAAAATGATGGACACGAGCGGGATTCGAACCCGCGACCTTCGCCGATCCGTGGCGCTGCTCTAACCAACTGAGCCACCGTGACTTGTGCTTGAGTATACGATTGACCATGAATTATGTAAAGGATTATAAACGTCGGGTAATAAATATCAAATACTAGCTGCGTCCCGCGGTGTTATCCACTACATTTTTTCGGCATAAAAGTCTGCGGCTATTTGATAATCCAGGGCGTCAACTACCTCTATACCAAATTTTATCAAAATCGTCCAGCCGGTTGAGCGTGAAGAGGTGACAAACATACAATAGCAGAAACTCACAAACATTTGCCGTTTTAATATTATGTGATGAGATACTGCGACAACATCCGTGAAATATAGTTTCATTTCAGTTTTATATTCGTCACAATCATCAAAGAGAGAAATTAACCGCTCAAATATTTTTTTCCTTACCCATTACAGGAACTGCGACAGCTTTGAAAGTGATACAATTTGACATGATAAGCAAAATGTTACCTAAAAAAACATGAAAATCGAATGAAATTCAAGTTAGTCGTTTTTAATTCTTAATCACATGCACTAATGTATTTTCCTTCTAGGTATATACATCAAGTTTCTTAAGTGCATACACTAACCAAAATGCAGCTGTTTCCACCAACTCTGCGACGTTTAAGCACTTCGCAAGCCGTCTAGTTTCCGCAAGACGGTCAGACGGACGCTTCGTTGTTACAATGTATGTGTTTCTAGGTTACATGAGACACACGTTACCTGCTACGCCGCTGGATGATTCAATATTTACATGTATGTTGCTGTACCACGGTACAAAACGAATGAATCGTACAAAAATTATAAATGTGAAAGTTTGTGAGTTTAGATGTTTGTTATTTAATCACGCATAAACGGCTTAACTTTTAGTTGAGCTAGATCACTAGATGAACATACCTAATATGAAATCTCATCTTCATCACCGACCGTGGCCACAAGGAGACTAGTCGTGTGCAGAGTGGCAGGTGCAACTCCGTCGAAACGTCAAGCTAAAATGAAAAAAATGTATTCGCGTTAATTCCCGTGTTGTAGTTTAATTATCATCAACGCAACGCGATTGCTTAAAAATAAGAATCTCATCTTTATCCAAGTGAATGACAATGCTTAATGACTGTTATCAATTAATCTTTATTACTCAATAAACGTAATTTTGAAGCTCACGAAGACACCAAGTCCCAGGCCAATGCTAGTATTAAAATTGTACCAATAAATAAAATGTTAACATTCCGTAAACCTAATAAATTATCACGAGGGAAGCGGTAACAGCGAGTTTTACAAAAAACAGTCTGAAAACAAAAAATCCTTTATGTAGCTTTAATTTTGCGGAATGGCGTGTATATTTTCTTTTTCTTTTGCGTAAAGACAACAAAAACGTATTCACTCAAATTGTTGGAGGCGTTTATCCATTACCCGTTTTTCATACCTACGCGTACATGGTACGACGTAGAACACAAAAGAAATTACGCGACATTACGTGTATTATGGCGCCTGCTAGCTTTGTCATCAAAGAGATAAGTGCAAGATATTTAAAGTATGAAATATGTCCTCCTGACCGAATTTCGGTCACGGCGGCTTGTCTGAGGTGAGACTAGCCAACTGCGCAGGAGATATTATAGTGCACAAGTATGCGCGCACACACAGGTGCACTCCCTATTCCCTCACTCTCAAAATCCGATGGGACGGTAGACCGACACGACCGAAGAGAGATCAGGCGCAGGACCAACGGCTGGAGGTGACTACTATTGAATTGTTTTAATATACTTTGAAAACATTGTATAATTATCATTATAAGTGGACTGTATGTTCTTATGAGAAATAGATTTCTTTAAAATTAAATCGAAGTCATGTCTTAAAATAGCTCAGAAAATATAATAAAGTATGACATTAAAAAAATCTTGTCTGGATTTCAACATATTGCATTTGAATCCCATAAGTAAATCACGTGGCTACTACAGTCCTTATAAAATGTATTTTACCATATTTTACTTATCAATGCATTGACCGACAGCAATAGGTACCTAAACCTCTCACAAACTCAATTTTAATATCAAATTAACATTTCTAGCGAGTCATGCATTATTGATCGTGTTTATTATGCAATCAGCCTGTAACGTCTAGCTACTACACTAGTAGGTACTTAGCATTTTACTAGGGAGGTTTTACACCGGTTTTATGTTGATTTCACGTCGAAATCGGGGTTTAAAATTGATGGTGGCACTTAAGACTTACTGCCGTTCCGAGTGACCTCACTGAAAATTAATCAATCATTAACTTGAATTGACCAGCATCCAAAGTCTGTCAGCCAAGAAGACATGTGTTATCAAAAGAAAAAAAATTGGTTTGAATTACGTTCGAATTTTAATATAAAAAATCGTTACACATGTCCTTTAATTGGCCCTTATTGTATATAAGAGGTTTAAACAGTAACCAAGATCCCTCCGTTATAACATGACCCCTACTGAGTATAAAACATGATATATTTGCATAACTGCATACAAACCCTAGTACACCCATTTCATACAAAGTAATTTAACGAACTTTACCATACCATAAAACCCGATTTTATTGTATTTTCTATACACTGCTTCTATCAAAGCCCCATAACTAAATAAGTATATTATTACGAGCATTGAAAGTACCTAAAACCTTTAATACTCAAACTCTATCAATGGTTATTACGCTTTATAGTAATGCTCATTGTGGCGAAATTTATTGGGACATGTCAGCATAGAATCTGTGTCATGGCCTTGGGCCATTAAATGAGAAAAAAAATACTCTGATTTTGAATTACGAAATGGGTATTTTAGAATAAAGCATAAAAGATCATGGATAATAAAGTCTCGTTTTACAGATGTTCTTATTTTGAATTACTATAGAATCATAGAGGCCACTTCGAGACTAGCAGTTTATAAAGACCGTAGACTATATAAAATGTTCCCCAGCCTTTTGTGCTTTCATAATATGGCAAACAAAATGGCCAGAATTTACTAAGACTTTTATTTGTATGTAGCTATAATTCCACCATGAATCTAAAGAGATGTCATGCAGAATACAGATAAATAACGGGCTTGCGTATACACTGTTTTGAATCGCATTTATATCTAAATGCGAGCCGTCCATACACGCGTTTGCTTTTATGCCATGCGAGGCAGAATAGCTTTGTGCTTGTGCTCAATAAAATTTACGACATCGTCTTTTATATCCTAGCAAATCTTTTTAATGGATATTCAAGAAGCATCAACGAATTAACGATTTTTTCACCTTAATGTTACATGATTTTAAAAATGGAATAATAAACACAAACGCCACAAATTAATGAAAAAACTCCACGCATTTGAAGGATGTTCTTAATTTGAATGACGTACAACTGACAGTTGACTATACATCAAAGTAATGCAAATAATGCTATTCAGGTATCCATTTAATTCTACATAATATATCACATAAAATGGTTCTTATTTTTATTACATTAGCTGGATCTAAAACGATTTCTTAATAAACCTTAATTTTGTGACAGTAGTCTCAAACATGATGATAATTAATATGTCGTAACGCCTAAAAATCATGGCAAGATTTTTCTGAAAAGGCCCTTGATTCGAAACACCTATAATCTGTTTACTAACAGCATCGCATAAGACATTTTTTTGCTATAACTAAAGAAACACGGATGATCGAAATCTTTGTCCAATAAATTTTAATTTTAAATCACGTTCAAAGGTGTCCTCTGCGCACGACTGCTGCGCGGCAGAAAACGTGTTATGGAAAATTTATCATCCATTATTATACGTTGGGAAATTAAATATTTAAATTAAATTTAACAAGCGTCCCGACAATAGACAATTTCTAGAGCTACACAGTCCACACCCATGTGATACGCCTTCTCGTCCCTTTGCAGATTACACGCAGGATATGTTGGCCCATTATGTAGATGTATGTACAAATATTATATGTTGACAATATAGCAACAAGCTCTTCCCTCTTAATGTATCCTTTGACTCAGTGCTAGACGGAGAGTTTGAATAATAAATTGTATAGCTTTAAATTGTACAAAGGCTAATGTGTTTTTTTTACTATCTCGGAATTTTCAAAGAGTCCGTACTCCGTTGAGGTTGCTCGTTTATTTTTATAGTTCTATCCAAAGAGTTTGTTACGGAACAAAAGGTCGTTGTGTAGGATTTTCATAATAATATTGAAATAATATCAGCCTGAATGGAAGACAGAAAATACTGTTCTAACCTGATTCGGGAAAACAAAGCGTGTTTTCCTCGAAAAATATTACTCTACGAAATTATTGTTTAATTTATGTTCGTTTTTTTGAATACAGTTTTTATTTATGATGACTTACAGATTTAGTTAGGGACTTTTTAAACGAGAGGCTTTTTATTTTGTCTGAAAAAGTTTGCAATATTAAAATTATCGCAATGAAATATCTATCAATAATACTTCGAATTTTAACTATGTTAATGCTCAAGCTCTTAAGCTTAATTTAAGAAATTCTTCACTATAATCCAAATAATATTAAGTTACAAGATCCAAAATACACGTTATGATAAAACTGGGATGGCACAAATGAAAAGAGATTAAAACGAAAAGGCGCGAACACAATATAATAATGAGTTTACATTGTGGCTCCCAGTGGACTGTCTAAAAATATTGTGAATGGCAGCTATTTTTGCCACAATTGAGCAAGATAATGGAATGATTTATTTTCATCGTTATTAAATGGGTCTGGGCCCTTACCATCAACTCTTAAAGCAGGAAAATTTTCGTTATGGAAGCGAGACGCCACATTACACTGCACGTAGCGGCGTCTCGCTTCCACAACGAAAAGTGTCCAGCTTTAAGAGTTCCATAGTAAGGGGTCTATTCTGTAAACATCTCTGTCTCCATTGAATTTTATTAGTTCGACTAATATTATAATATTATTGGAACGTATGTTTCTACATTCTAATTCAGTGAATAAATTATCCTGAAAATAATCATAGATAAATATGCTTTAAATTATAAATTTTAATTATGAGAAGATGATTCAAATGGGGTATAGATAATGTTTGTACAGCTATAACTAACAGCCAAATTCACAGAAATCCTCTCAATTTTCAGATCGTTTATAAGATACCTGTCTCAGTCATTTATATGGACATAAATAGAGATGGAAATAGATTTCAAAGGCAATTTAGTTATAAATTACGTAGCACGTGTATAATGTTCTGGCTGAATATAACTCAACCTTTTTGGAACGATATTTAAATGGTTTTGACATAAAAGAGCATTGATATCGCGATTCCTTTCGTACGTTTAATAATTATGATAATATTTGAATTTCGATCCAAGCTACAAAAAACGTACTTACCTACCTAAACATTGAATAACTTACAAATGAAGAATTCAAAAGAAAAGCAATCTTACTTCAGGAGCTTAAAGGTCTATTTTGAATATGAGAATAGTTTTATAAGTTTTCAGTTAAACGTGGAAAATTCATTGGACAAACTGTTCAACGGTCACTTTATAAAAAGACCAAAGGTACCTATTCAATATGTGAATAAATTGTGCTTGCTATCGTAGGTCGTATTTACAACTTGAGGTTTTAACTATTAAAATCACTTTCGCGTTGTTATCTATGCAGTATTTTTTATTTACACAAGACAGTACTTTACGAGCCTTCACAAATGATAATAAGGACCTCATTTCATACTAAAACAGCGGATAATGGTGCGTATAATAAAAAAAAATACACCCAAAGTTACTCCAATGACATAGAGTATTTTAGAAGCTAATTTTACATATTTTGTTTTTAAATAAATAGGACATATTATTTCATCATCGTGTTCTGTAGGTCTGTCACGCCAATTCAAATTAAGTCGTTAGAATTGTCTTACGAAAAATAATTGTTTTCATTTGTTATTTTATAGTCTACGAGTGGTGCATTAGTGGCCAATTCGGGTCAAGTCTCTATTGGAACTGACACCGTCTCCGTACTTTACTTTTAAAGTATCTTTATCGTGTTTGTTCTATATTTGAAATTCTATATTTCCAGCCAGCCACATAAAGCATCTCTCGATAGCCAGTGGTTGGGATGTGTGAGTTGTCGCTTAAAAACTTTTTAATTGGTTCCAGACCGTAGAGATAAAATTTGTCTATGTTTATTTTTAGGATAAAGAGAGGAGACTCGATTGGTGCTGTAGAATAATGTAAATAACTTTTGCGTAAGAGGAAACAATAATATTGGTGGGATTCGCTAGAAAAAATCGTACCACTTTTGGACATGACTGTGTGATGCCTCAATATCGCACAATTTTATGTAAATATTTTCATTGGAACCCTCATTTTATGTGAATTTTAGAAACAGGGCAGGTAGAATCATTTATTTGTCTAGTCCCTAAGGCAAGTCACATACTGTAGAGTTTACCAACAAAAATTGAATCCGTTCACCGTTCACTTTGCTTGCAAAGAGTATGCTGAAATCTCTTTGAGGCAAATGTACTGTACGTGTTGTAGTGTGTAAGTGTACACGATTTTTTATAAGAATAAAAGTATCTTACTACTATGTACTTCAGTCTGTGCAGGCCAAAATTAGGGGTTAATTGAAAGGTTGCGGCTTCCCAACGCTTCCCTTCGACGCTTTCAGCTCGCCTAAAAGCATCGCAGACCTGGCTAGACCCACTCATTTAATTACATGGATTCTTACTTTAAAATGCTCAAAACCTACTTACCAGTAGATACAATCAGATTTGGGGAGGACAGAGTTGATTGTGTCTAAAAAAGTTTCACTTAGGTTTTCTGATAGAAAATTTTTGGCAGTTTTGAACCGGGGATTGGTTATTAAGTAATGGCAAACGCGAAGTTAGCCTCCCTAAACAGTACCTCATTGTATGACCAATTTGTATGGCCGGCGCACCTTGGGCTGTCACGCTACGGTCTTGTTGACTGGCTAATCGTTACATTGTGGCTTGATAAAGCTAATAGCCAACTCATAAACAAGTTTTTTTTTCATAATTGATATAGCCCATCGGTACACTATAGGAAAAGTACCTTTTACAATGCTCCTACACAACGATGAGACGAGGTACTTACATGTATAATGAAGGGTGATGAAGTAGAGATATCGAGACTAATCCTCGAGACTAATTCTGCAATCAGATGGGAAGCTACGCCTACCTCAGACGTTGGCATGGGATACCTTAACGAACGCACCTCGTCACATTCTTTAGCACGAGTGGGGCCGAACCTTGCGGACGGCCAGTTTGGCTTTCGCAGGGGGCGCTCCACGGTGGACGCCATCATGCGCGTGCGAGCCCTCACGACGGGGGAGGCGGTGTCCCGGGGCAGGTGTGTCGTGGCGGTGTCTTTGGACATCGCCAATGCCTTCAACTCCTTGCCCTGGAGTAGCATTGGGAGGGCACTCCGGTACCACCGGGTGCCCGACTACCTCTGTCGTGTGATCGAGGCCTACCTGTCGGACAGGTACATCATCTACCCTGGTCACCAGGGAGAGTGGAAACGGCGAGAGATGTCGTGCGGTGTTCCGCAGGGATCGGTACTAGGACCGCCCTTGTGGAACATCGGGTACGACTACGTGCTGCGCGGCGACCTCCCTGACGGGGTCAGTGTGGTCTGCTACGCAGACGACACGCTGGTCCTGGCGCGGGGAGAGTCGTATCAGGCGGCGGTTGAATTTGCGACACGCGGGGTTGCGATGGTCGTTGATAGGATCCAGCAATTGGGACTCGAGGTGGCGCTGCACAAGTCCGAGGCCATGTGTTTTCACGGCCCTCGGAGCGCGCCGCCTCGGCGTTCCCAACTAACGGTGGGAGGAGTTCACATCGGCGTCGGGTCGACGATGAAGTACCTGGGACTTGTCCTCGACAGTCGGTGGAATTTCGAGGAGCACTTCCGACGTCTGGCTCCCAAATTGAATCGGACTGGGGCTGCCCTGAAGCGGCTCCTGCCCAACCTTGGGGGTCCAGACGCCTCCTGCCGGAGGCTCTACGCAGGCATCGTCCGGTCCATGGCCCTTTATGGGGCGCCGGTGTGGGCGCCGTCACTGCGAAAGCGACCGGCGGCCCAGCTGAACGCGTGCCAGAGGGTCATGGCCATACGGATGGCGCGGGGATACCGCACGGTTTCCCGCGAAGCGGCGAGCCTCCTTGCTGGCCAGCCACCATGGGATCTGGAGGCAACAGGCCTTGCACGCATGCACGATCTGCGCGTGGAGATGCAACGCCGGGGCGAAACTCCGCTGCCGCGACAATTCGAGGCATGGCGGAAAGAGTTCCGGCGGGATCTCATGGTGGAATGGCGACAGCGACTATCGCAACCCAGTGCTGGGCACGCCGTAATTATGGCGGTAAGTCCCCTCTTTGAGGAGTGGCTGGAAAGGCAACACGGCGTCCTTACCTTCCGCATGACGCAGGTCCTCACCGGACATGGTAAGTTCGGGAGGTTCCTGCACCGGATCCGTGCGGAAGAAACGCCCGGGTGTCACCATTGCGTGGACAGCCCGGAGGACACGGTGGAGCACACGTTGGAGGTGTGCCCCGCTTGGGAAGAGCATCGCCGTGTCCTCGTGGGGGCGATCGGCGGCGGTAATCTCTCGCGCCGGGCCTTGGTACAGGCCATGGTCCGGAGCGAGGAGGAGTGGCAGGCGGTCGCCTCCTTCTGCGAAGCAGTAATGCTAGCAAAGGAGGCGGCCGATCGCGTGAGGCAACGATCCTCACGCCCCAACCGCCGCCGGGATTCTGATCCCGATTTCCGGCCACCGTAGGCGCGGGCTTGCGGTCGGTGAGCAATGGGTGGCTCGCCGTCCGACCGTCCGGTAACCATCCGGACCGAGCCCAAGTCGTCGACGGCGCGTACTGTTTCACGCGCGCCTCAAGGAGATGTCAGCAACTGTAGGGGCCCATCAGGGTCGAAGCCTACTGGGGCCAAGGGTCTGATTCCGAAAGGAAGACTCGGCCCTGGTACGAAAGGCAACGAAGGAACAGGAGTGGGTTTTTAGTCAGTAAAAGTCTGACACTATCTCCCGCTCCGCCCAAGAGCGGGGGATGTCATTAGATGATTTTCCCACCGAAAAAAAAAAAAAAAAAAAAAAAAACCTCGTCACATTCTTGTTACACGTCGGCATTTCTTCCCAGAGGCAGTCAATCAGTGCCGACGCCATCTACATAGTTAAAAAAACAATGGCTTATAAAAGTGTTTCCTGAAACCTGTATTTGCAAAATAAAAATTATTTCATTTATCATTTACAATCACCTGCTCGAACAAACCCTTGTTTCAAGTCCAAAGGTCTCTGCTCTTATGAAAAAGGTCTGCAGAATAACTTATTCCGTGAACTCCCAACTTTTGTCTGAGATAATACAGGTAGCTAATAAGACATTCAAGCAAGAAGCTTATGCTTGTACAATAAGGTTGGTTTTCGTTTGTTCCATGATGAGTTATACCACCTCCAATTTTATTGTTTCATAATATTCGCGAACGCCTCAGTACTTTATTTTCGCAGGTTTTTCCCAATTTATGTCATTATGGTGTCGTAAATGTTCAAGACTGACTTTTTGTTCAAGTAATTTTGTATTGTTCACACAAAAATTTAATCTATTCTTATTCTTATTAAAGAGCTGAAGAGTTTGCTTGGTTGAACACGCTAATCTCAAGAACTACTGGTTTGAATTGAAAGAATCTTCTCGTATTTCTTCTGGGATGGTCTATTTATCCAGGTCATCAATGAAAAACGATGCACAAAGAGAGAAAATATTACTTCAAAATCCACGCGGGCAAAGTCGCGGGCGGAAGTTAGTAGGTTATATTCATACAAGCAATTACTACTGTATTTTCCTAAGGAATACATAGAGTTCTCTTTTATCAAGAATTTTTATTAAGCTTCACATTTCGCTCCTTATAGAAGTCAAGCATGACGACGAAGACGACCTGATTGGCGCAGTGGCTAAGCGATTGGACTGCTGCGCTAGGGGTTCGATTCCCGCACGGGACAACAATTTGATGTTTGTCCCGAGTCTGGGTGTTTGTGTATGTGATATTTCATAACCGCACCCACGATAAAAAAAGCCATTCACCGACTTTTTTGTCTCTTAAATTTGTCTCTTATCTAATATAAGAAATAAAGTAGATTATTCTATCTCAACACCTAAAAAAAGGTATAACAAATTGTTATTAATTACTGTTTTATATTCTAAAAACCGAACTTTTTCAATAAAACAATAAATATACATTTCGAAGTGAACAAATACGTAATCCAATAACACCCACGTCAAACGTTAACATTTTGTGTAGACATCTTAGTATTTATTCAACCAATGTGTCAATCAGCCGGTAGATTTATTATTTTTAATCCATTAAAGCTGTATCGTATACTGGCGTGCAAATAAAATGGGATATAGACTTGTTTCTAACCGATTTAAAAAAAGGAGGAGGTTCTCAATTCGTCGGAATCTTTTTTAATTCACGACTGTACTGACTCCTGAGGAAAGATCCAGAATGGTGTAAAGTCAGGTCGACTGGTTAAACTTCCACATACGTCGGATTAATTAGTGTTTAAATAACTTTTCTTAATCGAAAACATAGCATCCCTGTATCGTATGTAATCGTCTGAATTTCCCGAAGGGGTAAGCAGAGGTATACATATTACACCCACATTTCGCCAATCATGTTATAAGTTTGGGCGAGCCCATTGCCATCAGTTGGGCACAAATCCAGACTCCGTGCTCCTTAAACCTTAGAACAACACGCAACTAACATGATGTTATCATTCTAAAACACATGATTAACGCAGTCTCATCTGTCAATGGCGTCGTTCTAAATCGTTTTGTGTAGAATGCCGTTAAGATTCCCCTTCAGCCCCCTTACCATGAATCTTAGAGCAGGACATTTTCCGATGTGGGAGCGAGACGCCGCATTACACTGTGCGTAGCAGCGTCTCGCTTCCACAACGTAAACTGCCCCGATTTAAGAGTTCATGGCAAGGGGGCTGTATTGTGTAGTTAAAGTTATACGTCGCGGAGAAATTGCAATAGGTTTTTATTTTTACGTCAAAAGTACTCAAGAAAAATGACGACGATCACTTTTTTACGGTTTAAATGTAATAATGGCTTCCTTATATAGGATTTTAATTTATAATTCCAGTATCGTGTATATCGGTTTAATGTTGTACTTACACTTTCATTTTAATGGATATCTCTAGCTTTATCAACTTTTGTTTCATTGCTTCTTGATTTTGTAAGTGCATTTTTTTTTTAAAACATCGCCCCACACTAGGAATTTCTCCTGTATCGTAGGTGCGTTTCACAAACATGAAATATCACATACTCAAACACCCATACTCGGTACAATCAAATGTGGATCTCACAAATGTTTGCCCCACGCGGGAATCGAACCCGCAACCCTTAGCGCAGCAGTCTAATCGCTTAGCCACTGCGCCAATCAGGTCGTCAATTAAATTCTGCTTCCGAACTATTCAGCGAAGGTTTCCTTATAATGAATATAATATAATTGGTAATAATGGTCTCTATTGCAAACAGTATTTTTTAGGAGTAGCAGAGAATGTTTACCATAATTTTAAGTAGTATATACAGTATATACTCAACGTCACTATCATCATACGCAGCCCAACTTCACGCAACTGTAGGTATAGGCATAGGTGTCAGCCTCATCCTAAACGTCGCTTACATATAAGTATGTGTATAAGTATACATGAATAATTATTAATCTTAACGCCTGTTTTACGCCATATAACAAACCAACTCCCAAATATAAATCGTATTGAACCAACGCATAAAAATCTACAATCCCATTTGCCGGATCTGTTCACTGTATTGTGTATTCTGTGTTCAGTTATTTTGTCCGCCATTTTATTTCGCGCAATAAACCGAGTAGAGATTTATTCGACAACAATAAACTTGGGTCTAGGTTAGGTCAACCTTTAGAATTGCGGAAATTGGGTGACAACTGAATCAGAAAAAGTACTCGTATACTCAAAAGTGCTCGTTTATGCATATAATAAATGCGAAATGGCGTATAAAAATTCGGCGTCGGGTTTGCGTGTAAAACGTATTGTTTTTGATGTCTACTGTATTCCAATTTAATATACTGCAGTACGATTTTATGTAGGTCTCGTATTGTCAATTTTTTATAGCAATTGGGAAACTCTATATTTGAAATTATTTCATATTGCAAATGGAACTTGACTCGTATTGAACTAATTGGACCACGGTAACTCGCGATCGAAACGGATGGAAAAATTAAAAGCGTTTTACTTGTAGTGAAACGATCAGAGCAAAAAAATAGCAATAATTTAACAGCGAGCATCTATGTATTTGCCCATGTGTCCGTTTTTGGAACCGATTTTTATTAAATTTGGCGTAGAGTTACCTTAAATTCGACAGATAATAATATACTCTACTTTCTACCCCTAAAAAATCATTGGCAGTTTTTGGACAGCTAAAGACGCAGTCCGCAGATGGGGCTTTCTTTTTGTTCAACCTAATCTATAACTCTCAAAGCGTTTAGAAAAAACATATTTCAAGCATCTATTTATAAAGTTTCAGTAACTAAAACTCCATACGTTTCGCCTCCTTTCAACGGCCTTGTACAATCTAACATTCCTTAGTTTTATTGTTATATTTATAGTTTTCTTTATTACCGTTATAAAATTTACGATCCCATCAATTGTTTAAAATTATGAATTGTGTAAACATTGTGATGATTCATTACTTAATGCGGAAGCTGTTTGGATAGACACCGATATAACGTTATCGATATAATGTTCATGAGTTTATGTGTATGATGATGTAAATATTATTTTTCTATTGTTTTGTTATGAGTCAGTTTGGATTAGAATTTATGGATTTTTAGACATTTATATTATGAATAAACTTATTGTTGTGCTTTCATTATGTATTGATTGGTACTACTCACTACAATCGCACGAGTAATTAAAAGACCCAAACCATTTTAAAATTACAGATTTTTTTTTTATAAGAAACTACTATTTCGAAAAACGTATACCTACGTTACTCTTTGCCTTTTACCTTTTAATTTGATAACCTTCCATAACAACATTATTTATATTTTGAATATAAAACTATTATACGTAATCGATTGTTAAATACAATGGAGATTTCAACAAATTCATAAATAATTATGTTGATTAATTATACTTATTACATTTACGTGTCCTTTGTATTTAAAAATAATCCAACTTTTAAATACCAGTCCATTTGCTTCGCCACGTAATACACAGACAAAAGCACAATCACATAAAAGTAAATCAAATTATTCGAAGCTTTCTCATTCTTTTCGTACTGAAGAAAGCTTTGTAGATTTGTTTTTCTTTAATCACCTAAAAGGATTTTATTTAGAACATCTTAGTGGAACACAATATTCTAACACTGAAAAGTAAATTGTGCGCAGTCATTACTCTATGCACTAATAAATAACTTAATACTATTGAATCATGTAGAGTAGGTTCCGTTATTCATAAGGGAATTAATTAAAAGTTACTTACTTCGAAATACGAGTTAAACTAAACAATTTTTTTTTAGAACTTTAATTTATTTTATTTGTTTTAAATGTACGATTGTTTCGGACTGGTACAAAGCTCGTGCTATTCTTTTTTTGAATCGCGTCCATCAATCTCGTGACATCACTACTGACGAACGCCGAACACCGACACTCAATATCGCCGCGTTTTATAAATGGCCAGATACTTTTATAAAATACGTCTCTTGTTTCATTTTTTGCATAAAGTGACCTGCTACCTGATATTTTATGACGAACTCAATTTGTGTTCAATTTATAAGTATTTACTTATTTAGTTATATACCCACACTATGCAAAATTCGTAGGTCTTCTTCTTCCTAACGTATGGTTGATGAACAAACTGGTGTCAGAGTTTAAACCGCCTGCAGGACTCTGACTGGCATAACACACCGTTGAAAAATCTCTCAGGAGTGCTGGTTTCCTCTCGACGTTTTCCTTTACCGTTTTTGGCAAATGATATCTAATTTATAATACGCACTATGATAACTAATTTATATTCAGGCACATGAATTCGAAAAGTCATTGGTGCGTGTCAGGGTTTTTTCTTGCGACCTTTGACTTGGCAGTCCAGTCATAGGTACCATTCGGCTATCAGTGCTTCTACGTAGGTAATTTACCTACTTTTGTTACAAGATATGATCACACAAAGTTACAGTCTTACCTTACGTCCTCATTAGACTATAACCGCGAGTTACGAGTGACTCACGCTCGTACCAACACGGAACATATTAGCTTACACTAAGTATGTACTAAGTGTTTTCGTTTTATCGACTAAGGGAATCTCCATAGTAATTGCTATCGCAAACATAAATATTTAGAGGTTTGTTAGTAAATAGATTATGCAGTGTCGTGATAATTTGTTAAGTAACATAGAGTAATAGTCACGCAGAATTCAACAGACATCTTTAAGCAAAGCAGGACCCTTACCGTGAACTCTTTAAGCAGGACATTTTCCGTAGTGAAAGCGAGACGCCGCTACGTGCAGTGTAGCGCGGCATCTCGCTTACACAACGGAGCATTTTCTGCTTAAAGAGCTCATAGTAAGGGAGCAGGTTTTCAGATCAGAAATCAGCCGAACAAAAGCGTTTGTCGAGATAAAATATCTTGAAATGCTTTAAAAAATACATTCTTCATCTTATTGTATGGTTGATTAACAACCTGGTGTCAGAGTTTAGACCGCCTGTAGGCCTCTGACATGGCTTTACACACCGTTGAAAAATCTCTCAGGTGTGCCGGTTTCCCCACGATGTTTTCCTTCACCGTTTTTAGCAACTGATAACTAATTTATAATACGCACATGAAATCGAAAAGACATTGGTGCGTGCCGGGGTTTGAACTTGCGACCTTTGACTTGGCAGTCCAATGGTCACACCACTCGGCTATCAAAGCTCATAAAAATACATTATTTAGTACCTGCACACATTATTATAGACATAGATGAAATAAAAATAATTGTCTTATGTACTTTTACATTCCTAAATACCCGTAAAGACTGCCAAACAGTAACGAATGACTGCTGACGCCGATGACATTTACCTATATAGAGGTACTAGGTATCCGAGGCACGAAGATCATTGTTAGCACCATCGTTATGATAGATGGTCACCTATCAAAGGACTAAATCGATGTGTTGCTGTTGCTATGCGACCAGACCTTAAAAAATACTAGTTAAATACCTGTTACTAAGCAATGAATATTATACTTAAGGAAAATACTAGTTCGATCAATGATATTTTTAAAATGTATTCTTTTTGACATCATTATCATTAAATTCTATCATATTATATTTCAAATGTATGTAACAGATACAGACGGCACAAGTTGACGAATAAAAAGGGCGAAGCGATGCACAGTTATCGTTGCAAAACTGACTTTAAGTAGAACCTCGAAGTTTGGAAGCCTTGCTCAGAAAGTTTGTTCTTATACAACGAAGAGCCAATTCATACTTCCAAACTTATTTAAACCTCCCAATTTTGCTTCCACACTTGATATATTACAAGCCATTTAGTATCAGCGCGCACTTAATTTACAAAGAATAAAAAATATGAATTGGATACATTATTCATTGGAATGATACGAATATTTCTAGCCGAGTCGCCTGTCTTCCTAATGTTTTTATTTATGCTTCCATTAAGTAAACGTTGTACAATGTACAACTAAGCGTTGTTTCAGATCATTATGTAATAATTATTATTTAACAATGATTAAAACTATATTTTATAAACAATAGTATAGGTACATACTTTAATATTAAAATAATGACAATGTGACTGCTAAACCATCAGATTTGGGTTCAATCCCCAAAGGTAAAAGTAGGGTTTTTTAATTCGAAAATGCTACTCAGCAATAGACACATTGATCGATCGAATGCTCTAACTCTGTGTAGTCAGACTCACTACCAATCTACTAATTGGATTATCAGTTTACTCCGCATTAGTTGTTATTATTGTAGAGCTTATAATTATACTGATATAAAAAGACTTATAGCTAGAGTATCGTTTAAAATAAAAACAAAAGAATAAAGAATATTTGTTTTCGAAATTCAAAATACACTTGTATCATTAATATAAAACAGCAATACAAATTACGTCGGTATTCGTACACGTGCCAACCCTATTCCATCTCCAACTTACATTTGTTCAGTTAAAACCGTTTCAAATGTGACACGAGACAGTTCACAGGGCTGGCAGTGCGTGATGCATAACTAATTTGTTGAATAAACTTCCTTAACTGATATAATGTTTGTTCGCGCTCTCACCAACGTACTCGTGAATACATAATATGGATTGGATCTATTTTAATTAATTTATTGCGAAGTTCTGCAAGGAAAATTTTATTACAGTGTGTAGAGATAAAATGTCTATCTTTGGTATATCCGTGGGATTTAAGGTCCTTAAAAACCATTAAAAACGGTTTAGTGATTTTTGACAGAATTGCTTTGACTTTACATTATAAAACTTGATTAGATAAATATAGTATTTTATTCTTTCGGATTATTGCTATTATGGGCTTTATGAGGTTGATAATAATTATAACTGAGATAGCAGCTCGAAAATATTTTTATCGACCAATCATTATTAAGCATTTTAACGAGTAGTATCCACAGTAATTTTGTCATCTATTCAAACATAGCGATGAATGTAACGGTTTCAAACGTCAGGTAGGTTATGAATCTAATGTTTCATCATCATCATCAGCTCCTATTTACCCGCTGCTTGGCATAAGCCTGCCCTTAAACGCCAGGCTCTCCTATTCTGCTGGGTTACTATGAGCTTGCATTGCAGGTGACTTTCCGATGAAAGCGAGATGCCGCTAAGTGCACTGTAGTGCCGGGTCTCGTTTCCACAGCGGAAAGTAACCTGCAATGCAACCTCATAGCAAGGCAACTTTTGGGTCCAGGTGGCCTTTTTCGAATTTTATTTCAATTCTAATACAAGGCCAACACAATATAATATATTGATTTAGGCTAGCTAGCCTATGATGCAATTTTTTTTTATTTTCAGTCTTTTGATCTCAGTTAGTTCATACAAATAATATTGAAATAATTTGGCGCCGGTACTGAGTTTAAGAGTACGAAACTTAACAATTCCAATGCTATTTGATCGGAATTTGATTCTGATTTGATTTTGATTTTCTTACCCTGCAATAACGTTGAGGAACAGAATACACACGACTTGATAACTATTTACGTAAAATATGTGAACAGGATACACAAACAATAATTTAGGCTGCCGACTAAAATGGAACGCATTACTGTCGTATTACTTACATCAGTCATAAGTATAGTTAATAGCGCTCGTAAACAAGATACGACACACAGCGCAGACGCCGATCATATAACTTACACATTATCATACTATTATCACCAGTTTTATTACTATATTATGGCCAGTAGCTGGTAAATGCAAAAATCGACAGACCATGACGCAAGTAGTCCTTGAAATTTGTAATTTCGTCTTTATTATGTCATGATATTAATAAACTAGCTGTAGCCCGCTGTTTCACATCGATAATAAGAAACTATTAAAAAAAAAAAAACACCGCCCCACCCTAGGAATTTCTCCTGAATCGTGGGTGCGTTTCACAAACATGAAAATAGGTATCACATACACTAACAGTCGGACTCAAAATAAAAATCTGCGGTTTACTCAAATTTTGGTCCCGTGTGGGTATCGAACCCGCAACCCCTAGCGCAGCAGTCCAATCGCTTAGCCACTGCACCAAACAGGTCGTGTTTCATGTAACAGAGTTAATAACATGCTTTTTCCTAATGCATATAGTGATCTACCTGTGAGCTACATTTCATCAAAATCCGTTGAACCGCTATGATATATTTTTCTGAGGCAGGGTAATTGTGCGATTGACGTCATGTCTGTGAAAGGCACCCACGACACAGGTGGAATTTCTAGAGTGGGGATTGTTTTATCGGTAATAAAAACAAATTTTTACACCTTTAATATTAGTCGAATACTAAACCGAATAATAAGCACTAATAGCCGAGTAGTATGACCGTTGGACTGCCAAGTGAAAGGTCGTAAGTTCAAACCCCAGCACCCACCAATGTCTTTTATAAATTAGATATCAGTTGCTAAAAACGGTGAAGGTAAACATCGTGAAGGAACCGGCACTCCTGAGAGATTGTTCAACGGTGTGTAAAGCCATGTTATAGGCCTACAGGCGGTTTGAAATCTGACACCAGGTTCTTCATCAATCATACGATAATAAGAAGAAGAAGTCGAACAATATATAAACTGATAAGTAACAATAGTGTAATGTAAACAGTTGGCTTCTTTAAAACTGGAGCACTAAAAGCATGAACTTTAGAATACTTTGAGTCTTTGAATGCATTTGAATAACATCTAGTATTGTGGCAACTGTTTCTTGCGAAAATGGAACTGTTGAGCAAACGGCTTTCGCAACTTTTTGTTGTATTTACAGTATACCAACCAATGAGATGGATATTAAGAAAGAAGTCTTCTTTTTTTTAACAGAATTTCTTGTAAAATACACCGTTGGCAAGCAATCACAAATCCTCGAGAGCTACTCAAGCCGCAGTAAAACCAAATGGAATAAACTTAAACGTATGTAAGAAAAATTTACTACCTACCTACTATCTAAGGGTAGTATGGATTTCTCTAAAGTCCGTGAAAATTCTAATTATTTCTTGTGAAGGTACTGGGAATCCAGTACACAAGAAATAATTAGAATTTTGGACAAACTCGTTTCCGGCAATTTCATTATCACAAAATATTGACTAATAACTTTTAATTAGGTGTTTTAGGCGTCAGTAAAGGTACTAGTAGTAATTAGCTACAAAATATGTAATTTCCTTCGAGTTTCCGATCGTAAATTACTTTTACATTTAGCAGTCTATTGTTCTTCTTAATTATAATTAATCTTAATTTACATAAAATGTAATCTCATTGCCTATATTTATATGCAAAACTTTGTTTTAAAATTTACATCTTGTTGTGCTACGCAGCTGAAATAAGCTACGTCTGGTGAAATACAAGTGAAACAGTGTACACCACTGTCTACCCCGCCGTGGAAATAGGCGTGATGGTATACAGACATACTTTCCTGGTTTGATATAATCTGTGGGGACATAACTTTCGGAAAAAATAGAGACTAAATTTTCTTCCGTCAATGAGAAAGCGACGCGTAAAAAAGCAACAACACTCTTATAAATGAAAACATCGCTCCTCTACTCTAAACACTATCAGGGATGACTGGCGTGATACTGTGGCGTGATATAGCCATGCAATTGGCAGATTTACGTCCATCCTTTTATCGGATTTTAGGCGATAGCGGCAGTTTTGTGTTGAACCTTATCTTATCAGCCAAAAGGTTTGCATGAGCACTAGAGTTCAGAGCATTACACGGTGAGTGCCTGCCACCTACATTGGCACTTGTAACTTGATTAGCTACATTGCAATTTGTTTATGGATAAATAGATCATACTGATAAGTGTGATCGAAATGGAAATGTAGGCTGCCTAGCAGATAGATATAATAGACTTAGCGCTAACATTTTTGTTTGATAAACCAGAAATGGCATCGAATAGGGAATAGTGGAGAAATAAAGGGGAGGCCTATGCTCAGAATAGGGACACAGAACAAGCTTATTTAAAAAAACCAGAAGTGTAATTTTCATAGGCTAAAGCATAGTATTGTACTAGTCTTGACGATAAAGGATCAAAAATAACAATTTATTTTTACGGAAACAATGTCAAAAAATAAAGTATCAATTCTTTGTTAGACGATCAATTGATAGGTGTCAATTTAGACTCTCCTGAATGTTGCTAGTAAACACGTGATATGTGTTACAGGAGACTGACCTACCCTAGCAAGAAATGACAAACTAGACGAAACAGAAACTGTGATTAAAAATTACCAACCTTAATAACCCTTTCGCGGACGGTACTCGATCACGTGGTATATGTAGAATGACACATCAATTCTTGATACAAAATGGTAAAGATCCGGGATTAAACTGCACGTAGAATTAAATCCAAAATCCTAAAAGGCAGAAGCAGTAACACAAAAGCAGACAAAGACTTGTATAATGTTAAAGTACCTACTTAGCGTACTGCGCAAAGGATAGCGATTTCCTCGCAGCACTAATATTTATGTGACTGCGTTACTAGACGTTTACTGCATTGTAGGATTTATGTGTAACCTATTCTAGTTATCTTCTTCAAAGAAGACAGTATACCTACCTTGTTTTCTCTAGGTTTGACTGAATTATTGGCCAATGGTCACTAAGCGTGACTGCTGAGCATGGGGTCCTAGGTTCGAGTCCTGGGTCGGACAAAATTGGGACTTATCAAATAACTGGCGAAATTTGGGTGTGATAGGTATATGTGCAATTATGCCTACCCCTTCGTGGAATACAGGCGTGATGTTATGTTATGTACATAAGCCCGCGGCTACGCCTGGTTGGAAAAAAGTCGTATTTTTTTCCGGCATCAAAGTACCTGAAATAGGTAAATAGCATTATTGCAAAGATTTTGAAAATCGGATGGGTACGATACTTGCTTACCCTAAAATCTTATATAACCTTACAAACTTCACGTCTTTTTAATATGAATATAGATTGTTATTATCAGCTCTCGATCAACAATAGAATCTTTCTATAAAGCCTCTATAAATATCAAGCTTTTTATAGGTTATCCAGAAGGGTATACGACGTAAGGTGTTGATAAAGGTTAACGTAATATCGCCTTAGTCTGGTTCTTTAAGCAATACTGGTTTGCGTTTACGTTTTTAAATGTAGGCAATACTACATGTACTTACTGTCATTATCATCATCATCAGCGGAAAGTCCTTCACTATGGAACCAAGGCCTCCCCCTTAGAACGCCACAATGAAAGACAACTTGCCATTTGCATTCAACGGTTGCCCGCAACTCTGACGATATCGTCGGTCTACCTGGTGGGAGGCCTGCCAACACAGCGTCTTCCGGTTCTTGTACCGTACTTGTTGTTATTGTATTTGTAAAGAAATTGCAAGGTCAACAAAAGCCGAGATTTATCGACTTAGTGTCCTTACAAAAATACTCAATAAACTAACCTTTTATTAGAACAATATTTTTATATTAATATGGATCTATAATAATAAATAAAAAAGATCTATAAATTTGTAAATACATATATTATCAGGCTTTGAGAAAAACTTGTATTTCCTGATTTCTTCAGTTCTAGATCGACTAAATATCATTTTATCTCAGTTCCAGAACAAACTGCCTACCAAAGTTGCCCAGTTCCGAGCATGGTCGTAAATCATATCGTTTTCATCGTTTCATAAGAATTCGCATGATATCCGACACTTTTGCGAGCCCCATGGGATGTTTCTTGAATTATACGACTTTTATCACTGCAAGATATGTGAAAAAGGAACACGAAAAACTAAAACTAATAACTACTAAACTATGTATTTGCCAGTACAATGGCGAGCCTATTTTTAATTAAAGGGCCCAAAGTGAGTTCGCCTATTACTCGCATTCCCAGCATCAAAAGAGAATAATGTATTCATAATTCATCCCCATAGAAGTATTTTATACAGTCCGAAAGGCATGCCTCTCATTCAGCCATTGACAAGTTAGACACTAAAAAATCTATTACACTCAATCAAGATCCCTCTAAGATCCGTGTGGCTAACTGAAAAGGGTCACGACTCGCTCCCTAACTTATGAACGATAAATCTTGGAGTAGGCGTTTATTTTGAGGTCCATTGTCTGTTCTATTTACTTGTTCTGACTTTACTTATGTTCTTATTTCCGTATTATATCTGTCGTGCGCGGATTGTACTGATACAGGTACATGCAAATACAATTTTATTAGTGACTGTTTTCAGTGCTAATGTGCTGTTAATGGTAAATAATAAAATACTGTGATGAGAAAAGAATGCTTATTAGTTAAGTTACTTTTTTGATCGAAATGTACATGTAACGAGAGAAAGAGTGAAAATGGGATCTAAGTATTTAAGAATTAAAAAAAACATCAAGGTGCTTCTAGTACTTATGAGTATATTTTGCAAACAATACAATAAAGCTTGATCTGCTCCCTTACCATGAGCTCTTAGAGCAGGACAGTTTACGTTGTGAAAGCGAGACGCCACATTACACTTCACGAAGCGTCGCGCGGCGTTTCGCTTCCACATTGGAAAATGTCCTGCTTTAAGAGTTCATATTATGGAGGCTGATTTCAAATAATGTATGTTTGTTTACTAAAGTGTTACATATAACTAAAACATTCTAATACTAGTCAGATAAATATCTTCAAAATGTATCTTTTACTAAAATTCTTATCATACTTATTACAAACGGCAGAGTTATGTCATATTTATTAATAAACAAAAGTACGAGAAATCTTAATGTTACCATCATTGATAAAATATTATAAACATTCAGACATTTTACAGAAATAAGAGTGGAAGTAAGAAAATTAGTTACATAGGATAAGTGGTCAGATCGTAACGCATTTATTTATTTTCATAACTAATAATAAATACTGTATACGTTGATTCATATATTACTGGGAGAAATTCAACTAACATTAGAGCTTTTTGTTAGCTATCTACATCTGGACTGCCTCGTTTGTTTAGCGGTAAGATAAAATAAAAGATCATTTATTAGTTTATGAGATCCTGGGCTGGAGTCCAGGGTCAAGCAGAGGATTTTTGGGTTTTTTCATTAGGTCATTCTCAGCAGCAGCACGGTGTTTGGATCAGTGCCCGGTTAATGGCAATAGGCTCGCCCCCTATTACATTGGGACCTGTAACATGACTGGCGAAATGAGAGTGTAGGCACTCTGCCTACCCCTTCGGGCAATACAGGCCTGATGTTATATGTATGTTAAGTATCTACATCTTCAATTGTCCCCATTTTATTCATTTCCAAAGATGTTTCCTGGTGAATAATCACCCTTCCTTGTAAACAGTTCTATTTTGAAGTATTTAGATAATTCTTTATAAATTTACTTTCTATAAAGAGTGAACGAATAAAATGATTAAATTATTTCTACTGGTTCTGGCAATAAAATTATAAAATCATTTGATAGACATGTCATGCTGCAAATTAAATAATGTCCAATGAAATTATGCTAATTGTGATAACGTGTGCGTCAACGCTATGAATATTCACGTACTTAACTAACATGCTCGTATTATTGTTTTATAAGCTCTGAATAATAAATATTCAACGATCAAACTTTTTGGAGCCTAAAATAACAATTCATCTACAATTTTTTTCATATACGTAAAGTCTCTTAATATAGTGTGGCCTAATAAAAAGTCAAACGTCTGACATGATGCTATATCAGGGTGCAAGCAAAGAGCCTCCACAAGTAACGTTACCTAAGTACGTCCGCCGCAGCCTGGACGGTCAAACTCGCTACCATCCTTGTTGACTGACCAATCTCTCCTCGGTATGAGCTATGTCCATGACTCCATATGGCTGCCGATACAAAGACGAAGGTGCTAAATCAAGGAAAAACAATGTGTGTTAGATTTGATAGTTAATACATTATTAGAAACGATTATGCTTGATAAATAGCACACACAGTCTCACACCCTTGGACTATAACACATATATAGGACTAGCTGTGCCCGCGGTGTTACCCATTATATATTTTCGGTACAAAAAGTAGCCTTTTTGTTAATCCAGGGTGTCAGCTACCTTCGTACCAAATTTTATCCAAATTGGCCCTGCCGTTTGAGCGTGAAGAAGTAACAAACACACACACTCACAAACTTTCACCTTTTATATTATTAGAGTGATATTAGTTTGAAAACGTATTTAGGGAAATGAGGTTAAGGAACAGCACATTTCACATGTTACCAAGAATGTGATAATAAACATTCAAACAAAATATAACTATAGAATATTTACGAAGGTCTGCGATGGGAATATCAAATAAACGTATTTCAGTAGGTAGGTCCACACTGAAAACACATAATGATTTTGTTTTTAATAACAGTGGGTTTACTAATAGCCATATCTCAACAGATTCGCTATAACTAATCTTTATAGTTGTAGCTACTTTTACAACAAATATATAAGATTACCTATTGGCGAACATCCAACCGAGCAGATACGCCTGTGATCAATATATAAAAATGTCTTAATAAATCCGATTGATTGATAGTTGAAGTACCATAAATTAATGTACATATAAGCTGTATTAATATAACTTTTTGTAATTTTATTACAAACTCTGCCACCTTCCCATGAACTCTTAAAGCAGGAGTTAGCTACCACAGTCGATAATTTTTGTAAGACAGAAGTTGGACGTCACATCAAAACGAAGCTACTCACGGAAAATTAGCTTGATAGTAATCAATTGTAAAAATGGTACGTGGATCCCTGACTATAAGCTTTACAGGACCATCAATGTTGAATGACGTACTATTTTAGAGACCTATTTTGAAAACTGCTTCAAGGTAATAATCTTCTTTGTTAATGATCTTTGTTAGTAAGAATACTATTTGTGGGTTTGGATTTACTACCTTCTAAAAATTCAATAAATCATATTTCTTTGTTGTTAGCGTGTTCAGATTGTTTTCAATCATATTTAACAGTCTACTTTCGCAAGCGTTTCATCTGGTGTTGTCGAGCTTTGACCTGCGTTGTTACAAGTGGTTTTTTTTGTTTATTTATCATTTGGTTTATTTATTTATTGTTCATACAAAAGTGTACAAGGCGGACTTAATGCCTTCGTGTTCATCATTCACTGCGAAGTCTCATGATTCTATGCTCAGATTTTCTTCACTGTTAAAATTTTAAAGACATGTTAATGTATAAGAATACACAAATAAAACAAGTAGAGAAAAGTTATTTTTATTAAGTTAAGACACTAAAAAATTTGGTACAAATATCCAATTTCATTTTCGTTGTAGTTCCTGCACTTTTGCATAAACTTTAACTTTGTCATATCTCACGCTGCTCCGTGCAATTTGCTTAAAAATCAGGTATGCACAGTTTTTTTTTTCTCGTTTTAAAATCGTACTCCTATATATGTTAATTCATAGATAATCTAACTAAAAGCGACGTGAAACACTAAATTCTTCATTAGCGGGAGACTAAACACAGTGAGCCAATTTCCAAAACAATTAGTGTCCATTACTGAACAGTAAACTATTTAACTTAGACATAACTAGTTTAAGTGAACTTGATCCAAACTTTTTGGATATATTTCCCATTGGGGTTTATGATTGAGCCAAACTGAAATAAGGCTTTTGTATCTGGGACATTAAAATACGAATTGAATAGTATTTTATCCAAAAAATGAGTCTAAAACTGTTACGGAATGTGCCAAAGCATCTTGCGAATTAGCCATAGCATAGCCTGTTTAACGACAATCATAACAGTAGATTATTTTTCCCTTACAAATAAGAGTCGTTCTCGTGCCAAAATAATTTAATAATAAACTTCAGAAAACCTTCCAATATTATTTTTAAACTTCTATGAGCTGAAATCATTTTCCTTATCTCCCGAACATATTTATGGCTTGAAACATTTCAGGAGCTATATTTTATAGTCTCTGCTTCAGCATTCTGATGACTTTATTGACATATGTCTATAAAACTAGAACGCTGAAGTAGTTATTCAGACACTTACGTATTTAACAGCCAATCAAAACACTCCACAGAGTGCGAAATTTATTACGGGAAGTTTATTCATATCTGACACGAGCAATCAATATCTGCTACATAGGTATGTATGGTTTGATCAATTCTTGCGTAATGTGTAGGTACGCATTACGCAAGAATTGATCAAACCATACTTTAAACTCAATTGCTCTATAAACAATTTAATCATGTCATAATTATTATTTTATCATAATAAAGGAACCTATTTGCTCGTGTGGTATCCGGCCTAGAATTGACCACCCCCTTCCTCCCGTGGGTGTCGTAAGAGGCGACTAAGGGAAAATCCAGAAGATGGGTAGCAGCGTCTTCTGTAACTTGACCACCAGCACTGCGATCCCCAAGCTGCTTGCCAAGCGTGGGGATTATGGCAAACCCCCCCTTCTAAAAGGGGGAGGCCTTTGTTCAACAGTGGACGTATTTCGGTTGATGATGATTTGCTCCACTAATCCGTGCTTTCAACGTTGGCAAAATCTATATACAGTTGTGCAATGGTAACCCCTAAGACCAAGCCACTTGCCAAGCGTGGGGATAATGGCACCCCCCCACCCCTCGTAAAGGGGAGGCCTTTGTTCAACAGTGGACGTCTTCCGGCTGATTATGATATGATGATGAACCCCTAAACTGTTATGAAACATAATTATTAAAATTGACTTTGTCTGTCTTGTTTCAGATAAAATTCATCAATCAAGAATGATCGACCCTGGAAGAGAATGATTCAAAACCCGTTTTGTTTTATTATTACTGACAAACACTAGAACAATAATTCTAACTTTAATGACACTATGAGACAAACTGAGCTTCAAATAAAGTTAAATAAGATAAGAAATACCAAATATGATAGGAAAACCAAACCAAAAAGGTTTATGATGACAAGTTAAGAACATCAAAAAATATGCCGACCGAACTATGGGCAACCGATAATCCATTTGAAAATGACACTCTCAGCACAATCAGCGATGAATACCAAAACAATACAGTCACTGACCCAATTGAAGATAAAGCGATTCAAGCAGCTTTCTGCACAGCATACACCTTAATATTCGTGGTTGGAATCTTTGGCAACGCTCTAGTATGTTACGCCGTAATCAGGAACCGAGCTATGCAAACTGTCACTAATCTCTTCATCACGAACCTCGCTTTGTCAGACATCCTGCTATGTGTGTTTGCTGTACCATTTACGCCACTTTACACTTTTCTCGGCAGATGGGTGTTTGGAGGCCCTTTATGCCATATCATGCCTTATGCACAAGGATGCAGTGTCTATATTTCCACTCTAACGTTAACTTCGATAGCTATAGATAGATTCTTTGTCATCATCTATCCCTTCAAACCTCGCATGAAAATTACGACATGTATTTGTCTTATTGTTTTCATATGGGTGTTTTCTCTCTCTGTGACTTTCCCTTATGGCTACTATATGGCTCTTCAAGATGTGTACTGCGCTGAAAAATGGCCATCAGACCAAATACGGAAAGCCTTTGGTGCTGTGACTACCATTATGCAGTTCGTAGTCCCGTTCATTGTTATGGCTTTTTGTTATACATGTGTTAGTATAAAATTGAATGATAGATTAAAATCTAGGCCAGGAAGTAAAAACAGTAAGAAAGAAGACGCAGAAAGAGAAAGGAAAAGAAGAACAAATAGAATGCTTATAGCAATGGTGGCCATATTCGGTTTGTCGTGGTTGCCTTTAAACCTAATAAATATAAGTAGTGACTTTTATTCGTTGGCAGAAGACTGGAGATACTACATGGTGTTGTTTTTCGTAGCGCACTTCATCGCTATGTCTTCCACTTGCTATAACCCGTTCCTCTACGCGTGGTTGAACGAGAACTTCAGAAAGGAGTTCATGCAGATTCTGCCGTGCCTAGGGGCGTTGGTCACTAAGAGGGGAAAGAGGAAGTTTAACCAGTCAGAGAGGACAGGTATGTTTCGTTCAGAGAAAACTTGTAACGGTAACGATACCGTGCAAGAGTCCCTTTTGACATCGACAGTTAGTAAGATACCCTCAGTTAGATATAAAATAGAATTCAATGATAAATTAAAGGTGTACGAAGATGATGGCGTGGAGAATATAAGTCCAGATGAAAAGCCAGAGGACAACCCGAGTCCTAACGAAGACTGTGTTAATATGTATATGTTTGTAGATAAAACTGTAAATACTTCGGATAAGGAGCCTATCGTATCTGCGCTGTAGTATAGTGGTAAGTTGAAACGCCATTAAGATAACACAAAAACTAATAAAGTTTTTAATGACCTAACTACTTAAAAATATGTTCATAAAATAGAAATGTTAAAATAACGTGAAATATGGGTACGAAATCTAACAAAAGTATTTTATAACTTGAAGAGAGTTTGTTGGTTTGTCTTTCTTTAAAGGCCCTAGGGTTAGATGTGATTTGTAGGTTTTGGTTTATGAGACAAAGACTTCTACTGTACGTTACTTAGGCAACTTTAATTTCAAAAAAAAAATCTCATACACTGAAGCGAAACCTCGGGCGAAAACTAGTGTTAGTTAGGAATATTGATTAAAATAATATATTTTCCATTATTTCTTCCTAAAGCACCTGTGTTAATTAAAACCGTAATTGAATTCGGAACACGACACCTACTGATAATGCGGGTATTATTAGAATTTCAAACAGTAATAAATGGCAGAGAACAAAAGCAATTTCGTTAACTGGAATTGTATTATTATCATTTTATCTTTAAACGTTATTCAGATGAAAGTTAACGAACTAATGAAGTTATTTTATAATGAGTTGATAAAATCGAGTGCGGTAAATTCTTGATTTTGATGACCCGATTGGCGTAGTACCTATAGTTTAAAAGTAGGGTTTGGCAAACGGGTTCGATTTACTCTTTTAATTAAAGTAATTGATTTTCCAAGATGTAGTTTAATTATAGAACACCATAAATAAAAAGGAACATTATCGTGATCCGCTACATTAGAAAATATGATATAACAAAAGTCAAAAGAAATTAAAACTAAACTTTCCTTTTAAAACTAAACTTATCTGTCAAGTATATACATTGCATCGGTGCAAGCGCAAGGATTTGAACTAGTTACTTAAAGCACGGTATATTTTTAAATATATTTTAATACTGGCAGCTGCAGTTAGAAGCTAAGGAAATGACACTTTTAAGCATTTTGAATTTAGAGCTCAATATGGCCACTATCGTCGAGTTTCCCGAAACTTACTTGCCAAATTGGCGGACTAACCACGCAGTTCGAATTTTAAAAATTAATTGTTTTTTCGTACTTTCATGTTAGGTGCTAAAATAAAGTTAGTGTTACATACCTTTAAGTTGTAGTTAGCTAGATAAAAAAGTATGGACGGAAGATTTTAAAGATTTTTAGATAATTCAGGAAGCCAAAAAGTCCAATAGGTATCAAAATATAGGTTCCTCGTAATAGAGCGAGAACTTATTGTGCCGACTTTTATCTCCACGCTACTACCTACTGAGAACTAACTAATGGGAAAATCCAATAACACTTTAACTGACCTTAGAATCGAACCAACAGCCACTAGGGCCCACATGGTATCCACTTATTACATATACCACTTTTTGTTTACAGAATTTACAGTCGCTAAGTCTCAATACCAATGGCATATTAATTTTACAGATATGAATTCACCAGACAGAATATCTCTAAGGCCTACGAAAAAAGCCGGTTAATATACATTATAGGTATATATTTTTGCTCACGAGTGTACCAACCAACCAATTTGCGGGAAAGCTCACATATCAACTGTCAATTAGGGATTTTTTACACAATGGATACGAGATCTGATATTGAAGATACGGATCTCCCACAAAAATAATGAGTTTGGGGAATAAAATGCACGCTTGACAGGCAATTTTGGATATAGGTAACGAAAAATATATATATAATAAAATGCGTGGCAACCCTGATTAGTTTAATAATAATTGAATATACTCGTATCAAAGAAGTGTGTAAATATAGTAGGCCACAATGTTAGATACTGTAATAGAAAAGAAAAATACGCGATCAAGCGCGCGAACGGTTTAAAAATAGAAAACAACTAAACGTTAAATTAAAAAATGATACAAGATTCGTTTGAAATAAACAACTTTAAGAATAGTTCAGTATTTATTTGTTTTGCTGAAATAGATTTTATTTTAGTCCCGAAAAATGTGCTGCAAAATAATATTTATTTATCAAAAGCATATTTGAAAACAGTATTCAGCATTTTATTTGGAGAAATTACATATCAAATTATAGGTATGGTTAATGAATTATAAATAAATTCAAAGAAACCGTTCTAAATTGATAAAAAATGTCAAAGGCTTCTAAATTATTACCGTTTTACTTCTTAACCTTTTACCGGCTTACAACAGTTTTGCATAACAAATTATAATGTCAGTTATTTCTTGGTATAAAATAAAAAGAACAGTTTTGAATTTTATTCATCCACATCCATTAGATGAATTACCAAGCTGACACCCACTGTACGTACCAAATTTGTATCTGTCTGGAAATGCACTGTACGTTTACAATACAAATCGCACACCATTTTAACATATATTTTGCAATTTTCCGCCGCATTGGGATCCGATCCGACATAGTTATTTGCACTGTCAGGCACATATATATCGCACAGATTTATGGATGCACAGCACAATGCACATTTGTCTAGACTCGTGCAATACGTTTAATCATAACGACATTTTTAACATTTATTTTAGTTCTACGACGACTACCTATCGTTTTTGGTACTAAAAGTAGATTCCATTTTTACTGAGCTGCAGAGAAAAGTATCTAACACCCATCCAATACACGAAGAAAATTTCCACGGTTTTCCCTTTTCTCTCAATAAGTAAATACATTTCGCAGCTCATTATAAGTTCCATACATTATGTGGTGAGCCTATTACTTTGACTAGTCTCATGTCTGGTTCATCACCTCTTTCATTAATTACAATTCGCTTTCCAGCGACGGAATTTAATTCGGCCCCCACAGCCCGAAATCCGTGTTATGTCGTGTGTCACCTTACTTAAAGCTGTTTACTTAGTCCAGTTATAATATTGGTAGAGTATACACCGGTATTCAACGTTCTTAAGTAAGGTTACAATAATAAAATCTGGAACATTGCTGTCATTATATCAGCGTGTAAACAACCATACAAAACATGCGTCCCCTAATATATTATAATTGGTCCCAACAACGAACGGTCGTAAAGGACTATTACCATGATCAGACAAGCTTGGCACACGTATTGGTTATAGCAAGCGAGTATGTCGTTTTGATGTCACGTTTTACGATATTAACAAATATGGCTGAAGAAGGAACGATGTAGGTATATAAAGTACCTCACAAATACCGACTAATTACTATATATATATATGTTTAAGATATACCACTGGCACACATAGATGGTAACTTGGCAATACCTGTTTCATTTAAAGCTATGGATTACCTCTAGTGGTAGGCAAAGATCAAGAATTCTCATTTGCAATTAACCCTTTCACCTCACCTTACAGTAATCAAACCTGAAATGAAAGAACTGGAAATGAATAAAGGGTATACCAATTGATAATTGTGATTAGTTCGTGATCTCTCGGCGTCAAGATTTTTTTTTTTTTTTAAAAAACGTCGCCCTACTCTAGGAATTGCTCCTGTATTGTAGGTGCGTTGCACAAACATGAAATATCACAAACACAAACACCCAGACTCGGGACAATCAAATGTGGATCGCACAAAATTTGCCCCGTGCGGGAATCGAACCCGCGACCTTTAGCGCAGCAGTCTAATTGCAAAGCCACTGCGCCAATCAGGTCGTCAAAGATGCTAGTCACCTCTCTGTGGATCAAGAAATATACTACAGAGATGCTACTTCGAAAAGTGACCTAAATGCCAAAGCTTTGAAAAATCGAAGTCTGTCCGTGTGCTGATTCAATTTGAAAGAAGTAGAATTTTCTTTTAAATTAATACTTGTATAAAATTAGACATAAAAATGATAATTTTCTCATAATAAAACTTCAAAGTTTAGAAATAAATCCATTGATGTGAAGCTTAATTTCAATACAAAAGAAAAGTTCGTAGCGTAAGTATAAAAATGTATAAGAACACAATGTCGAACAACAGGCAGTCCTAATAAGATTTCTTCGACGGAACTCTTACAAAATAGGCGACTTAAAAATCAAAGAGTTCGGTATAAATATCGATAAGAAATGTATTAAAAGAATATTTTATTAAGATTACGTTCAAAGGCGCACAATATGCGTGGTTTTTTGTTTTAACGTGGCGTTTTATGGGCGATTCCCATCACTGGGCCTACACATATAAATTTTATTTTATTCAACTTTCGCATCCGTATGTTTATTTAGTTCACGTTATACGGATTTAGATCACGCTTCATGCTCATAAAACATTGTATGCGTCGTTGTAAAATGTAGGTTTTGCAAAATGAATCGCGACTTTTATTTATCACAATTTTTCCGACCAACTGCGAATATGATTTGTTCAGGCGTTTTATTTTCTAGCCTTTCTTGTACAACTATTGGTAACAAGCTTTGGTTCGAAACTTAACCTTCGTAAAATATCTAATTATTTTTATTTATTAAAAGTAACTACAATAATGAGTTTGAATGACTTCTTGTGAATGTATAATTAATAATACTGCGTTGATTCTCGCAATTAAAAAGTCATTAACGTGTAAAACCATAATTTACAGGTATAAATAATAATGAATAATTATTTCATTTGTGTAGACATTTTTATTGAATTGTAAATATTTAATTATCATCGGATGTGGTTGAATCATTTGCCCCTTCATTGTACAAATATTTAATTCATTAAATATTCATATCTTTATTAATGTGCTTGTTTATTCATTTCAGTTGAAATATGATACCAATTTGTAAAATACTTTGTACATTGTATTATTAATTTTGGTTGAATAGCAAGGAATATTTGCTATAAGCATCCGTTTCTGCTCTCCCCTTGTGTATTTTACCCTACTGTGCGACGGCAAAGACAGGGTTATGTTTAACTAAAAGCTGTCAAGAACGCTAATTCTCATATTCTCGAATTGTTTTTATCAGAAATCACATCTAGGAATGTGATATACACAAAGAACAAGTTTCTAAATCGAAACCGAATATATTGGTATCGATATTCTATTAATGGTTTTAGGATTAGGTTTAGTTTCTGATTTTTTATTATTCAAATAATTGTATTTGTATAATTATTGTATTAAAGGAATTCTCTGTTCTGTGGGAATTTGATACCTACATAGCCCGTCAGATATTTTGTAACTTTTATTTTGTTTTAAATTGATTTGTTTTCTGTTACAGGTAATACGTTGCAGTGAAGTTAGACGCCATAATATAAAGAGACAATTTAGTTATACGTTAGTGAAATAAAGTTTAAAGACCTCTTGTAGAAAACCTACCGGTTTCAGAAACGTTTTTGGCTTTTCTAATTAATTGTTTGTGTTTCCATTCAAGAATTAGTTTTGAAGAATGATTGTTAATTGTTTGGTAGTCAAAGCTTTTAGTTAGTTTATCTATATACTATATATATGTACGTCTGTCGTTACCTATGTGTTATGGTATGTGGTATGAGAATTTTAGATTCAATACAATATGCTTTACACCATTAAAGAAATACAATACAAGGTTTTTAAAAAGTAGATAATATAATAAGTATAAATACTTTTTAGGAAGAACTTTTAGATTTACCCAACATTGTAATGTAGACAGTAATTTAATCCCGCTGTATTTATATAACAAATGTAAATATTAATGTATTATTCATATTAAATATGAACTATGTATACAATTACGAATGTTAAATACATAAGAATACTGTTATGAAGTTCAGTGAAATATTTGTAAATATCTAGTAGCTCTACGGAATATTAAATATTTGTAAATTATACAGGTTAGCCAAAACGAATGTTTAGTGTAAATAGATTGTAATCACTCAGAACAAAAGTGTTTACGTCAATTATGTAGTTCGATAATGAACTTTGAGCCCATTGACGAAGGCACTTTTTTCTATAAATGTTAGTCATTAGAAATGTACGTTAAAGCACAATGTTCGGTAAAATATTTTTGTAATGTAAAATCATTGAAAATGTATATTAAAAGCAGAATGCCTTGTAATTGATGTCAATGGATGAAACGTGCAATTCGCTGTCGTTATAATAAAGTGTACCAAAGACATAAAATAGACTTATTTCACACTTCCCAGTTCCCAAAAAAACTCCACTTTTATAACATTAGACAAACAAATCTTTTTTCAGTTTATCCAACCGATTTTGAATCCTATTCTGTAGGGGATAAGGAAATATTTGCAGCAAAATCGTTTTTACAATACCGATTATATATTGCAGCTGTCAACTGTCATGTCACAAATGCATAGACAAAAAACATTTGACTAGACTACAAAAAAATATTTCCTCAGTTTATAATGATTCCAAATGAAATATAGTAGCTGCAGTTCGATAGCGCCACCTGGTGCCTACCTTAATAGTATTAAATGAGGAGCAGTAACACCTTTCTTTTTTGAAATTGGCTAATAAAACGCTTTGTTTGAATAAAAATATTCGATTTGAAAGTCGTGAGACAATATTGCCATATTTTCTCACGACTATGTAGGCTGTTAGCAGAATAAATACTTATCGTGGTTAGTATGTTCTAATACTCGGTATTTGACCATGTATGTTTAACCTATGCTGACTTCAAACGGGCCCTGAAGGCGGTGAATAGACCAACAATAATGAAATTGTGTGAGTATGTCATGATGTCTGACTTCTATTGAAGACAAAGACAAGCACAAGCAGAGATGAATGTGCTTAAACCTTTAGCAGACAAATCCAAAATTTAAAATTTACCACAATAGTTAACCTCTTAATTATTATATGCTGAAAAAACAGTTGAATGAACTGTCAATAAGGGTACTAAAAGTCTAGTATCACTCCTAATGGAGCACGAAATTTGCCAAAAATTGTCACGTTATGAACTCGCCAAAATATTAAGCACTCTGGATGCCGCTGCCATATTTTAAAAGCAAAAGTCGTCGGCTTTCGGCTGTCGGCGCCTGCCAACTAACACGTAGCAACACAATGTTGTCACTTCACGCCGCCTGAAAGAGTGGTACTTATCCGGCCGAGGGTCGAGCCAATTTTAAAGCCGAATGGTCAACAAAAATGGTTCTATAAAATGAGTATAGCTTTTTGTGAAGAATTTAGATTGTCTCTTAAATGTTCTTAGATATTTGGCACACATACTCATCACGTTTGGTTAGTATCTTCCATAGTAGGTACTAATATTATATAAGAGTGCAAGTTTCGTGAGTTTTTACATATACGAAGGGTGCGAAGGAATGCTCTAAAACCCAGAAACTATTTAAAAATGGATTTCACCATATGAAAGACACATCATTCCAGATGAACCGCTAAGTGTTATGTAAATATAAGTTAGACTAAATACCCAGGCGAAGTCGGGGCACGCAGCTAGACGGTTATTAATAGGCAGGTGCTTAGGTATATTTTACGTGGGTACTATTTAATTAGAAACAATAACAAGCATACCCTTATCCGATATCCGAGAATTGATAACCGTCCCTCTTGGAATTTCGAATTTTAACGATATAATCACAAAATTCCTTATTAAAATATGCTACGAAATTATTGGAATTCAAATCACTGGACTACCTTTAACCCTTGCGGTTATAAATGTCTCAGATAAACGTTAAACGTTATATAATGTTATAACCCAAATACCTTAAGACTGCTACGTTACTTATTGGATTTTTCCTTCACATGTTTTAGTAGCAATTCAAAGTCTGGAGTGCCAGGTTATTTTCCAATCGTTGTCTCGTTGATCTAGCGGTTAGTAAGCGCGACTGCAGAGCATGGGGTCCTAAGTTCGAATCCCGGTTGGGCAGTGATATAAGATTTTTCCATTAGGTAATTCTCAGTAGCAGCACGGGTCTGGATTTGTGTATTTGTGACCAGTTGATGGCAATAGGCTCGCCCCCTATAACATTGGGACCTATAACAAATAAATAACTGGCGAAATGTGGGTGTACTATACCTATATATATTTGCCTACCCCTTCGGAGAATACAGGTTTGATGATAAGTAAGTAAATTAAATAAGTAAATCACTATAGATTTCTTATGCCATTTGACGACCTTATTGGCACAGAGCCTAAGCGATTGGACTGCTGAGTTATGGGTTGCGGGTTCGATTCCCGCGCGGGACAAAAACTTGTGTGATCCGCAGAAGTTTGTCCCCAGTCTGGGTGTTAGTGTATGTGACAATTCATGTTTGTGAAACGCACCCACGATACAGGAGAAATTCCCCACGTGGGGCGACGTTTATTAAAAACTAGCAGCCCGCTCCGGCCTCGCACGGGTAAAAAGTATATATAATAAGTATTTCTCCACTATTTAATGGATGTTATTATACATATAAACCGTACTCTTCAATCACTCTATCTATTTAAAAAAAACCGCATCAAAATCCGTTGCGTAGTTTTAAAGATTAAAGCAAACATAGGGATATAGGGACAGAGAAAGCGACTTTGTTTTATACTATGTAGTGAAGAAACAGTATACCTACACGTTTAGAAATATAAGCCTATTTGCCTATTTTATAGCATTTTTTTCTGAAGAAGATTTACCCTTACTAAACTAAAACATGAACAAGTAAACCTTTTAATTCCATTACTTGGTAGGTAACCAAAGAAAGCAAAACAAATCATTGTTAACGTCGACCTAACGTTTAATCACTCATTCTGTAAATCAACTGTTCAAAAAACGAACGTGACTGTACACATACATTTTTAATCGTGTTTACCAATCAGTTAGAAAAGCAATAGAATAATTTAAAAGCATCGTTTGTGATACTAGCCTTTAATACGTACTTAGTTACTAACATTTTAACCTATAATTCAGTATTACAACTTTAATATACCATCACATCACACCTGTATTCCCCGAAGGGGTAGGCAGAGGTATTTAGACTCACATTTCAAGGTCCCAATAAAAAGTAATAGGTGGCGAGCCTATGTATAGCTATCAACCAGGCACAATTCCGGACTCCGTGCTGCCACTGAGAATTAACTAATGAAAAAACTCAATAATACCTTGCCCGACCCAGGATTCGAACCCAGGACCAACATGCTCAGTAGTCGCACTTAGCAACCACTGGACCCATGGCAGATGTGTATTTCTTTATTTACATTTATGTATTCCTTGACTCAAATCCTGTACTCTGCAAACTCAAAGTTGTCGACTAGTAAGATAACTATCGAAGTATTATTGGATATAGCTTCACTCAACCTAGTACCACAGTCTATATACATATAGACTGGTAGTACTGTCGCTAGGACGCAGAAGGAATTATTCGATTTTGGAACCAAATTCGAATATTTGAAAGTGATTCCCAACGGTTTTCAGTTCTACAAGATATATTATGACCTGTCTGCTGCAATTTTAATCAATTTCTGAAGGCTATATAGGTAAGATTATTTATCATGTTGATTTGTTGACGTACTAGAAAGATAAATGGAAACTTTTATTTGATTTTAGTTTATCTTTATTAAAATATCTTCATCATATTTTGCTGAGAAGGTATACTTTATTTTATATCTAGCAGCATAAATCCAAATCAAGTATCTAAAAACCAATAGAAATACCAGATTGAAATCAAATGTACATAGCTATTTATTTAGCTAGGCTTCATTCACCTACAAATTTAAATTATGTAATCCATAACATAAGATAACATAACAACACGCCTGTATTCCAAAAAGGGGTAGGCAGAGCTGCACCCACATTTCGCCAGTTATGTCATAGGTCCCAATGTAATAGGGGGCGAGCATATTGGCAACAATATTATGTAATCCAAGTTCTACATTAATTAATTTTAGGCTTATTGGCTCGCATTGATACAAGAAAGGGTTATATCGAAGATCTTCGGTTTCACTTAGATTTATACTTAGCTAGGGAGCTGTTGACCAATAATGAACTGTAATAAACTAAGATAATTGATTGTTTAACAATTACAATTATAACTGTATCTCCTTAAACAATTAAATAAATATTAATAATTACTCATTTATAGTACAATCATTCATATCTTTTATTAGTAGCGGTTATAAATTGTTATATTAATAGTGATATGAATTCATAAATAAGTATATTTTCTGATGAATCGACGATTTGGACTGCTGTGCTTTGGCTGGCGGGTTCAATTCCCGCACGGGACAAAAAATTGTGTGATCCGCAGATGTTTGTCCCAAGTATGGGTGGACGATCTGGCTCAGTGGCGTGCCATAGGAGAGGCCTATGTCCAGCAGTGGACTAAGATAGGCTGATAATGATGATAATGATGGGTATTTGTTGTGTAATGTTTTTGAAACGCACCCACAATAAAGGAGAAACTCATGGTAGTGGTGAGGTATTTTTGAAAAACAAATTCTCTGACGTGTTGTGGGTCAGTTTGACAAACCTGCGCCCCTCGTGAAATACAGAATACTCAAACTACATAGCCACTAACTATGATCATCACGAACATTTCACAATGGTAATTCTAAACGTACGCGCAGCATAAATCCTGGCAATATGCCTACAGGGAGACATTTTGGCTCCATTTGAAACTAGACACGATCACAGGCTTGATGCAAATCCCAATAATGGTGGAATTATTATGGCGAAGTGAACAAAGAGATACAGACAATTTGTTTAATGTGGTATTCGCACTGAGGTGTCCTTAATATTTTTTTAATATACTTACTTGTTTTGACAAAGTTAGACAGAGATAAAAGGGGTAATTTTAGTATAAATCGTTGTTAATTTGTATAAAGGTTAACTTAGGAATTACGATGATTTAATATTGATTATTTAGAAGACTATGTAATGATTCTTCTTATTCTTCTTATCGTGTGGTTGATGAAAACCTGGTGTCAGAGTTTAAACCGCCTGTAAGACTCTAATACGGCTTTACATACAGTTGAAAAATTTCTCACGTGTGCCGGTTTCCTCACGATTTTTAAAAAGAAAAAACTGTCAACTTTCTCATATATACTAATACTCTGTCAACAAACGGACGTACATACGTTCCACCTAAGCCATATCCGTATCCAGAATGTATAAAAAACCTCCTTATAACACACCTACTTCTTTACCTACATAAAGAATATAGTATCATGGTAACATAAATCATTTGCCTTCAATCATGTCACGCACTTAAACTCAAATCAAATCGCAAATGATGAAATCATATCCCATCTCTACATTTCTGAGAGAAACGTGGTGACTCGAAGCACATGCTACTAATCGTCAAAGTTTCACAGTAACTGTCCGACATCTGGCCCGGATCATTATGAAAGTAGCTTGAGAATGGCATAACTTTGGATCTTCTACTTTTTGTCCATGCTCCTTTGGTTAAATTTAAGATATTGCAATTGCAACCACATTTGTCCAGTGAATATTAGCTCTTAAAATATAACTGATAAAGGGTTTATGAGATTTAAAACTGCTCTGCTTTGTATGTTATTAAATTTTGTTCATAAATAAACAAAGACTAGCTGCGCCCCGCGGTGCTAACCGCTACATTTTTTCGAGATATAAAGCCTATTGCCTATTTGTTAATCCAGGGTGTGAGCTACCTGCATACCAATTTTGAGCAAAATTAGCCAATCCGTTTGAGCTTGAAGAGATAACAAACACATAAACACACTTATTATTTGGATTAGTTTGAAGAGTGATGTGATCTAGTTCGTATCTTTTCTGTAGTCATACTTTACTTTTCCTTTTTTTTAAACAATTCGAACGAAGTAGTAAGTTCCGAACGAAATAGAAGATCATCACATTCAAATCTCATTCCAACTGTTCCAGAATTCTTGTTAATTAATACCTCGTGTGCTGCAGGAATTTCATATTCAGCAGAAAAGTCTGTTATCGCAGATTCTCTTCGTATTTTTTTCATTCAATCAGATTTCCTCTTTGTGCGATCTTTCTGGCCCGCTTTCCATTCATTCTTAATCTTTTTAATCGAGCAAACTTCATTAAAAATTATAGGGAATCTACTGTGCAAACATGGGTTACGAAAAGCTCAGAAATATTAAACTGCCTACAAATCGGAAAAAACATTAGGTATACTATCTCTGTTATTACATCAATTTAGAAGAGATTCTGACTTTGAGTTTGTTTCAGCACTGCATTTTAGAGGCAATCAGTTAAGCAAGGCTAGTTATCTAGTATTTATAGACACCCTTTAAGCTCAAGTAAGAGCATGGCATTTACCTACTGTAACAGTTGTATCGGTCGTATACCACAGCATGCCAGTATACATTACATAAGTCAAGTTCATGTTACAGCCGTTTCAGCTTCTAAACTAAATGGCTTGATACATGGCAATAGGAAGCGACCACACGGCTTATTTTAGCAATGGATTTGATTTAGAGCAGGAAGTACAATCGTTGAAACCCTCTTTTTCATTCCGCTAATAAGGGAAGTTCCATTCCGTTTCAGTCTAAAAATAAAGGTACTTCTTAAAAAAATCTATCCAGCCGAAGTAATTGTAGTAATTGGATAATTGACCAAAAATAACCTTCGTCACGCCAAGTAATTTGGCTAATGGGAACAATATGATCGTTTAAAATCACTTATCCCCGGCCCTTCAGAAAAGGTAAATGGGCAGACTAAGGCCTAGATAATATTCTAAAAAGATCCCTTATTGCATTAGGTATGCTTCAAAATCTATTTATTTGTTCAAAGTCTTAGATCAAATGGGTTTTTTTTGACAAAGTTGAATGTCAGTCTCCAGTATATTCCATTTACTCGAGCCAAATTAATTTATATTCCTACACTTACTTAAGCTTATTCAAATCGCTCTTAGTAATTACTGTAAATTGTTTTAAAGTGGTTCTTATTCGGTTATTAAAGAAACCAGACAAACCAGCGAGTTTGAGTTTAATTCTCCGCGGCTGTGAACTTTTCTCATTAATTTAACTTAATTGGTAAAATTAAGCCTTCAATTGGCTTATTTTCAGTAGTTATAAAATAGTGGATGAAAAATGGGTTTCGTCGTTTATTTTCTTTTCTAGTAAGTAGGTATTATAGTAGTAGTATAGTATATAGGTATACTATACCGTTCAGGTGAGAAACTGTACCTATAGGTATTTTATTTATCTAACTTTTCCTATCTTTCACAAAAATCTTCCAAGAAAATAAGCTACAAGTTGTAATTGATATTTAACTTTTTCTACATCTTGGACAGATTTTAAGAATTAAAATGTTCATTTGATAGAGGTCCCAAAGTTTTCTACTTACTATTAAAACTTAACGTCTTATAAAATAAAGCAGACGACAAGTTTTCACAAATCCTGAATATGTATTATTTTGGATATGAAATTCACAGAAATTAAAACTCCAGTCCTGAGGATAGGAATACTAAGAAACTGCTGAAATAAGTTAGGAACAATATTACTGGACAAAAACTTATCACATGCATGCAAAAATCCTTCGTAATTAAATCAACTGTCGCGGCCAAACGCTAATCAGTTTCACATAAAAAGATTCTAAAGATTCTACTTACACTTAAAACTTCACATGTCATTTATAATTTACTAGAAGCGCCCCGCGATATTACTCTCTTAATTTTTGCGGCATATTTATATGTGTGTTAGCTATATGCATACTAAATTGGTCCAGTCGTTTGAGCGTGAAGAAGTAACAAACATACAATCACACTCACATACTTTTGCCTTTATAATATTAGTGTGATAAAAGTTTCCAGACTTCAAAACACATATTTGAAATTCACACATTTGTAACTAGCCCACAACTACACAGAGGCTGCTCAAAGTAAATCGCTATTACTGGATCGAAACTTAACCGATTGAGTGCAGGAATCCTCCGTATTGAGATCAATTAGTGCGGCCGACCGCCTAGCGAGGTTCCGGTTTCAGAGCTGGAATACGAGAAATACGTCACCATGTGTTCCGATTGCGAGAGCGTTTAATGACCTACGCCGTCCCGACAGCTGTATTCAATTAGTGTTAAATGCTTTACTAGACTAGATGGGATTGAGAGCTCTCTCTGAGGAATGTTTTACGAATGTGTAGCAGTGACGTAATCCAACTTCGCGATAAATGTATATTAAATGTGTTTTCAAGGGTTATGTAGATACCACAGATTTCCATTTGCTACGATCCTAGGCCATTTAATCACTTTGCTTCTTCTCATTACTTATATACGAAACAATTAAGGGAGTTCAAAATCGGATTAAAATCGCTCCTAAATCCTCTGCCGATATTATTTCACTTTGGCGTCTTCATAACCTACGCATTAAAATTATTTTGTCGTGGATAAAATTACCAGTCAGCAGGTTGGCAATAGAGCTTACGGCACGGGCTGCGCCAAACGATCAATTCAGGATCATCACACAAGGCTTTTTGAATGCACCCTATTTTTTATTAAAATGGTACACGCTTCGGTTCGCTGTCAATTGAATCCAGGCACAACACTACGTCTTAAAAAAGGTAATTTTTTTACCAATATTCTTTCGAAACTTCACGTCAATGAGCGTGAGACGTCATAAGTGGAACTCAGATCTAAAGCTTTAAGTCTTTGGCAAGTATAAAAACAATGATCAACATATTATATAAATAAACTTCCCATCAATCATCATTATATTTTGTTACTCGTTTTTAACCACATGCAATCACAGATACCATAAACATTCGAAATGAATATGCCACTGTTAAAAACATCATAGACAAATGTTTTAGTACAGCTTAAGTCCTAGACGATGAATATAATAACCTCAAACGAAATGAGATTTGTTTTAACGACATCTGTTACGCAGGCTATTAAAAGAATTCGTGAAACATTAATGGAAACCAGAGTACCGTACCCCAGTTTCATGTTTAATATAAATTCCTCCAAGTTTTTCACATTAAATTATGGAAATCATGACCCTTGGAAGTTGGTTACTTCAGACAGCACATTACACTTATGTTATTTCAAACTTTTTGTAGATTTTTTTTGTTTTAAGATTATTTTTACCTTCTGCGTAGGAATGTCTTACAAGAAGGCTTAATTATAGAAGACTAGACTGGAAATTGTTTACCATTTGATCTACATACAGTCCTACACTTATAATTCATGCGCGTATTAGTAAGTTATTAGCATTTGCTAGATTTTTTTTTATATAGAAAGCGCTTTGGAGCAATACGTGGTTGTGAATCATTTTCAAAGAATATAAAACATAACGTAACATCACGCCTGTATTCTCCGAAGGGGTACGCAGAGGTGCACATATAGTACACCCACATTTCACCAGTCTGTTTTAGGTCTCAATGTAATAGGGGGCGAGCTTATTGCCATTAACCGGGCACAAATTCAGACTCCGTGCTGCTACTGAGAATTACCTAATCGAGAAACTAAATTAAACTTTGCCCGACCCGGAATTCGAACCTAGGCACTCATACTTAGCAGTAGCCCAACAAGGCAATCAAAGAATATAAGACTAAAATAAAACTTTATTGGTATGTTAAAAAGTCATTACCAAATAAGTTTTCGGGTTTGATTCTATTCTCTTAATTAACATGGTAAGAACAGCTTTCACGCGTTATTTAGTTATGAATTAAGATTCTACCTGATTAGATTTCATAAAACCAAACAACGGACAGCTATAGTCGTTAAATAAACATTTTTTATTGACACTCCAGCATCCAGCTACGACAATAAAAGCTCCCAGCGACACTATTCTGTAGAACAACGGGACAACACTGTATCTAATGCTGTCTACGTGCCCTATCCTAGACTCTGAGGCTTTTCGTTTCCGAAAGAGTCCTCGAGGTTGGTTTTGTAATGCGTTGGGAAAACTAGACGTTATGGTGGTGAGATTTTCCTTTTCATCGGGACAAGTTGAGTCTCTCTGAGTCATATTCCTTGCCCGAAATAAAGTTTTCTATAATATTTCCTGGATTGAACCCTTATTCTTGTGCATATCGATCCGATAACCAGCCCACGAACATATGCTATCATACACGGAACTCATTAAAATACGTGTTGTATGCTGTCGACTGTAGTTTGATGCATCAAAACATATACTTATATCGAAAATCTGGTATTAAAAGCGTGATTGCTAATTGGCGGGCCATGGAATAACGATGAATGTTGATTGTACGAGTCGAAACTTTTTAAAAGCTTCGAAAGTACGCTTTGTTTTGTTTCTCATTGTTCGTATGCTATAATAGATATGTTTTATGCATATTTTCCTTGAGAGAAATGAATGTGCACTTGACTGCAATAACCGCCAAATTGTCATCAAGTTGGGTAACTCCTGTAATTTTAATCCTCAGTTTCACTTTCAGTCTTTTTTATTTAGTATATTTTGACATTATTTCAATAGATGTATTTATTTTGAAATCATTGAATTTTCTTCATTCTAACCGAATCCTTGTTTGAACTGTACCTGAATTTTCCGTAAGGTTTTCAAACAACGTGCAAGGTTTTAGTGAGAAAACAATAGCAGCATCAGCTATTTACGATTCTACGGAAGTTTTAAGAGTAGGTCGCACTGAAATGGCTTCGAGTCTAGCTTTCACAGTCGTTTACGAGACGCTGTGTACAGTAACAATAGCATTCTCAATTGTTACTTTATCACGAAAGTTTAAAGTAACATTTACCGACTTTATAGCTGGTGAGTTAGTTTACTTCAGAACGTGAAGCGGGTTATAGCAGTTTAAGTATTCAAGAAACGAAATCTAATGGCGAACAATATGCAATTTTTAGATATTGTTATGGCGTTCCCGTTTCTTATGATATTCCTATTCCTTTTAAAAAACTTCGCCCCACTCTTGAAATTTCTCCTCTATTGTGGGTACGTTTCACATACACAATCACCCAGATTCGGGACAAACATTTGCGGATTACACACATTTTTGTCCCGTGTGGGAATCATACCCACTGCGCTATTATGGTTAATGAGGTCGGTCAATTGTAGTAGTCAAAGGCAAGCTATATAAATAGCCTACAGATATAGGAAGATTACCAAAAGCCTAGAATTATAAAAGTGACGAATAAATGTGTGCCAAATTAAAAGTCAAAACGGATAACTTAATCTAAAGACAAACATACTGAATGATCTAATAAAACCGTCGTTAAAACTAAACCTTTGCCTTTTGAAATATGGAAAACAGACTCTCTTTCCTATAATAATTTATGTCCTCAATATCATTTCTATAAACCTATAAAAGTCTTTATGATTATGATTCTTTTCAAAGCCTTTTTGACAGTTATCCGATAAAATCCAATTCATGAATAAATTTCTCAAGATTATACGCCGAGTTTTTGTCATTCTTGGAATTTAAGTCACGTTTAGATGCGATTAGCGCAATTGACTAGGTGTTTTTTTCACTCCCAATTTTTGTTACAAAATAGATATTTTATCTGATATTTAATAAAATACCTAAACATTTTGCTGACGTCACGCTGTCATAACTATGAATGTTGGTTTCGAATGACAGCTATGACAAACGGCCAGTTACAGACAGTTAGAAAAGTTTATAATTTTCTAATGTTCTGCGTAACTTTCTTAGTTTTTTCTTTCAGAACCGTCTCCTGTCAGAAATCAACACAACAATAATAGAATTATATAGGTAGCATAATTTTCGAGAACCTATGTTTGTTGTTCACTATTATATTGGAGAAATATTATTTTCATATCTTCCTACACTTTTTTTATAAAACGTTTTCGATGTTAACTTTTACTACATATAAACACATAGAAAGGCTGCGTATTGGAAATGGAATTAAAAAACACGCTGTATACCGCCATGAACTGGTTTGATCCGGTTTGAAGTGGTTCAAAGCAGTCACGGGCTTTCATTGTTTCGCACTTCACAATGATATTGAAAGACTTCTCTGTTTTACCCGACCTTTTGAAAAGTGTGTGTTATTGGAAGAGTCGCTTTTGTTGAAACAATCAGTAAATAAAACATCTAGTCCACTATTTGGTTTCAGTAATTTAGTGGTACTAAGGCTGGATTTCCATATGAGAAAGGGGTGGTTGCACTGCTTGCAACTGCACGGCAGTGCACGGTTACATTGCTTGCCTTAATCATGAGAACGGAATTGCGCCGAAAAATGACAATAGCCTCATCTATTTTTGCAACCATATTAGTACCATCTTTTGTGTACCATAAATATGCAACAGTACACCTGAGTCGTACCTGTCGGCCATTTTAAAACATAGTCGTGAAAATAAAACTGGGAATGCTAGAGAGATATATATACGACGTTTTCAAGGACCACTAAACTGCCATGAAATGATCGATCCTCGGATCAAGGAAAAGAATATTAGCTTTTTACCGAGTCAGCATCGGCTTACAAAGCGTGCGATAAGGGGAAAAGAATACCAATTTTACTGACGCTGGCTTTTGCCGCTTCCTTCACCAAAATACAAACAAATAGGTGTACCTACATATAATTATGCAGTATAATATAGTATTAAGTATATTATGTGAACAAAATACATAACAAATACAGCTTTTAAAGTCAAATACACGGTGACTGATTTCGTTTTATTCTCCCACTTAAGCTCTAATAGGTATTGCTGTGTTTGTATATTGGAAATCGTCTGAGTGCGGTCGAGACTACTCGGTTCACATCACCTGGGTCCAATTTCCATCTATTCAAGTTAAAAATACGATTTAAATTGTATGGAGATTTGTCCAATATACCTAGGTGGTCGCCCTAAATTCCTCGGCTCTGCATAAATTGATCGGTTGTTTGATAAGGTATTTCTATTATTTTTGTTAGTAGACTTCTACAAGGTCTCTCCTGAGCACCTACCTACTATATTCCTACAAGTAGCTGTGCCCCATGGTTTCACCCGCGTGAATCTTTTAGATATTATAATACTTATTCTGCTATTCGGAGCGGAGACAAATCCAAAAAATCAGAGATAATACAATCGGCCGAGCCGTTCTCGAGTTATAAACTTTTAACCCGACTTTGTTTTAATAGATTTGTACCATCTTGTGATTTCCGATCACCACAAATATAATGAAACTCATCAACAACTTTTCCGCTTTCGCTCTGTATTTACGAGCCTATATGATTCACAAGTGAACCCTTTGCGAGCTGAAGCGTAAATCGCATTATTACCTATTGTTCCTCCTAACATTTTCTAACCCTAAACTAAAAGGCAAAGATTTACAGCCAGATGTAACGTACAAAGCTCTAAAATTAGATCGTACCATTCAATTTGTTCAGGTTGTATTTCGCCAGTCCTTTGGTTTACAATAAAAACAATATGAAATGGAGGATATTGTAGCAAGCTTGTGTGTTGATCTAAAATTGAAAGTAGCAGAATCGGGTTAAACTGTTTTCGTTCCGACTAAATTTCACACCACACCGTATATTTTCTGGGGTTTGTGGTACATATTTTTCTTTGTTTAATTATCTTTTTGTTGTCTGGTGATTAACTAACTAGGTATATTTACCTGAAAATTGAATTTATGGTAATACAGCTCCTCTACTACATTTCTACACCAGATGTCCAACAAACATACCTCTACGTCACTTCCTACAACAGAAAACACGTCATTACTAATTCTAAGTCCAAAGTTTATTTTAATAGTCCTTAAATCCAGGTATGATGTAAAAACAAAACTGTGTCCACTAACGAACACTATGATAAAAACAGCCTTACTCTCTGCAATGACACTTAGTAACAGTTCTAGCTTTGCTATTCTGCAATTGTTTTACCTGTCAACGTCACAAAAGGAATTTTCGTAATATTATGAATTCCTTTATTGTTTGCGTGACACGGGACATTCTGCCGACGTTTGGCGGGTATGGTTAACTTTGTATCCGCCGACGTTGATTCATCTGTCTGTTGGTATTTGAGGATGAGACACTTCTTATGTCACGTCACTTGTAACTTTGTAACTCACTTATTCTTTTTTATTTAGGGCTACGAAAATTAAGAATTAATACATATTTATTTAGTAATATACGAAAAACTGTTGATAACTTATTATAATTTAGCAATACAAGAAAAAAATGTACCTTTTACACTACAAGGCACAAGAAATCAAGGTTGATATTGTTTACGTAGGTATAAAAGATGAAAACTTGGACATCAACTAAAATATCCATAAAATTGGCCAAGATAATACGTGTGACGATGTTTTGTAAATATAGATAAGTCGGTAAAAGTAGGAGGGAAGAAGCATACTAGGCCGTAGGGCTAGGCTACTAGGGCCTATGGCCTGGTATGCTCCCTTGAAGAACACCAAAATATTTTTTTTGTCATGCATCCTATATTCCTGGCTGGAGGCCTTGTTTTAGGTCTGTTTTTTAGTTTATTAGGTCTCGCCAATCGTCCGGTTAAGCAGTAACAGCTCCCTCAGAGCTAACTGCGAGAGACAAATTCGAAGAAAGAAGAAAAGCATCCTATATTATAGCGGCCGGCGCGGCGTATCGCTCGGCACACTGTGAAACGCCAGCTTTATAACCTACAAAAATATTTAACTTTTGTTTTCCTAACAAAGTTTTTTATTGATATTTCCAGGAAAATGTTGAAGTCACCGAAAAGTAACCCAAGTAACTTATAATGAATATCATTTTCATGTAGAAATGTTGTTTTTTGGTTGTGTCCCGTTTTTATTGTGGTTTGAATTTATATAACGAACTTTTGTGTATTTTGTAGCCTATGTTTTCATTAGCGCAATATTTTTTTACTTTTTACAAGATAGCATTATTTTATACGTTGTTAAACGCAAAGAAAAACATACAGGATATATGCCAACCCTTTCTGACCCTTTCATACTTATAAGACAATTTTTTTACTCACTTTATCGTAGTTTATTTACTATTTAACCCCAAAGTTTTGGAACCTTTTCAGGATTCATGGTCACTGGCACACCATAAATCCGTAAAAGGGTTTACCTATACTTGGTTTAGTGATAAAAACGCGAATATGAATATCGAAATTGTTCCTTATGTGCATTTAAATATGTATGCTACAATGGAAATGGGCACCCATAATATGCACAAAATTCATTTAACTTCAAATATCTTTTTGACACGTATAAAATTAATTTATGTTCAAAGTACCTTTTTGACACGTGTAAAAGAAGAGCCAACATAACATTGAACCAGAGAACACCATAAAACCTAAGTGTAAAGATTCCCAATACTTTGACCCTTCAAATTGGCTATAAAAATGCGACACCTTCCATTCAAACACTCCTTATACCTACAGAAACACTGAATTGGCCAACTTTCCTTATCGATAAGTGTCGAGGCTGGCTTCTGGAAAAACCTAATGTTATCGAACTAGTTAAAGAGCCGGCGAATATAATACTAAATAGGAAGAAAGTTCTGGAAGGTCAGCTAGTAATGCTTGTCTGACAAAAAAGTTTGGCCATTTTTCTGGTTCAATCTTGAAAGGAGATTGTATGTACGTCAGCAAGTATTTGACTGATTATTTTACAAAAATATGTATTCATAAGAATAAAACGTCGCTCGGTATTTCCAACTCTATATTGATGTAGGTAATATTCACCTCCACTGTACTTAGTAAAAAACTTTTGGTTACATACAGTGGGTGTATAAACCAATATCCAATACCACTTTTTTTAAATACAGGCCTTTGATATTCTATACTGTTGACTTTTTTTTGAACGAAAACAAAAATAAATCCATTTTTTTGTGAGTAAGTTACATAACATTGTAAATTTGAAACATAATACATATACATTTAAAGTAATATTTCCAACAATTAAAAAAAATATTATAGAACGTGCCATTTTGACTATGTCTATAACAGAACAATCTTGTATAAAAAATCAAATGCGATCATAACTCACACATAAACACAAAACTCATTCAGTATGATAAAAACTGAAGAAAGTCCATTAAATACGAAAACAAACTTAAACGAACTACTCCTTAAAAAAAAGGTGCGAGGTGCTAAAAATTATTGCAACATTCATTTATTTTAATATCAGACTTTCAAATCTATAGTTCACGTTTTGTTTGGCGTTAAATGATAAAAACGTTTACCAAAGCGTTGACAGGTTACCCGAAGACGGATAGATAAAGCATGTTCCTTCAATGAGTGATCGTGCTTTACATAACTCGATTCAGACGCATCCATCAGTGCCTCGGAGTGCACGTTTAGTCATCGAAACTGATTGAACATTGGATAGCTATGGATAGCAGTTATAGCAATGAATCAGAAGAAATCAAATCAATCGAAGAGAATCAAATTTTTCTTTTACAATGGCGTATTATAAGTAGGTATTCTAAAGGTATGCAACTTTAAGTCTACTAAGCTTGAGAAGTACTCTGTCCTATCGGAAAAAACTGTGACATTGACAGCGTTTAAAATTTTAATTACTAATTAATAAATAAAAAATATACACTTACTAAACTGTACATTAGTGTAGTCTGTCTAAATAATTTACAAGACATTCAAAATATACTTACTAAACTGTACATTAGTGTAGTCTGTCTAAATAATTTACAAGACATTCAAAATATACTTACTAAACTGTACATTTTAGCAAGCATAGATAACATCACATATACAAAACTATTACACTTTCGTGAAGCCCAACGTTGTATAAAAATTATACAAAAACAAATGAAGCTTGACATTCGATGACCAAAATACACCATAAACTCCAAGAAATATTGTTGTATTTACTAAGGCCTAACAATTTGTGTCCGATCCTTGCTTGAAACTAGAAAAGTACTTGTTTCTGAAGAGCAGTGTAAAGGATACGATATCGGCATCCCACAGTAATTGGGTTACTAAGGTCAGATGACCGGCGGTCCGTATAAAATACTGATATTTAGCCCCTATTGGGTGGGTTGGAAACCCCAAGATATTTCGGACAATGTTTCGGTAAGATGAGTATTATCACCAATCACCATCCTACGTTTTTGTTGGGGAAGAGTATCTACCGCTTTAATCAGCTTTAGACATCATAAAATGCGACTAATAAGTGTATCATCAGTATCTCACCGTTATAATTATGCTTCATAGTCGCGAACGACTTGCCGTGAAATAAGTAGTTTCTGTTCATCCCGACTTGTTATTTTCCCGGAGCCGTAATGGAATTGTATTCTTAATTTATCCCCCTCTGTTACTGAAATTTAGTCAGGAGAACATTACCATCACGTTTGTAATTTTACAGCCACATTTGTCAAAATAATGTCAAACTTGTGTAATGGCCGAACTGACTAACATTTAAGGTCTACAATTATAAAACTTAGGCTGCTTATGAAAACTTTTAAACAGAAAAATCGAATAACACTTTGCGCAGCATATAAATGGGAGCTAAATTCTCACGCCAGACAGTCCTAGTAACAAATACATATATAAATATTTCGATGTTCTTGTGTTAACTTGAAGGAGCCATCTTATACCTACGTCTCGATATTGACGGCTCAGTTACCTGTCTTGTCACAATGACACGGGTCTCGGTCGCACTCGATAGCGATCGCGAAAATACGCTCCGACATCTGTTATCCTTAATTAAGGGCCATTAATTGGAACATTAAAACGTAATCAATAAGTTCGTAACATGGATGAGTTGCTATGGAGACTGAAGTGTTGCTAAAGGAATTTGGTATCTATTGCTTCTAAGTTTTTACGTATTCAAAGATTTCCCCAATGTACAACTTTTTAATTGAAATTTAAATTATATTACCTTTAACTACTGCAGCTCAAGATGAAGCTGGTTGTTTAAAGCAATATATTCATTGGTAGAAATAAAACTATTTTGACGTTTCAAACTCTTTGCAAGATTTAACGTCATGAGCAAAATAATAAATCACAGAAAACTACCCCATATTTCAATACCATGACATGTACCAAATCCCCTATTATCCGAAGTGCGGGAAAATGGTCACATTGTTGTGCATACGTGTGTTAACTTAATTTTCCCAACGATTTGTCCCATTTCAGAAGCACCTATTTATTTAAATGGCTCCCAGTCGCAGGAGCTAAATCAAAACAATAAATTAAATACATTTTGTAATACAATATTCCGGGTACGTACTGACAGTTAAGATTATTTATGTAAAAAGGCAAGCTTTTTTCTCTGTACCCTTTTTATACTTACCTTCGTAAATCGTTGTCTCCTACAAACAAACTTGTATGAAACAAAAAGAAATCATTATATCATATACTCGTTTTACTTCACAAAATTAATACTGAAAGAGTCTAAAATTAAAACACCGCTTACAAAAAACATTAACTAAAGTATCATGTATCAAATTGAATTGAAAAAAAAACAGAAAAAACGTACCGTTTACATTTCATTAACATTTTCGTTCGGCTGATATTGGTCGTCAGATATGACCAATCCAATCGGCAGTATCGGTAGAATTTTAATACTCGAATGTAGAGCAAACCGCATTTTATATAAACCGATGATATATTGCATTTAAAACCGCACATGTTTATTTGCCATTTTATGGTAAATAAGGAAGATATTCGACATCCGATGACCTAAATTATTACTGATTTACTAAAAACATTTTATAGCAATACACATTTCTTGGAAGGGGACGATCTTGGTCAACATATTTTGATTAGATCGAAGGTGTAAAGAAAGCCGAGGGTAAGAATAAGTACACAAAACTGAAGTTCATGTAATATAAGTACGTGACAAGCGTAAACGGTTCTACATTAATTAATAATTTAACATAAACAATGTAAGTAATTTGTAAAAAAGAAGATTCCGACAAATTGAGAACCTCCTTTTTTGAAGGCGCTTAATAAATAAACAAATAATTAGGGAGGATTGAAGTAAATACCAGCTAGTGACTGTATTTAACAACTTTAAAACAAAAATAAAATATTATTATCAAGTTTACCATTTCTATCCTTACAAAACACAACAATTTAGGTGTAGTGCTAAAATTAGCAGTATAATAGTTACAAGGACGAAGTAACAAGTATAGTTTGTCAGGATTCACGTTTCCAATTTGTTCCTTGGTAAGCCTTGAGGCAAAATCTTCTACGAATTCTGCTTTACTTAAATAGATTTGTCGCCATCTCAGTGAACATTTAACGTGTAAATTATAGACAACTAGCCGCGCCTCGCGGTGTTACCCGCTAATTTTTTCGGGATGAAACGTAGCCTGTGTGTTAATCCGAGGTGTCAGCTACCTCCATACTGGTAACAAACACAAACACGTCTGATAATATATCTAAGCTGAGACTTTCCCGCCCAGCACTCCTACAAACTGTAATTGTACTGATGCATAGAGTGAAATTACTATAAATGTTAAAAAAGAGTATTTCAATTTAGAAGAAACTATTATTTTCTTGCTCTGAAAAAGTTAACTACAAACATCTTGATTAAAAGGTTCTCATATTTTCATTATAGACGCTAGTGCAATGTAGTTTTATTTAGCCAAGCAATACAGTAGAGAACTGTATATTAACAGTTCTTTAAATATCTTGATTATAATTTCTTACTACTTAATTAACGAAATATCACGCCTGTATTCCCCTAAGGGATAAATAATAATAAAATGTAACTAAATTATACTTATATTTCGCCAGTTATGTGATAGGTCCCAATGTAATAGGGGGCGACCCTTTTGCCTCTAATCAGGCACAAATACAGCCTCCGTACTGCTACTGAGAATTATTTAATGGAAAAGCCCAGTAACACTTTACCCGACCCGTGATACAAACCCAGGACCTCATGCTCAGTAGTCGCGCTAAGCGACCACTAGACCAACGAAGCAGTTTATCCTAAACAATCCAATGCATTTCAATGATCGATTTTCTATAAATAACAAACTAATCTAGTTCGAACTCAATATTTAGCATACATATTTCGTTAATCTGGTTAAGCCAACGACTTTCAATCTCACAGCATTAAAACGATTAGCGACTATTTAAACGGATATTGAATTTATGTAAATCTGTTTTCGGCGGCGGCCGAGATTAATGCTATCTGAAATTGGCTGACGGCATCGATACTAGAGTGTTATAATGAATTGCAGTTTTATTTTTGGATACAATGTGTACTTTTGTTTACTTGTGTACAGAAGTTCAATGATTGCATGTGTACTATAACGTTACATAGAAATTTCTCTATCTATCTAATATATAAGTGCCTAGCTATTGCATTGGGTTGTACCTGTAATGACAGTTTTAAGGTTTATTAAATAAATAAATATAATATATCTAATATTCTATCTAGTTCATTATTTTAGATTTGAAATTAATTTTACAATTAACATTCTTATTTTTATTCAACCAAACAATTTGTTATGTCTCCATTTTCGCCGTCGACACTTTTTATCGATACGCATACAGATTTAATGATAGCTTACCTATATCAAATGCCCTCGTTATAGTAATTGGTCATAAATCTAATATATTATTGCTTTACGTCACGTAAAACGGACCGTTATTTTATTGGTACCAGCCAAAGCCGTTACTTACCTACATGGAATCAATTACTGATCGATCAATATAATGATTTTTGTCATTCGCCGGGAAAATGAGTATTTTGGAGAGTAATAAAATGAATTTTATTTTTTTGTGCTATAATTTTGGGCTAGGATACCCTTATTTTACATAGGTAGTAAGTAGTTGAAATACAACTATATTTTATGTATACGTTAGAATTATAAACACGAAAATGTGTTAGTTTTACGCATTTTTTCTATCCACATAACCAAAATATCTCTCTCTCAAAGGTTTGCTGTAAAAAACTCAATTCTGTGTTAAGTTCGCCTCTGTAAAACAAATTTCATATTGTTAATATATGTTATGTGTACAATTAAGAATTAAGAATTGGATAGTCATAATTTCGGGCAACCGGTGGATGCAAATGGCAAGTTGTCGTTCATTGTAGCGTTCTAAGGGAGTGGCCTTTGTCCAGCAGTGGACGTCTTCTAGCTGATGGTGATGATGAGACGTAAGTTCATAGAGATTGTTAGAGGATCTTCCAGTAACGTCACATATACTACAGAAGCGAAACCGCGATTAAAAGCTAGAACCTGAGGTTTATGTATTTTGTGTTATCTTCTTTATCATATACCCAATATTATGTAACAAGATTTCTTTAATTATCCCCAAAAAAATCTCAAACGTCAATTTAACATCGTATCCTCCAGGCAGATTTTCGTCATTAAAAGAAGCAAATACGGGTTCAAATTTCCAAGAACACGGAACCTAAATATAAATAGAACATAACTCCTAAAATCAGGCTCCTACAAACGTGTCCCAGGGCGGTTATCCGAGGATTCACAATACAAACAAACAAATGCTACACATGATACGCTCATATCTTAAGACTATTTGCGTCGTGTGTACTCGTCGCCCTCAAGCAATGGTGGCGCGGCTATACGGAATTATTCTTACTAAACATCGCTGGAAGCGAAGATAAATTTAAATCTTCCTCATTCTCACATTTTATTTTTATGAAGAATACTGCGTCTAGTTAAAATAATATTTAAATTAAAACGGTTTAGCAAAAACATAACCCTCCGTCTGGCGCAGTCGGTTAAAAATTAAATAGATTTAATAGAGCCCTTTTACCGTATTCAAACCAACAGTAACAAAAATTAAACGATTATTGCACTAAATTATTCTAAATTCGTTGTTATGCATGTTCGTTGGTGTGAAAAATTTCATGACGTCTTTTCAGAAATAGAAGACTCACGTCACATCCTCCAAGCTATAACTATATCAATATCATTTCCACAAGTTTAATAGTATCTAAGTATTGGTAAACTAAAAAACTTATAGAGTGACTCAGATACTTTCTAAATTTCTAAATAACCAAATAGTCTTTTTATTTTTAACGCAATATGACAAAGTTCAACTCTATTGATAGAGTGGTTTATTGATAACGGCGAGGTGAGTCAGCAAAGTAAACATTAACTAAACAATGTGATGTTATACCTTCGGGAATTAATGGATACGTAATACGATCCTAAGAATATTCTTTACACAAATACGCATTATACAATGGAAGAAAAACAACCAATCTGTTTATTTGGAATCTCGTCAGAAATAGATTGGAACGGTATTCTTAGGCTGGTTACTGTGCTTATAATAATAATGAATGTTATGTTGATCTATTATCATTCGTTTTTATCCCTCGAAAAGGTAGACAGTATTGTGTTTTGTCCGTCCACATTTAGCGACGGATAGATTATAATTATGACCTCTATAATATCGAGCGTGATTCCAAACCCCAGGTTACTAGGTCAAATTTACTTAGACATAAAATAACTGGTCATCAGCCGGAAGACGTCCACTGTTGAACAAATGCCGCCCCCTTAAAACACCACAATGAAGGGCAACTTGCCATTTGCATCCACCGTGCATAAAATAGTAACTAGGTACCTACATATAGTTTACAATCAGGCCTAGTGATCGCTTCAGGGGTAAGCACGGGCGTCTATTAATCAAGAGTCTATACATATTTCACCGTTTGTCATAGGTCCCATGTAAAAGGAGGCTAACTGCCTACACCGGGTTTATAGATTCTCACGACTCGCGTTTCTGGCAACGAAAGGTGATTAGTATACTACGAAAATTTAAATTAGTAACAGATAAAAATTAGAGTTATCCTTAAATATACCCACGTTGTTTAATCGTTTACGAAAAGCTGCGAAACTCGTAACACCGAGGTAAGTAAAGTTATGAATCTCCCTGATCGCAATACTTACATTTTAAGTAAGTACCAAACTTCATATTATTGTGAGTTTAAGTATAATTGACGTTTACTAACTTAAGCCTTCATTTCGGTTGCCGGATTACGTTAACGTTAATAAAAGTTTAAGTAATAATAATTTGGCATTGCTCAATTTAGTTTCAAAAGCTCTTATCTCAGTACGTGATGTCGGGCGGCTATTACTGACAGTCGCCGGGTGGAGCTGTCTCGTTGTGTCGTGATGTTTGCTCAGTAGCTGCGAGCCTCAATTAGCGCTACTCAAATATGGCCGCTCCTTGCTCGTAAGGGTTGGGGCTTAGTGTAAAGAAAAAGCGATTTCTAAAACTTATTACTAGATGTTCTTCCTGGGCCGTCTTGTAGTATCCCAAGGATCAGGTATAAAAATTTAGTTTTCAGGTTATTCAGAGTAATTGGATTTTATTATTAGAATCCACACTGCGAGATCTAGGTTAAGAAATAGCATCATTCGTCGTTTATGTTATATTAATCTTAAGTTATAGTGAGTGTGCCAGACGGGCGCTTCGGTCGAGTACAATACCAGCGTACCACACTCGTGAAGCTCTCACGTCCTGCACCTACGGTTCAGGGATCCCTGTGAATGACACCGTAGCTTGAAGATATCTATACTTACGAAGAAGGGGTATCTCGTACCTCGGACTAATGAAAACACTATTTTATAACTCTTCAGGACTATTCAGGGAACGACTCGACTGCTTCTAAATTCTTCAAGTGATTCTAAGTTAACAAAAAAATGGGCTCTGCCGATGACTACAAATGACCCGATTTGAGCGCGCACTTAAGTACGACGCTCCTTTACCATAACGAGAGCCACCGCGAGCCGTTCCCCGAGACAAACTTTATTATACAAAATTATTACAAAATATACAGTTTTTTGCTTATTCTACTTATACCCTAATCAGTACGCAGGTGTGTCATACATCATTGGAATCCTGCTGATCCCACCTATCTAATGAGGTATAGTGGTACCTCCTAAGCCTTATGGCTGAAAAGTTGTGGAATGAAAAAGGGGAAAAAATTGGAAATTTTGGTGGAATATTATTTTTCTAGGCGATTATCTAGAAAACTACAAGAGCTAGGTTCATGAAATAAACTGAAAGCACTAGCTAATCTATTAAATTAACGAAGTTAAGCTATCTAAACATTACATATCAAGCACATAAGGCACCATATACCCTTATGTGCCGATACAAAGAATCGCATTTCATGTTATTGCAAAAAAAGCTGCCCATCTGCCTATCCCTCTTTCAATCACGAGGATAAGAGTGTCTAGGGCATACTACGGCTGGGGCTAGTACTCAGAGTAAGTCTAGACCCAGGGTTCCTAACCGTTCATGAGTTATAACACTCTTACCGTCATGATCAAGTCAAGGAATTCAACAGTGGGTTTCTAAACTATTCTAGGTGTATGACTACCTGTTTATGAGTTTAAGTTTATTAATTAAATAAAACAAGACCTAAATTACCCTATTTTCAGTGACTCACTGTCCTGAAAACCTATCACAATGCTTTATTTTAGCTGAAACGCTATTGGCGAAGTATCGCCGTAACTATCTATTCTAATACTATCTTTATTGCGTATAACTCTTAAGGTAATACAAATAACAATTGAATGTTGGTGACGCTTCGTCGCGAACAGTGAGAGTTGAGACTCTCATCCCACAGTCAAACCGATTACACGGTTTTGTGGGGCTTTGTTAAATTTAAGAATAATACTGTAAAATAATAAATAAAATTCATCGGCCACTTTAATGATATTCAAAGAGTGTTATAGCTATTAGTAAAACCAGTCTCTTTATTACACACAATTTTTTTTTCAATATCTAAAATCCCGCTACCGCCCATCACTAAAACTCTCAACAATGTCGGATGCCAGTGTTTGCAGGCTCTAGTGACGTTCAAATATAAAGTTACATTTTAATCACCCGCCCGTATTACTGACGTCAAGCCCTTTTTAGGAAACGTGATTTGACGTTTGCTCAAGTTAACTTTGGCGCTGTGGTAACGCGAACCTCAGTGAGACGGGTGGCGTAGCGTTATTAATAATAATTATAAGGATTCATATTTGTTGATGGTTGTAGATACCAAGAAAACTGAGAGATCTTTTGGGGTGCAAAAGATGTTTCTAAAATGTGGGACTACAAATATGATATTATTTTTTTATATAGTTGATAGGTGTGCGCTTGCCCACAATTCGCCTGATGGTAAGCGATATTATGGCCTAGGATGGAGCACGCCCACATAATAAAAACCAGTTCACTCTTGTCTTGAAAACCGCTAAATTATAGTTCTCTGGGAACATGGAATTTTCAAGAAAATGCTTCAATTAATGTTAAAGACTCTAAGAGTCTGTTTTACCATCTACCAGTTGTAGCATAGTGTTGAATATTACTTCTTATTTAACGCTAATCGGCAAGTAAAAGTTACGAGTATCTTCTATCGTTTCTTAGTTTCAGGCCAGTTTATCCCCTGATTATTGCTACTCAGATTTGTGAAATTCGTATGAGTAGTTATGGGTGACTTTAGGTGGCGGTTCTTCTACTTGACAGTTTACTTGTAGATAGTGAAACAGGCCCCAAGTCTAATGTTTAGCAACTTGGGTGTTTGCGGTCAGTTGTATGCAGTTATAGTACAGTTCCTATAATGTAATATTAAACATCTTCCAACATAACTTTTACAAATACAATATACCAAAACCCTAACAATAATACTCGGAATAATGAAAATAGATTAAACTTTTCCGTGTGAAAATAAATAAAGTACTCAATCAGATGGTAAGTAGAAAGGTAGGGATCCAGAAAAGGGATTAATTGGATCCTTCCAAGTAACAGTATCATGTCATTCATGAGAACGTTGAAAGGAATACAATGAACATCAAATTATAAATATTTAAGTGAATAGAAACAGTTTATTATACTATTTATTAGTGCCTATAATTATGTCTCAGAAGTTACCGCCTTGATAGTCTAGTGGTCACAATGCGTGACTGCTGAACGTGAGGTCCAGGGTCCAATTCCCGGTTCGGATAAAGTGTAATTAGAAATTTTCAGTAGCAGCATATAGACTTGATAAGTCCGGTTAAGGGCCATTCTTTCGCCCTCTATTACATTGGAACCTATACTTAACTAGCGAAACGTGGCTAATCTAAATATAACACCCAGTGTCTTTCTAATATTTTCTACGACTATTCTCATTTGAGATTGCTTTGATCCAAGTTCGTACAACAGGTTATTATTAAATTCTGTCTTTATTTCTATTTATAAAGCAAATAACTTGAGTCATTAAACCTATTCTAAGAAAACAAATTTAGGAGCTGACAACCTTAACAGCAAGTCGTAAGTTGGAACAGTGCTCTTGGGCGTTGTAGCACTGAATGTCATGCATACGAACTGAGATGGGAAGCGTTTTATGGCTCACAGCATATCTTACATCATCTGTGGAGATAGCCACGCGCGAAGTGGAAAGAAAAACTATCGCAATTCGTTAAAATTGACAAGTTACACTATGTTCTTGACCTTATCCTGAAGCGGATTTTAAATTGGACCATAAGTATTTATAAAACCGAAATAAAAGTGGAAAAAATGATTGAACTTTAATTTGAAAAAAAAATCGACGAATTAAGAGACTGCTCCTTTTTTGAAGTCGGTTCATAAAACAATTTGTTATTTTCTTTTACTTATATGGATGTTAAGATTTTACACTGCTGAGTTCATTATTAATGAGGTAAGTGTCTAAATAAGAAAATAAACCTCAGGGAATGAAACTAACCACTCGGAATCGGTAAGTATTTAAGTAAAGTAATTAACCTTATAATAAACTAGCTTTTGCCCGCGGCTTTTCTCGTGTTATTTTAGATTTTTGGTTAGTATTATGTATATACCTATATAAAGCTATTGGACGCGGCTTCGTCCGCGTTAACCCCTATTTAAAACAATTAGAGGGTTGAATTTAAAAAAAATCCTATGTCCTTTCTCGGGTCTTAAAATTTCTACATGCCAAACTTCATCAAAATCCGTGCAGTGGTTTAGTCGTGAAGTTGTATCAGACAGACAGATAGACAGAGTTACTTTCACATTTATAAAATTAGTATAGATAGTATATGTATTTTACTAATTTGGACTATATATATATTTGGATAGTATGGACTAGTATAGATAAAATAAGCTTGGCAAGCGGCTTGGGGATCGTAGTATTCGTGGTGAAATACAGAAAAAGCTGCTCCTCATCTTGTGGATTTTCCCTTAGTCGCCTCCTACGACACCCACGGGATGAAATGGGGGGGTCTTATTCTGGCCCGTCACTACACGGAAATAATGTCCCACTACTAAAGCAAAACTGAACGATTTTAGACATAGATAGTTTTAAGCATAGATAAAACCTAAAATGTCTTGTCTAAAATGATTAGAAGGCTGCAGTCACTTGTTTTATGTGTAACTCGTAGCTAAATGGCGATGCTGGTCGATCAATCTAGAGGGTAATCAACGTCGCCGCGTGACTCTCGGATGACCGATGCTGTTTACATCAAAACTCCTTGAGAATGTGCTTCGAACAGCGGTGAAGAGTTACGATTCTACATACTTTATATGAAGTATTATTGTAGGTATGTAAAGGAATACTTAAGTAAAAATAGATATTAATTGTTTTCAACTTATATTTAGTTTGTAAGTGCACTCTTAATGTGTGGATAGCATTAAAGTGTAAACATGTAATATCTGCGGATCGCACAAATTTTTGTCCCGTGCGGGAATCAAACTCGCAACCCTTAGCAGCAGTCCAATCACTTAGCCACAGCGCCAATCGACCACTATTATTATGAATTATTGTCTGTGAAAATGACAGACTTACTTACGACAGCAAAACTATTTTAATTGTTTAAAAGAACATGCAACCGAATTGAGAACCGCCTTCTTATTATCAAGTCGGTTAAAAAAGCATTAAATTGCGAGTACCCTAGCGCCCAGATTACTCCGTCCTTATCCCCACTGATAAAACAACAACACCGCCAAGCCACGCCAACAAGATATAATAAATGTAAATGTGTATTCAAACAAATAAATGGCAAGCAGTCAAACAAATAGCAACAAGTATTACAAAGCCTAAAGCTGTTCTATTACAAAAGTTTCGATATAAGGAAACATCTGAAAACAATGATAAATTGTACGACGTAATGTCATTGTTTTCAGTTCTTGCGAGCTTATGTTTACGCATGTACTAGAAATAGTATAAGAAGTATAATAATATAAACATATAATATAGTTAATCGATTAATATAAATTATATCTACTTTTCTTAACATTGCCCTTTGATTAGGAATTTCTCCTGAATCGTGAATGCGTTTCACAAACATGAAACACGATACAAACAAACACCCAGACTCGGGACAAACATCTGCGGATCACACTAATTTTTGTCCCGGAAATCGAACCCGCGACCGTTAGCGCAGCAGTCCAATCGCTTCGCCACTGCGCATCTCAGGTCGTCAGTACATAGATAGATACATATTTATAGGTTTTATTTCATTTTAATGGATCACCATCCATAGTAAAAACACAGCGCGGCGACAAAATACACCGTGATTGAAATAAATTTAAATATTCATTGGTCACTTGGAAACAGTTTAATTAAGCCTTTATTTAGGTCAAATCAACGACAGAATAAACTGTTTTCACTGCTTAATAAAACACCACTGAATACGAAATAAGTTTGATCAAAGCTAATATTACTTTTAGGTACTATACACGCGCGCCTGTCTCATATCCATTTGTTATACTTAAATTATAGCGGACCCGGCAGACGACGTCCTGTCCGGAAAAGCAGGCCACCAACCGGGTCCAATTGTGTTTTCAAACCATCCAGGAACCTATTGAAATAAATATACCTATTGAAATATATATAAGATTAAATTATCATTATGTCTTGTTCCAAAAAGATGTAGGGACTTAACCTGCTTTAGTTTACCAAAGGTATTTTCAAATGCAACTTCAACAAAACCTCCATCCAAAAGTTGCAAAGTCAAACAAAATTCCTTATTCTCAACTTTAGACCAATAGGAACCGTCGAAGTTAGGTATCAAACTAGGTAATAACATACAGAACTTGTCTAACTAACTGCCTGTCGGATAGAATTTGGAACGGTCTGACTAGACCAGACTGGGTCGCGATAAAGGTAACTTGAAACCTGGAACTCAGAACATTCGTCTTTATAGATAAGGACAACGGCCAAGAGTTTTGTAAGAATGTGTTATGCACTTTGGTAGTAAAAGCAGGAAATTTAAAAGGAAACAGAACGATTCCTACACTTCATCAGAAACATCTGTTTTCTGGACAGGCGTGACCTGTATAAAACAAATGAATGCCGCCATAAATATCATTTTATCATTGTTGAATCTAATATTTGAATGAAATTCGAAATCAATTCTTCCCTTTTTTCTCATTTCTTTATCTATAAAGCGTGGCTGTGTGAAATCGAGTCCAAGCTTGTCCAATCTATCAAACAAGTCAATTTGATGGCGGAAAATTATGTTCGTCGAAAATGGATAAAGAAAGTTAACTAATTATTAAATTTTTTTAAACATTTAATTTGCCTTCCTCGATTACAATTATGTATTTATTTTGATTTCATCATTTGATTTGATTGATTTTCAAGGCATCAACAAATAAAGCTTTAATATCCAAGTTTTCCATAACTGGACAATATAGGTATTCTTTTTTAAAGCAACAATATTCGAAATAAATATCTTTCATAAATCATGAATATCTTTCAATTAAATTCATCAACTACTGCACTGTAATTATTATAACAAGCAAATTATAATCAACTGTATATTTCATAATAACGCGAGGGAAGCGAATATGAAATTACTGGCCACTTCATAAAAATTCAGTATCAGCAGTAAATGCAGAATAATGAGTAATTGGGTCACCTATTGTGGAACTGAAGGGAATCATTTGCAATTCTTTGATTGCTCGTTAGCTAATCAATGGTATTTGTAGGTATGTAATATGACTGATATTTCTACTTTAATTGTTTTGTTATTATACTAGCGGTAACTTACGGTTCCACTCGCATCCTCCGCAACTTCATGTCATCATCAGCCGGAAGACGTCCACTGTTGAACAAAGGCGCCCGCCCCCCTTAGAACGCCATAACGAAAGACAGTTTGCCTTAAGCATACACCGGTTGCCCGCAACTCTTACTTCTTATCTTCGGTCCACCTGGTGGGAGGCTTGCAAACTTCATGTAATGTCGTATGAAAAATAATTAATAATCCTATAATCATAATAATAAATAAAAATCCTAATCCAACTTCTAAAACGCCTCTCATCTAAATCTGTTTTAAGGCCTAAAATTCACAAACTTTCACATTCATAGATAGAATATACTTTATTGTACACCAAAATTATTACAGAATTAATACAACATAATTTTAAATTTAAAGGGTACAATGGCGGTCTTATCACTAAAAGCGATATCTACCAGACAACCTTTGGAAGGACAAAAATTTATGATTTGCCATGGAAGGGGTAGTCGATGGTGTACTGTTCGTATATAATATTACGATGGCTACGAAATACTTAACTATAATACATACATAAATAAATAATATATAAATGATACTATACAATATATAAATCATACTATAAAAAATATATAAATAATACTATAAAATGGTTACAGTAGAAGTGATCATGAGATACAGCTGTTTAAGGGATTTTTTTAAATTCGGTTGAAAAAAAATGTTTCTTCACCAACGATTTGAAGGCAGCCAGCGTTTGAGCTTGCTTAACTGGCAACGGCAACGCGTTCCATAAACGTACAGCCTGAGCTGTGAACGACTTATCGACGAACTTTGTGGAATGTGAAGGCATCTCAAGTCTCAGGTTTTCCGATGATCTCAGGTCTCTAGAATGTGTGACATGAAGGAACTTAAAACGTTCTTTGAGGTAAGAAGGGGTCATAGGGTTGAACAAAATACTGTAAAGAATAGATAAAATATGAGCATTCCGGCGAAGGCGGATTGGCAGCCACTTGAGCTTATTTCGAAATTCTGTAATATGATCATATTTGCGTAATCCAAATATGAATCTTATGCAAACATTTTGGAGTCGCTCAAGCTTATCTAGCTGCACTTCAGTAAGGTCTGGATAACTAGTGTCGGCGTAATCGAGGATTGGAAGGAGAAGTGACTGGGCGAGCGCAGTTTTAGTGGCAGTTGGCAGGAAATTGCGCAGTCTTCGTAGAGACCCTGCTGATGCAAACAGTTTGCGGCTCACTCCTTGCAGCTGCGGATCCCAAGAGAGGTCTCTATCAATTACGATACCCAAGTTTTTCACCTTATCGCTAAATGGAATAACGGTGCCATCAAAAACAATTTTGGGGATTTTCAACCATTCAATTTTTGAGCGCAGCCTAGGGCTGCCAACAACGATTACCTGCGTCTTCTCAGGATTGACTCTTAACCCATAGCCTTTACTCCAGTCAGAAATTCGAGCTAAATCCGTATTTATCATTTTTACAGCCTCAGACAACTCTCTTGGTGGAGCTTGAGAATAAATTTGCAGATCGTCAGCATATAAGTGGTAGGATGACAGAAGTTCATTAGAAATGGAGTTTATAAATATTGCGAAAAGAAGAGGAGAAATAACGCCCCCCTGCGGTACGCCGGCAGTAATATCACACCATGAAGAAAATGTACCTTCAATTGAAATCCGTTGCCGGCGGCCACACAGGTAACTACGAAACCAATCAATCACCGATGGAGATATGTTAAGCGAGCGTAGTATGCTAAGCAGAATATCAAAATCGACGGTGTTAAAAGCATTGCTAAAATCTAATAAGGACAGAACCGTCAGATTCCCATTCTCCATGCCCAATCTTATGTCGTCCGTGACGTTAATAAGGGCTGAAGTGGTACTATGTCCTGGACGAAACCCAGATTGGAAAGGATTAAGGAGACCGTTTTTGCAAAGGAAAGCACTAAGCTGGTTATGGATAAGACGTTCCAGGACTTTGGAGAGAAATGATAGGATGGAAATAGGACGGAATTCAGAGAATGAAGCTGGATTGCTCTTTTTCGGCAAAGGTGTAACTTGAGCTTCTCTCCATAAAGATGGAAAGACGCCGGAAGTAATGGAGTAGTTCAGGATATGGCAAATAACGGCAAGGATTTCATCCAGAACAGGGAGTATCATCTTACGACTTACACAGTCACTTCCAACAGCGTTTGACGTGATAGATAATATACTCTTCTTAACATCACATGCGGAGAATTGATTAAAGATGAATGGCGGGTAATCAGGAGTGGAAAGAGATGAAAGATCATTGAGTGTGTTGGCTTTAGCGGTTTGATCAAAGCTAGACGAAGTAGAGAAATGTTGATTTAATTGTTCTATGTTTAGGTCTTTAGGAATTGAATCTTGGCGATATTTTCCAACTCCCATTGATTTAAGAAACTTCCAGACTTTGGCTGGATCACCGTTTTCAACGGAATTATGAATGTGGCGGCGTTGAGCATCCCTACACACTTTGTTGCAGTGATTGCGTATTGCAACATATCTTTCGCGATTATGAGAGTTAGGTCTGCATTTATAAACTGATTTGGCTGAGGCCTTTTTCTGTAGAATAGCTCTGATATCATCCGTTAGCCAAGGCGCTGGTAAATGCTTCATTTTTACAGGTCGAACAGGAGCGTGATTGTCGTATAACTTGACAAGGTTTGTGTTAAAAAGACTGACTTTTAAATCAATCGAATTCGCGGCAATCAGATCTGACCAATCTATATTGGCAGCATCCTTGCGAAGGATATCAAGGTTCATACCACCAAAACTGCGCTGCATGAGGATCTTAGGTTTAGCCTTAGGAGGGCGGATTTTGTAAGATAGGAAAATAAGGTCATGGTAAGAGAAAGCGTCCGCTACACATTGTCCATGCTTAGCGACGTGTTGTTGAGAAGAGACGAATATGAGGTCGAGTAGTGAAGGAACACAGTTTGGAAAGTGATGAGTAGCATTTGAAGGAAGAAGAGATAGATTACAGGATTGAGAGACAGATTGAAGTGAGGAACTACGTGAATCCTGTTTGAGGAGACAGGTGTTGAAGTCCCCCATAATGATAGTGTGAGTGTAGGAAGAAGTAAGGTTAACTAGGAGATTTTCGAAAGAAGTGAAATAGTCAATACGCAAGGATGGACAGTAGTAGACGCCAAGCAATATCTTCGAGTGATATAGATTTACTTGTAGGAATAAATGCTCGCCAGCATTCAGAGGTGGTGGCTGTGGAGACATATCAACAATCGTGAAAGGAATATTGGCGCGAAGATATATTGCTACACCGCCACCACCGCTGCCTGTGCGATCATTTCTAATTAGCTGGTATCCGGGTAAAGAATAGGAAGTCGAAGGGAGGCATGGTTTTAGCCATGACTCTGAGACAAGGATCGCGTGAATATTCTTAGTGTCCAAACTTGCCAGCATATCATGATAATGGGCCGGAATACTTTGCGCATTAATATGGACTACATTAAGATTCTTAGAAACATCGGAAAAATGAGACTCGAGCGTGTCAGCAAGAGACGGAATACTTCTAAAGCTGTCATTAACACTGTACGCGGATTCAAAACTGTCGCTTTCACTGCATGTATCACAGTCAACCATTTACATAAATATATATATATATATATATTAATATAGAATAAATAATACCTTTGTATAAATATGAAAAGTAGGCTAAATATTTTTTTTTTTTGCCCACCCGCCAGTTGTGTTGACAACTAATAGAAAAAAAATAAACATTTATATTATTGAAGTAAAATAAGAATATACATGGATTAAAGAGGGATATTATTAATATTTAAAATATATCGACCAAGTAAACAGAAAATGAATAAATAATACATAGCACAGAGTGAGGTAAGGTTAATAAAATATTATGATTAAACAAGGTGTAATTATCTGTGCCATACCACAAGCAACACTTTTTATGTTAACTGTGGCATACCACAGACAACACACCGTGTCAGGCTCAAACATTGAACAAAGAGGAAGTGGAACGCTGCTTAACTTGACATTTTAACAATAACAAAAATCAAAAACGATACATGGGTAGAAGTAATACTGTGATAACTCGTGACAGAAATAATACAAGATACATAATACGGAGATATGAAAACAAACAAATAAAAGTGAATTAAATACCCAACCGTTGCAGTGGAATAGATCACTTTTTGGTGTTAGCAGCGCGTCTCTTCCTGGGTGCAGCAGGTGAAGCGGCCGGCCTGTCGGTTTCTTGTTTACCAGAAACTAGTCCAGAATCACCGATAAGGTCAAGGTCGCTAGGAGTGATAACTCGGTGTTTAGTGCCATCAGGCCCTAATATGTAGACTTGGCCCTGCTTCGTCCAAGAGTTGGTGACGCCAAACTTTTCACGGGCCGCCATGAAGAGTTGGTGCCGCGACCTGGTCAAAAACTCCGACAATGTTATGCCAGATCCTTTCAATTTGGTTTTTTCAAACCAAATCTTATCGCGGGTGTCCACGTCTTGGAGCTTCACAAGGATGGGTCGCGGCTTGCCGGCGTTGGTCTGTCTGCCCATTCTGTGACACCGTCGGATATCCGAAGGAGAGAAGGCCTCCATCTTGATATTGCAGCGGAGTACATCTGCAACCACCAGACCCGTCTCCTCGTTTCTCCGCTCAGCGACACCATGAATAAGAAGCATTTTTCTACGCCCCCTCATTTCCAAAGCGTCGATGTCCTTAGCAAACGCCTCCATTTGACGTTGAAGACAGCGTAGCGCCTCCAGCATGAATATTTTAAATGCCGCGAAGTCTGCTGCAAGATCGGCTGTGCTGGTGGCAGGAGCGATGGATACCTTCGTCAGTTCGGCTTCGAATTTAGACATTCTGTCAGTGAATTGCGCCATTAACTCGGACATTGACCCCTTCAGTGCATCCATATTTATTTTATGTGATATGTAGGGAAATTATGAAAAAAAAACACAACTAGCAGGTAGATATTGTCAGCAATTATTACACATATGTAGAATTTACAAATAAACTATTTAATTAAACTATATTGAAAAAATATATAACGGAGTAAGCTTTTTTGCGTCTTTCACAACTACCCTTCCTTTCAATTTGTTATTAAAAGGCTAAATGCAATAAATATAACAGTATCACAATTAACCCTCAACCCAGCGAATTTATTTGTAAACACAACTTACTGTTAATTAGTATCCATTAATCAATGCTAATTCCACAACATATCCGATTGATTTGCTAATCAGAGTAAATTAGTTGACATTTTCAACCTAAACACAAATTTTAATGTCCTTTCTGCGATGTTTATATGAACTGAGCTGTCACTGTTTTTGTTGGCTTTAAAGCTCTGGTTACTTAGTGTTCGCATTCAAATTGTGCAACGAATGACATTTATTTAAGTAGTTTTAAATTTGTAACTAGATGGCGTTTTTCAGTGAGTCGTCAATTGTGAATGGCGGTGTTGAGATTCTCCGCCACTTATATATAAGGTAGACGAATGTTAGATTTTTGAGTTTGAGTAATGAGGTCTCGCTAAGACTAAATATACACTACAGTTTCACGGTATTCGGTCTTTTATTTCTAACCGTTTCCGCCAGTAGTGTTCATGGTCCCATCGAGTCGGATGGATAAGACCCAAGGAGTTGCAGATAGTGGTAGTTAGTTTGGCGCTTAGATATTCTGAGTGGATCGCTCAGGAGCGCCGCACACCCAAGCTGGTGTGCACAAGTGAAGTGACCAGTGCTGCTGCGGAGTTGGCGTGGACTAGCACCGAGAGTCAGCGCAAGGTGGAGTTGGACACCAACGGAGTGAAGGCGGCGCAGGGCGGACTGGAAATCCTCAGCACCAGCTGTGTGAGGCGCAGGGCGAGTAGTGGAGTTCACACCTGGGATTGCCTAGGTGACGCGGTCATCAGTGAAGTGAAGTTAATACAGTGCTAGGGAAGCCCAGTCGGTTTGTTGTGACGACAAAATCGTGAGTACTTTTTTTGATATTTAATGGCGAGTGGATTTTCTGACCATAGAAAATTTCATCAGAAGAGGTTTTATTGGACTTTATTTTATTCATATGTGCAATTGTGAACCAGATATTTGTTGTCTTTGGCATATTAATATTAACTGGTTGAATATAATTTTGATGTGGTAAGATGTATTGATTTTATTCAAATCAGCGAATTTATTGTGAGTGTGATAAACATTTGGTCTTTGGTAGTTTCAGTAGAAATAAAGATTATTCATTTTAATAACTTCTTACGCTCGTAACCATCATGGAGGCTATGTATAAATTGCAATGTAATTCAATGATGCTTATTGGAAAGGCGAAGGTTAACTTCAAAAAAACACCCAAAGATAGAGTATCTAAACAGTACGTCGAAACGAGATTAGAATCACTCGAGGTTTTATGGAAGGAATTCTTGGCAACTCATAAAGTTATAATACAGAGTGTAACAGACGCTCAGCGACAATCTGATAAGTATTTTGTCAATGATGTTTATGATGCTACTGAAGAAACTTACATTTTCCATAAAACTCATTTAAAAGAAGTTTTAGATGAGCTTAGTGATAATAATTTAGATCGAAACCCAAAGACAAATGGCGACCACATAATGTCAAATAGTGTCAGATTGCCAAAGATAAACATTCCAAAGTTCTCGGGCAACTATGCAGAGTGGACAACATTCAAAGATTTATTTACATCTTTGATACACAGTAATAATAGTTTAGAAGATGTGCAAAAATTGTATTATTTGAAAGGTTTATTGTCGGGAGAAGCAGATCAACTTGTTAGACACATTGCGGTAACTTCAGATAATTACAAAGAATGTTGGTCATTGCTACATAGTAGATATAACAATAAGCGATTCCTGTCCAATTGTTTATTAAAGCGCTTATTGAGCCAGAGTAATATATCAGAATGCTCAAATAGCATTAAGGGTATACTGGACACCACAATGGAATGTCTAAATGGTCTGAAAAATCTCGAAGTTGATGTTAGCACGTGGGACATCATAATCATTTTCCTAATTAGTTCCAAACTTGATTCTGAATCACGAAAGCAATGGGAGACTAAGATTAGTTCCCAAGATGAATTACCCGTGCTCTCAGAGTTCAGAGATTTTTTAGAATCCAGATTTCGTGCGCTTGAGTTTTTAGACAATAAGTCAAGTAGACCTAAACCGACAGTTCACCATATTGTTAGTAATGACAATAAAGCCGTTACAACCACTTGTCCATTCTGTAACGAAAACCACAAAATTGCTCATTGTAAAAAGTTTGCTCAAAAGAGTTACGAATCTCGTCACAGCTTTGCACAAACCAGGCGTTTGTGTTATAATTGTTTAAACGCGAATCACTCCATTAAGTTTTGTCGACAAACTACGTCGTGTCGTATATGTAAGCGAAGGCATCACTCACTACTACATCCAAACTCGGGCTCAAACTCCACAATAGTTAGCGAAAGCTCTAATACAGCATCTGAAGTTAAGTCAGCGGTGTCTAGCGTTCAGGCATCGTTATCAGCAAGCAAACCATTAACTTCAGGCATAGTTTCCCATTTTTCTAAGGGATCAGTACCTACGCAAGTTTTGTTGGCTACTGCTCTTGTCGAAGCACAGACGAGAAGTGGCTCTACACAACTGCTGAGAGTTTTATTGGATCAGGGATCTCAGGCATCCTTTATAGCAGAATCAGCAGTGCAGCTACTTGGACTAAAAAAGAAGCCGACTAAGTCGGTCATATCAGGAATAGGCGGTGAGAGAAGCGCCTTTGCTTCAAAGTTTACAGTCACGATGACTATTCACTCACGTCTAGATCCAAATTTTAGTGTCCAAGTCCATGCGTTTGTATTGGGTAATATTACATCGTTTTTACCCTCGGAGAAATTAGAGCAACCCTATTGGCCCCAGCTAAGGAATATAACTTTAGCTGATCCAGAGTTCCATACGCCAAGCAAGATAAATATCTTGCTTGGTGCGGAAATATATAGTCAAGTTCTTAGAGATGGTTTAATTCAAGGTCCATCAAACTTACCGGTAGCTCAGAATACTGCCCTAGGTTGGATCCTTTTTGGACAAGTGTCGTCCAGCAGTGGCTCTATACATTGTCATCATGTCATTCACAGCAGCTCAGATCAGGCTGATGACAACGCGCTTTTGCGAAGGTTCTGGGAAATAGAGTCTACGTTCCCTGATAAAAAGATCCTCACAGATGAAGAGCAACGATGTGAGGATATTTATGCACAAACTACGTGCCGTGATGAGGAAGGTCGCTATGTAGTTAATCTTCCCTTTCACGATCGAGATCCGCAGTGTCAACATGATCGTTCGAGAGACCTTGCAATGAAAAGGTTTCGTTTTCTTAAAAATAAATTCAAGAAGAATTCGAAACTTAAAGCTCGATACTCAGCTGTATTTCGAAAATACATCGACCTTGGTCATATGGTGCCTGTATACGGTGATGAGCGTAATATAAATTCAGCTGTTTATCTGCCACATCATGCCGTGGTACGTGAAGACAGAACTACAACCAAGGTTCGAATAGTGTTCGACGCTTCAATAAATGGAGTGTCTCTGAACGATGATCTCATGGTTGGTCCCATGTTGCAATCTCCTTTACATCACATCATTATGAGATGGAGGATGCATCCCATAAATCTCTGTGCTGACATTATAAAAATGTACAGACAGGTGAAGGTTTCTCCTGAACATGCAAAGTTTCAGCGAGTAGTGTGGCACGATGATCCAGAATCTGAAATAAAGGAATACAAATTAGTAAGAGTTACGTCGTTTGGTACAGCAGCGGCTCCTTACCTTGCAGTGAAATCCTTACAGCAGGTGGCAGTTGATGAAGGTGGAAGTCATTCTAAAATAACAGATATAAGAAGAACGGGAAGTGTGAAAGCGAGAAGCAAGCTTAAAAGCCTCTGTCCAATCATTGACGATGAAGGTATTCTCCGTGTCAGTGGACGCATTCATAATGCTAATTTAGACGAGGCTATCAAACATCTTATCATCCTACCACCTAACAGTCACTTCACCAATCTAGTGATTGATGAAGCCCATAGGAAAACTTTACACGGTAGACCAACACTAATGTTGAGCCAGCTGCGTACTAGATATTGGATTCCTTCCGCCAAAACAAAGATTAAGGCTTACGTACACAAATGTGTAAAGTGCAGGCGGTGCTTTTAGGTAAAGTTGTAACCAAGCACCCTGGTTTGGACAAGGTTACACGAGTGGTAACCCTCAAATGTAACGGATCATTGATCAAACGACCTACGTCAAAATTTTGCATTTTGCCAGTGGCAACTTAGTTATTAGTGTTATGATATTTGTAGTACCCATTAAGTTGAGCTGTTTCTGAATGTAAATTGTTTTTTGTTAGAAAGTGTTATACAGTCCACTAAGTATTGTAATTCAAATAAGCTTATACAGTTCACAAATATTGTAATTTTTCGTCATCACTTGTTGTTGCACACTTTAATAGTTTTTGTTTGAGCCCCTGACCTCATGGTGGGCGGTACTTTGTAATAAAGGACATAATTGTTATAATGTCCTTGGTGGGCGGTATGTTCGCATTCAAATTGTGCAACGAATGACATTTATTTAAGTAGTTTTAAATTTGTAACTAGATGGCGTTTTTCAGTGAGTCGTCAATTGTGAATGGCGGTGTTGAGATTCTCCGCCACTTATATATAAGGTAGACGAATGTTAGATTTTTGAGTTTGAGTAAAGAGGTCTCGCTAAGACTAAATATACACTACAGTTTCACGGTATTCGGTCTTTTATTTCTAACCGTTTCCGCCAGTAGTGTTCACTTAGAGTTTAGAGTGTAACGACTTTCCGAAAGTTTTTAGACTTTATAAGCTTTAGCCCTAATACAATTATCAACTAGAATAATGATTAGACCATCCCAAAACTGTCCTAGTGCAGAGTTAAAGCCTTATTTTCTACAGAAAGGCATAATAATTGTTTACCATGAGCCTAAATGATTAAAGAGCTAACCTGTGATAGCATAGCTAAATATATAGTAAACTTATGCTCTTAAATATTTCATGCGTAGTTGGCCAGCCTTTTTTTGTTCCCTTCAAAAGGCACCCGGCCCAGTGGGGTAGGGACCGGGATTGTGGGATTTCTACCTCACTAAAACCATCCCGGTGGTCACCATTATGGTCTCGCAGAAGAAGGCCACCGCTCTCTAGTTCTCTGTGTCTACCAACATCGCCCTCACAACTACCGGCAGAGACGGATGTCGTCCAGTAGTTGGCTAGCCTGAGTTGAGATCAGCCGCCGCGCGCTGCCGTACTTTATTATTTTAATAATTAGGGTTTTGTTTGGGATGCAAGTAGAGTGCCTCCACGTGTGATAGTACCTAAGTATGTCCGGCGCACCCTGAGTGGTCAACCTAGCTACCATCTTTGTTGTCTGGCCAATCTCTACTGGTATGAGCATGACGTGTTTTCTTATACGTAGCTCATACATAGACGAAGAAGAAAAAGAAGCCCGGGGTTAAGATTTAAGTCTCTTGTCTTATTATTTAATTAGGATTTATACATTTACCGTTCGTCAATAGGGTCTTAAAATGATGTTGGATGATAGCTACCCACGTCGTCGTTTCTAATCCTCATTTTTATCCGTATGAATGCACCTCGTTAGTATCTGTGCCACCGCGACGTTTGTAAGCACACAGCGTGCATTGATAGTACAATATTCAGTCATATATTTGTAGTACTTCGGTACTTACCTGCCTTGGTTTTTAGTTTCACTATGAAACGTTATAGCGACTATAACTTTGTAGTGATAAATAAGCTTTTAGCGTCATAAAATCTCCGCGTAGGTGTTTGACTGAAGTTATAAGCACAGGTAACAGGTTCACAGCTAGGCTAGGTTTCTTAGTTATTGTAAGACACCAATATCTTACAATTTGTGCCCGATAACTGGTCAATTAGGTACATAGGTCAAGTACTGTCTAGCGTAAAATAACCCAGTTTTAACAATCACTTCGAATAATACAGGCTTACGTAGGCAATATTCACAAAATAAAACTATTCAGTAGCCGTCAAAAATCAGCAAGGAAATATCAACCCTATAATGTCCAAATATCCCGGATTTATATAACAGCCAATTCGACATAACATAACTCGTCACCTGATTGCCCACCATTCCAAATCGTCGCCTCCCAAAGAGCCACTAGCGGGACACATTGCGGCGCACTGACTCGCATAATCAACTTAATCTTTAATTACCTGAAAGCCAGTCATTGGTATCTAGTGGTTGCTACTAGAATTATACGCTGAAGTAGTTGTGGTAAATTACTAAAGGGAACAGTAGGTAACTGTACTCTATGCTAATCGGCTTGAGAATTTAGATGTAGCATTCAAAGATGCACCTACAACACTACTTAAGGCATTCAGTGTGAAGCATCGTTTGTTTATAATCCTACTGCCAACTAATACTGGAAATCTGTGTCTGGATGTTTGTCACTTTATCACGTAAATGATGGAACTTATTAACCTATTAGTTAACACATAGGCTATTTTTATCTCGGAAAACGCGTTGAACAACACGCGGTCGCTGACGAATGTTACTAAATACATACATACATAAAGTCACGCCTATTTCCACGAGGAGTAGGCAGCGATCACGGATTTCCATTTGCTACGATCCTGACATACTAAAAATAAATAATATTATCAAAATTGTCTTCGGGTCTTGGACCCGCTCGCAGATCCAAGTACCGCTCGTGTCCATCATTTTTCAAATTTCCTTTATCAATTTAGAATTTAGATTCAAGCTTAGCATGGAGAAAATGCTAAAGGACACCAAAAGTCATATTATTTAATACTGTCTAAAGTATTCAATAATATAAAATAAAATAAAATAAATAAATATGTATATTAGTAAAGTATTTACGGTGGCATGACGAGCTGCTTGCCTACAGGAGAGACTGGTCTACTTTAGCACACGACCGAGTAAAGTGGAAGAGTGAAAGGGAGGCCTTTGCCCTGCAGTGGGACAATATAGGCTGAGAAAAAAAAAAGTATTCATCATTTATACCTAGATAGCAGCAGAAAGAAACAAGAGACTTATGACGAGGAAATTAATGTAATTAACTAGATAGCCGAAAGAAGAAAAGGCTTAAGGCAAAATTAATCTACCGTCGAACGTATACATAGTTCCTTAATCAAAGAAGTAGGTAGTTCATTGAGTGCATCAATCAATCAAGACAAGTGTCCGGTCAAGCTTGTAGCATTGCTTGTAGATACATGACCGTGGTGCCATTGTCTTAGATACCATCTAACTATCGTTAAGTAACTAAGGCTAGGGTGAGTCCGAGTGCATTCCCACACAGAGAAACGCTTGCATTAATTAGAAGTAGGTTGAAAGCTACCGACTCATATGAGGAGATCTAACCGAGTAATGGATATTGGTACTGGCTTAGTAAGATGTGTTGACAGCTGTGTCGTATGCAGGTAGTTAAATAAATAAGTAACACTTCAAGAGATCTAGAACAAGCATGAGGCCCTGGGTTCGAATCCCGGGTCAGGCAAGGTGCTATACCTATGTATATATGCCGGGATTCGATGCCTCCCCCGGCATGAGACCCCCCATATGCTCTGCAGTCGCGCTTAGCGAACATTAAACCAACGAGGCAGCCATCAGGTATTTAAAATAATTAAAAAAAAATGTTATCAACAAAAAAGTGATAAACGTAACTTTATTACAACGATTATCATATAAAAATCATAGAGACGTAACCTTGATAACAACAGAGCCTGTCAACCCGAATTTCCGCAAATAGGATTATAAAACTCCCACAAAAACACTCGGCCGAACCGGACACAAAACTTTTATAATCTATTTTAGAAGTTCGATCCCACTCGACTTCGTAAAAACACGAAAAATTCTAACTAAACGTCACATGCGACGCATACTGGCGATACTATCAATCATCTGGGCACGAGTTTGGAGGTTTAGTTTAGGTTTTGACGGATGGTCAGATGAATACCGTTGTTCAATACACAGGGTTGCTAGAAAAAATAAATCGTAAATAGGTACTTCAGTGAGGTAGTCGATAAATTGCAAAAGACTTGCTTAATATAACATATAGCACTTAAATTGTCTTGTAAATTGAAAGAAAAACAGTTAGAGGTACAGTCAGCAACATAAGTAGCTGAACATGTTAAGAAGCCTTATATCAAATAATTAAAAGAAATAAACATGAATTCAAGTAATTGCTTCAAATTATAGGAGCGCGATATGATGATCTACGCATATTTAAGACTGACTATGTATGAAGTTGTTCTTCAATTAACGGTAGATAAGTTTAAAAAATGTAATGTTCAGCTACTTATGTTGCTGACTGTACTTTGTCACGGTTAACTTTATATTGTAAAAGTTCAAACTCGTGCAAAGAGGTCTCACATTGAGCCTGAAACAATTGTTAACTAAAATTTTGGTGAACGACAGAGACACTTATAAAATAATCAACATCATCATCAGCCGGAAGACGTCCACTGTTAAACAAAGGCCTCCCCCTTAGAACGCCACAATGAACGACAACTTGCCATTTGGTGGTGACGTCGGTCCACCTGGTAGGAGGCCTGCCAACGCTAAGTCTTCCGATTAGTGGTCGCCACTCAAGAACCTTTCTTCCCCAACGGTAACCGGCTCTTCGAGCAATATGGCATGTCCATTACCACTTCAACTTGCATATTCTTTAAGCTTTGTCGGTGACTCTAGTTCTTGCTTAACTGTTATTTTATTTTGTAAACGTTCTAACTCGTGCCAGTTACATTAAGGATCGTAAAGCAAGGAGCAAAGAGGTCTCACATTAGCCTAAAGCAATTATAAACGAAAAGTTTGGTGAACCACAACCACACTAATAAAATAATTTTTACCCAATTTTCCAGAGTAAAATATGTAAAGTCTTCATAACACTGTACTTCAAGCGTTATAACAGAAAACACCACATCTCACGCTGCGAAATATGAAATTTTAATGACGCTTTTAATTATAATTAAAAGTAGACTTAATAATGAATCATACACATACATTTGTGTGGCTCTGAACCATCTCTCAACCAAATGATTTACGCGTGGAGTTCCACGTGTCAACGTATTTACTTGCATACTCTTTCAAAGACCCATAAAGGATTTTAATATAAATAGGTCGATGGAACGTACTCTAAGTTTCATGTAGGTATACACTATTCCAAACTCAGAATAATATTTAGGTTTTTTATTCTATTAAACAAACCTCAGCGGTTTTTGATATGCTGTGTTATTTAAATTGTATGTAGAATAGATTGACTGCACGAGCTATGGTGAATCTTAAGATCTACCAGTAAATCCTAAGATCTGCCAGTAAATCCTAAGATCTATCAGTAAATCCTAAGATTTACCAACCCATATTAGTATAAGGTATAAGTTCGAAATATTCTGCGATCATCATTAACTTAGAGCTTTTACCAGCTGTGACTTGCTATATCTTAGGTTTTACCTCAGAAACATGATAAATGTTGAAAAAAATTGTCAAGTCTAGGTATGTTTTATTATGGTTTTATCCACAAAGTAACAATTAAACCTCTAAGTAAGTAGTTTTTACAATCACTTAGGTTATAAAAAGAGTATCAATTAATTTCACTAAAAGCGACTGACAGGCACGCACGTCGCACCTTTAAAAAACTAAAATTAGAAATAGAACACGAACAAAATAAAAACAATATTGACTGTATTTGAAAACAGAGCAAACGTTGCAGCAATCGGTGCACAAGTTCACCGAGGTTTTTTTTTTTAAATCGTTCCGGAACCAATAGGAAACTTTAAAATTGGCTTCCATTATGTACGTTTCTACTGGCCAGGTTCGATTAGATCGAAAAAGTTTTTATACCTCTACATTGTCTATCTGTAGGTTTATAAAATACTCTAAGAATAGGTCAAGCTTCCATCTAGGTGTTGAAGTTATAGGATTTACATCGATTCTGATAACATAGGTACTACGAACAAATATACTATAACGCCTCATATAGAAGGGGGTTAAGCCGTGCTAGCCGCGGTCAGTTTTGTGATGGGTGACCGTCACATGTCGAGACCCCATCGTGTTTCGGAAGGCACGTTAAGCCGTTGGTCCTGTGCCTGATCTCTCTCCGGTTGTGTCGGTCTACCGTCCCATCGGACTATGAGAGTGAGGGAATAGGGAGTGCACCTGTGTCTGCGCGCATACTTGTACACTATCTCCTGCGCAGATGGCTAGTCTTAGCTGAGACAGGCCGCTGTGACCAAACTTCGGTCAGGAGGGTACTATTCCCTAAGGAGTAGGCGGAGAAATTCTCCTTAACCAAGATTCCGTACACGTACATACATTCCACTCTTCTTATATCCCTTGAAATTTTCCGTATATTAATCTAATAATTACGTTATACCTATGTACCTACTTGCTATATTTTCAAATCCCGACTTTTTTAGGTTAAGCCCATTAAGTTCATCATCATCGTCAGCTGGAAGACGTCCACTGTTGAACAAAGGCCGCCCCTTTTAGGAGGGGGGATACCACACGGCACGCATTAATTTATTATCTTATAAACCTGTATGGCAAAGGCGTGAAGAAACCTACCACAAAAAAAATATGTAATTTATTTATTACGAATATCTTAATATATACTTATATTACTTATATATAAACGTAAAGTATAAACATTTACGTAATATATACTTAGTATATATAAACGTAAAGTATAAACATTAACGTAAACAAAACGCTGTCAAAAATCCTCTGGACATCGAGAGCAGACAACAATGAAACATCCCGGTATATCGGTTTCACAGTCAACAGTGTTGCAATATCCACACGGCTGCATTACAGTTGGCGCGTCACTTCCGGTGCGAGACAACATGGCTGTTATCTGCCTTCCGGCCGCGCTCCAGCCTGGAGGCTGACGGATTTATAGCAGTGACGGACGTGTGAAATTGTTTTTGTAATTTAGATACGACCGGAGAGATTGGTGTATTGATTGGTACTTTTTTGAGTTTTGTATGCGTAGTTTTGAGTCAGGTAGGGTCTACGTAGACCTATGTCTACGTAGACCCTACCTAAAGTCTTCCACAGATCATAGGATCTGTGGAAGACTTTTCAGGTTTATCCCTTGACTGAAAAATCGCTATTTCGTCAAAAAATTAGTTTTATATAATAAATTATTTGAGTACTATGTTGGTAATTTCGAAGTCTAATAAAGGAATCGTAATCGATGAATGTTTTTTTTTTTGTTCAAACCATGGATCATTACCCATAATTAGGCCGTTTGATAATCCGTATATGCCATTTTGGAATCAAAAATCTTAAAGCTTAGCAAATTCCAAATACTCGTTAGTACATTGCTGTACCTAATGAAGCTGACGAGAAGTCGGTAGGTAAAGTCCACGTGTGAGTTTTAAGCAAAAACAAAGCGTTTTTTTTTTTTAAACGTCGCCCCACACTAGGAATTTCTCCTGTATCGTGGGTACGTTTCAAAAACATGAAATATCACATACACAAACACCCAGACTCGGGACAATCAAATGTGGATCGCACAAATGTTTGCCCCGTGCGGGAATCGAACCCGCAACCCTTAGCGCAGCAGTCTAATCGCTTAGCCACTGCGCCAATCAGGTCGTCAAATCGTTTGTTCAACCGATGAGCAATAGGTGAACGTTAAAAATTAAATATTGAGTTAAACTTGATTGTGCCTGATGTTAATTAAGAGTCAATTGCACAAGAAAAAAACAAACGCTGAATAAGGTCAGTAAGAATGGAAAAAGTAAATCAGAAGTTAAAACACTCTTTTTATTTAAGTTAGCCACTTATTAGACTCTATTTGCCCGAGCTTTAGACTGTGTTTGCTCTGAAAGTAAATATTAAAGGAACTGCTAGTTTGTTGAGGATTTTAAACATATTTTCTATGTTTTCTTTCTAGTCTGTAAAGGTTATTAGCAATTAAAACTCTCATAGTACTATTGTTTTTAAAGCTTAAAGCTTACAGTAAATCCAGTCTGTTGTATTGCCCTATTGATTGCTGCCTATAAATCATAAGCCTTCAGTTCTCATAAATGCGATAAATACATGTATTATTACATAAACAATGAAACAACTTAAGAAATATGTCACAGAACTGAGTGAACAATTAGACTTCATCATCATCAGCCCGTTGCAGTCCACTGCTGGACATAGGCCTCTCCCAATTAGAATGTATGTGTGAAAATTTACAATACCTGTACTTAGATTTTCTTGGATATAAACTCTGATTCTAAATCTGATAGATGTGTAAAACTCTCTAGCTAACAAATTCATTTCGAAATTAAAAATATACATACCTACTTCTTCCACTCAATCAAGAATAAAGATATATCTATTATATATCTCCACGAACTTTATCGTCATAATAACATTAACACAAGCAACATAAAAGGAAACAAAACTAAGCCAAACGGAAGATCGAATAAGGCCCCAGAGAGTATCGCTTATCGAATAAACGGGTTTATTAGATCAGCTCTCGGTAACCCTCTAAAGTAAACTAATAAAATAATTAGGGCTCACGGTAACTATTACCTACAGGTTTCAGGACAGGAGCAGCGAGTTCCAGAGGCCCTTAGGTAATAAAACCTTCGTACATTTATCTTATAGTCTGTGGCTGCCATTATAGTTTTACTCTATGTAAAGATTATAGAGGAATTGCTAATTCCTGGCATTATGACAGTGTAAAGAACAGGTGGTATTCCTTTTTTTAAATAACCTTTTCAGTGTCCCACTACCGGGCCTGCCCATTATTTCTCCACAAAACCCTGTCCATCGTCACTTCATACCGTGTCTTTTCTGTGGTATTTGTTAAAAAATAAAATTATCTAACTAACGAAAACAAACTTTGATTGTTAAGTAAAATATTTTAATCCTGGTTGTTTTAAGAGACAATTATGCGAATAAACTTTAGGCTATATAGTTTATCTGCAGACAGTCAGACACACAATATCAGATCGCAATTCGCTTTAATAAAAGCCCAGTTATATGTTTCATATTTTTTGCTATTCTCTCTCTGTATTGAAGCTCATCGAAGCACATATTTTAGATACATAGTAACCTATAACAAATAGCTAAGAATAAAGATTTAACATAGTTGACGTATGTAAGTCGCATAGATAAGGCTGCATTGTAAGAATAACCACAAAACCTTCCCTACCGTGCCTACTCCCCAGTGTCTAAGGCTTGAATATCAGTTTTATGTGCAAAATCGGCTTAAGATGGCGTCAATGTAACGCGTAAATGTGGCTTCGACTTATTGCGAAATTGCATGTTTTTGTTGAAAACACTTTGTAACGAGTGAATCATTTGATCACAGTTTTATAGCTAGCAGTAGGGTTCAGATTTAGGACCTTTTTATTGATACTACCCACAGTTACTTTGTGTAATGTAGTACTTTGTGACAAATGTAACGAGTTTAACATGCATTACTATTTTTCTAGAATAATTTATTCTTATCAACTGCGAGTTTTAACATGCATTATTATTTTTCTAGAATTATATTCTTACCAACTGCCTATCAATCTAGAAGGCAGATTTAGAATAGTTCCCAAGAATAGGAAGTATAAAAATCATTCTATCATTTTTTTCTCCCTTCCATCCCTTGAGAAATATTAATGTCATAGGTATCTATTCATATATAAAACTGTATTCATCCATAACAACCAAAGATTATGAGTTCGTAACATTGAAAAACGGCATATCTACGTAATAAGACTACTTACAGAACTACCAAGACAAAAGCGAAACTACAACTATGGTGCTTAAAAGGATAAGTTTACTACCCAATTACAACTGCGGAAAAACTTGGCGCTTCAAACTAACGACAAACATTAGGGAGCAGGCAGAGCGTGTACGCAAACAGCCAGTTCCAGCAGCTATCTATTTCATAGCAAACTCCGCAGCAATTAACGGCAGACCGTATTGTTTTTATCACGGAGCCATTTTGGTTGGAAACTTTGACACTGCCTGGTTTGTTTATGGTTGGTCGTTGTATTCTCTGTGGGCTCATAGAGCTAGAGGCGTAGGTAGTCATAGAGCTAAAAAGAAGACACAAAAATTCAAACTGAGTGTGTCAAATTTGTTTAGAGATGTGAAGACATTTCTTAACAGTTCATCATTTTTTTAACATCTTCCTTACCCACCGTTTTGAGTAATGTTTTAACTTTGACAATTATTTTCGTGAGAGGTTTGTGTAATATTTACGGCTCGCGTCATAAGCTCATGAATAAGGGCTCCGTTCGAGTCCGGAACTCATAGTCATAGTCATAATGTTTTTATTTCATATAGGCTACAAAAGAGCACTTACAAAACGTCAAAACTAGTTGCTCGGTTCCAAAAGGTCGTTTCTATAGAGAAGAACCGGCAAGAAACTCCATAGTTACTCTTTTAAAAGTATGTTGTAGGTATGTTTAACAATCATTTCAAGTATGAGAGAATAATGAGCTACACAATATACCTAAAATGAGAATACGAGTAGCATCTAAGTCAACTAGTCGGGTAGTCCCGAATATATACGTCCAGTACCTACAACCGGTGAACAATAAATAAAATGTGTGACTCAGAGACATTTCATGATTACTTAAACCGATACTAAGTAAAAATTGCACAAAAATCCTTTACTTAGTGATAGTTTAAGTAATCATTAAATGTCTCTGAGTTCGGCGGTAAGTATTCAATTAAGTTTTTCCATCTTTGCGTCCCCTTAGAATTAATGTTGATATACCTTTTATAGCGCCCATATAATAGTCAGCTGAGTATCATGTGTGAAAAAGTATAACCCAGCAAAAAATATTTTACCTCCGCCTTGAAAGCATATCGGCTTGATGTTATTAAAGTTTAAATTATGATAACAACATCGCGCGATAGAGCGCCACACCGGCTCTGATCGCGTTTCGATTATGTACTACAAGTTTGTTGGATGAACCAAGCTAGGAGGCTTCGCGTTTCTGGACTACTAACAGCATAAATTATTTTATCTTCGTGATTAAGTGGCCGTGTTGTATCCGGCCTAGAATTGAACACTACCATTCCTCCCGTGGGAAGGAAAATCCAGAAGATGGGCAGCAGCGTCTTCTGTGACGTGACCACCAATACTGCGATACCAAAGCCGCAACCCCCCCCCCTCCTAAAGGGGTGGCCTTTGTTCAACAGTGGACGTCTCTCGGCTGATGATGATGATCATGATTAAGAGGCTGGTCAACCTATATACGTCAAGAGATGAAAAAGTTTTGCCTAGTTTATATGGAAGTAAGTAGCCGTAAAATGAGGACCAATATTATTACAAGATGGATGTCCTCCTTGGTCTTGGTATTGTCATGAGTCCATAGTCATAACGAAACTGACCCTTATCGGTTGTCAGCTGCAAGAATGTTAAAGGTTCATACCAGTACGGTTAAATAAAGCCTGATAATAAAATAATAATGTTCTCCCGACCGAATTTCGGTCACGGCGGCCTATCTCATCTGGGACTAGCCATCTACGCAGGAGATATTGCATAGTGCACAAGTATACATGTAAACACAGGTGCACCCGCTATTCCTTCACTCTTATAGTGCGATGGGACGGTAGACCGACACAACCGGAGAGAGATCAGGCGCAGGACCAACGGTTTAACGTGCCTTCCGAAGCACGGAGGGGTCTCTACATGTAAGAACGGTCACCCATTACAAGGCTGACCGCGGCAAGCAAGGCTTAACCTGACTGATCTGCGCGGTAGCCGCGTAGCTACGAACCCCTTAAGCCTGATAACGTAGCTTTGAATACAATATCTTCAACATTCATTGTCATCAAAGTAACAGTGACTGATCTACTTCATCCCTCACGTAATTTACACATTTTAATACCGAATTCGGCGAATGAATAAATAAATGGCAATGTAATGATGACTCAAACTCGTCCACGAAGATCATAAAAACTCAATGAGTACCCCGAGTAGAATTTAAACTCGTAAATAAGGACTTACGAGCAAAGATAACGGCTTTATTACTCTGTATTATTTTTTCTTTCGTTACCAAATCCTTGGGAAGGCGTAATTGAATTATAACGTGGCTAGCGATGAAGGGTGCTTTTTTGGGCTGTCTTATGTCACTTTGACATTTCAAAGGCCCTTTTGGTAGTCTTATTTGCATTTTCTCTTTAATACCGATCAAAACCGGACCATGTGAGTCATAGACAAGTCAAATAATAAAACGAGCACTCTTGATCAGCTTCATAAAATGGCTGAAGCCAAAACTATCCAGATTGTTGTTATTGAGTTGTAAACATAAAAAATAAAGATCGTTTTTACCAGTGGGGACTTTCAATTGGCCCTCAATTTTGTATAATGTTAGTTTAAGCTGGTTTTTAGCTGTAAGAATACAATGAAAACAAATAACAGTTTATTCCCATTTATCACGCACCGCAAAATTATTATTATCACGCACCGTAATTTATTAAACTAGCTTCCGCCTACGTGGATTTCGAAGGTTTTATAGCCTTTAGCCTTCCTCGATAAATGGGCTATCTAACACTAAAATAATTTTTCATATCGGACTAGTAGTTCCTGAGATTAGCGCGTTCAAGCAAACCAACAAACTCTTCAGCTTTATAATATTAGTATAGATTAACCAGAGGTAAAATTTAAAAAGCTAATTATCATGAATATCCGCTACTACGTCGTACCTTGTACCATATCAATAACATTAGTATTCCTGAAACTACCGTTTTCTAAGCAATAACATTGTGAAACTTAAATATTGATTGTGTAGGAACTGACTAAGCCTTGGTATACAAAAAATGGCCAGCTTTTTATATTTATTTCCTTTATACGATGTATTTGTACTTCATCACACTGTGTTCCTTCAAGAGGGAAGATGTGAGCTAATTTAAAGCACCTACAATACCTAAAGGAAGTTGTAAACAAGTAACTGTTCTGTAAGTTCACTAGAAACTTCCGGAAAAGTCGTCTAAGTTAAAACTCACTTACAGCAAGGAAAGTCCTGTAGCTCTTATTCTAGGTGTTTGTGGCAAGGTTCCATTCTAATTTCTAAGCCTTAATTGTATTCTAATATTAGTGGGACAGTATGTTTAGACGTATGATATGCCACGATTTCAATGACTTTTATAGGTTATTGTATTGTATCAGTTTTTGTGTCAAAATTTAACCACAGGGAGTGTTTTGCTAACAATTCCATAAAAATTGTAAATATTTTCAACACCCTTTTTAGAGACTCGTGATTATTTTATACATTGTGCAATTTGTAGGTATTGTTTTTTTTTTAACAATTCCCTGTGGTTATATTTTGATACAAAACACTGATACAATACAACAACCTGAAAAAGGAATCGAAATCGTTGCATTTATTTTTACACTACAATGATAATAATAATATCTGAATATCTAGCACGTATCTTTTACCTTTTCTCCTAGTTCGAGCCTAAGTACTCAGACATATTCTGAATAACGTGGCCTTTTTATAAGGGTCCACCGTCCAACGTAACGACGTCTTTGACTGAATAAACTGCTTGTCGCCCTGTACGAGGCTTGAATACTTATTTTGACAAATGGATTATTTCAGTCTATCCCTATAGACTACATACAGTTTTCGGATACTGTTCACATAATATTAATACTGTTATACTGCTGTTATTACTGAAAATAGGTTCACTACAAGTGCAAGCATATTATAATATGCAAGTACAATCAGAATGTGTCACTACTGCATGATTTTTGGTAGTTTTTCCAGTGTTAACAAATTTATTTTTCTTTTTATTATAATAATTAAATATTTCTGTTTGTTTTCTGTTCCTTTCCATCACCAAGTGAAGAAGACCTAAGCTACTGAGAGGCTATGAAAACTGTGTGTCTTCTGCCCGACAAATGGAAATACACTTGCCACCTGGGGCTTAAGATGATCCGGGAAATGTAGGTGTTTAAGCTCTTGATAAAGAAGTTTTAAGGATTTTAAGGATTACAAACGTGATTATTTGTTTTGTGTATAATTCGAACATTAACATCCAACCACTGGGACCAATATATCATCGCTTGTATCGCGGTTATTCCAGTTGCCTGCATAATACGCAACTCTGGAATTAGTGTAATACGCTACGCATTGCGTATTTATGACATTGGTTTAGTGTTTAACCAGCTGGTGTTCATGCTACATAACATGTTTGTGTCTGTATCAGTTGATCTGAAAGAGATGAAGAATAATTAACCACAAACCAATGCAACATAGTTCATGTTGCCCTATCCTCTAGACACCGAAGCCTCTTTTAAAATCACTTGCGACTACGGCCGAATGTACTAAATAAAGCATCAAATTATTATTGCTGCAAAGGCCGAGACCTTTCAAGTTAAATAAAACATAAACTAAGGGTTTCCAGGGTTTTCACTAAAACAAATGTTTTTTAAGTATTTTTTAACAAAGATATTGAGCATATTTGTGTTTAGGTATCTTTCGTTCTATAAATAGGACTTCCGGTCGTTATGGCATAAGTAGGTTAGTTGTATAAATTAAACAAATAGTTTAATTTGTTCACATAATTTTAATTAAAAGACACAAATTAAGAAACAAAAAAACATTTATAATTTTTTATCAATATAAAAACAAAATAGTCGTAGACTACCTAATCAACAATCAATTTTTTATGTTGGTTCATATGACTTTCCAAAAATTCTAATAACCAAACAACATAATTAATCTCCTGGGCGACTTGGACCAAGACTGCGAGTGCCACCACGCGTACGAACTCGAGCACCAGCACGGCGTCTGCCCCGACCTCGACGACCAGCTGTAGTCCTGCCGACGCCACTAGAACCAGCTCGAACCTCTAGCAAGTTGCTATCATCATCGCTGTCGCTCGAGTCTTCATCTTCCGATGATTGAGCTGCATCACTCCTATCATCGGTAGTTATAAAACACCCAACGAAATCTTCATCGTCACCCGAGTCTTCAAACTCGGAGTTATTTAAAATTTCCGTGATATCGGTGACTTGTAACGCTGAAAATAATAAATACCTACTATTAGTATTAACGCCGAAAGTACTATAAATACAATCAATTCCATATACCTAAAACATGAAGTCCGACCGAAGGGACTATTTATAGTTTTAAATAATTTACGACTGTATAATTCCTTAATTATTTTGTATTTTGCCCCAAAATTAAGTGAATTCCGTAGAATGTTTAATAACTAACATTTCTATAAAAAAAACTAAACTAAAACAAGTAAATTTATAAAACAATTTTACTTACTTCGTCGACCACGTGCCGTCATTGTTGTAAACTCGTGAGCATGCGTCGCAAGAATGGCGGCCGCTCGGAAAGAAATTTCTATCGAAATCCAAGGACAAACTATCGCCGTTGCTTTATTTTGATTGGTTAAAAGAAATCACATGACCAAAACTTATTTAGCGGGAAAAAACAAACACTCGGGAATTGATGCTATAAAAAGGTTGGCCGGTCGTACTCCAAGCACAAAGTTCTAAAACGTTCGGCCTTTACAGCAAGATTTATTTAATACTATATAAAGCACTCCAGGTGTCTAGAGGCTATAGGCCGTTTGCTATATAAAACAATTATCAAAAAACAAAGTAATGGTAGAAGGAACTACTTTGTATACTTAATCTATTGTAGAAACAAACTGGTAGATGCAATAGAGACACACTTGTCGTACGCAACGTTGCATTGGACAAGTGTGCCTCTATTGCATATATTTTCATACGTCATTCATTAAACGTCGCGTCGTACGTGGGAGCCGGTGTGTCTAGCTTTTAGAAATAACAATAATGTTGAATTACTTTTCTATCATTAAATTGTTCATAATTATTCTACTTCTAAATTTAAATATCGTTTATGTACTACTAGCGACTCGCTCCGGCTTCGCACGGGTATAAAATATATATTATAAGTATTTCTCCTCTATTTAATGGATGTTATTATACATATAAACCTTCCTCTTCGATCACTCTATCTATTTAAAAAAACCGAATCAAAATCCGTTGCGTAGTTTTAAAGATTTAAGCATACATAGGGATATAGGGACAGAAAAAGCGCCTTTGTTTTATACTATGTAGTGATAAACGATATTTATCTTTTTTTTTTAATAATGGCATCATTAACTTTCATGCTAGATATTTTCTTCAGTCATAGCAGAGTAAACAGAGATAGTCGGAACATATTTTATGCTCGCAGCTGATTTCCACCGGGATTGCGATTGTGGTTTTGTGATAGATGTTTTGACGACAACGTTCGGCCTACGCTGCACTGTAGACTAATCTATTATGACCGTGGGTTTAACATCATTTTATGTATCAACAAAATTATACTATGTGATAAGAATGTTCTTTTATTTTTTTTCTACTCGTTATAAATTGTTGGACGTGGCTGTAATGTAATGTACTTAGAACAACATTTATCCTTGTCAAAACCTTAAACATTAGGGCTATTATATAAATTGAATTAGGGCAGTCGAATGAAAGAAAAGAAAATTGAAAAACAACAACTTTTCTACTTTATCACGAACTTTTATAGGACAAATGGTTCGTATCGATTCGCCTAAAAAGCTGACCATGGCCGCTTGTAACTGAGCCGATTTACTTTTTTAGACCCGCACATTTATACTAGACTCACAGCTTCGCTGACGACGTATTTGATCTCAAAGATAGTACCCAAATTTTATATCAATAAAAAAAACATTCTGCTTTGTGTATTTGAATTGCAGGGCGACAATACGTGAATACGATACGTTTTGTATCTTTAACCACTCTTTCATTCAGTTGGGCATATTTGGCTTTTTTATATAGAAGTGAGAACCAGTCTTTAAAAATAAAGTTACTTCAATTCGAGGAAAGCAGGTACAGTATGTTTAATGGTCATAGTACAACCCGAACTAAATGGAATTAAACATAATTTTTCCGAAAAAATATAACTAAAACCGAAATATAGTTACAAATTAATACTTTAATCCATGTCAACGAATTTCTAAACGTTATCTGAGAGTTTTACAGACAATAGAGGTATCATATAATATTTAAACAGCCGCAGTTTGATCCGGGTCTGGGTGTCAAGTATAAATCACGAGCCGTCGGCGCTTTGGCGAATCGCCTGTCCCTTAGGAAGGATTCAAAGTTACATACGATGTATTGAAGCCATATTTTACAGGACAAACAGATAGGAAACAGATAGGAGCGCACAATTAATCAACTCAACGAAATTAAAATTACCTTTTTATAGTAGTCTGAATTGTATTTTGTTAAAACCACTGAAAAGACTTGAAAAAACTGCTAAATATATCAAATATTTACCAAAAAGAAAACTCAACTTAGTTCGTAATTTTGTTTGTCAATTTTAATACGCAATGTTTCGTTACCAAAACTTTTATCTTCAAACATTAAAGTACAATGGGGAGTTTGGTAACTTTGTAAATAACTTAGTGTATTCCCGATACTTTCTGAAGGAGATCAAACTATCAAAGTGAGTTTCGTCACGTAAAGAGGACTGACAGACTAAACTTAGCTGATTGGGCTTTGTCGATAAAACTTATGTGTTAGTGGTAATGTTAGTGATTTTATCGTGCTAGATCGGTTTGTGGACTCTCTTTATAAGCATAGAGGTTAGGGATTTCAATCCTGACTCCTTTTCTTTCGTCGACATGAGGTAAACAGTAAGAATAACTGATAACAAAACACGCTTGTCTTCCCCAAAAGGGTAGAGGTGTTCGTACACCCACATTTCGCCAGTTATGTATTACGCGATTACATATTATACGAAACTGCCTCGTTGGTCTAGTGGTCGCTAAGCGCGACTGCTGAGCAAGAGGTCCTGGGTTCAAATCCCGGGTCGGGCAAAGTGTTACTGAGTTTTCCATTAGGTAATTCTCAGTAGCAGCACGGAGTATGGATTTGTGCCCGGTTGATGGCAATAGGCTCGCCCCCTATTACATTGGGACTTACAACATAACTGGCGAAATGTGGGTGTACTATATGTTCACCTCTGCCTACCCCTTCGGGGAATACAGGCGTGATGTTTATGTATATTATACGAAAATGACAAAAATATAAATTGTGTACTTTCAAAATGTACGTTCATTGTTATTATGTTATGAAATACTTTTGTCAATAAAGACTCAATATAATAGGGAGCGAGCTTATAGCTATTAACCGGGCACAAATCTAGACTCGTACTGTTACTTGTTCGTAGATTAGCTATAAAATAATACTAATGTATTATTTTATATCTACTGGGTAACACCCAATAATGTAGAATAGTCCTATATTGGGACAATTTGAGGAAATTATTGTATTTTATTAGCCTATCTAAATGTTAGTCTGTGATGTGACTGCGCACCAAAAACCGCGGCAAACAATCACTTGCTACTAGTTTTTAATTACACGTCGGCCCGCAAACTAAATCGATAGTCTCCAATGTTGAAAATGTATTGTTTGGTTAACGAACTAAACAATAAGCCAACGTAAAACAACACACCGTAATAATATATTGTTATCTTAAAGTAATTAGAGATAACTTTAATCTAAACGAGTAATTCAATATTCATAATCATATGTTTAAGCAATTTACATTATATACACACGACTGTTTTTATACTACCTATTATATTATTAAATCTAAAAATATATACAAACAAAAAACATCAAAAAATTATGCATCAAAATATTCCTCCTCATCACTGTCGACTGGCAGGGTTCCCAACAGGCTGGCGGCATTGCCACGTTGAATGGCAATGCTAATTCTTTGGCCGAAAAACAAACCAGCCCTTTGGTCACGTGAAGAGTCGACCAACCGTTTAGATATGTCTCTAAATAAGAGACGCGCACTCGGACCCCAATAATGAATTCAGAAATGCGTCTAAAATAAAAATTCTATTATATGCTACGATTTTATTTGCTCAGTGTTAGATGATGTTTGTCTTTTTATACAAGCCGATTTATTAAATAAGGGCTGAATAACATGAACTGATAAATTCAGGGAAACCTTTAATGTAAACCTTGGAACAACAATTTGATCGTAGATATAAACCTATCAATTTCTATAAAATATAATTTATATACGTAATCTTCGAACACATAATTCGAGTATAGTAATACTTACACCTTTTACGTCACAAACCCGTACAGAGAACAAAAGCATTGTTTACCATGCTCAATGCAAGTTCATATTTTCAGCCTATTAACCCTGCCATCCACCCTTTTAAATAATCCTTCAACAGAAAATCACATTATACTTTAAACCACTACACCTTTTAACGCCACACAAAGGGTTAAAAGCTGGGGAGCTAAGTCACTTTTTCCATTCGACATAATTACTCAACTAAGGTCGAAGCTGTTACCCTGCATTGTACTTCTCTGGTCTCAGAGTAATTAACGCCTAATGCTTTAGGCTAATTGCCACTTATGCGGTCTAATTAAGTATATCAAGCTCTACACGTGCCGTACTGGCCCTAAGAGTTACGGACGTAAAATTAAACCCAAATGCAAATGCAAATATCCTCATACGTATGTACAATAATGTGGTTCATGTTTTCACAAATTATCATTGAATGAACTTGACGTACCCCTTATTCAATCTCATCACATTTCTCATAAATGCTCTTAGATTTCAGGCCCTCCTCAGTTAGATTCTTTCGCTGAACGCCGAAGAGAGACCGCTTCTTCACCTTATACAATACATGTTTTAATCCTTCAAACCAATTTAGAGTATTTTCATAGATGTGCGCTGCTTTTAATTTACGAATTATTAAGTAAATTAATAACGTAGCGCATCTGACCAGTGGCTACGACGACGTAGCTGGCGTAGCGGAGATAACGACACTGCTACGTCATGAATCAAATTCATCATAATTATGCCTAGATACACAAATTGGTTATAACAATTCATTTATATGCCTATGGCATTACGGTAAATCGTTTGACAATATGAAGTTCCATACGTTAAAATGGAATAATCATGCACAAATGACTGTAACCTAAATGCAGGACCCAAAGCTCACTAAGACACGGACAGTACAACTGGCATCTCTTAATCTTCAGACTGATACTGAGAAAGTAAACATTTTTTTTTTTTCATTCCGGATACACACTTCAAACCAGCCTAACATCTGCGGCCCAAAAAGCTAGCCAATGCATCAGCGAGGCACACAAAACGAACAGCTACTCCACCCACACAAATATACGTCTAAAGTAAATACCCAGCAGCGCAATAGTGCATTGTAAGTAGATATAAATAATGCAATAGTGTTCAGAAAAGGACTTGCAACGGTAATGTCGTGTGACGTTCAACACAACAGACTCTCTCCGGGGAGGACACGGACGCGCGCTTCAGAGGCTTGCAGTCGCGACACTTAGGGGACAGATAGTGTTACGAGTTATGTAAATGGACCTGTCTCTGTTTATGACATAAGTTTAGATTACCGTCTAACCTTATTTGGTTATCATTGATGCTGAGACGTACTTGCATGTATAGAGTGGTATTCACATTCGGGATTTATTTATTTACTAGCTTTTGCTCGCGGCTTCGCCCGCATTTATCCCTATTTAAACGCCTTAAAGGGTTGCATTTAAAAATTATTGCCTAGTTGCCTATGTCCTTTTTTGGGTCTTAATCTTTCTACATGTCAAATTTCATCAAAATCCGTCCAGCGGTTTAGTCGTGAAGGTATAACAGATAGACAGACAGAGTTACTTTTACATTTATTATACATATTAAATATGGATTTAATATTTTATGCACAAAACAAGTGTACAAAGGTGGACTTAATGCCAAAGGTACTTTCTACCAGTCAATATTTTGGAATTCATGGTTCTTTATATTCTGAAGTTGCCATATACTGATTGTGACGTAATAAAATTATAAAATATTTTTCTTGTATCGTGTTGACATGCAGTAAAACTAAGTTTACTATAAAAAGAGAGTATTTTTTGGAATTAGCTCACCTTTGATGCTTATCGTTGTTATATATCTACAATAATACCACTCGCAAAAAAAAATTATAAGATAGGAGGTTTGGAAAATAAAAAACATTAGCCAGTCAGCAGGTTGGTAAGAAGCTTACTAGCCAGAGTGCAACGATGGATACTTCTTCTTCTTATCGTATGGTTGATGAACAACCGGGTATCAGAGTTTAAACCGCCTGTAGGCTGCTGACATGGCCTTACACACCGTTGAAAAATCTCAGGTGCCAGTGCCGGTTTCCTCACGATGTTTTCGTTCGCCGTTTTTAGCAACTGATAACTTATTTATAAAACGCACATGAATTCAAAAATACATTGGTGCGTGCCGGGGTTTGAACTTGTAATCTTTGACTTGGCAGTCCAACGATTATACCACACGGCGACGAAACTACGAAGGATTATTTAAGAATCATTTTATGTAGGCTCTTTTATTGTACTCCAAGTAATGTAAATAATAGAATACTCCTACAGAAATTCCATGAAACAAGCGACATTGCTATTAAACGTAAACCTCCCGACGGACAGCACCGAGTCTTGTTTGAAGTTGGTCCATGGGAGACTTCGGGGACCGATTGTATACTTAGTCTACACAGAACTTAGGACGTGTACTACCTACGTTAGATGGTCTTACTGTTATTGTGAAGGAGTGAACACACATTAAAGTCTCCCCTATTCCCCATTCCCGGGTTGGCAAAGAAAACTGGTTATTTTTTGCTGAGATCCTGATGTGTCTACCTATCTTAATTCACTTTCATTACTTTTGTCATGCACACTTGTCGGCCTTAATTTCTCTCTTTACCTGGCCTTTTTCAGATCCTTACCCTAATGAACATCTGTAAACGAATTTCGAATATACCTATAACATTTCGAAGCTTAATCCTCCAGAAGTTGAATTTTAAATCCCGGCTCTGGATATGTTCGAATCAAATGGATTGGAATCGGAAAAAAATAGTTTTTTGTCGCTTGTGTATCCGTTTCCCCAACAGTCTAAAAACCTTTAACTACGGACGGCCGCGGCAGGTGCGCGAAAACTTTTAAAACGTTTGGAAATCTGAAGCTGTACGAAATGACAAGAACGATTGCATTTCTAAACGAAAAAACAGAGCACCTGCTGTCAGGATATTATCATTAAACATTTGTAACTAAAAAGCTAAAGTAAAGGTAAAAACCGAAACAAATCAACCGAATTAGACCTTACGCAATCCGAATTGAAACCTGATTGGCGCAGTACCGATGCGATTGGACTTCTGCGCTTAGGATTGCGGGTTCAATCTCAAAATTTGGGTCCCAAGTTTGGGTGTTTGTGTATGTGATATTTCATATTTGTGAAAAGCACCCACAATACAGGAGAAATTCCTAGTGTGGGGTGAGGTTTAAAAAATTGAAAATTCAGTTGACCTAATAGAAGTTTTCGGGTCTTGTCATGAATTTATGATCTACCACCAGTCAGAATATTTAAGCAAAATAAAACACGGCCGCATGGTGGTAAAATTATACAATACAATAACATAATATGTGACCCAATTGTCTGTCTGCTCCAGCACCTCACGTGTTGAAGTAAGTAATGAGTAAGCCACAGTAAAAGTACCTACTATTAGTACCTAGACTTTAGTCATATGTTAGTTATATTCAGAAGTGTCACTGTTTTGTTACGACTTTCGAGTTGTATACTAATGATAACAGCTACGTCGTACCCTAAACATGCGGTCCTATCAACTAGCTGATTGGCTAATTTTTTTTTACATGTCCTATTTATTAAGCTTGTTTTTACACATTAACAAAAAAAGAGAAAGAAGACTGTATAATAATAATGATAAGGTCAGTAATCATTTGTTGTAGACTAAAACGACTTAGTATTGGTTTTTTATATTATGAAAGAAAAACATATATATACATAAGGAAAGTTTTAATCATGTTGTATAAAACTAATTTAGATACGCCACTTAAAAAGTTAGCTAGTTAGCTTCTTGACTATAGCGAGCTAAATACAATGATTGCACAAAAAAAAAAGTAAAATACCCAATAGAAGCTAGTACTTATCAGTACAACCATTTTATATCAGATAGGTAAACTACTTAGCATATCTGTAACATTGTGTAATCTTTGCCGCCGGTCCGTGTGGGACAATGTACAGTGCTGTAACAATTGTGTAATTTGATGAGTTCTCCTGGGGCCTAACTTCAGGCATTTACTTTAATACAGATGCTGACGTACTTATGCCGCCATTACTAGACTTGTCCACACGAATACATAAATAATATGACTGTATTGTTGTTTGTGATTATTATTACAATATTAAAGGTCTGTTCAGGCAAATAAAACATTCGCACATTACTTAGATTATAAAACGATGATTGATAAACCATTTCTTTTGTATAATTAAATTATTTATTGTTTTGCTAGCGATATTTTTCAATTCAATTGCGGGTTCGATCCTTGCAAAGTGCATTTTGCATGAAATACACAAAATAATACCCGTAATATAAACTGGACCCTATGACATAGAATCCTAGTGTGGGGCTCAGAGGAATTGTTTTTGCAGAAGTTGAATCTTGTATCATGATGTTTTATAACTTACAGCCCCCTTACCATGAACTCTTATAGCAGGACAGTTTACGTTGTGGAAGCGAGAAGAGGCATTACACTGCACGTAGCGATGTCTCGCTTCCACATTTTAAACTGTCCTGCTTTAAGAGGTCATGGTAAGGGGGCTGTACTAGAATGTTGTGTTTAAATAACTTATTATAATATCTGGGCGAACTAGTCAGAAATTGTAAAAAGCTATTTTTGACAAGCAAAGGTATCTAGTGATCCATATAACGACCAATATAAGTGTTCACAAAGGGTCTACTTCACTTGTTATTCTTGCAACATCCTGTAAATATAACTACTATAGAGAAATCTTGATAAACGATCATGAAACCTTGGATGATACATTTAATAACACACGCGCAAAACCTCCCCAGTAAATAAACGGTTTCCTATGATCGATGTTCTGCCAAAATTATATAGCAAATATACTACCAGGGTAACCCAACGAAACAACCCTTAACCCAACCCGGTAAGGCGGAAATTGCTTTAAATTAGCAGAGATTTTTGTTGTAAAATCACCAAAAATAATCACTTACTTATCAAGATTGATACTCGATGCCTGGGGTGTAAAATCCATTAGGATGTTTCCTTTTTTATGTAAAAAGGATAGCGACTGTTCGAACTCTCTGCTGAACAACTTTGATCGGGACAAGGGAACAAAATAAGGTTCTTTTTTTATAAAAAAAGAAATAAATTGCTTTTCAGTAAAAAGTTTGTAAAAGGTAGCTAAGCAAGGGTTTCTGTCTCATGAGTCGTAAATTGATTTTCTATACGTCCTACCTACATTAACCTCACGCATAGACCTTCAAAGGGTTGACAAAGGTACTATCATATTAAAATACAACGTAGGAAGACACAATTGTGAGATTTTAATGAGTACGGATTTATGTTCTAGACTACTTTACAGCTAATTTCTTTAAATAAATGTATATGAATATCTTTATAATTATTATTGTAGATATTGCGATCGCTGTATAGTTTTGCATGTGTGCCGACAATATTTTATCGTAAACGTGAGAGTAAAAGAGTACTTTATTTTACTTCCTTAATCTTCTTTGGAACTGGAGAAGTAGTAGTTATGCACTAATAAATATTATGCTCATCAGATTCTTACCAAATTTAAGCTTTTTTAATTCATCATCATCAGCCGGAAGACGTAAATTGTTGAACAAAGGCCTCCCCTTTAGAACGCCACAATTAACGACAGCTTGCCATATGCTTATGCATCGACCGATTGCAGCAACTCACACAGAAGAAATCGTCGGTCTACCTGGTGGGAGGCCTGCCAACGCTAGGTCTTTTTAATAAAAGTATCTAATTTACCTCTTTTCATTCGATCAACTTGTGTACCCACTCCGGATCTAATGAACCGCCGCCGTTCTAGCCACCCGAGATTAATGAAGCAGTTCAAATAATATTAAGGTACCTATACCTTTTAACGATATTGATTGTAAAGCCATACCTTAAAATTAAATGTACCTTAAATGTATTAGTTTTCTTAAGTAATTGTGGACAAGCACTAACACGTATACATAGATAGATAGATAATTTATTTTATTGCACACCGAGCAATACAGAATACAAAAAAAAAAAACAAAAACAGTGCAAGTGGTGGTCTTATTGCTTAAAGCAAATTTTTCCAGACATACTTTAATGGATAGGTGTAGAGAAAAAAAGCTTAAGTTTTTTTTATACTTTGGCATGATTTTTAGGACGTATAATAATGAGTTATACGTCAATCACGCCAATCACATGTCTTACACAATACATAATTATGGAAACAATAACTGCAAGTACATTCAACATTATAAATAGCTTACCATGTTGAAAATCCTTATGACAAGTAATTGAAAGAAACAAACATCAATTCAAAATATTGTTTCAAATTACAGAAACGTCCAAAGGATGATCTGAGAATATTTAAGACTTGACTACATATAAAATTAAAGAATAAGAAGGTGTATTTTAATTAATGGTACGTTAAAAAAATGTTTCAGCGACTTTTGATGCTGACTGTACAATAAAGACGATCAGTGGCAAATATCCTAAGCTAACACACGAATAACATTGAAGCCTATTCTCATCCATGGACGTTGTTTAACTAGGGGAACCCAAATATAAAGTGATCCCGGTTAAGATTATAAACTCTTTGATTGCGCAGGAGACACGTGTTTGCGACTATGGATTATTGCCAAAGTTTTCCGAGCACTTCGTGTGTCCTTCCAAAGGTCCAACTATATATCGAAGTATGTTTGTGAAGTCGTTAATTTTAGCAAAAATAACCAATTCTTACTCAAAGACGACCCGATTGGTGCAGTGGTTTAGCGATTGGACTGCTGCCTGCGCTATGGTTGTGGGTTCGATTCCCGCACGGGACAAAATTTTGTGCGATCCGCAGATACTTTTCCCGAGTCTGGAGCGATGTTTAAAAAAAAAGACGTACATGTTGCTACTTTAAAGATTCGCAGTGAAAAGTTATCATCATGTACAACACATACATATTTTACACAAGTTTGCATTTGCTTTAGTAATCTATTGTACTGTTATAAAATAGTATTTTCATAAACACAATTAATCTTCTTATCGTATGGTTGATGAACAACCTGGTGTCAGAGTTTAAACCGCCTGTAGGCCTCTGACATGGCTTTACACACCGTTGAAAAATCTCTAAGGTGTGCCGGTTTCCTCACGATGTTTTCCTTCACCGTTTTTAGCAACTGATAATTAATTTATAATACTCCCATGAATTTGAAAAGACATTGATGCGTGCCGGGGTTTGAACTTGCGACCTTTGACTTGGCAGTCCACTGGTCATACCACTCGGCTATCAGTGCAACACAATTAATATAAAAATACCAATTACTTAAAAGAAAACATTTTGGCTCACAGATTTTCCCGATCCGTCAGCAAAAAGTGCAATAAAAAGAAACCTTCTAAAATTAAATCTATAAGCTTACACAATTATAAGACGAATTACAAATACAAGGTCACGTGATAAAATTTCCAAGCATGTCTATAAAAACAAATACATCTGCATTTTACTAATTTCTTAGATTCATCTAAAAATTCAACAGAGTACGTAGTTCCACTATCCATGTACCATTATTGTCTTGAACCAATATTCTATTGTCACTTAAACAAACGAAGACCTCGGATTTCCACAAAATTTATCACGAATTGTTTGCTAATGCGGTGTGACAACCCTGCCTCACTAAAGTGTTAATTCAGAATTTACCGTTCGTATACTAAAATTTAATTTAAAATGAACTTTATGTGGAAGTAATAAGGTTGAAATAGGTTTTTCGGTGTGCAATTAGGGTTGGTAGTTTTAGATAATAAATGGTGTGGTGTAATCCATTACGGGTTGTGTGTCGATTCATAAATCAGCGGCAACATGTTCGTCAGTGTAAAGCTGCTAAGTTTATTTATTGTTTGTGTGGCGTTCGTGGTTTGTGAGGACTGTGATGATATCGGAGACACTGTAAGTGTAGCGTGTAACGTGTTGTTCATACAATAACAGAAAAAAGATACATCCCGTATACCCTCTTTGATAAAGTCGGTTAAAATACTGTTTGTTTTGTTTTCCTAGTCTTTAAGATGATATATTAATGTCAATAGTTGGTTAGAACAGTGAATTTAGTATCTTTTATCCCTTGTTATTATCTTTGCCAGTTCGAAGACAGGCAATCTACTCGTTTAACAAGGATCATAACTGCGCCCTTACCATGATCTATTAAAGCAGGACTTTCCTATGTGGAAGCGAGACGCCGCACTACACTGGTTGTAACGGCATCTCAGTTCCACAACGAAAAATACTCTATTATCACACAAAGATTTTTTTCTAACACCATCGTAAAAATACTTCTAAAACGAAAACGTACATCCGTCGCCGCAATTAAAACCAAATATAATAAACTTGTATACAAAATACCAACAAAGTCAGATAAAAACCAATAAAAACTATAATCAATTATCCTACCCTCATTAAACGGTTGAATTATCAACTGAACAATAAAAACGTCAAACATTGGCATGACTTCATTAATATAAACACAATGTTACTTTCACTATTGTTATAAAAACTATCCAATACTTCAATACCGGTATTTTACAAAACTGTTGAAGCGAAAATCCAGTATATCTTGACCTGTCAGCCCTATATGTGTGAAGTAAACGGTGAAATAAAACGAAAATTCCACACACAATTAGAGTTCTTATTATTGTGGTAGGTGTTTCGACATCTCACTTACCTGTAGAGTTATTACGTGTCAGAATATTTTGTGAAAAGGAAACAAGGAGCATAAAAAAATATGGATAAAAATATTTTGGTAATTAAATTATTGTATTATTTAACATTTCAAGGTATTTTTTAGTATTTTATTTAAGTAGGTACTTATTATTAGATATCAAAAATTCATATTCCAGTATAAAAGTGTTTATAAAAAATTTCTACTAATAAAAGTTTGTAAAAAAACACTAATTTATGGTAACTTCAATAATAGACTAACTCAAACAATCAACTTCAACTAGACCCCATCAAATGTCACAACCGCAGTCTCTAATTATCTAATTACGTAATCACAAAAGTCCATCTGACATAACAGAATTCTATTGCTATTGTCTAGAACAAACGTAATAAAGTCAGTGCACCGGCTGAGTTAACTCGGTCACAATGATCGAGGCCGGCGCGGGCGCAGATACGCTACCATTTTACATAAATCCATATATACTCGTGACAAATTTGCTTCTATGTATTTCCATACATAAGACTTGACGGTTCCAGTGTAGACTAGTATTGTTTGTGATAATGAGAACTATTTTATTTGTGATATTTATTTGTTGTGTGATCGTGATTGCCAGTGCGCAGGATTGCAAAGTTGGCGGGAAAAAGGTTTCGTGATTTATATTTTTTATTAAGTAAGACGACCTGATTGGTGCAGTGGCTAAGTGACTGGATTGCTGCGCTAAGGGTTGCGGGTTTGATTCCCGCCCGGGACGAAAATTTGTGCGTTACGCAGATGTTTGTCCCGAGTTTGGGTGTTTGAGTATGAGATATTTCATGTTTGTGAAACGCACTCATGATACAAGAGAAAGTCTTAGTGTGGGTGTCATTTAAAAAAAAGGTAACAATTAAATACTGTAAAGACGTTATTAAGTAATGCAAGATCAGTAAGTAATACGATAATTTATTCAGCTTCTTCAAATCTTATTACCAAGATTGTTCACTTATTTTAAACTCTTAATTCTTTTGATTACATTGTTAATTTTACCTTCAAGAGCACATTATCTTCAAGTCATGTCTGTTTTATTTTACCTTGTAGTTGATTTATTTAAATAGTCCGAGTTACTTCCAGCAATAGTTTTATGTTAGTCTACACCCAGTTAAAATCCTCGTTTTCAAGACTGAAGAATATTAGCAAATTCGTAATCGTCTTCAGTAGACTTACCTACATAAATACCTCTACATCGTACACGATGAGCGTTGAAAGACCAATAAAATAATCCTAATAGAACAAAAACGTTTCATTGCGAAACGTGTGGCCGAGCGAGAAACGTGAGCTGCCCACTTATTTGTTTGTCACACATACAAATATATTGAGCTGCAAATCATATTCATAACGTTATGTTATACTCTTTTGTTTATTTGAAGCATGCCATGGAGCCTTAGAGCATTTAACCAACATGGAGCACCAATAGTACACATTACGCCGCTATGTAGTGTCCAAATATTTATAACATAAACTGTTTTCTATTCCACCAGGCGCACTAAAGTTACTACAGCAATTAATATAATATGTATGTAGAGATGGACATATCACATACCTACACCAATACAAAGAATAGATGGAAGGTATTGTTTTATTTTTAGGCATGACTTTGTCACCATCGATATGACTCTTTAAATACGCTGTAATCGGTACACTGATACACTAGGTAGAAGAGAAAAAAAACATTTGAAATTCATTTTTATTTTTAACGTCGCCCCATACTTGAAATTTCTCCTGTATCGTGGGTGGTGGGTTTCACCTAGACTCAGGACAAACATCTGCGGTTCGCACAACTTTATGTCCCGTGCGGGAATTGACCCCGCAACCATTAGCGCAGCAGTCCAATCGCTTAGCCACTGCGCTAATCAGGTCGTCAAAATATAAAATCGCATTGGTGCCCTCAATGACTCATGCCATAACATGTCACATTCGTTTAGTGTTGTAAACATACATAAACAATTAAACACAGGTGCTAATGTATCGTTTATTGGCAGTGTGTGGACCACGAGCAGTGTTGCGGCGGATGCTGCTTCTTCGGAGAGTGTATTGATAGTAAGTACCTATGTTTATCATCACGCTTTTATTCCCTGAATCAGTAATGTTTCTTATTGCCAGCTTGTAGATTCAACAGGTTATAGGAATAGAGACTATTAATCGTTTGTTGTGTTTACCACAAGACTGACGTACATACCTATAAAGCATTTTCCTTTATCTTATTTAATGTCTATGGTGTTCTCACGAGTGTGCCTGGGAATGGAACTACATACTCTGCAACCTGTATACGCGAATTCTATCTATAAATATTAGCACGAACCCTACTATGTAGAGTAGGAAAAAAAGTTTGTTTTGAAAATGATATTTTTGCAACACACAAACAACCTTTATATAAATCGTATTGCGTAGGGAATTGTAATCATGGTGTCTGTAGCTATATCACTCACTGACACCATAATTAGCTGCCGTCAGTAGACACCGTGACATTACATGCATACATCAACCATCATTAGTGCTCAATACTCATTCTAATTAATATTTTATAAACATGCGCATATTACTTCGGTAAGGGTAGGTACATAATTTTTAAGGTCTTCAAACAGACCATGGAAGGGCCAATGTAAATTACAAGTAACAGTAATAATAAAACAATTGAACTATTGCAATAGTTATAAGTATTTCAGAAACATGTTTAGAGGAATCTACTGCCAAAATTTTAACGTTTTAGCACCAGTGGTTTAGGCTGTGCGATGATCTATCTTTTTCTGTAATTTAGTGGAAAATCGAACAAATTAAAGAAATAGCTACAGTTTTTTATAATGAGCATGGAAAAACATGGTAAAAAAGCGAACATGATAGACAAGGTTTCATATAAATACATTCAATTTTTTTTGCCAGTGAAACGTCAGAATAATTTAGACGTTATGTTAATATGTTATATTTCCAGCGTACCGATCATGCCTGTCCTCGCTGAACGTGTGCGACGACCACATCTGTACCGGCGAAGAGGAATGCGTGGTGTACGTACCGCCCCAGTGTCCCGGCTGTGAACCACTCCCACTGTGTATACTGCCATTATAACTGTAGGTGTACCTTTCTGAACTAGCTGAAATTATTAACAATATTTTTGAATATAGTAAAAAAATGTCTCTGACTTCCGAATAAAAAGAACATTTAAAAAAATATATAAGTAGAACTATATATGAATGTTAAATGTTTTTTTCTGTAAATAACTTTTTATACACGCAAGATACTAGATGGCGTTAACATTTCTAAACTGACTACCTCTGCGAAGTAAAACTGAAACAAACTCGAACTTCATGTTTTTACTGGAAAGAGTTCAGAAATTTTCATTACTTAAAATGGAATCATATGTTTAAGCTAGGGTAATTTAATAGTATGTAAAATAACATAAGGTGTAAGACCTTTTATTTTATGAATTTGTTGTGCAATAAAAGTATGGTCAAATTTTGATAAGTGTTTTAATCAGATATCATTTCTAATTGCCCCATGTCATCTCATCACATATTCAGTCATGACATCCATAAAAATTGAGGAGTGCAGTGTGTAAACACACCTATACTATGAACAAACAACACAACACACATGGTGAGACAATTGCAGGTTGTGATACGTCATTGACTCCAAATCACTTGCACACGGGATTGCTGTCTATAAATTTATGCTAGTAGAATAAATTGTGTGGGCAAGAATTATGACCCTTAATTTGCTTATAAGATGTAAGTAGTTTTAATAATATAAACTTCTAAATAAGAAACCACATTTACCTTCCATACCCTATACTATTTTAACGACCAGCTCTCTTAGACACGGCAAAACGCTTGACGAATAGAAATCGAATAGAATGTAAAATACATGGGTTTGACATATGTCATCGATAATATAGTCGAAACATTATGTCATCCCCATACATTTATCATTCTATTCGATTTTTATTCGTCAAGTGTTTTGTCACTTGTCTAGGGGAGGGCTGATACTCTTAAACCAAGAATACAATTATCTTTGCATAACTGAAGGCAATGCGACATAACCATTAACTGAAACACTTTTGTTTACATCAGAAAACAATTGCCATTTCAATGCAGCTGTAAAGTGGTGTTAATCAAAGTGACTACGCCCGCACACTGCGAAGTCTCAAGAAATCCCATTAAGGATCTTAGTGTTCATTGAATGTTCACTAAAGCTGGGAAACTTACGTACTAAAGCCCAAATGAATTATAGTCTTTATGCAAATGTTAGGTTGCATCGAAGCAATGCTGAGTGCAATAAAGTACCAATAATTAATAAAAAAATAAAATTATGTTTTTAAATTAAGTTTCACAAAGTGAAAAAGCCTAGTGCAAGTCAATTTAAAAAAAGTTTTTAACTAATAAGAACTTATACCTCAAATAAAACCTTATTTTACCATTAAAGAATCCAAAGATTTATCTCAAAAGCTATAATCTCCAACACGGAAACCAACGAAACTGATATAAATCGACTAAAGCAGGCGTTGAGTCGAAATCGACATTTGCAGATAAAGCGTGTGTCTAGCGCGTTCGGTTCGATTTAAAAGGATAGAACTGAGACATGTGGATAGCAAGCAATATAAATTACTTTTATGCCTGGTTTATTTATTAAGCAGGAAGTAATAGTGCACTGAAATGAAATTTTAACATGCATTCTATATCCAAATTAAACTGACACCAAAACGACAACCAGTGATACAATAAAAAATACCCTGGCTTTTTAAATCACTTTAAAATTAAGGCATGTGCCTTTTTCCTTTTTTGAAGTCGGTCAAAAGAAAACGAAAAGTTGTTCCACTTCTACATCGTATTTTCATACAGACATATACGCAACATGAGTTTCGAAATAACAAATAATGACTTCATGTAAATCAACTTGTTTTTTGATACTTCTCCTGTTCATGCCGAACTTTGTTTATTAAATGTTCTTATATGTAATCCTGAATATCGTATTAAGTAGATTTTATTACTTTCGGGAGTAAGCAGATCGTATAATATACAAAAATGTATTAGATCCTGTTCTGGAAAGTATCCTTGACTGGAAAGTCTATTTGGTCCTATCTTAGATTAGTAGTTATAGGTTTAAATGAAAGTTATCAAAGCAATCAAAGTTAGTAGTTATGGATTATACATGTTTTTATTGCAATTTTCATTAAAGAACGCTATCCTTTACCAGGTATGTGCGGTGTATGGAACCAATCTCACCAAATCATTTCAGCACGATTTACATATAACGGAGAACTCCATTTGCACAATGGGTCTTAACATACCACCACTTACCTGTCATAACAACAATGGGTTTTTCTAGCTCATAAATCCAAAAGAACCGGTCAGATAAAAAGGGAAGAATGCCTTTAATTGTATCCTTCAACGTGCAGTACAAAGAGGGTTAACGAGCATCCTTGACGGTTACGTCTCGCGTCAAGGATTACTTTCAACATTTACGAGGGGAAAAGCCTAATTATCAAATCGCTTCCTCAATGTTATGTCCCTTTTACATTAATGGGCAGATTAACGTTATCCCTTAAGCTTGTTTAATTATGGCATTTGTTGACATCCATTTTAATTATGTCGTGATGACGAATTGTAATTACTCTTACGTTTTTAAATTTTATTTACGTTGGCGCTTTATTGTGTGCTTCGTTGGGTTAAAAAATAAACCATGGCAAAGACTCTAGGAAAATTATCAAACAGTGCAGTATATTTCTAGCCGGAAATCTACTCCAAAACTTAAAATATGCGTAATGAATGACATGACTTGCTAATTACTTAGGCCTTTACTTATACTTGTATATATACAGGGACAAGGTGAGGTTTCGCAACACCACAGTTCTGTCTACCACTTTGGTTAAATAAAACGTTATAATTGAAACTATAACTTGTAACCGCTTAAGCAAAAGCGCTTGAGGTTATTGGTCAATATAGGTTATGTATATCAAGATTTCTTTTGTGAAATCTTCACTTAGTGTTAGTTTAAGTAATCATTAACGCCCCTGTGTGCGGCGGTTAGTATTACAAATCGAGAAGCTTTACACGGCAATGCGATTCAACCCGTATTGTTACAAATTCGAAACTCCTTTATCAGCTCGGAACTGTACTATCACTTTAGAACCGGGTCAGCAAAACAACGTTTAAAATCCTCGATAAATCGTCGCGATAAACCTCTCCCAAAAACGTTTAGATCTGGAGTCTCTCCAAAAGCATGTCTTGTGTTAAACTGGGAACAAATCCGGGAAATAGACGGGTTGTAAGCGGTTTGGTCAACAAAATAAGACAGTGTAAACACCGGTTTACAGTCGCCACGGAGTGACAAAATCTCCCAAGATCGCACTTAGATTGAGTGCTGCGAAATATATTAAACGTTGCTGAATAAGGATTATTGCTCGCTGAAAATCTGATCACCTGATGACGGCGGACTATGGATGAGATTTATAAAACGAATGGCTGTACACTAAAGTCTTTTAGAGAAATGAAAGTTAAGTTAGTTTTACGACTTATAAAAATATCTGTGATTTAGGCGGATCCCAGTATACTGACGTTTTTATTTAAATCACTTATAAAGACGAAAGTTTGTGAGTGTGTTTGTTATTTTTTCACGCTCAAACGGCTGGACCAATTTCGATAAAACTTGGTATGGCGGTGGCTGACACCCTGGATTAACATAATATAGGCTACTTTTTATCCCGAAAAATTGTAGCAGGTCGCTAGTATTAAATATATTTTCCTTTTCATTCTAAGGGTTTACTCACATTATAATGATATCAGATGATGTATGATGAAACCAGCATATAGAAAAAATATCTGTATTTAGTAACTTTAGCACAAAGCTAACTTATTCGGGTCCACAAATTTTCCACATTGAAAACTACAGACAGGAGTAAACAGTAGGTAGTGAATTAATGAATTTTCTACTTTGTTTCCTGAACTCAAACACGAATGTAATTCCCCATTCCTGGTACTACAAGCAAAGACAAACCGAACGTTGCCAAAAGTGCCTTTCCTAAAATACATTTTTCGATGTTGTATGAGGACAAAGAAAAGGTTATATAACCCTAAAATAACTATGTTTAAGCTTATAATATTTGTTATATTCGGTTATGTCAAACAGTGTTCCGAAATGTCACAGCCGGGGAGTTATTAAAAATAGCTTTGTTTTTGTAGCGTTAACCTTTGTTACTCGAGGTTCCCTTTTTATATTCTCGTAAAACAAGGACTTTAGGCGTGTAAACCAAAATGTTAGCGACACCTAAAATAAATCCGTAGCAGTAGTGTTGTCTGTCTGTCTACACAACATCTGTATTTTCTTATTTCGTGTCCTTTCCTTGCTACTGTGCCGTAAGACCATTATTTTCTGTAGAATAATGTGTGAGATTTACATACGTAAATTTTATCTATACTAATATTCCGGTAAATTCACAAAATACATAAGTAAACACAGAAAATAAATACTAACGCTACAGAACTGGAATCTTGTAGTTACTAGGATAGTTTTCTTTATGGAAATAAATCTTTATTAATATTTTCGTTGGCATATTCATGTGAGAAGGATGAATGAAAGACGATTATCTAAGGGTTGTGCGAGTGTGAAGAATCCGGAGAACCTTCTAGACGAATTTATACTGAGTTTATGGATGTCTGTGTCTCGATGTCTTTCTTAAAGTTTAAGGACTCATTCATACCCATTGCGCATGTATGAAAAGGAGTATCAATGCGTAAGAGGTTTGAATGGTCCTGTAGGCATTTTGTTAGTGTGATTATCTCAATAAACACGAGTGCCAGGCTTGAAGTCTTATGGTACGACTAGCTGCGCCCGGCGGTGTTACCCGCTATATTCTTTCCGGATAAAACGGCCTATGTGTTAATTCAAGGTGTCACCTACCTCCATACCAAATTTTAGCCAAATCGGTCCAGCCGTTTGAGCGTGAAGAAGAAGAGACAACAAACATACCAACACACTCACAAACTTTCACCTTGATAATATTGGGGTACAGTAATTCTCAGTAACATAACGGGGTAAAGAAATCGGCGTCGTTTAATAAGCTTTTCTAGATGAATAGACGTTTTAATTCAAATTAATAATACAATTTTATCTCAACGTCTTACCATGCCCTTATTAAAAATTCTAAGTCTTTAAATAGACATTCTGTCAGAGACAGGGATTTTTAATTGAGATTATGATGGAGAAAATAAACTTGTTTCGTCATTTGCATATTTATTGGACTCCAGCCTTCGGGTTACATTTTAGTTCCTTTGATTTTAAACCTCGAGGTGCTAAAAGTGGTTTTACCTTAGCATAATTTTATTATCAACGATGAATTGTCGTGGGGCTGGCTGGACCAGCTTTTTCTTTACATAAGATACCTGCTGGGTTATATTTTGTTATAGAGCAATTCCTGTAATATTCCTGCAATGCATGTTTGATGGTACTACTTATTATATTTCCTTGTTGTTTTACCTTTTGTTTGTGCTGTCACATGTGATATCGAATAAATGATCTTTGATTTGATTTGATTTGATAATATTTAAAGAATGGTTACAATTAAAACCTGAATCATACTCTATTAAATACATATTTAATTTCTTAACAAAATCATGTTCGATGACATGAATATTCCGTGATAGAAAGGGCGCAGTTTATACTATGACCATTATGTGACTCTACATCATTATCCTAATATGACTACTAAAGCTATTCTAAGCTTATATGCACCTGCGTCCTGAAATCTTTAAATAGAAAAAATTCTATGCGATGAACATTTTTCTTTGTGTAATTCAACTTTTAGGTACTAAGTCAAACAGTCTACTAACATATGAGTAAGAACTTATTAATCCTAGCGCGTAATACGTACTTATTTTAATGAGTTTTACCATCAACATGCCTGAAAAGTTTACCTCAAAACAAATTTGAAATAAGCCCTCAATCTCCTTCGCTGTATACTAAAAAGTTTCTTATAATGCTAAACTAGGAGTCCATTTCTACATTCAACCTTCACTTAGACTTATTTTACTTATATTTTTCTCATCATAAATGTCGTCCAAAATTTAAAGTATCGTGGGGTTACTATAAGCCTGTATTGCAAGATACTTTCGTTTAATTTGTTGTGGAAGGGAGACGCCGCATTACACTGCTCGTAGCGTTGTCTAGCTTACACAACGGAAAATTACCTGCAAATTTTCCGTTTTTCAAAATGTTTAAAATATCATCTTGATCTATGCTATGATCGTGTGTTAATGTCATACCATCATTCTAAAGTAAAGTAAAGTAAGTATTTTCGCCGTGCGGCTAATATTTAAGACATTATACCAACAAGACCGTGACTATATTATCTTCTTTGTAATCCTGATTTTAAATTAGAATGCTCATATACAAAAACCAACGCTTTGATGTTAGTGGCTTTTCAGAACATGAAGTCAAATGTCGGCACTATTCATATAATACGTTTTTAACAAACCGTTTTCCCGACTCTAGGTAACATTATATTTAGGGGACAGTTAACTATTAAAGTGACAGTGATGCGTGAAGTGCGTGATACGCGTTATAAATTTGTCAGCTTAGTGTGAACTAAAATATTTTTATATGGCTATGTTTTTAGAAGCGTTCACACACAACTTTTATTAAAGTGAGAGCTTTTAGTTGTCAAACATAAATCTTACTAATCTATACTTTGTATGTGAACAACGTAGTTTGAATTATAAGCAATATCTTCAATTCTAATGTATTACATGAACCATTTACTTAATGTAATAATATGTACTTAAACTATGTAAAATTGTTTTGGATCATTCAAAATATTTTCCTGATGATACGCTCAAAATGTCGTTACGTTGAGTAAATAAACAATATTATTTATTCGATGTTATCAAACGTTGCCTGTATCAAAGAAAACCTTACACGTTTATTTGGCAAACATGATATTTATTAATATTTTCATAAACATGAAGCCGTATCTGCGATGTTCATGGCACAAATGCAAGATCGCGCGTAGATAAAAATGAAATTTTAATGTTACCACAGAAATATTATTATTATATATATAAGTGCTGATTACAGTGTAGTCATTACACATTTTACAAGAGGTACTTGCAAATTAATATTAGATTTCCAACGATCCAAAAGCGATCAAAGAAGACTGTATTTATCTTTTACTTCAGTAATCCCTATCTAATGAGTATGTTTCGGCTCCATAAAGAACAACATCTTACCAAAAAGACTAATCTATTTTTAATTACAGCCGGAGCAATCTCGGTACTAAAACCGAGAAGTTAAGCAATGAGGATCAACTTGGAAGAAAATTGATTCAGAAGTGCATCTGCAATTGGTGTAAGCTTTTAAATTAAATAGTTTTTGTTTTGTCTGATAAATATGTGGATGATCTAATATTTAATTATTAATATACAGAGAGCTAAAGCTATCGACATAGCCCACAGGATTATCAAGCTAAAGTGGCAGTGGGCAGGTCACATCTGTCCAAGAACCGACAGCCAAACTGTCTTGGAGACCACAGCTCGGCAAACGTAGTGAAGGGCACCCTCGACCTAGGTAGAGCGACGTTATACGCAAAATGGCTGGCAGCGGTTGGAAGCGGAAGGCCGAAGATCTAGCTTAGTAGCGTGTCATAGAAAAGGCCTAAATCCAGCAGTGGATGGAGATAGGCTGATGATGACCATTGAGCTATTTACGACAGTATTTAAGACTAATATATTTCTGTTTCTATTCCCCGGTAATCGTTCATGGACAGCGTCAATGTGATGTAAATTTTTAGTGTTAATATTCCGATGTTTAAGATTAAAGGCCTCGTGACGTTCCGGTGTCAGCTATATGAGGTGGAGGGCCTCATCAATAAAACATTTAGTCGATTATGACAGTAAACAGTTATACAACAGAAGTGCTAAATGTGCGTTCACTTGATGACTATTCACTGGTAAATACGGGTTATGCGCACTTCGTCCCGCGTTGGCAGCTAGTCCCATTCGCGCTTAGTCCCATTCGCAGTTGGTCCCATTCGCGGTTGGTCCAATTTGCAGTTCATCACATGCAATTAATTTGTAAGGGAAGAGGTAGGTTTATGGACCAAAGTGGGTTGGATTTATAAACAAAACACCCAAATTCGATAAGTTAGCAATGAAATAAGTAATGTAATAAACACACTTTTGTATCAACTAATAACAGTAAGTATACAAACAGTGAAAAATGACAATCAAACGCATTTTAAATAGAAACAAAAAAAATTAGGATTTTGAAAATATGCTTCTGCTCTGATACTGAAAATAATGTGCAAAAAACTTTTAAACTCAGAGTTTTTAAGCAATATTTCAAAGTGTGTAAAATCGATAAACAAGACCGGACCCATAACACAAGTTAAATTGTACAATAACGTATACAAAACAATACTAAACGTAACAAACAGGGTAACAAAAGATTGTATTATCTTGTAAGTGTTATTACACAAGTTTGTGAAGTAAAACATATTTATTTCGTTTTCGTTGAACTTCTGTATCTTGTTCGTATCAAGAACCAGTCGTTTCGGCCACTGAATCTAAAATACTTATCTGCATTTTAGATAAGTATAGGGGGACAACCTGTGGGGACAACGAAATACGTTTTATTGAAATCTATTGTATTCCATACTTACCATTAAAGAGTCGTTATCAAGAATGTTATGATTTGATTATCTTATGCAGTGTCAATGGCATCATAATACTGTTATTAATATAGCCAACTGTATTCAGCAACCTCATGAATTCTTATTTTTTTTTTTATATAACAATACTAGGGATTTCTTCTGTATCGTGGGTGTGTTTTGCAAACATGAAATATCACATACAGAAACATCCAGACACGGGACAAACATCTGCGGATCGCACAATTTTTTGTCCCGTGCGGGAATCGAACCCGCAACCCTTAGCGCAGTAGTCCAATCGCTCAGCCGCTGCGCCAATCAGGTCGTCAAATTCTGAAAAACCTAAACATTTTACACGCAACTATCTTGAACGAGTGAGCTTTTAAACAATATATCTAAATCCTTTTAAGTGTCCTTTATGGGGGTATCTCTAAATTAAAAAAGAAAAACTTACTTACAATAAAACAATCTGCACAACAAAATTGTTGATCCCTTGTTTTGTTTTGAACCGCGATTATTTTGTTCACCGTAGGCGTAACAATAGCGTTCAGAGACAAAGACCTTCAGTGTTTACGACTACATCACCGACCACAAGTATTAAACCCAGTCTATACATGTATCTACTATATAAAATATGTTTGGAGTTGTTCAGCAGATGGATCAGATTAAGAGTACCCTTACCCAACGACCGAGTGTGAAGAATTAGATGCGAGGGAATGAGGCAAGAGAAACGTGCCAGGATCGTAGCAAATGGAAATCTATGATCTCCGAATTCCTCTCTAAGAAACAGATGCGACTGTGCTTGTATAAGACTAGACTACAATCTTGAGCATACTTTTTGTTTGTTGTATGCCATGGATCCTAGGAGCCTATTCTAAATCACTGGTGACTGGTACGAAATAACCAAAGAAACCAAATAGCTATTGTATTGGAGGCAAGTGTCTTTTTGAGTGCATCAGCGAACGAAGTATGTAAACTTTGCAACAAAACTGTTACAATGATATGCTGCTATAAAGATAATACATACATATATAAAGTCACGCGTGTTTCCCGGAGGAGTAGGCAGAGACAATAACAAGAACAAAAAATAACTGTAGCTTACTTATTTTCTTAGTTTATCGTGAATAATCTGCCATAATTCAGTGTGAAATAATGAATGTGACAAATGTATTTTTGCAGACATACTTTCTCCAGAAAATATTCCAAAATGCTATAAACTTCTAGGTTTTAGAAGTATTCCACATTTTTCTACACAATTCTTCGTCGTAAACATCGTCACAGGCCCAGCAGATGCTGTTCAACATAAATTTGAAATAAAACCTCTGTAGGTCTGAAATAAAGAGGAGTCTTTAACTTTAAATGACTATGTAATTGGGTCATTAAAAATATATTGAAGTAATCTACATTTTTCCTCATTATAATCTAAATAAAGTGTTTTTTATTTCCATATTTTTATATTCTGCTTATATTTCTGTATATTTGGCAGACATTCAAAGATATCTTTTTAAAAATAAGTGCCACGCAAGTTCAAATCAACTTCTATTTATTTATTTATTTTATTTGAATAGAACGGTTAACCAATTACACTACATATTCATAACAAGAACAATTAAATTAATTAAATTGAGGAGATTCTCAATTCAAATCATCATCAGCCGGAAGACGTCCACTGCTGGACAAATGCCCCCTTAGAACGCCACAATGAACGACAACTTGCCATTTGCATCCACCGGTTGCCCGCAACTCTGACGATATTGTCGGTCCACCTGGTGGGAGGCCTGCCAACGCTGCGTCTTCCGGTACAATTCAAATATTCTCGCTCAATCAATTTTGCTGTTGTTTTATTAGAATTAATAGCTATGCCCCGCGATGCTACCCGCTACATTTTTTCGGGATAAAAAGTAGCCTATGTGTGCCAGACGGGCGCTTCGGTCGAGTATAATACCAGAGTACCACACCCGTGAAGCACTCACGTCCTGCACCTACGGTTCAGGGATCCCTGTGAATGACACCGTAGCGTGAAGATATCTATACTTACAAGGAAGGGGTATCTCGTACTTCGGACTAATGAAAAACACTTATAACTCTTCAGGACTATTTCAGGGAACGACTCGACTTGCTTCTAAATTCTTCAAGTGATTCTAAGTTAACAAAAAATGGGCTCTGCCGATGACTACAAATTAACCGATCCGAGCGCGCGTTCGGGTACGACGCTCCTTTACCATAACGAGAGCCACCGCGAGCCGTTCCCCGAGACAAACTTTATTATACAAAATTATTATAAAATATACAGTTTTTTACTTATTCTACTTATACCCTAATCAGTACGCAGGTGTGTCATACATCGTTGGAATCCTGCTGATCCCACCTATCTAATTAGGTATAGTGGTACCTCCCAGGCCTTACGGCTGAAAAGTTGTGGAATGAAAAAGGGGAAAAAATTGGAAATTTCGTTGGAAAAGTATTTTTCTAGGCAATTATCTAGAAAACTACAAGAGCTAGGTTTATGAAATAAACTGAAAGCACTAGGTAGTCTATTAAATTAGCGAAGTTAAGCAATCTAAACACTATATACCAAGTATATAAGGCACTATATACCATTATGTACTGGTACACAGAATCTCACTACAATTTTATTGCAAAAAAGCTATCTATCTGCCTATCCCTCTTCCAATCATGATGATAAGAGTGTCTAGGGCATACTACGGCTGGGGCTAGTACTCAGAGTAAGTCTAGACCCAGGGTTCCTAACTGTTCGCGATATATAACACTCTTACCGTCATGACGGTCATGACACACTGTCAAATTCCTTGGCTTGATCATGATCAAGCCAAGGAATTTGACAGTGTGTTTCTAAACTATTCCAGGTGTATGACTACCTGTTTTATGAGTTTAAGTTTATTAACTAATTAAAACAAGACCTAAATTACCCTATTTTCAGTGACTCACTGTCCTGAAAACCTATCACAATGTTTTTTATTAGCTAAAACGCTATTTGCGAAGTATCGCCGTAACTATCTACTCTAATATTATCTTTATTGTGTATGACTCTAAGTTAATACAAATAACAATTAAATGTTGGTGACGCTTCGTCGCGAACACTATGTGTTAATTCAGGGTGCCAGCTACCACCATACCAAATTTTAATAAAATCAGTCCGTTTGAGCGTAAAGAGGTAACAAACATACAAACACACACACACTCACAAACTTTCGCATTTATAAAATTAGTGTTGTAGCAGCGATGTTGAAATAAAACAACGATAATAGTGTAGAAATAGGAGCGTATATTTTTCTGTTAACAACAAGCTTAAGTGTACAATCTCAGGGTCGAAGTAGTGCCAGTACTACCGTGTAGGCATCGCGTGATTGTCCAATGCGCCTACACGACTCTGTGAGTACCTAAAAGAAACGAGACAGACGCGCGCGCGAGCGAGATAGCACTAACGTAAATATAACGCGTTCGCGCGAGCGGTCTTCATTTCTATGCAATGCGTAGCTTGAGGGTGATGTAGCGATGCGTACCTCACAGTACCCCCCCCTTAGCGAAGCGTACGGTTGGCTTGCATACTTTTTTTTTTTTTTTTTTTTCGGTATATTTTATGTCGACGACCCCGAGGGGGGTCTTATTGGACGTAACCGGATAAAGGCGAGACTTCTGGAGCCTCCAGCCAGGCTAACTACTAATAAAGACTTTAAGCGATGCTACCGAGGGCGCCCCCTGCGGGACTCGAACCTCGACTCGGTGCATCGCTGACTAACATGCAAAAACAACAAGGGACTGCTGGATCTGATTTATTATTTAGGGACTGTTTTATAAGCTAGAGCTCGGCCCCGGGCCGGCTGTACTAGGGACGGGAGGGTTATTTACGTTAATATTTAACGATCGCGGCGGACCTCGACGGCGAGATCTTAGTATTCGACGGCGTCGGTCGTGTAAAGTGTTGATAGTGTCAGGATTCAACCGTTGCTGGAGCAAGGTTGTACTATCATCTGGCTCATCGAGTACGCGTCTGGGACGCCTTGTTTTGGAAATCCGTGATGGTGTGTAACGGCCGGCCGTTACAACCAAGGGATTCGGGTGAGACTCGGCGGATTCGAAAAATCGGATACTTGCTTGCTTCATGAACTGCTTGATGGTAGGCAGTTTAAGATCACAGTGAAGCTGTGAGTTCCGCACGAACCACGGAGAGTCCGTGGCTCGGCGCATGAAGCGGTTTTGCAAGGTTTGCATTGTTTTTAAACGGGCATCGTGCACGTGTGCGAACACTGGACTCGCGTATGTCATTATTGGTCTAATGCACGCGGTGTAAAGTCTCACCTTACATTTAAGGGAGAGTTTACCGCGCGCATTGATCATGGGATGGAGACGCCCGAGAGCGAACGCGGCTCGCGCGCGTACTCGCTTTATGTGCTCTCGGAACGTGAGTTTGCGATCTAAGGTTACACCCAGATACTTGGCTTGCTGCTCCCAAGGGATTGGCTCGCCGAAAAGAGTGATCGGAGGGGGGAGAGAGGGAGCAGCTTTCCTCTTCGAGAAGAGGATTGCTGCGCTCTTAGTGGGATTGACCTCGATTCTCCATTTTCTGAACCACTTCCCTAGGGTTGTGACAGACTCTTGGAGAATGCGACCTATGGCTTCAGGCGACATGCCTGTATAATAGAGAGCCGTATCATCGGCGAAGAGAGCTAGCTGAGTGAATTTACCGTGAGGAATATCACTGGTGAACAGTGAGAAGAGAATGGGAGAAAGCACCGAGCCCTGTGGGACTCCGGCTTGAAGCGGGTGAGGGGAAGATAGAACGCCCTCTATGCGATATCTGAAGGAACGATTCGACAGATAGTCCCGTAAGATGAGTACGAGACGGTCTGGCACTTCAAGTTGGTATAGCTTATATAATAAGCCATTGTGCCAGACCTTGTCGAACGCCTTCGCGATATCGAACAAGACCATACCTGTGTATCGGCCTCTTTGGAACCCTAAACTAACGTGTTCAACAATTCTATGGACTTGTTGAACACAGGAGTGTTCTGCTCTAAAGCCGAACTGTTCGTCGGGAATGAGGTTGTTACCGATGGCAAAATCTTTGAGTCGTGCCAGAAGGACACGCTCGTAAAGTTTCCCAATAGTCTTGAGGAGACTGATTGGGCGGTAACTAGTCGGGTCGGCTCTGGGTTTACCGGGTTTGGGGATACCTATAACTATAGCCTCTTTCCACACGTCCGGAAAGAGGTTGTTATCTAAAGCCGCATTGAAGATGGCGGTTAAAAGACCTATCAGTAGAGGTGGGAATGACCTAACAACTTTATTAGTGATACCGTCAGAGCCGGGGGACCTTTTGGGGTGTAACCCTTTGATCAGTAAACGGACTTCGCCAATGGTGACAGGGGCGATTGGGAATTCTGGATCCTCAGCGGGAGGCAGAGCGAGTCTACGTTCGACTTCATTGTCTACTCTTTCGAGATGACTTGAGTCTACTGGTAGAGTGCTGGGCTTACACTGACTTTCTAAGCTGTCGGCTAGGCATTCTGCCTTCTCGTCATCGTCGAAGGCAGGGACCGGATTGTCGCGACGGATGAGCGGTGGCATCGGAGCCACATCTTCCGTTTTAAGCGATCTTTGGAGCTGCCAGTACGCTAAGTGCGTCGGCTCTAAACTTTCTAATAGCTGTTTGTGTGATTTTCTAGCGCATAAGTGAGATGCGTGAAGCTCGTTGGGACAGCCCAACGAGCTTCACGCATCTCACTTATGCGCTTCTTTACAGCACGCTGCATTCGACGCATGTGAGCGCGATTAGACTCGTTGGGAAGGGAGTCGAAGGCGCGTATAGCCGCATTCTTCGCCCTCAATAGATCACGCACTTCCGGCGGCAAGTACCAACGGTTGTCGTCAGCCTCTGGTACTCGCCGTGAACACTCGTTCAGGGCGGCCTGTACGTGATCCGTGAGAGAGTCGATCGCGGCATACGTATCGGAGGGGGAGCTAATAATACCTGGTATGCGATCTAGATGTACGGATGAGCTCGACTTGAGACGGTTCCCAAGCTTCGCCCAGTCCGTAATCACTTTAGTGGGAGGGGGAAGGCCAGCGTCTTGGGGACCTACCCGGGGCCCTAGAGACATGATAACTGGCCTGTGATCTGAATTTAATTCGTGAATAACTTCCATCGAACGCAACGAAAGGTTGACGTTCTTCAGGAGAGCTATATCTAATACGTCGGGTCTGAATCCTAACTGCGTAGGGAAATGAGTCGGTGATAAAGGACCTATTATATCGAATTGGAGGGAATTACTAAGTAAGTCCATGTACCTTCCCCGCGGGTTACGGCAGTGGCTATTCCACGACTCGTGTTTCGCGTTTAGGTCACCTGCTATTATGACAGATGGACCTAAGGAAAGCAGGACTTCTATATCGGAACGAATATCGGTTATGCCCGAACCGGACGCGTACGCGGATACAATATGAATGGGACCGTGACCGGTCAGACCTAGCCGACAGATAGAAACTTCTACGTGAGAAAGAGAGGGCGGGTCAATTGGTATGCAATACAGAGACTTCCTATAATAGATGAGAGTGCCCCCACCAGGGCCTCTAGTCCTATCGTTGCGCACCAGATTGTAGCGCCCAATTCTAGGATCCCTCTTAGACGGGTTAAGGAAGGTCTCTTGTATTAGCATTATGTCTAATTGGTGATCAGAGAGGAACGTTCTGATCTCATCGCGTTGTCCTTCAACACTGTTCGCATTGAAGAACCCTATTTTGATCGATCTGGGCTTATGTTTACCTTGAACCGGGAGCATTACTGACCGGTAAAGGCACACATAAGGTGGGAGAAGTCGCTGGGCGGAAACTCAGCGACGAGGCGCGCGGATTCCTCTGCAGATTTGCAGAGGCTCATACGGGTCATAAGCAATGACCATTTGACCTTCGGATCGGCGATCATACTCATGTATAATCTGAATCCTTGGTCCAAATCGGCTGTATTATTACCCTGAAGGGGTGCTGTCGCGGGCTTGCTCCAGGCCTTAGGGGCCTCGGAGCCTGGTTGGCTTGGACGCGGTACGCTCAAGCTCATAAGCGGAGGTGTGCCTTGAGGAGGCTGGCTGCCTCTAGGAGGCCGAGATGGGGGAGGTCCCCTCAGCGCGGGGAACGCCCTCTGGTGATTGAGAGCGTTCCATGGTGAACCCCTTTGTGGGCTCAGGCGTGCTGGCAGGTCAGCCCTCAGATGGAGTGCTTGGCTGGCCTGCGGTTCACGTGCGGCGTATCTCGCCGTCTTGGGCGGATGGGATTTGGGAGCACGCGGGCATCCCCTGAAGTTAGCCGTATGGCCCGACTGCCCGCAAAGCACGCAGCTAGGGGGTTCGACGCATAGCGTGCGATCCCTAGGGCGGGGGCAGTCTTGGGTGCCGTGGTCGCCCAGGCACTTGACGCAGCGAGGTCTTGCGAAGCAACACCTCTGTGCGTGGCCATACATTTGGCACCTATGGCATTGGCCTAGTTGGTGCCTTTTGTGTGGCGTCTCCACCGTGATCCCGGTCAGGTGGCATATACTATCTAACTTAGCCATTTTAGGCTTGACTCCTACTACATTGTCTACGAGAACAAGAACTATCTCGTAGGGCGCGGACGGGTTGGGTGCAGAGCGACTCGTGGTGAGTCGGTGTACCTCTCTAGCGGGGATACCTTGCGACTTAAGGTCGGCAAGGATTTCTTCCGACGTGAAGGCGACCGGTACGCCTTTTATGATAAACCTGAGGGGTTTATCTTCCGGGAGGGAATAGGTGTGATAGGGGTAACCCCTATCTTGAAGGACGCGCGTAAGGACTCTAAAGTCCCCAATGGCGCGGAGATTAAAACGTATACCCTTTTGGGTGCTACGTGCTGTCGCATCTATGCGCTTTTCGGCGCATATTGCGTGAACCTCCTTGAAGAGGGCCTTATCCCTTAGGAAGATCGGAGGGGGTAGAGGGGCCCTCTTGTTAGAGGGCGCGGTGGGGGGGGGGGGCCTTGATAGGCGAGCGGAGGGCTCTGAGAGGGAGCGGGTGACGCTTGCGGACCGGCAAGCACACCGGAGAGAGGCAGGTCTAAATCGGTCCGGGCCGCCTTGGCCGGTACCTGCCCTTGGGCGTGGGCGCGTTTCTTCCTCTTTCCGACAACTTCGATGAAGTCGTCGGACGAGGAAGAAGCCGTAGAATCGGAGTCTTCCGATGCCATCTCGGCATCGGGGGGCGAGGGGGAAGCCGCCGGCGAGGGGCGGGGGGTCGGAGACGGAGCGGGACTCTCAATCGAGTCCCGTTCGGGTGAGGCCGGGGCGTCCTCTGAGGGAGGAACGACGACCTGGGCGGAGAGGGGCGCGAGAGACGCGAGGGTGGGAGGGGTGAGGCCCCGTTCCCCTAACAAATTCCCGATGACGGGGTCGGCCATCACCGCGCGAAGGTAACCCAGCAGGGCCACCAGTTCGCTGGTGATGTCCGACCCTACGACCGTCTGCGGGTCGATAGTCGCCATCCCCGCGAGGGGTGGCACGCGCGTACTCGCCTAACCAACTAACAGATTCGTTAACTAAACGTATACCGCGAGAAGAATCTGTAAGAAACTCGCGGCACGTAACCTAACTGACGATACTAACTACTCCCCGGGTTGGATGGGCCCGGGGGTGAGTGCAGTGATAACTCCCTGCCGGGATAGGCAGGGAGGGTGTATGCCTACAGGTGAACCCTAAGCTTGTAATCCCCGGCGCCAGTCGTATTGTGCGACCGGGGTTCCTAACAGCGCTACCGCAGAGTACAGCAAGCCGGGGCTATACTGCACAAACTGCGGCAACGAATAGGATTACAGGGGAAGGGTAGGTGGGAGGGGCGATAGTTGGGGTCGACTAGGAGATCCCCCAAGGCCGACTGATCCAACCCCGTCCGAGTTTACTGCCTCACTCTGAAGGAGCTAGGCGAGTGTCCTCGGGGCTGACACCCACTCGGCTTCGTTGGCACCGTTAGGTATCCACCGAGTACCGTACTAATAAATTAGTATACGGTTTTCCAATACCTGTCGTATCGAAACAACGATGACGCAACGCCTCGAAAAAGGCGCGCAATCACCCTTCGACCACGGTGTGATATACTTGTCCGCTCTGAAAAGAGCAGACTCGTAAAATCACATTCACGATGCTCGGTGTGCTTGCTGTGTTTGTAGGGCACGTAATGTTTTGTGTTTCATTGCAGATGTATGCCGGTTTCAGCCTATCCAGCGATACAACTGTCTCTCGATGCGGTAGCTGAATTTTGAAGTATTTTTCGTGTCTCTGTAGCACTGGATACGGTCCATCGTAGGGTGGTGTCAGCGGCGCTCGCACGGTATCGTTCCTCACAAAGACGTGTGTGCACGTACCGAGGTCCTTATGTATGAAGGGACTGGCTGTTGTTCTAGCGGTAGTGCACGAAGGTGAGAGTGACGTCATCGTTTGTGTGAGGCGGCGTACGTAATCTTCGACCAACATGTTAGTCGTAGCAGTAGGTGCGAAGAAATCCGATGGCACACGTAGTGCAGAACCGTAGGTCATTAGCGCGGGACTTAGGTTGTTGTCTTCACGCAACGCTGTTCGGAGGCCAAGTAGTACGGTGGGAAGTTCGTCGCTCCAGTTGGTAGTTGCACCTCTAGCCATTAATGCAGCTTTTAGCGTACGATGCCAGCGCTCTATTTGTCCATTTGATTGTGGGTGGTATGCGGTTGTGCGTATGCGTGTAATGCCGAGTTTTTTCATTAGCGCGTTGAACACCAACGATTCAAACTGCCTGCCTTGATCGGTCGATATACGTAGTGGGCAGCCGAATCTAGCAATCCAGTTTTCATATAGTGCTTTTGCGACGATCTCAGCTGTTATCTCGCGCACTGGTACGGCTTCTGGCCATTTTGTGAATCTGTCCATGATAGTAACACAATATCGATAATCGTAAGATAGTCGAAGTGGGCCGACTATATCGATATGGATGTGTTCGAAACGTTGCGATGGCGGGAAACTTCCTAGCGGTGTGACGACGTGACGATGTACTTTTGCTCGCTGACAGCCGATGCAGTTTCTTGTCCACGTTGTTACATCTTTGTTCATAGATGACCAGAAGAATTTTGATGTTACTTGCTTTCTAGTAGTCTTGATACCAGGGTGGCAGAGATCATGTTGCGCTTTGAATGCAGCAAAACGATGTGCCGGTGGTAGATATGGGCGAAGCGTGGATGTTGACATCTCGCAAGTGATTGGTCGCTGCGTGCTAGGCAAAGTGACGGTGATGAATTTTAAGTTTGGCTGCAGTCTTAATTGTTTCAGTTCGTCGTCTTGTTCTTGATCTCGTGATAACTTGTCGTAGTCAATGTTTGAGGGACATTGTATTTCGTCAATACGAGATAAGGCGTCAGCGACCGAGTTTTCGTCTCCCTTTATGTACACGATGTTATTGCAGAATTGACTGATAAAGTGGAGTTGCCGTTCACGTCGCTGAGTGTCGCTGCTACTTTGCGGCCTTGAGAGCGCGTAGGCTAGCGGTTTGTGATCAGTGTAGACGGTGACGTCACAGCCCTCAATGAGTCTTCTAAAATGCTTCACAGCCGCGTAGATCGCTAGCAGTTCGCGATCATACGTGCTGTATCGAGATTGTGTAGCACTCAATGTTTTAGAAAAAAATGCTAGCGGTTTCCAAGCTCTGTTGTCGCGTTGTTGTAGCACCGCCCCAATGCCGTGGTCAGAGGCGTCCGTCATGATGCAGAGTGGGGTGCCGGCGATAGGATGCGATAGTGTCACACATTCCAATATGCTTTGGCGGCATTTTTGAAATGCTTGTTCGGCGGTCGGCGTCCACGTGATAGGCGTCTTGTCATTCTTTTTACCGTTGTGCAGATAATTGTTGAGCTCGCTTTGCATGTCGGCTTGATTTGGTAAGCAATCTCTATAGAAGTTCAACATGCCCAGGAAACGACGAAGCTCGATGATAGTTTTGGGTTGAGGATAACTGGATATGACTTTTATTCGTTCTTCAGTTGGTTGTATGCCGTCCGCTGTTACTTCATAGCCGAGAAAGTTGATTTTCGCCTGTGCAAATTCACATTTGTCAACGTTGAGTGATACGCCGTATTTGTTCAGGCGCTCGAGAACTTGATGCAGTAAATTCTTGTGTTCTTGTTCGTTTTCGGAATACAACAAAATATCGTCGACGAATGAAAAACAGCCCTCGATGCCGCGCAGAACCTCGTGCATGAATCGTTGGAAGGTTTGACTTGCATTACGTAGGCCAAACGGCATGCAGTTGAATTCAAATAACCCGAAGGGTGTGATAATTGCCGTTTTCTGTGCGTCTTCTTTGTTTATAGGTATTTTGTAGTAGGCCATTTTCATGTCGAGTTTTGAGAAGATCTTCTTATTGTGTAGTTGATAGGTGAAATCTTGTATGCGCGGAATCGGGTACTTATCAGGTAGCGTGACTGAATTTAGACGCCTGTAGTCGCCGCACACTCGTAGACTGCCATCTTTTTTCTTTACCACATGGAGTGGGCTGGCCCACGGGCTCTTGGAAGGTTGACATATTCCCATTTCCATCATCCGTTCGAATTCTTCTTTAGCCGCTTTGTATTTGTCGGGCGGTAGGGGTCGAGCACGTGCGAAGAGAGGTGGTCCCGTTGTCTCGATGTGATGCACGACGTTGTGTTTAGCGGGGGTTTTCAAGGACATAGGTCGGAGTAGATCTGGATACTGTTTGAGTATGTCTTGATATATCTGCTTGTTGCTGAGTACGTAAACGGCTTGTTGCATCGACGAGATTTCTAAGGCGTTAATTGAGAGTTGTGTCGCCTTGTCGATTAGCTTCTTTTGATGCAGGTCGACGAGGAGTTTGAAGTGACGAAGGAAATCAGCTCCGAGTATTGACGTTTTGACGTCTGCGACTATAAACGTCCAGCGAAATCGTCTTCTGAGGCCTAGGTCGATTTGTAGTTCTTTCTCGCCGTAGGTATTGATTGGTGAACTGTTCGCGGCGTAAAGTTTGTACGAAGTTGGTGAACATTTCTTCTTATGTATCGGAGTGGCGGCTAGGACGGAGATGTCCGCACCGGTATCAACGAGGAAACGGTGATTAGCGTTGCGATCGAAGACACATAGGCGGTTACTTGCCGTAGTTACACCGACGTCCGCCACGGTCGGTGCTTCTGTTAGTTTTCCGACTTGTTTTGATTTCGCCTCGCGCACGGTGATACGCAGCGTCTCGCTTGATCCCCAAATCGGTAGTGATAGTAGCATACTCGATTGGGATTGTTTTGATGCTTTGCAGTAGACTTTGATCTTGAGCGGGACCGCTGATGACGGCGATGGTATGGTCTTCCACGGCTGCGAAGTTCTGAAATTTCGAGTGTCAGCTTCTCAAGTTGTTTTGAAAGCACTTGCACTTGCGCGGACATGATTTGTTGACGTGACTGCACGGAAACGGCAGCGAGGTCTGTAGGCTCACTAATTTCTTGCTTGTGTTCCATCCTTTTTCTCTCGGGGTCACCAAAATGTAGCAGCGATGTTGAAATAAAACAACGATAATAGTGTAGAAATAGGAGCGTATATTTTTCTGTTAACAACAAGCTTAAGTGTACAATCTCAGGGTCGAAGTAGTGCCAGTACTACCGTGTAGGCATCGCGTGATTGTCCAATGCGCCTACACGACTCTGTGAGTACCTAAAAGAAACGAGACAGACGCGCGCGCGAGCGAGATAGCACTAACGTAAATATAACGCGTTCGCGCGAGCGGTCTTCATTTCTATGCAATGCGTAGCTTGAGGGTGATGTAGCGATGCGTACCTCACAGTGTGATTATTTTAAAAATCTGTATTTATTTAGTTCGAGACGAAGAATTGTAGACATTGCTATCGATAATTTCTAATGATATACCTATTTAAAGTAGAGGTACATCCTAACTAAAATATAATATATAATTATTATATAATATAAATAGTGTTCTATTTTGAATATAAACTTCATATTATTATCACCGCTCAATATTAGACATCTTACAAAAATATTCTTAAGAAGCGCGGTCAAAAAAGGTACATTTTGAAAAATCGTAAAAAAAACTCGCAAAAATATAATGATAACAAAATAAACTCATAGGTTCACGTTTTATAGTTTATACGTGTTAAGATTACTTCTATGTTCAAGTTAGGGTTCGCACCAACTAATTCCTTTATAAAAAAAATACTCTAATTAGGTTAATACCTAATTAGAGTATTTTTTTCAATATCAATTTAGATTCAAACTACCTATCTAATGATAGGTAGCTTGAATCTAAATTGATATAGGAAATTAGAAAAATGATGGACACAAGTGGGAATTGAACCGGCTCGGCGGACCGGCGAAAATTTAAAATATTATACCTATTATAATACAATAATTACAATTATTTATCAACTGAAGACATTGAAAGTGATAGAAATCATTATGAAGACGCTATAATCGCTGGTCACTGATGAAAGATAACAATGCTAGAGATTTTCAACAACAAAAAATTTTCCATGCCACTGGTGGCAAGCCTAACCTTGGTAGTCTACAATGTGCTAATACTATTGAGGTGTAATATTGGCGGTTCTTTTACGCTAGCTACGTAGCTCCGCTAAGGTATTGAAAAGTTATTAACTGTAAAAGTGAACGGACAGTTTAATGGAAAATATTTGTAATAAGTTTAGATAGTTTGCACCGCCCTTGCTCCAAGTCTGATAGCTAGACCTGTCTCTTTGTTCAGGTTTATTGCCGTTAAATATTAGCCTTTTCTGGAAAATGTTAGTTCTCTAAGAATACAAAAGACTTTTCTTTACTCTCAAAGGTTTTTTTCATGTAACATACTCGGTTTTCTATTTTCATTTCAAGGAAGAAGCATTAAAAATTCCATTTTCTTTTTTGCAAACCACAAAGTTATGAAACAATTCTGTTTTAAACAGTTTGGAAACCACAATGGGCTTAAATAACATAAACATTTAAGAATAAAGTTTGGAAGTACCGATACAAGACGTGGTTGTGGTCGAAAACCAACAGAAACTAGAAGTAAATAGAAACTTCGAGAACCTTCAATGTTCTGTTACTTTATCTAACTTTAATTACATTGCGCGTTCAATAAGACCTTCTTACAGTTGACATCAAATACAGCAGGCAAGGTATTGTGTCCTAATTTTATTACCATTTTTGGTAGAGGTATCGTTTCGTGATCAAAGGAGTAATTCACAATTCCGTTTCGCATCTTAATTAATTCCACCTCAGTCTGTCATCGGTTCGTTTGTTCGTGTTATTTGAATTACTTTATTATACAGAACAAATGATCCAATAAAACAATGGAAAACGGTTGTTATAATTTTTATTGTTATAGCTTTATTGCCAGCATGAAATGGCGATGTTACTTATAACCGTTTTCCTTAGATGTTAAGTAAGTTTCTTGGGAAAATAGTTAAATGTTTTGACGAAGTGTTATTATTATACTTACGTATAATTTCTAAGTTGGTTAAAGTAAACTACAATATAAAATCAAGTTTCCCAGAGAAGTAGGCAGATGCTAAGATATCTAGAGGAATTGAGATGCAGAAAAAAACAGGATTATATAACAGATACTTTTACTTTTCTTGTTTCTGTCTTTAAGAGCCGGAGTACACACGAGTGTAGGTTGTCGTACAGCTGCAGTACGGCTAGGTGGTCCTAACATACCCGAACAGCTGCAGTATAGCTACGAACATTCAATGGTTCTAAACTCAGCTCATTAAAGCTTTATCAGCTGAGTGTACACGAGCCGGCCACCACTAAACCGACCTGAACTAACGTCGATGCGATGAGCTTGATGTATCGGCATTAAGCTAGTTATACACTCCATGTATCGCTGGAACTAGCGGGAGATGGTACTAGTATAATGGATAAAACACTGATTAACTTAGAAGGCCAAGCCAAACGTTTATATTGAGACTTACCACACATTATGGGTATTTTTTAATGTCGAATTTTTTACACCAATTCATTAAGATAAAAGAAAAAAAAAAAAAGATAATTTTTTTTTAAATTCGAGAGGAAATGAGCAAGAAATGTAATATGGTGATTCGACGTCAAATGAATGTAATTTATTAAGTAAAGTAAGCAAGTGCCGGAAATGTGATAATATTACATTATTATATATCATGGCAATTGTAGGGATATCCCCCTTACTTATAAAATTAACACCGTTAAACGATTGATTAAATTATACCTGTCACTGTCGTTTGCATGTCCAAGAATAGCATATCTATTATTTCTTCAATACAGTGCCTAAATCGCCCTAATCTCACCTTTATAACTGCAGCCTTACCTCTGAATCTTACTGAGATAACTTTAACAATGACTTACTGGCTAAGTCCAGCGATCACCCCCATGAGAGCGGTCAGAGAACTTAGTGGGACTTATGGCGATGGCTGTACAGACATGGGACACACATTACTTATTTACTTTACCATATATAGTACCATAGATGTTTTATACCAAGTATTGGTCTGAGGACAGTACTGTGGTTTACCTATATTGTTTTCTAATTAGATCTAATTGCAAAAAATGGTAGGCATACAAATATTTCGCTACCAATGATAAATTAAGAAATAAATTATCAAAATTAATTGAAAGATGCTAACAACTTTGTTGGACCTGTAGATAAGTGACGCCTATTTGCATAACCATAGCTTAGACAATTAATTGGTTCTTATCTGAAGTGATATTGATTTTTAAACACACCGCGTGTTATGAACCTTTTTATAGCACATATTTTGTCTGTGCCTCGTTGATTTTTCATAACCTGCATGCACATAGGTATATCATCATCATAATCATCAGCCGGAAGACGTCCACTGCTTGACAAAGGTCTCCCCCTTAGAATGGATAGGTGTATATATATACATAATAATATATACATAGGTATATATTATTTAAGTTATGTAACTTTAGTGTTTTATACCTATTAGCCTTACTTCATTATACCCTATAAAAAAATAATGTTGTAGTAATTTATGATTTATTATCTTGTAACAACGCAAAAACTTTTAGATTGACCAACAAAAGTCATGTTGTTACAGACATAAGCACCAAATTTTGTAATGAGGTGTTTGCAGGAATAATTTAGACACGGAATCCGAAGTTTACAGCGCGGGTGTTATTATGATGCAAAGGTCGCGTCACAATACAGGTAGGTGCAGTAGGTTAATATAAAAGCTTTAAATTAATTTTATAGCCACGAATTTTGAGTCCTGGCATAATAGTCAAAGAAAGCGACTCAATTGCCAAAGCCGGAAAAAACTGTTTTCTATTTCAGTGAATATTATTGTGAAATGAAATGGTCATCCTTGAAACGTATCTAATGTCTAAAGATCTAAACTTTTAATTTAAAAAAATCCAAATATTAGAATCTGATCTTAATTTTTTTTTAACTTAAAATATTAGCTATTTTGGTTATTTTTTTACTTTTTCTCTGGCCAGCAAGCTGACATAAATGAAAACGTTCGTATTTCAAATTGTATGTTCCTTTGGTATAGAATTAAGAATTGAATAACGTGGTAATTATGTTAAGTAAGTTTTACAATCATATTGTGAAGACCTAACCTACTGGTGTTCATATTTACACCGCAGTGACCTCTTAGTTACCTCAAAAAGGGTAACTTTGATATGTGCGGCTCCATAATTAATCCTATAATCTCTGCTCGACCCTTTAACGTGGACGCACAGTTTTAAACGTTCATATTTTATTGAATTTTGATTTCGTCACTTTAGCGACGAAGAGGATTAAAAAATTTACGAAAATATACTCTAAATATATTAAAAGCTGGACACCGTTTAATGATCGTGTATATAAAATGTTTTGGGTTATAAAATCGATAAGAATCCCACATAAAAATAAACACGGTGAAAACTTAAAAGAAGAAGGCACGAAGTTTCGTCTAGGCATGGTTATCATTCACGCCTGTATTACCTAAGATATAGGCTGAAGAAGGCGTACTTTACAAACCCATTTATCCCAAAAATAATGTTTATTATAATTTTCTAATTTCCCAAATTGTTTGCAACGTCTCTTTACCATAAAAGCCCAAACATATTACCCCATTCCTACAAGAAGTTTGCCAATAGCCCGCTGAGTACGCTGCATTGAATTTAAATCGATATTGCCATAAGTTTATTGCTTGGCAGACTCCGTGTTCAAATGCACACGGTAATGGCCGACACCTACGAGAAACGGTTCTATTCCTTAACTTATGTCACTTTATGGACGCGGCGAGACGTGAATAATGTATATATTTACCTATCAATACTATAATACACATGATAGTAAAGATTTCTGTTAATTAAACAAATAAACTATTGTTACGGGTTTAGACTGCCTTGTTGGTTTAGTGGTCACTAAATCAAATCATTTATTGCAATCCATAAGATCATAATTTTTAAAAGCGCAACTGCTGAGCATGATATCCTTGGTTCGAATCGCGGGTCGGGTAAAGTGTTACTGAGTTTTTCCATTAGGTAAAATTTTTAAAAAGCAGTAGTAAGATACTGTGCACAAAATCCGCTACTACACACATTACAAAAATAAGACCTACAATAAATAAGTATATAAACAATAATATCCATTTTCTATATCCGTGAGCGTACAATCCTATAAATAACAGCACATGACGTGAAGTTCATACTTCACCGACTTTCAATCTCAGCTGTAATAAGGCCGTCCTTCCTTGCCTTCAATTTTATTTACACACACCGGACAACAAGAAATAACATTCGCAATATTATGTCAATTTTCTTATGTAAAATAGGAGTATGATATACACTATCGCAATATTTCTACCTTTTACATTTCAAAGAAGCAAACTTATGTAACTTTAGTTATAACTAAGCATGAAATTATTACTTTACGCTAGTAATAAGCTATGATATGTGTGAAAATATTGCAATATCTATACAATAGGTCTGTTTGCAGTACAATGGCAGTTTTAAGCCTTAACCTTAAGTATGCTAATAGAGAAGAATTAGGTAGTATGTCTAGATCATTGCAAATGGAAGTCGGTGGTCGTTGTATCCTCCCCACTGGGAAACAGGCGTGACTTTATGTATGTATGCTTCAGTCACCTGCGTCTGACATGAAACTGATCTGGACGCCCATTAGGTTGAGCCGTGAGACTATTATTCCATGTTCAAGACCATGTTTGGATTATTTTTATATATGTAGAATAATAATACATAATTGTATATTATTGTATGCGTCTTTTTGGCAGTCAAGAAAATGTTTCTTTCTTTCTATGTATATATGCTGAGAAGGAAATAATAATTATGAATCCTGCTTTGAAGAATACAACATGATTTAGGGAATATGTCCGCTGACCGCAACATAACAGACAAGACATAAAAGCATGACGCTTTCATACATGGAAATGGAAATTCATATTCCCAACTTTACGAGCGCCGCCGGCGACTCTGTCTGAACTCTGAACTATGATGAGATATGACAACGCGGAAACGTTATCATAATTTAAGAGAATACGACTCATAACATAAAACATATGCCATTTTATATTTATCGTCATGACGCCTTTCTTAGTGAGTAGGCAGAAGTGCTTTTTTGCATTTCGCAAAACATAAGCTTTATTTACTGTAGGGACTTCAAATTTCGATTACGAAATACTGTATGCCAATTAATAAGTCAACTCTCGTAACTTAGGACATTTCCGTCCCGTGGAGTGCTGGGCCAGAATAGCACCTTCCCATCTCGTCCCGTGGAAGGCGACTAAGGAAAAATCCAGAAAATAAGCGGCAGGGTCTTCTGTAACTTTACCCAATCACCACCAATACTGCGATCCCCAAGCCGCTTTCAGAGAGCCCTTTATTCAACAGTGGATGTCTTCCAGCTGATGATGAAAACAAGTTCTCAAGCAGAACAATAGCGATGTGCGTGTGAAGGGTGAGTGAGGTCTATAACTAAACCAAATATAAAAAAAGTTATTGTAATGAAATCTTGACATAATGTTTTAAAAATCGCCACTAAATTAACAGGCATCTTTACGCCTCGTTTATTGCTTCTTTTTATTAAAACAACCTTCACAATAGGTAATATTAAATACCTTTTTTACTCAACAATTTCCAATATGACAATTGATTCTGTAAAAGTAAAAAGCGGAACGATAAAAACCGTCAAGTGCTACAAGTTCGTTTGTCCCATAAATAAGTCATAAGAAGGTCCCTTTTCTTCAAGTAACCCTTTCGGCAGTCGACTTAATATTTATTTTCCTGAGAGCAAGCATCTGATACTTTTATTCTTCTCTCAAGTTATTTTATACCTACTAAAATATTTATTTGGATGTTGACTTTGTTGACAGTTTGACACTATTGGTTTACAACTAGCTTGGTTACTCATCATTGGCACAAAACTGCAGATTAAAACTTCTCAGCTTTTTACCGGGATACAGTGAGCATTGATTAAGACTTGTTCATTACACGTTGTTTTATAATCCATAAAACTCGAGAGATTTGATTATAAACTGTCTGAAATAATATCTAGGTATCTATATCATTATTGATGATATGCCAGAGTTATAATTATCTTCATAATGAGAAATGAGATCAACACGTAAATATTTATTTAAATTAATTTTATTTATTTATTTAGCACTGATAGCCGAGTGGTATGTCCGTAGGACTGCCAAGTCAAAAAGCCATGTCAAAGGCCTATAGGCGGTTTAAACTCTGACACCAGGTTGTTCATCAACCATACGATAAGATGAAGAAGACGCAAATATTTTCGTACATAAACGAAAATTATTATTCTTGTTATTTTCTGAAAGTACCAGGTCAAATTGAACGTCATTCGCGTGACCATGACGACGCCGACGCCTTACCCAAATTCTTTATTAGAACATCCCTGTCACTACATTGTGAACTAAGGCTGAATTCTGTAAAACGCACTTACACTTAGCTCACACTTATCTTACGAGATCAGTCAAATTTATTATTTAACTATACTTAAACCAATTCAAATTGATAAAGGAAATTTAAACGAGCGGGATTCGACGATCAGTGGCGCAGCTTGGCAGAGCTGCGGATCGGTGAAGGTCACGGATTCCAATCCCGCGCGTGTCCATCCTTATTTAAGGTTAACATTTAACATTGGTCGTTGGTCTAGTGGTCGCTAAGCGCTACTGCTGAGCAAGAGGTCCTGGGTTCAAATCCCGGGTTGGGCAAAGTGTTACTTGTTAGTTTTCCATTAGGTAATTCTCAGTAGCAGCACGGAGTCTGGATTTGTGCCCGGTTGGTGGCAATAGGCTCGCCCCCTATTACATTGGGACTTACAACATAACTGGCGAAATGTGGGTGTACTATATGTTCTCCTCTGCCTACCCCTTCGGGGAATACAGGCGTGATGTTATGTTATGTTATTAAAAAATGACATCAGAAATTTAAACCCATCTTTGTATTCGTCTAAGATTGCACTCAACGAATGATTCCACACTCCACAAAATCGACGACTTGCAAAGAACTTAGACGATAAGCCACCCAAATAAAAATTACATGACTTAACATTTTCCGTGAAAATGAAGTCTTAAAGCAGGATATTTTTTGTCGTGGAACCAGCTACGTGCAGTATATTGTGGCGTCTCACTTCTACAACGGAAAATTTCTTGCTTTAAGAGGTCATGGTAAGGGCCCTGTGTCTAATTAGAGTCATTTACTTGATTAATGTGTTTGACACCTAGAATTAGGTCGATGTCGCCTGTAACATATACGTCGAATTAGTTATTGTAGTCGGGCAAAATAAGGATTACGTATAATGTGACTTATCAACGGCATTTTAAAGGTCAATTTTGAATGACACGCTTTTGTGAGGTTTTATTAGTTTATCAATATTATTTGAAGTGACTTGGTGTTTTATTTGTGAAGTGTATACGAACATTACACGTAATGAGATTAACATTAAGTCACATTAAATCACAAATTAACATGAATATATGATTAAGCTGTTACAACTAAAATATTTTGAACATCAGAGAAATTAATTGCTTTATGTAACCGTTTCAAACCCTGATGCGTCAACAAGGTTCTAAAGTGAAAAGCAACAGAACATCAAACGCAAGTGCTTGTCGAGTTAACACCCTATTGATGTTTCAATCCTTTTGTGATTTGAATCATAGAATCTGTGTAATTGGCTCTTCATTAATTAGGAGTAAATTGTATCTACCATTGAGAAGTCGATTTATAAGCACTCAGATAATTATATTTCCTGTAATATCTCAGCCCATGTAAAGTCTCCTAATAAGTTATTTAGACAGCTTAGTACACTCCAATGCTTATTGTTTACATGGAACTTGTAACATAACTGACTAAATAATAATGTCCTCCTGACCAAATTTCGGTCACGGCGGCCTGTCTCAGCTGAGACTAGACAACTACGCAGGAGTAAATATGTTGACTAAATATGAGAGTACTAAACACTCTGCTTACCGGTTCGGGGAATACGGACGTGATGTTTTATGTCACAACTGAGTGCTACGACCCAAAATCTTAATGGACGCGGAATCAGAGCGTCAAGATATCAAATCAATTTGCTCCGGCGCACAGGAATATCTAGGACGATCACGGACATTACGAATATTCTAAAGCCTGTATATTCGTACCTTGAATGTCTGCCGTCGGTCTTATTGTGGCTTCTCACAGCGCGTTATAACACATGGCACCGCAAAGCATAATGCCCGAGCAGATTTTTACGAGACAGCAAGTACGACGAATGAGCCCGAGCCACCCATTCTCACGGCGCGTTGCTCGGTTTGGCGCTGGCGCAACTCGTGTTACAACGTGTCGTGAGAAGCTACCATTACAATATTGATGTTCTTAATAATTGGGAGGTCAGTTTGTATGTGGGTCCCTCAAAGACCATTCGTTCTTTACCGTATTAAAACATACACGTAGGCGCAAAGGATCGATCATGAGGTCAATATTTCATTGATTTTATTGTGGATCACGGAGTACAAAGGTTTGTACGTTTAGCCTTAACGTTATAATGTTAACGTTATAGTCTGATCGAAACCAAAAACAAAGTATTATTTCTAAACAATTTTACGCACCAGACTAGGGTTTAAAAATTTTCTCCAGAAATGCTTAGATAACCCTATGCCCCTCTTAGATAACCCTAGCTGAAAATCCTGTTCACACCACTAGCAACACTTTAAAGGAATACACGTGTATCTAACAGAATGTAAACACATCACCTTAATCGCATTACGTTTGTAACCCATTATATAGGGCTGCCATTAAAGTGCCAACAATTGAATGTAGGTAAGCGTCTAATTGAAGTAGAAATACGGGTCTCATTCATTATTCACTCGACAACCTCCTGAATAAATGAACAACTAATGTTTTCTTCAATTATCGAGGTATGTCCTCTGATAGCAGACCAGACAATGTTTAGTTTGAGACAGACGTCGTGATTCTAAAGCTTTTCATTAGAGATGTTATTCATTAAATTGTAAAAAGGTTTCGTAGAATTGTAAACGGTAGAATTGGTGTATTAGATGTATTACTATAAATGGTCCCTTTGCAGTAAGTTCTACAGAAGATTTTTAATGATATCACAGTTTAGGCTTTAGTTTAGTCAAATATATTACTACTTTACTATAATAACTTTCGTGAGTTATATCCATATTATTTACTATTTATACCGGTTTTTACTTGTACGTCAACTTAACGGTGTCGCGTTAGACTAGTTAGGGTCCGTTAGAGTCCGAAACTAGTCGGGCATTCCCGAATATTGATCTGAGTAAAAACCGGTATAAATAGTAAATAATATATTGCTACTGTTTCTAGAGGTGAACGGACTAACTCCTGAGATGACGAATAGAAAGCAGTGCAGTGTGTGGAAAAAATGTAGGTACTCATTGCACCAATCCTAATTAATTGGGAAAAGGGCATGAAAATTAGAGCATATAACATCACTGCAAATTTTCAAAAATGTAAGTGACCTTTTTTTTGGGGAAATCTTGATGATCTTCCTT